>CM053506.1:78328055-78774030 GCA_028627145.1 Eidolon dupreanum | reverse complement strand
CTGGCTGAAGCAAGACCTACTGCACACAGTGCTGACGGTTGGTCATAACGGACTTGGCAGGGCCAAGACCTGCTGCTGTGTTTTGTCTCTTTGAAGAGTGCCTCCAGTTACATGTACTGGTCAGGGGCCATGGCTTAACACACGTTGCAGTGTACACTACTAATCTCTTTCCCAAACTCAGGTGGTCTAAGCCAAGGAAACATGAGAGCTGGAAGGGAATCTTTGAGAGCTTGTTCTGTGATCCTCTACCCTCTTCACCCCCTACAATCCTGGCTGCACAATACAGGATGGGAGACGTGACTTGGCCAAGGTTATGCACCCCAGGGAGTAGCAACGTCCCAGGACTATTAATTTACCAGAATGAAGTATTTGCAGCTTGGTTTCATTGTTATTTTAAAGACATTCTCCTTAGTCCCTGGACATCTAAAAGATGAAGGCTCAGATAGATCTTTCTGTTGATTTTCAGAAGTGGTGATACATGTGTACTGATCAGTACATACGCCTTCTCACCCACCCTTTCTTCCACTTAACCAAAGCTCTCAGGAACTTGGTGAAATTGCCAGGGGGTACGAGAGGGGGAGGTCATGTTCTTTGTGATGTTAGAACCAAGACTTTATTCGCAGTGGAAGCCCCTCAGAAACTTCATTTTCAAAGATTTATCATGCAAGTATCCTGATTTTAACTTCATTCCACGTCTACACTTTGCTATTTTTCTTCTGAAATTATTTTCCTTCTTAAAAGGTCCATTGAATCATACATCCTGTGTGGGGGAGGAGAAGCCTAGTAGATTTTAAAGAATAATGACACTTTGCTTGGATGAAAGAGCAAGGAAATAAGTATCCTCATACACTGTTGATCTAAATGCAAGTTGTCACAATCTTTATAGAAAAATTTGGCAATGCACATCAAAAACTTTGAAATTTACTATATTATTAGATGTATGATTCCCATAGCTGGAAATGGCCACAAAGTTTCACATACAAGGTTTATTATTGCAGTATTATTTATTATGAGAAGGCTGGAAAAATCTCAAATGTTCAACAGAAAGAGATTTAGATAAATTATGATACATCCATAAAAGGGAAAGCAATAAATAAAAACACATATAGCTCTTACTCTTTGCCAGCTTAACTTGTGATTTAATGCATCTAACACACACAAGAACTCTATGAGGTAGATACTATTATTATGCCCATTTTATAGATGATGAAATTGAGACCCTGGGAATAAAAGGGACTTGCCATAGTCCCCAGCTAGTAAGTGGTGAAGTTGAGGTATAAACCCAGGCTGTCTGGTTTAACAGTCCATACTAGTTACCAACATGTTACACTGCTGTTGGAAGAATATCTAATGATTTTGGTAAATGTGTGTATGTATGTGTGGGTGTGAGTATAAAAGGACTAGAAATCTTTACACCAACACTAGATGATAGGATTGTAATCAATTTATTCTTTCCTCGTTATTCTTTTCTGATTTTTTAAATTTACTCAAGGGCACTATTATTATTTTTTTAATCAGAAAAGAGTTAGTGGATAAGTTGTTTTTTTTTAAAAAAATATATATATATCCAAGATGTAATATAGTCTAGCCCTTCACCTAATTCAGAAATCCATTTCTGTGCCATCTTGAGCAAGCAATCAGTCACCTTTATTTGAACTGCTCTGTTGACAAGGAGCTCATGCATCTGGCTCTTCAGGGTTGGCTCCATCTAAGAAGAAGGGTGACCTTGAGGTTATATTCCTGTGCTACAGCCCACTTCACAGGCTAGGGAACTGGTTAAGAGATTCAGGGCAGATGTTAAGGAATGCCGAGGACATCCATCGGGAGCATGATGGGGCACAGCTACAGTTGAAAGTAATGAAGCCCCCAGCACACTGCATCGTGTTCTCTCATCTACTTCACAGCCTCTTAGAGAAAACAGTTCATTCAAGAATCCAGTTTTTAGTGAATAAGAAAGAAGAAACACTCCCATAAAGAATTCACTCTGAAAAGAATAATATACCACTTTTCAACTAGGAAATTGACAAGAATGAAAACCCAGTGCTGGCGAGTGAGCAGCGTTCTCCTGTATTGCTGGTGGGAAAGTAAAGTGGTGCAATTGGGGAGAACAGTTTGGCGAAATTTATCAAAATCAAAAAGCATACTTTCCATTTAACCTAAAAATCTCTTTTCTAAGAAGCTGCCCAATGAGTAAGTATGGGGACATTTACTATACCCATTCCAGCACTAAAAAGAAAAAGAACGAGTAATATTGAAAATGGTGACCCTCAATTGGGGCCTTATTAAATCCATCATAGTACCACCACATGATGGAATATTCTAAAGGCATTACATAGTATGAGAGAGATCTGCAAGTGCATCATGGGAAGATCTTGATGCTGTCTTATTAAGTGAACAAAAAGTAAAATAAAACAGTCTTCGGTAAAGAAAACATACACATTTTTTTTTCCCACGAAAGAAAATACAAGGAACTGTTGACATACTATTTAAAGTAGCCATCTCTGAGCAGAGGTACTGGAGGACCTAGGAGAGAGAATCGTATTTTCATTTTGTATCTGTTTTGTTTGAATGCTCAGCTACATATTATTCTTATCTTAAAAATAAAAGCAGGGGTTATCTGGAAAATTGTAGTCCATTTTGTTTGTTGATTTTCTTCTTCTCTGTACTATAACAAAATATGCACATGCACACACACAACCTAGTGATTGTTATTTTATTTTTAAAAATAATAGAGAATACTCTTTCAAGCTCTCTTGCAACCCCACTCTCTGTCCAGAGTCAAGTCTTCTCTGGGGCCTGCCTGAGAGTCAATGAATGAGCTCAAATTAGGAACAGAAGAAGACAAAACAGACTTACTCAGGAAGTCCATGCCTCAGGACTGGCTGTGGTAAGCTGTAATAACAAATAAATTTCAAATCTTTGTGGCTTGGCAATGTAGAAATTTAGTTTCCGTTCATGACATACTTTGATGCAGGCTGTGCTCCTCTCCTCTATATAGAGACTCAGAAATCAAGGCCACACTCACCTGTGGGTTTGCCCTCTTGTGGCTTCAGGATTGCTTTGGTATAATATAAGTGGGCAAAGGGGAAGGCGTGCTACCAACTCACCCACCTTAGCCTGAAAATGAAACATGTTGCTCTGTGTACATTCTAGCAATAATCACATGGCTAACCTTCCTGCAAGAGAGACTGGGAACTGTAGAGAAGCAAATGGCTATTGATGACTACTGGTACTCTCTGTCACAAGCAGGAAGCACCTCCCATGTGGCAAGGTATATGGGCATGAAAGGAAAACTTGCCCCAAGCACTCTTTCTCAGTACCTGGCTAGGACACCAAAAATGCCCTCTCCTATGTATCATCTCCCAAAGACCTTGCAGAACATTAATTCAGTATTCCAAGTTCTTCATTGCCTCCCTGTAATAGAACTACACATCCAAGCCCCTAGTGACTCTGCACTACTTCCCACGAAAGTATCCAGAGACTATTTCTCTTTTCCATTAAGTTCGTCTTGGCTTTGTCATGTTCTTAGGCAATAGAATGTTAGTGGGCACTTTCTCAGCCGAAGCTTTACATATGCTTGAACGATTTAACTTGACATCTTGCAATCCTGTGATCAGCCATGAAAAGATGATGTTCCAGTCACCAGCCCTTCTGTCTGGGTCTCAGAATAAGGATATATAGAACAAACTTGAATCTGAGCTGGCCTGGACATCAGCTTGGCTCAGGCTAGCCAGCCCAGATCAGCTGAACCTCAGTCAACCTATAGACCAGTAAATATGAAAACACATGTGTGTTGTAACCCACTGAGATTTTAAGGTTTTTGTTATGCAGCAAAAACTGAATGCTAAGTTCAAAGGAAGCATGGAACACATAAGGTCCGAGTCCTAGGGCTCCTCAAGACCATCTTGCAGATGAGCCATCTGGAGCCTAGAGAGGGAAGGAGATCTGCCTGTGGTCACAGAGCCAAGACCAGAGCCCAAGCCAGTATTTTCTATGTCCAAACATCCACCAGCCAGCATACAGCAGGGATCTGAGGCCTAGAGATGCTGGCATTTTGATTTGGGCAGGGGAGAAGGAAAGGGAAGGGGCTCAGGCATAGGCTAGAGAGGCTAGTCGGGACAGCAGAGGCTACCAACAGTGGGGCAGAGGACTGAGTGGCTTACTCTCTCCCCTCCCTGATTATCTGAAGTCTGTGGATCTTGCAGTCTGTGGGTTTCCTGCTCAGCTACCACACCAATTCCCAGAAATCATTCTAATGGCAAGCCAGATTCTTGGAGGCCTGCAGGGTCTCTGTGCAGATTACCCAGGAGCCTTCTGTAGGGTTTGCCCTCTACTTGCTTCCTGTCCTTTAGGTTTTTTTGCCTATTATATCTGAAAACCCTCAGGTCATTAGGGAAAGAGCCCAGGATAAGAGGGCATGTGAGGAGAGAGCTCATTTGCTTCTTTCCTGACTCAAGATGTGCATTCAAATGTGTGCACAAGTGCGCACACACACACGCACACACAGGCATGCACGAACAGACCCATGTGACTCCTTCCAGGGTCTCAAGTTAAAAAGAGATGCACGATCCCTACTCGCCAGATGAGGGTGCCACAATTCAGCGTAGCCAACTCCCAGATTGGGAGCTCAGAGAAGGAGGAAGCTGCGTTCAGCTAGGACTCTGGTCCCTATGACCTCTCCTCCCCTTCCCTATCTCCTCTTCCCTCCCTCCGCCTCCCCCTGCTTTCACACTTCTCCTTTCTCTCTTCTTTCTCTTTCACCTACATTTTATGTTCACTTCCCTTTCTTTTACCCTCTCTCTCTCCTTTCTTCTTTCTGTGCCCCAGAGATGAGGGGTGAGCTTCTTCAGGGATGTAGGGCTGAACAGACAACAGTCTCTGCTCTGTGGATCTTATCTGCTAGAAGGGACAGCAGGCAATAACTAAACAGAAAAAATGAATCTATAATTCCAAGCTATGATAAAGTCAATGAAGAAAAAGGGTGATGCAATGGGAGGGAATTCCAGGGGAAATCTAGGTTCGCTTCTTGGGGAGCATGCATTTTAACCTGATGCATGAAAGATAAATAGCCAGGGAAGATCCTCAGTGGGAATCAGGGATCGTGATGGAAAGAATTCTGTACAGAACCAGCATATGTGAAAGAATGTCCTTGGTGTGCTCAGGGAGCTGAACAGAGCCTGGAGTGACCGTGAGTTGAGTGACCAGGCTCAAAGAGCAGGGGGAGAGCTGTGCACAGTGAGATTAGAGAGGCAGGCAGGGATCCTACTGTTTATCCTAAGTACAATGGGAAGCTGTCACTTTCTCTTAAGCAGAGGCTTGACACGATCCAGTCTTACACTGTAAAGAGATCACATTGGCAGCTCTGAAGAAAATGGATAGGAGGGAACCAAGAGGGAAACTTTTAGAATTCCATGCGGCAGTTCAGGTAGAAGGTGAAAAGGTGCTGGTGGTTAAGCTACAGCAGTGCCTGAGGAGATGGAGAAAAGCGTAATCAAGACACGACTTTGTGGATGTTCGTGAAGTGTCATAGATGCACCCCAGCTCCCATACGCCATTTCTTGGTGACCATCCCAGTTCAGATAGCTATATATGAAACACCTGCTGCTCAAGTGGAATTGCCAGGGTGGAACTAGAGGATAATGACTTCATAGCTTTGGTCTTTGGGTCAAAGATCTAAGATCCAGGTAATAGAAAGACTTGGAAGGAAATGAGATTAAGATGAAGCGGGAGGAGACGAGGGAGGACAGATGAAAAGGAAGTAAGAAAGTTACTAACACCGGCGAGGGTCTATGTTCTATGTTATACCCATGCAGTCAGATAGGTAAGGAGAATGCAAAAATCTCCCCCAGATTTTGGGGGATCTTAGAGTAACGAAGATCTGTCTTGGTTCCCAGGTGGGGTTTAAGAAAGTCAACTGAGTCCCAGAGTTCCCTAGCACTGCTGCAGCCTGGAACTAGGTCTCAGGGCTCCTAGGTACCACCTTTCCTGGGAGGAAGGCAATTCCAGCCTGTTATGCATATAAGGTCCTACAGGTGGGAGATGCCCAAAATGTGTGAGTCCCTTCTACCATTCCTGAGACTTCTATATGAACCCCAGGACTTAAGGCCCACTGGAAGAAGAACCAGACTAGAAATAGGAGACTCGGCTTCAAATCCAGATCTAACCCATGCTGGAAGATGATTCTGGGAAACCACCTGAGCTTTCTGAACCTCAGAAAGATGAGGGCAATAGTATATGATCCTGACCTCCTCATGGGGATGGTAGAGAATTAAAGAAATAAACACATGAGAAAACTATGGGATTCCATGCTTGAGGAGGTATTCTGTTTAGAGGGACAAAAGCTTCCATCATGTTGAGCTGAGTAATTCCATCTTTTGAGAGTTCTAGCAGTTTCCTTTTCTTGGCTTGATTCTGTTTCCTTCAACTTCTACCTATCAGTTCTGCTTCTACCCTTTTGGTAACAAAGAGTAAGCCCTGTTCCTCTTGCCCTGACAGCCTACATGTAGGAAGAAGGTACAATCAGGGACCTCCAGAGACTTCTTGTTTCCAGGTTGAACCACCTCAATTCCTTTAGCAATTTATCTTAGGGCTCTGCATTTGAGTCTCCTTCTCCTGGGGACACTCATGTTTGCTAATGTCTTAGGAATGTGGTGCCCAGGGGGAAGGGGATTCACGAGGGCAGCTCATTCGGACCACAGAGTTGCTGAGATTTCTCTAGCCAAGAGTCCAAAGGCCTCTTGCTGGAGTGCAGGACGGCAGTCTCTGGATGGATGAAAGTTGCTCTCCATTAATGAAAGTTACACATGACTGGTGCCAATGGAGATTCAGAAGGCAGGAACCAGTGACAGAGGTCTCCATTGCTTCCCCAACTGTGAGCTATAGGCATCATTCGCATTATTATCATCCCACACAGAAAATGCAAAAGAAAAATATAACCACGGCCCACCCCTCAAGGGAAAGAACAAGTGCTGTCCTAAGATCATCTCTGGGTCTTCCAGGGAGCCCTGGATTCAGCTGCAGAGGGTGCAGTGAGAAAAGCCTCTGGCTTAGAAATTGGTGAAGGAAGTGAGCTAGAGTTAGAAGGCTAGAACTAGAGGGGCTGCTCAGAGCCTGCTCTGGCTGGAGTTGTCCAGGGCGCTTCCTCTCCTCCCCACACTCTCAGGGTTGATGTTTCTTCCTGACTTATTCATCCCCCACATTGCCACAGGAGGTCCCACCTGGGCAGAGAGCACCCACAGAGCATTATAAGCTCTCATCCACTGTCTGGGCCCCTGTTGGTCTGCTGACTAAAAGATTCTCAGGTTGCTCCATTCTCCTGTTTCCTGTAATCTGAATTAGTGCTCTTAGCCAAAAGTATCTTCATTTTCTGCAGAAAGCTCCACTCTGCCTGCTGGGGACTCACTGGGGGTCTGGCACAGGCTGGTCAAACCCCTGGCCCAAGGGAGAGGTTTGCTGCTCTCACATTCCATGCCTGCACTGCTCTGCACCACTCATGTCGGTGTGAAGGGAGGCATCACTACACCCAGGACTGGATAGAAGCGTGAGGTAGGCCAGGTGGTTCTCAGACCCCCCAGGCCCTGTGTTGGAGTGCTTTGCCTCCCATTAGAGGCAACTTGCCTACCCTGGGCGTGTCTCCCCCTCCCCCTTAACAAGTGGCTCAGGATCTGTCAGTAGCAGAGTTATGAATTCAGCCAACTGCTCATTCATTCACTCACTCATTCATTTGGAGATATTTTGTGGGTGTCTAGTAATGTGCCAGGCACTATGCTACATACTGGAGATAAAATGGTGAGTAAGATAGCATCCTTGTCTTCAAGGGATTCACAGTCTAATGGGAGAAGCAGTACAGACCATGTTAATACTATAAGTGTTATAGTAGAAGCAGCTCCAGGTTCAGGGGTGGGGGCCTATTTAAGAATTTAGCCTTGAACTCAAGGGAGAGAGTGAGAGCTTGCACAGAACACTGGTGGGCTTGTTTGACTCTTTATCACAGTGCCTAGTCCAGAGCTTCATACCTGGAAGGATCCAAACAGAGCTACGTGGAGTGATTTGGATGTTCTCTGAGCTCCCAGCCCTAAGCCTCAGTAATTCTAAGAGAAGATTGGTGCCAATTTGCCAGATGTGGGAGCTGGGTTCTAAAAAGCATTCAATGGAAGTGAAATAAATTGGAAACTGCTGCTCCCATTGTCCTCCTGGGTCTCGAGAGCCATCTTTTATTCTCTCTTCTGTTGGCAAAATGGGCTCCTGCCTCCGATCTGGGCCCTTGGGTCCACTGCCCAATAGCAGATATTTCTGCCCCGGAACAGCTCATTGGCGAAGCCGAGATGACTAATAACAGCTCCTGACAGCCCTTCATGGTTTTCCCTAAACGTTCCTTTCTGCAGAAAAAAAAGTTTAATAAAAATATGGATTAAAGTGGAGACTGAGAGCAAGAAATCAATGGCAGTCTCACAGCTGTGTTATTGTAATACATTCTGTGCCTGCGCCATTCACGAGGCAAGAGGGGAGTCCGTAGGATCAGAGACCTGCCTGAGATGCCAGTGAGGGGAGATGGGGAGAGGAGCATCCTGGGCAGAGGCGCTGTGCCTGAGACAGGAGTGGGTGAGAGTGAACGTCTGTAGGCTGCCAGGAAGCAGTCTGGGCAAAAATGCAGGCAATAACTAGGGAATGCTGTGTCCTAGGTTTGCAAGGGGTCTAGAATCTCCTTGGCTAGTGATATTGATAATCTTGTCTGTGTAACTGCTTTATTATAAATGTAAATTAATTGTTCCCCATACAAAACAATCGTATATGTTGTCTCCCACCCCTGAATTATTACATTTAGTTAAAAACAAAACAAGTTTATTTCCAAAAACTGGAATACCAGTTTAGCAGCAAAAAGCATGCAAATTACATAGGAATTTCTCTTCTATTCATTAAAGTGGTCCCCAAAGTGCCTCTAATTGGGCTCGTCTTGCTCCCTATCTGTCCATTTGGTTTCTGAATGACTTGGAAGCAATTAAAAACTGCTGTCTTTAAAAGTTCTCTGTAATTCAGACTTTATATAATTCAGACTAAGGATCTTCACTCCCAATCCTTTTTTGCATCTTGCCAAGGGTTTCTAAAGGGACCCTGTGCAGGGGCCACTCAGCGAGAATGCTGCCACTCTCGGAGATAAGATGGGTCATCTCTCCCGGGCTACCGCTGGAGCAGAAACCCACTTCTCCACTTGCAGATTGCAGCTAGGGCTCTTGGTGCACTGGCAGACACAGAAGGTACCAGCTGCCCAATGTGAGATTATAAATATGGATTAGATCTGTGCAAGCTGCAGGATCAATTATGGGAACATACGGCTAAATCAACTTCCAACTGTCAGAGTGTCGGGGTTTCTACATCCACCTGAGTTCCTTACAGCTTAAGAGGGTGTGTGTGTGTGTGTGTGTGTGTGTGTGTGTGTGTGTAAGGCAGTTGTAGGAATAAAACAGACACATCCTGGGAGACATGAGATGAGGGTTCTAGGCTAGGCTCTGCTTCCAATCAGTTTTGCGGCTTTGGAAAAATCATTATGCTCCCCTTAAGCCTCATTTTCCCATCCATAGAATGAACTGGTTTCAGCAAGGCCATGGGAATTCTTTATGCACTGAAGTCCCACCTCTGAGAAGTCTGACTTCAAAGGCCAGGGTAGGGCCTGAGGTTTTCTACAAAGGTCCCCAGTAAGGCTGCTGCGGCTTCCCTTCCCTTGGACCCTCTGGCTCCTCCCAGCTCTCACTCTAATGGCCTGCTCTATGCTCACCTTCCTGGAGCTTCCAGCCTGTGCTTGCCCCAGCCAACCCCAGGGCTGAAACTCACCCCTTCTCTGAGGACCCCAGTTCACTCTGCCCCTTGGGTAGGATGTTTAGTCTTTTGGGCTCGAGGGTTCCTGAACTGTAACATCATTGTATCTCAGCTCTGCCTTTCCCCACGTATTACCACTCTGCCAGTGCACACGTTAATCTGAACTCTCTTCCAGGCTCAAAGAGGATGGTAAGGCACTTCAGAGGAAGTCCTAATGAGCAGAATATAGGGGGTAAAGCTAGCGTGACACACGAGAGCTAGAAGAGGGTCCCAGTGTCTAGTCCACACTCATTTTGTCATGACTGCTCTCCACGCCTACCCTACCACTTCCTGTCTGCTTCCACTCTTCCCTCCTTCCTCCTTTCAACAGGACCCAGGAAGCTCCTATGGGAGGAAGCTTCATGATACAAACAACCGAAGGTTTTGGAGTCAGGACAATCTGGATTCTAATCCTGACTGCTTATATCGCTGGGTGCTGTTTGCATCTGTGGGGACACCCTCCTGCCTGGGTCTGGGCACTGTCCACCTCCAGTCCACTCCTTCAGACACCGCATTCTGCCTGAAGAGCCATGCTTCCTTCCAGCCTATGGCGGAGACCACTTCATCTAGTGAGTTTTCTTTTCTACCTGGCCACACAACTGGACTACATTTCCCATACACCATGACAGGTGAAATCATGTGATGAAGTTCAGGCCACTGGAATGTGGGCAGTGTGACATAACCCACTGGCAGATCTGGCCACAAAAACCTCCCATGTGATTTTCTATTCCTCTTCACAGTTTGTCTGCTGGATGTTGAGTCCAGGAAAACCTTGGAAGCCACCTGAGTTTAGCAGACCTTTATCAGCCTGAGTCCCTGAGCACTCCTTCATCGCCCCTACCTTCAGTAATGCTGATTGAGTTTATATAGAGTGGGGAGTAAACTTTTATTGGGCTAATTCACTGAGATCTGGGAGTTTACCTTTTATAGCTGCTAACATTATTTAAGTTGATATATAATCCATGTAGCCAGATCAATTCTTTTTCCCAGGGTGAGGGTCTAGAATCCAGTCTAGTTTCTTATTGGACCCAACCTCAGCAATTAACCAGGACCACATCTGGGTTTAGCCATGTGAGTGGCCTCATCTCTTCGCGTTTCTATGCATTTCTTTTCTCTCTAGTCCATTTCTCCCTCTTTTTGCACCCCCGAGTGCTGGGCCAGGTCAGCCAAGGCCTCAACAAAAGAAAGGGAGACTGTCAGACCAGGCTGCAGAGAACACCTTTCTCAGGGGCTGTAACTGGTCCCATGTAGGTAACTCCACAATAAATTGTGCCTTTATGTTAGGGTCATGCTTCTTCTAAGCAGTGTGTAATTAGATGTGCCACTCGGAGTCCCAGTCAGGCTCATGAGCCAGAGGAGGGAGGAGAGGGAGGTGACCGGCAACTCTGCCTTTCTCAGATGCCTGCTTCGTGGGATGCCCATACGAGCCACCTGACAACCCCACCACCACGCCCACCACTGCCACCTTGCTAAACTCCAAGTAGACACTGACCTCGGGCTCTGTTGATGTCTGTGTCCTGTTGCCATAACAACCAGTCACAGAAAATGATGACAAGAGTGACTTCTTTCCTGCAGAGAGAGCAGAGAAAAGCATGGCCCATGGAGGAAGATGGGGCTTCTGGAGGTGGTAGAGAAATATGAAGCCAGGAGAAGAACTGGTATGGGGATTTTGTAAATAGGGTTCACACTCTGCCTTCAGGCTCCCTCTCTGCAATGCTGGGAGGTACTGGGAAAGGGTACAAGCCTTCCTTCTAGAGCCCCTGCGAAGAGTCTAGGGTACGCTCTAGAGGGGAAAGGTATAGGATAGAAGTCACAGTGAGGGGAAGGGGCAAACTTTATTTAGCAAGTATTTCCTGAACACTCATCTAGTCCTATAGTTAGGTCTACAGCCATGAGTCAAACTGCATCGGGTTCCTGCCCACGTGGAGGTGGTGCTCCAGTGGGGGCCTCCAGGGTACCCCTAGCTAGGTGCACAGCAGCAGCTGCAAAATAACAGTGACCACGTATATCAGGGGAGACAACAGCTAAAGGAAAAAATAAAATAAAACAGGCCCAGTGAGCTAAGAAGCTGGGTAGAGAGAGAATTAGCTGTTTCATATGAAAAGAGCAGGGAAGGTATTTTTTGAAACAGTGGCCTTTGAATAGGGACCTTTTGGGAATGAAAGCTGGAGCCATGTGGTTCTGTGCAGGGAGAGCATCCCAGACAGAGGGCCAGCCCATTCAAAGTTCCTGAGACAGGAGAGGCCCATGTGGCTGCTGCACAGTGAGCAGGGGCAGTAGAGAGCAGTGTGAGGTAGAATCAGAGCAGCCCTTTGGTGGGAGATGCCAGTTCCGGGGGTGGGGGAAGGGGAGGCTTGTGCTCCTAGTGAGCGGGGAGACTTTGGGGGTTTCCTCAGAAGAGAGGCATGGTTCTGACTTACATGTAAAAGGCTCTCCCTGGCCACTGTGCAGAGATGAGAGGTCAGGGCAGCAAGGTGGACGCAAGGAGAGGCAGCGTGAGACGGTGGGGACTGGAGGGGTGGTAACATCGAAGGTGATGGGTACTGGCTAGATTGTGGATGTCCTTCAAAGAGAAACCCACTGTGAGGAAAAGATGATGAAAGGGCTGAGTGAAGGTTTTTGGCTTGAGTAACTGGATAAAGGAGTTGAAACGGGAGAGGAGCAGCAAGTCTAGCCTGGAAGAGTGACAGAGCTCACCTAGCCCACTTTGAAGAGAAAGGAAGCCATCAGGGGTCCAGAGCGTCCCCCACCCAGAGCAGTGGTGAGGCTCATGACTGGGCTCCAAGCCTCCTCAACACAGAGCGCCTCTTTGCCTTCCTCTTCCCTGGTTGGTGATGCCGGGAGGGACAGTCCTGTGTTTGGAGCCACCCTGGCCTGTGTTCAGTCTCACTCCAGCACATCCCGCCACGTGATTTCAGCCAAATATCTTTCTCTCCCCCTCTCGTTTCATCACCCATGAGCTACTCCACACCAGCCAGCTGTCATCCAGGGACATAACGCTCAATCCTCAGCAGCTCTGAGCCTTAGACCTGGTGGCCGGTAGCACCCTGGCACCCCCAAGAGACCCCGTTATTCTGGAGATATTCAGGGTTAGGAAGCATCACACAGGCTCTGAAACAGGGCCAGCCCCCCCTTCCCTCTCGCCTCCTCCTCATCAGCGAATCTCACCACGCCCCCTTTATTTCCTTCCTGGCTGGCTGTGGACTGTGCAACCTTCAGCTATGTATCGGGGTGGGGCTCCTGGGGAGTCTGGAGAATGAGCTTCTCATCTACTCCCTGTTGACTTCTGTTCCCCTAACCCCAAAGTGGTCCTGCCACCACAGCATCCTCCAGTTCTGGACCTAATTTCACACACACGGGGGTTTCACTCACATTTCAAAAAAAGGTTTGTTTGTTTGCTCATGTGACTTTGTTTTTGTTTTCCCAAAACGACTTTATATTCATGATCTTATCGACCCATTCCATACCTGTGTGAGGCACATGGCAGATATCAAGGTTCCCATTTTGCAGGTATGAATGCTGTACCAGGCTTTGGTTTCTTCCTCTGGGAAACAAGAGGGTTCACCTAGATGGTCACTATTGTCCCTTCGCCTCTGGCTCCCTATGACTAATATGCACACACATACAGGAGAGGACCCACCCCCCTACACACACACGCGCATGTGTGCGCGCGCGCACACACACACACACACACACACACACACTGGAGCATATGGGTGCATGCACACATGGGCATGGGCTATGTTAATTTTGTGATATGCATAAACACTCACACAATCCAAATGGTTCTGTTTCTTTCTAGGAAAATTTATTCTTAGATACCCTAAGGACAGCCTTAGCCTTCCTCCTGACAAAGCACTTAAGGGAGGTTGAACTAGATAATTTCCAAAATTGCTGACATTAGGTTCTCCAAATTCTGACATTCCATCCTTCCTTGTCCTGGAGGCACCAAAGCCTCTCACAGTCTAACGCGGGCATTCCTTAAATACTGAAATTTCAACATTTGTAAAAAGCTCCAAGCATGTAAAAAGAAATGAGATTTTAATAAAGTCTGTGAGTCAGCAAGGAAGGAAAAAAGGGAACAGACAGCTGACACCAAGTGGGAAATTGCCTATTTGCTTCTTCTCCCCAGGTAGTTTTCTTTTAAATCCACTTTTGATATCAACCCTCACATCTTCACATACTGTTTATGCCCTGAAACGTGGCCTGCAGAATCTCTTCCCTTCCCCTGCATTCACACTCACTGAGAAACTACGGGTCTTAACTACTGAAGATACAGGAAGTGTTTGACTCAGAGACTAGGGAGTAACCAGCACACACTTCATGTCAGAAACCAGCCTTCGGTTGGAGGCCCTGTAGGTGAAGTCAGTGGAATGGTCAGTGCCATCGGTCAGGATCAAAGAGCTCAGAGGGTAAAGCAATGAGCTAACAGGGGAAAAGAAGCCAGAGGTTCAGCATGAGATAGAAGTGTGAGGATGACTTGATGAGATATGTCTCCACCACAGAAGAACAAGCCAGATCAACAGGCCATCTGGATAAAATCTCCAGTGGCTTGCCAAGAACTTGAAATTCCATTAGTAGTCATCTCTCTTTCTTTGAGGTTTGTGAAGGCCTCTATTGAAATGAAAAATGGTCCCCTAGTGGAGTGGCACATGTGGACACCATGGTTGCTTCTTCTTAAACCCTCAGCATGGAATCGTTAATTTTTTTAAGCCATATCATAGGATCTTGAGGTAATTGGACATAGGCTAGATATATTTGGATAGAGGAAGAGCTGTGGATAAAAAGTATTTTGAAGGTATTTTCCATATCTCGAATTTTGAGGAAGAAAAAGAAAGAAGGAAAAATTAAGGAAAGAAGAACAGAGATTGCCAGCAGCATCTAGAAAGAGGCGAGCCAAGAGACCAGATCCTAAAACCATCCATTCTGGTCCCCTGCAGTGTGGCCTGTCAGAGTATTACTCCTCTGGGGGTTCCAGTGTCCTCACCCACAAAGTGAGGGGTTGGGCAACATGACCTCGTACTTCCTACTCTGATTCTGTCCGGTATTAGAGCCAACTTTACCCCTATCAGTATTGTAATTCCAGCAATGAAAGAATTCTTCATATTTGTATAGAACTGTCTAGTTTGTAAAACTTATTCGCACTCATTATCCACTTGCTTCTTACAGAAACAAAAAAAAGTCATGTATGTAAAAGTGACAGGCCCATTTTATAGAGCAGGGATATGTCACCTATACAGGGGGCCAGGATTGCTATCTCTCCATGCACTCAGTGTATTGTTAGATCCAACACTTGTTGACAGATTTAAATTTATGAGCTGAAACCCTTGGAGGGTCTAGGAGAAAGAGACTCGGAGTCGGCAATAAGTGAAAAAACTCTCTGGCTGTCTGTGGAGGCATTTCTTCCAGCACTCTGTCATGTTTCTTTGCCTGCAGAACCCTCTGGGCATCCTCTACAGTTTTTGAGTTGTCCATGGAGACTGGTGACAACAAAGAGGCCTGTTACCTGGTTTGTTGGGGACAATCAACAAGTGTCCTGCCTTGATAAGAATAAAGCTCTGAGACAATGGAAGAGCCTGGCTTCTCTAGCAGCCTTGCCATTAAGCCTTTGGCT
This sequence comes from Eidolon dupreanum, assembly GCA_028627145.1. Classification (NCBI taxonomy): domain Eukaryota; kingdom Metazoa; phylum Chordata; class Mammalia; order Chiroptera; family Pteropodidae; genus Eidolon; species Eidolon dupreanum. Next base: position 78,758,564 of record CM053506.1, on the reverse strand, counting down.
GTGTTGATCTGATTCTTTCACCAGCAGTGAGACTATTTGTTCATTTGACAAATGTTGTAGAGCACTGACTGTGACCAAGATGGAGGCCAGAAGTCCCAGGTCTTTTTGAGACATCATACATGAGTTGTATAATATTGTGTATGTTGCTGAACCTCTCTGGGCTTTATTTCCTCATCTGCCAAATGGAGCCATGGGCACCTACCCTGTCCCATGCAGGACTGTTGTGTAATTCCAACGAGACTAGGGATATGAGAGGGCTTTCAACAATGTAAGCTGCTCTATTGGTAGGAAAGATGCCTGATGACAGTAAATTTTATATTAATAGGGAGGATGACAAGAGGAGAGGGGAAGGGAGGAGGAGGTAGAAGAGGAGAGGGAAATGAAATAGGGGTAGGAGGAGGAGAGAAGGAAAATGGAGGAAGAGAAGGATGAAATAGAAGACTTCCCAGAGGAGAGGAGCAGGGGAGGTGGAAGGAAGGAAAGAGGAGAAAAAAGGACAGTAAAGCTCTTTTAAATCTTCCTCCTGGGGGACAGGGGTCCTAATTGCCTGATGAAGACACTACAAGGTCTTTCTATTAGATACAACAATGCTGCTTGAGGCTGGTGCTTTACTAACACAAATCAGGAAGGTGTGAGGTGGGAGGGTGGTGGAGCATAAGAAACAGAAAAGAAATCGCTGTATTCATGCTCCCATACGTCCCCTCCCATGCTATTTCAAAGTTGTTTTTGTTTTTGTTTTTTTCTGTGCAGTTTCCAGAGCTTAGAAAAAAAAAAAATGTACATTCAATTAATCCCCCCTTTAATTCTCTGCCATTGCTTCCCTGCAAGTTTAAATAAGAAAAACTGTTTTCTTAACTGAGTATGGACCTGCACTCTGCAAACAAAATAAATTATGTCCCAGAGTCATTTCTTGTCTCTGTGTTGACGATTAGGGGAGAGGGGGAGAAGTGAGAGAGAGAGAGAGAGGGAGGGAGGAGAAACACCTCAAACCCTACCACTGAAAGCACGCAAGCTTCACAGTTGGCTAGAGCAGGGAGAAGCTCGAGCTCCAAGATTTGGTGCTTGAGTCTAAATTTAGAACTGATTTGTAGACAAGTTGGAGGGAGTTCAGAGAAAAGCCACCAAAACAATTAGAGGAATGCAGCTTAATTGGCCCAGCTTGGCTAAGCAACTGCTAAGCAGGGAGCATTAGAGAGTCTGTAGCCTGAGGAAACAGCATCAACACCAGCGAGGGGGGAGGGACTGTTTGGCTTGTAGGCAGAAGGGGACCCAGAAAAGAAATGGGATCCAGAGAAGGCAGGGCACAGCTTAGCCAGGCCTGGCACCCTACAGGGAGACCTCTTGGATTTCTCTGGCCACGTGGCTAATTGCCTTCACGAGCCATTACTCCCCAAGTATTACTGACGACGGTGCATTCATTATTTAATGTAATCTTTACAGCCACCCTGCCAGGCAGATATGTTTACTCCATTTTTGCAGATGAAGAAACAGAAACTCACGGAGGCTGCATAACTTTCCCAAGACCCCTTGGTAGTAAAATAAAGATTTAAACTCAGATCTGATTGGTTTTTAAGCTCAGACTCATTTCTGTGACACAACATCACCTCCTGGGAGCTGTGACAGGACAGGAAGAGATCGGATTAGTAGTCCTTATGGCTGAGGCTCCTAACACTCTTTATCCAGCTGAAGGCTACCTAGATGGGAAGCTGGAAGATGCAAAACTCACTAAGGTGTGCTCTGGGGCTGTGCCTTAGAACAGCCTGGGCTCCTGTCCTCCAGCCCCTGTCTCCTGAGGACACCCTTCCTCTTCCCTATCTTGCTGACCTCTTTCCACTGGCTCTGAGTCTCATCACCTTCTAAGGCCTCAGCTGAGGCGTAGCAGGAAGAGTACTGGACTTTCATTCAGATGGACCTGGTTTTCAATTTTACCTTTAAAAAAATATTTTCTGGTCTTAGGCAAGCTACTTAATTTCTCCAGGCCTGAGCTTACTAACTGCTTAATAGATTTCATCAAGTCTACCCTACAAGGTTGTCGTAGAAGCACATGGAACAGTGAGTATAAATACGCTTTATAAATTGCAAAGTGACAAATGCAAGAGGTTGTTATCAGCAAAAGTAATGTAAATAATGTTCTCATTCACTATAGACAAACGTGACCTACTCTAGGTTTCTCACTTCACTCTTCCACCTGACACACCTACTCCTAAATCCACACATGCCCTGGTGTAAGATGGGGCTGGCCTGAAATTAGAGCTGACCCAGAGACAGCTCTGGAAGCAGGCAGCTGGTGAAGACCAAGGTTAAGACTGAGTCAACCATCTGACTGGGCACATAGAGATGACCTACTGCAGAATGTGGCAGAATGCCAGCACTGTGAACACATGGCAGATGGCCAGTCACAGCCTGCAATCCAGAGGCACATGGAACGGATAATGTAAACCTGGTAGGAAAAGTGATCTCAGATCCAGGAAGATGTCTTGCATCTGAGGCAAAGCAGGATCTTCCTGATGGGACGGAGCCCCAGAGATAGGGTACTGGGACTTGGAGGAGGTGGGGATGGGAATGTGAGGAGAAAATAAGAGCTCCCAGTGCTTCCTGGCATCTTCAAACTTCCCTGATCATTGGGGCATCATCGGACCCAGGAAATGGGCTTTTCTGAGGCTGTGGTTGCTCGCGTTCTGCAGACACTGTAAAGATTGGTGTCAGATGTAGCAGGCAGGGAAGTGCAGTGGACAGAGCCAGGACTGGATGCAGGAATTCCTGGAGAGTCTGGCCTCACTGTCTTGACCTTCTGAAAATTACTCCTTGCTTTTCAGTTCTATCTTCTATATATGAATTAGAGAAGAGCCAACACTTAGTGAATGCCTACTGTGTGCCTGGCTCAGATCTCAGCACTTCACATGATTGACTCCTTTGCTCCTCAGAGCAGCCCCATGGAAGGATGCCATAATTAGCCATTATTATTGCCTTTTCCCAGAGGTCCCAAGAAGAAATCTGTCCAAGTGGCAAGGCTGAGAGTAAAACCTAGGCTTGATAACTCTGGAGCCCCACACTTAACCACTACACTCTGTAGCCTTATATATAGATCCTGAAAGAGATGGTTTTTGTGGTTCTTCACAAAATCACAGAAAATCAGTGATGGGCTGGACCTTGAAGATAATATAGCATGATCAGCCCTTTTAACCAATGAGGAGATCCAGAGAGACAATCAAATGCCCAGCACTGAGCAGACTTCTAGCTCCAAAAGAAGTCACTGCATCTGAAACAGGAAAATTCATCTATCAGACAGATGTTCCACTGACGTCGCAGCTGGGCCTGCACATGCAATTCCTGCAATGGCAGTGCATGTTTTTGATATTATCAAAACTTCTCTCCATTTTTGTCTCAAGACTTTCAGATATGCTGGCAATAAAATCCAAGTAGTGATTCTTGATATTTGTGGTTAACAGATGCCTTCAGGAATCTGGTGGAAGGTATGGATCATTTGGCAAGAAAAATAGGCATGCATTTTAATATGGGGGAGGAGGATTATAAACCCTTTGAAGCTCTTCCATGAATCTCTTTCCCTGTCTGTGAACCACAAATTATAAAACTCCTGCTCTTGGTAATGAGAAAACCAGAGTGAAATATGGGCTTTTAAGTCTGTCTCCTGAGAGAGTCTTTAGAATCTATCTTATTCTTTTCATTCTACCCTCCTCTCCTCTTTGGTCCAAGGTAGAGAGTCCCTGCTCCCACTGGAATGGAAGTTCCATGAGAACGAGGATCACCTTGGTCTTGTGTGTGAGTGTGTCTGCCATGCCCAGCTCACTGTCCAACACATATCCAGGACTCAGGACACATTTGTGGGTTGATCGTTTATTTATTGCAGTGAAGAAAGAGAGCAGAAAGCTTTGCACAGTCACTCAAAGTATCCCGGTCCTTGAATTTTTCTTCCTGCATGCAGGGTTAGAGGCAGGTATGATGAACGAGCTGGCTTAGGTCAGATTCCCTAGGAAGAGAACCTAAAATGGGGATTCTGTGTGAGGGTTTAGTGGAGGTGTGCTCCCAGACACAATCTGTAAAGGAATGAGGGTGGCAGGATAGAACAAGAGGAGAAACCAGGCAAAGCCAGACCCCACGGATGTGAATATGTGTGAATAATAAGGGGACCAGATTTTTGTACCCCGTATCAGTCAGTGTATGACATCAGAGGCATTTCCTGGCAAGGTGGCTCCTACCAGGGCCAGCAGAGGGCAATGCTCAGGAGAAAGTTGTAGTTGGGGGTAGTTAGAGCCAATACATACCCCCAGTAGCTGGGGGCTGAGTGCATGGCCAAGGAAGACCTGGGTGTCACACGCACACACAGTGTCTACTACATACTACGAGTGCCAGCTCAGGTCAGTGGAAGGTGGCTGCCTAGAGCATCGCATTGAGAAAGGGTGAGAAGCCATGCCCTGGCACAGCTAGAAAGTACCATGATGTGTTGCTATGCCTGCTGGGGGCTAAGGAGTGGCAGCATCGGTGGCACCTATTTGCCATTTTGTGCCTAAGGAGAAACTGAAGTAGTGTTTATTATCAGAGTTCTACAGTAGTTTAGGACTTTTATGGGTCACACTATTTAGAATTTTACCATATACGTTGTCAGATAGGTTTCTGTATTTTCATTAACTATAAGTAGAAACCAGACAGGCAGCCAGAAACTAAAAGACAGCTTCCCCAAAGTAAAGCAAAGGAATTACTTAAATGGACAGTCTTTCAGTAGGGAAGGCAGTCACACTTAGAGCCCAGACCAGCAGTATATAACTGGAACCAAGGCGTCAGAAAACAGACACGAGCACTTGTGGACCTTAGAATAAATGCAGTGACAGACTCGTGGCTAAGACTTATGTCTTAGGCTTCTTTACTCACACAAGGCCTAGGAATATGCCAACCACACAATTGTTTCCCAATAAATATGTTTTAGATGTTTGAAACCAATAAACCAACCCTCGGGGAATTAACTCTTTAAGGTAGAGAGAGGTCCGCTATTTCAGAATTTCTAGACATAGTCTCCCAGACAGATCTGTCAACCCTCTAAGTGAGATAGCAGCCTGGCTTCTTTTGTATCTCTCAGAATGTGTGTGTGAATTTCCACTCTTCTCTATTATTATCACAGATTTTGGTGTCAGGAGGAATTGGAGTGCAATGTAGAGGTATGCCAGTTTAAGATGTCTTACTTGGGTTTTGTTTCCATGGTTCTGGCTGACCTGGCAGTGAATAAAGGAATCTGTTCCTAATCTCAGCAGAGCACCTGAGCAAAGGGTTCCCTCAGGCCAGGGGAGGCCACCAGGAAGCCTGCAAGTGTTCTAAAAGACGATAATGTGGACAGTAGCAACGGCCATGACCACAAACATCTGGACCACTACTTTACAGGTTTTATTTCTTGATAGTCAATAAAACTCAGGTGGGCAGGGAAGTGGTTACTAATCCATGGAAAGACCTAGATTTTCTCCTCTGGGTGGAATTAGGGAAGTATCTAGAAAAGGAGCACGTATCCTACAAGGCATCACAGTCACACTTCTAGGGAAACTGGGATTGACCTAGGTGGTTGTCATCACAGAGGGACACACAGCACAGTTCTTGAGAGGAGAGTGAGTGAGAGATTGTTACCCCATAGAAGTGGGCCCTCCCTTGGCCTTAACCTGTAGAGTTTTCTGCTTTCTCTCACTCAGTCATTCTCTACCCCCAAAGTTCAATTCAAATAGAATAACCATATGATCCAATAATTTTACTCCTAGGGAATATACCTGGAAAGACTGAAACTAGGGACTTGAGCAAATATTGTACACCAATGTGCATAGCAGTGTTATTCACCAAAGGGTGGAAACAACCCATGTGTCCACCAACAGATGAATGGATTAAAAAATATATACACACAATGGAATATTATTCCTTATGAAGGAATAAAAAGTGGTACAGGCTACAACATGGAAAGGTCTTGAAGACATTGTGCTGGGTGAAATAAAAGGACACATATTGTATGATTTCACTTACGTGAGACATCTAGAGTAGGCAAATTCATAGAGACAGAAAGCAGAACAGAAGTTGTCAGGGACTAAGAGGAGGCAGGGGATGAGGATTTATTGCTTAATGAGTACAGGGTTCCTGTTGGGAATGAAAAAGTTTCTGGAGATGGATAGTTGTGATCTTTGCATAGCATTGTGGGTGAATTTAATGTCTCTGAGCTGTGCGCTTAAAAGGGTTAAAATAGTAGATTTATGTGTATATAAATGGTGTATTTTACTGCAATTAAAATGGATGGATGAATGGATAAATACATAAGAAAACAAATTCAGTTTAGGGCTCATGGCTTTCCTGGATCTGCCTGATCAGAACACCATCTTCTGTGTACCTGGGATACTATTCTCTGATTATTAATGCACGTGAGTGTCTCCAAATGAAGCTGTGAGCTCTTATGGACCATGTCCTCCTCTACCTTGTATCTCTGGCTCTAACCAATAATACCTAGCATATTGTGACAATTTGATAATTCCATTTTAAATTAATGGATCTAATATATACGATATGTTTGAAATGTATATCATAGCTTTTAAATGAAACAGATAACAACTAATATCACAGTAATGTTTAGTTGTATAAACTTGGCTGAAGTTCTTTTTAAACATATCTGATTGTTCTTTTCATCATAATTTTAAAAAAGCAACATAGTGAGTGGATTGATTGAAAAAAATTGAACCTCAGATATAGAATAAGTGATAGATAGTTTATTAACTGTTCTTAACATGCACTGATACCTTACCGAGGAAAATCTCCCTCTCCCTCTCTTCAACTTAACTCAAATTCTTCCTTTAGGTCTTAATGTAGATACCACCATCTCTGGGAACCCTTTTATACCAGGTAAGACCTGCTCACCCTAACCTGAACTTCTATGAGCTTGCAATGCACTGTCATCTCTCCTACTATCACACTTGATACATGGTGTTATGTATAGTTAGTTGTGTACTCTTTCTGTCTTCCCCACTGGACAGTGAACTCCATAAAGGCAGAGAGTGCTACATTCCTAGCACCTAGCAAAACTCCTAGCACACAGAGTTACTCAATAAATATGTATTGAAATGGTGGCTAAAGGAATGATGAGTGAATGAATGCAGTAATGTGGGCATGAAACTGTATAGAGTGTGTGGCTGATCCTGTAACAAATAGCTGAAACAGATGAGGAAGATAAGGTCCAGAGAGAGAAAGTGAATTTTTCTAGGTGCATAGAAAATTGATAGACAAAGGAGAACTAGAATCCAGATATCCTGGCTCATGGTCCTGTGCTATTTCCATGATAACATTCTCCTTGCTCCCCTAGAGGTCAATATTTCTACTGTTCAGGATGATGGATGACCTCATACCTTTGGGATTAAGTCATAAATTCACCATACATGGCCTTTTGAAAGTATCATCCATTTTAACAGAGGGATTCTGGAGAACAAAGCATTAAACCAAAATGTCTTTTGTATAACTTGGTTTAAAACATTGGACTCAGCTGGTGGAGAATAGAATTTGAGGCATTTTACATTCTCTTTGGTTGTTCCTCAAATTCTTATCATGAGACCAGGCTAACTCCTTAGGAAAATCAGAATCAAGTGGGATTGTCATAAAGTCAGCTGAAACCTGCTTGCCTGAAGGCTAGTGGCTGGTGGGGAGAAAATGGGGGAGAGAGTAAAGGATGAAAAATAAGATATATCTGAAAGCTAGAAAAGGGAAAAAGGGTTTCTAATTTTGTCAAGGGGAAAGAGTGAACAAACTTCAGTCCTTAATCACAGCCATCTCTAGCAAGATGGACTGTAGTGTGCTTCACTCAGACATGTTGGTTGGCAGCCCCCTTCTCCTCCAGTTACTAAAGGCAATGTGCCCAGCCTAGGGCATGAATCATGACTGGTCTGAGCCAGTCATGGCGGTCCTCTTCCCCTTCACCAATGATTGGTCTACCAGTGATCATGTGATCTAGTTCTAGCCAGTCAAATACAAGGAGGAGTCTGTTTGGTGTCTTTTGGAGAGAAGATTTTCTCCCTGGGAAGGAGAAAGTCAGTGTTTGCTCTCATTGCACTCCTCCCTCCTTGGAGTTCTGATGTACACAGAACCTCGAGGGAAGGCACACAGAGGGCAGAATAGCAAGACCATGAGTCCTCAATGACATTATTGAACAGCTGAACTGACCCTGTAACCTGTTTTCTCTGGCTTCTTAGTAAGTGAAATACTAAATGTCCACATGGATTAAGCTATTGCTAGGTTTGTGGTTTAAGCCAGGGGTCAGCAAACTTCTTCTGTAAAGGATCAGATAGTAAATATTTTCAGCTTTGTGGGCTATATGATCTCTATAGCAAATATTTAGTGACTGGCATGGCAGCACAAAAACAGCCATAGACAACACGTAAATGATTAGGCTTCATTCTAATAAAACTTGATTTATACAACTGGCAACAGGCCAGATTTCGCCCACAGGCCTTAGTTTGCCAAATCCTGGTTTAAGTTGTTGATATATTCATCTTACAAATATTTACTAAGAATCTCCTACATTTCAGGCACAGTTCTAGGTGCTGAAGATATAGCAGGGATCAAAATCTATCAGATCTCTGCCCTGTGAAACTTATGCACTGCTCAGGAAAACATGTGAAAAAATTTAAAAGATAAAGAAGATAATTGCAGATTGTGATAAATGCTGTGATGGAAGTCGAATGATGTGATAGAGAATTTGAGGTTGAGCAGAGTGATGGAGTGGGGTTGGACCCAGTTTAAATGGATTGGTGAGAGAAGGCATTTCTAGGAAGATGACATTCAAGACCTAAAGAATGAGAAGGAACTTGCTACATGAAGAAACAAGAAGAACTTGTAACAAGCAACAGGAATTGAAAATGCAAACACTCTAGGGCAGGACTAAGTTTGGCATATTCCGGAAGCCACAAGGAGAAAGAGTGGACGAGAGAAAAGTAATCAGGGGCCAGATCATGTGGAACCTGGAAGGCCTGAGAAGAAACATGGATTTATGCTAAGAGCAATGTAGGATTCTACAGAGGGGAGTGGTAGAGCAATGATTTACACTGTAAAGTGATCAACCTGACTGTTACACGGACTATTGGGAGGCAAGAATGGAGCAGATAGGTCAGTTGGGAAGCTGTCTCAACAGCCCAAGAATTTTATAAAGGGTGTCTCAATTCATTTAAGTTGTGGATACAATGGGTCCCTCCTGGATGGTAGAGATGGGATGATGGGGAAAAACCTGAGAACTTAGAAGTAACAGAAAGAAAGTTCCAAAAAGATAGACCAGCTTCTCTACGAAGATATTCAGAAAGCCACAATCCAGAGCTGGGATTGATCTCTCTAGTACTTCGCAGCTGAGAGGGAAGTTTGCATACTGTCGGATTCCCCTGAGACTAGGAAGGATGATACAGCCTAGAGGTGCCTGGTTGCTCATAGCTGCAGCCTGTCTGGGACAGGGCGTCAGGGAAGCATGCACTCACATCTCTGTCATTCTGTTTCTCCTGTTACTTGACCTTACATTACAGCACCAAACTCCCCCCACTTCTCCCTCCCCCCCCAAAAAAAAAACCACTGCACATTTGTGGAGGGGCTGGTCGTTTGTGTATTTATTTCCTACTTTGTCCCACAGAGGATTTGAGGTGGCTTTCAAGAAATACGTATAATAAAATTTTTAAAAAAGTATTAATATATCAAGACTAAAGAAAATACAAATCAGATGAAAAGTCAAACCAGTGGGCAGAAGAAAAAAACAAAATGCAGATGATAACATCCTATATGGTTGCCATCACAAAAACAATTGGAAATCCTACCTTTCACTGAATCCTGCTGTATTATTTACATTCCCTCCAGCATACTATTATATAATTTCCCATATTTACACCAACCTTTGGGCCTTTCTTGCCAGCTATGTGGCAATCTCCACATACCTGTGCAGGTGCCCATCATGAGGGCTCCTCTCTCCCTGCTTGCTTCCAAAGTGATCTCAGAAATGGTGCTTCTCCTTCCCTGGACAGGGAAGAAACAGAGCAGCTAGTATTCATGATTTTCTACTCAATTGCTTTGTTCTGGGCTTGGTTTAGCCTAATGATTTCCCAATTAGATTTGAATTTCTTCACATTACTAAAGTCAAAATGCTAACAAGCGAGGCAAATGGAACCAAGAGCTGAGATTCTCATCCTTAAGCAAAAGGGGAAGGCAGTTAAGTTTCCCAAGTGAGAGGACCTGGGACTGGATGAAAGCCAGGGGCTCATAGATGAAAACAGGCCAGTGGCGGCCAGCCTGTCTCCTGATATCGGTCAAGGCTAAATGCCCATTAATCCAGACTGGAGCACTCAATATCAGCTCAGGCTTATGCCACTTTGGACAAATCACTTTCCCTCTCTTCTCCTGCCCAGCCAAGTTGTATTGTCTAGTTTATCAGAAAGGGGTTGACCTAGGCTGGAGGAAGGGAGCTATAGTCCACAAAGGAGAGAGATCCTGTGGATGGCAGCTGATGGCCACAGGACTCATCTCTGGCTGAGACTACCTCATATGCACCCCTCTCTCTGCCCATTCTTCCTCCGACTCTTTCCTTCTCTCCTCCATTGTCCTATCAACCTGTGTGCCTCTTCCCCATCTTGTCTTTAGGCCATCAGTGTCTCTGTCTTGGGTCATTCTGACCAGACATTTCCTAGTAGTATTCCCTCCAGGTTCAGCACCTGTACGCTCTCAGAATCCTTCTCTTGTGAATTGTCTTCACAAGTAGCCCAGACAGAAGGGGTCATATGTCTAGGTCCTACCTCCTGTCCCTCCATAAGTCACTTACCCCAACCCAAGATCAGCTCAGATGGATCATCTGTCAGTCACAGTTGATAGTTCTCAGCTTGCAGCCCTTGCTGACTGGTCAAGTCAAAGGATATCTCCCTTAAATGAACCTAGCGTGGGTAACAGTGCTGCAGCACAAGAGGCAGCCTGGGGTCCTGATATAAAGTGACCAACTCCTCTCAGTTTGCCTGAGACTTTTCTAGCTTTAAAACTAAAAGTCCAAGATCTTGGAAATCCTCTCAGTCCTTGGTAAACCAAGATGGTTGGTCGCCCTACAAGAAAACTAGACTTAGAATATAAGAACCAGCTTTGGTCTCAGCTCTGCTTTGTACCACCCGCGTAACCACTGGCAACGCACATCTCCTTCTCTATAAACTAAGGATTCTAATCCCTTCCTGCCTACCTCCCAGATTGTTCTGAGGGTCACAGCAGATAATGGATGTGAAAGTGCTTAAGGAACACTAAAGCATTGGACAGATGTAAAAGGGGTTTTATTACCCAGTTTTTATGATCTGGAGGCCAGAGTATTAGCAATTTCAATTAATCAAATAAATGGAAAAATAAATTGGTTTTATGAAAACGGATTCCCACACCTTGCCAAGGGGTTCAGGGCTGGGGCAAGGGAAGGGAAAGAATCCAAGGAATTCAAAGCTCTGGCTGGGCTAAACCCAAGCAGAGGCTCATCCCTGCCCACCCTTGGCTTCAGAAACCCAGAACATGCCTGCCTGGGACCTGCAAGCTCAGCTCCGGGATGAGGTCTCATCGAGATCCTTTCTCTGCTACAGAGAAATTAAAGGCAGTTTATTTTTCATTGCCCATGCTGTAGTTAAAGAAAACTGGGAAATGTCAGCCAAGCATCATTTACGTGATTTACATGGGACTTCACAAGCTGCTCGAGTGCTTACCCTTGAACGCTGGTGTGTGTTCAGTGCTTTGAGCTTCACAGTATTCCGGACATGTTCAGGAAGTAGCATCTGGAAGACATGCCTCAGGAGGAGGTGGAAACCTAACCCGCTCTAAGAGACTCTTTTTCCCCTCGGTAGTTTCTACTGTAGATAGAGATTGTCCGCAGACACTGATGCAAAGTACCAGCCTAAGCAGGACAGGCACTGACTGTCCTGAAGTTTGAGTCCTGATCTTTAGAATTGAATATGGACATAGCTATGATGAGCTGCCTCCCTTCTTCTATACTGGAAGGAAGGTCGTGGTTGGGGCATAAAAATTAAACTCAGTTTGACAGACAAATAGCCAGGGCCCTCTCTGAAGGAATTTTTCTTCTAGGTGGGGAGACAGGTAGAGAAATGGCCACACATAAACAGTTCTAATATATGGCCATCTAAGTGCACAGTAAGAAATAGGGCTATTCATACCAAAATGGACTTAGGCAGGGTAAGTGAGAATTCCATCAATAATTTGGGAGGAAGGTTTTGCTGGGGACAATTTGCAATGCAGATCATCTGTCGCTGTGTAATTGAGAATAGATTGTATCCAGTTCTGGTTTATGGGTTTATGGAATTGGGGCACTGAGTCTAATAAAGAAAAACAACCACAACAAAACTAATAGCCTCTCCTCCCCAGCTCTGCTAATCAATGAGGCCATCAAAAAAGAAGCTTTGCCTGGTGTAAGTCAAGCCATTGCTGTCCTGGGGCTTTTTAGTTAGCCTTGTGGAAGTCACTGGTGTCCCCATACTCTTTCCATCTGGGAACGATGTGACAGCCAGACAACCCTCACTCCACCTCTCTCATTGTGATATTGTCTGCTGATGCATTTCACTTTAGAAAGCCAGTAGCAGTGAGAAGTAAGGGAATTGCCTAGACTAAAATAACAGTGCCCAGCACTCTTTAAAGTGATAAAAGTTTTTAAATTGGAGCATGTTCTTAAATTTTGTGTCTTTATAGAGGAGAAAAACAAGGCTTAGAGTATGTATGAGGGGGTGGGATGTAGAGACGGATTAAGCATATTTTTGGAAAAACAAAGATTAAATTCAGAAGAATCCAACTCTGTGAAATAATACCAAATATTTATTAAATATTTACAATGAGCACACTGTTCTAAGAGTGTGCTGTGTGTTCCCTTATTTGAACCTTGTGCCAACCCTATCAGGTAGTTACTGTTGTTATCATCATTTTGCAGATGAGAAAACCAACAGAGATTTAGTAATGTACCCGAGGTCACACAGCTAACAGACTGAGCTGAGCTGAGACCTCAAGCTCCAGACATCATGTTCTTAAGCCTTCACTTCTCAGCCATCCTGCCTCTCGACTGAGCACATACGGAACCTATACCTTTTTGGAAAATTACTTATATATAGACTGAGTCTGGATCTTTTGCTCATTTTTAAAAAATGTGTTCATTCATCGATATATTCATCTATAAATATTTATTGAGCATCTACTCTATACCAGGTTCTAAGGGGCTCCAAATAGGTAACACTGAGCTTCTGCCCTCCAGGAGATCACTATCCATTTATGCCCCTTCCTTAAGCGGCACTCTTCTATTTTGTAAACTGCATTAGTTTCTGTTGTAACACATTACTACAAACTCAGTGGCTCGAGACTGCATCTACTTGTTAGCTCACAGATCCGACGGTCAGAAGCCCAAGCAGCTGTGGCTGGGTTCTTTTTTTGGAGTCTCACAAGACTGAAATCAGGATGTCTGCTGGCCTGGGAATCTTGGAAGCTCAGGGTGAAATCCATCTCCATGCTCACTCAGTTTATTGGGGGTAGGTGTTATTTATTATCACCCTGTTTTATAAAAAAAATTATAACCCAAGAGGTTCTAAACCTCCCCCAGGATCACACGAGTGCCATGGATGCTATCCCAGCTCAAGTCCGTTGAATTCAAATCGCGGGTGCCCTTTTCTTTCTCATTATGCGCCAGGGAGGAGACAGTGCTCATGGGCAGTGAGTGAGTAGTAAATGCCCTCCTTTCTCTACCACATCATCTCCGCTAGCACCCGGAATGCTGGAATACACCTCACAAGTATCATGGGAGGTAGAGACCACTATCATTCCCATTTGTAGTTGAAGAAACTGAGGTACCATGAGCTTACCTTAAGTAAGTAACCCAAAGTCACACCGCTGGTTAGAAAGAGAGAGGATTCGAAGCTAGGCAGTCTAGCCCCAGAGCCCGCACTCTCTATGCCATCCTGCTTTTTCTGCTAAAAATATAGAAGGATTGAAAAAGAAAGATGTGAACCTTACCCAGGAGGGTGTAAGACTGCCTGCTATATTCTGGGCACCATACTAAGGGCTGCATATATCTAACTACATTTCACATCTATATTTGCAACAAGCCTAGGCTTAGAGAGTAGGTTGCCTGAGGCCATACAGCTATAAAGTGTTAGAATCAGAATTTGAACTCTGTTCTCTCTAAAGCCAATGCTCTTTCCATTCTCCAGAGACAAAAAGAGGCACAAATGCAAGAGAACATGATCCAGTGGTAGCCCTGTGTGCATGACAGTGGGGGGCAGAATGAGAGCCTGAAGCTGAAGGGCACAGAGCTCAGCCAGGTCAGTCTAGTCTAGGTGGGCTTCCAAGAGGAGGTGAAAGAGAATGTGAATAAGCAAGGTGGTAAGAATGGAACTCTTCGGATAGTTTGGCTCTGACTAGAAACTATGTCCAGTTTTTTATTTAAAGAAATACTTTCATTGGATTACTATAAATAAATGATGGGCTCTGTTTCTAAATTGGCTTATATTTCCATGTGTTAACAACTAATTACTGCTGCACTCAGCAGGCAGCCCCTCTGAGTCTGCAGAGCTATCAGCTATGGCAGCCCCTGCTCTCTTTGCATGCCTGTTTAAAGAGCCCCTCACTTCCCTACTTGAAGCAGGCCCTGCTCCCTGGTAACCTGTCCCTCTCCCCATGAGTCCAAAGCAGCTTTACTCCCTCATTTCAAATACAGCTTCAGTGGAAAGGAAAGCAAGGCAGGGTGCTTTTAGAGCCCCATTCAGACTCTGTGATACCTGGGGGGCCCTGGGTTAAAAATCTATCTTTAGATAGTTTTTGCAGATAGCAATACCCAGCTGCCAGGTGCTATCTACAGATGAGAGGAGGGGTGTAAAATTCTCTTGGGAGAAAGGACAAGTCATAGGTAGACTTTATGTTTTTAAAGCATCCCCATTATGCAAACTACAAGCTTACTTACCACAGAGCTCCTTTCTTCATCTTTCAATTAAGGAGCTTTGCCTACTGATAAAACTCTTTCCTGGTGTTATTTATTATATCTGAAGATAGTGAATTATGATGTTTCTTTACATCATAATCTACATTTCACAGTGCTTCCTAATCCAGACTAACTGGTCACCTATTTCTAGAATTATGACATTCTATGGCTTCTATGGAGCTCCGTGTTAAGGACTTTACATGGATTGTCTCATTGAATCCTCACAAAAGCCCCGGGAATTTGGTTTTACTTAAATCTTCATCTTCAGATGAGGAAAACAAGGCATGCAAAAGGTCAGTGATAAATCAGCCACGAGATAGAGGCAGAGGCCGGTCTTAACCCTAGCAGCTCTGGCTCCAGATTCTGTTCTCAACTACACTGCTCTGTTGGTAGAATGGGCTGGCACATTGATGCCTGTGTCCAGCCTCTTTGTTACCATATGAGAAAACCAACATGCATGGAAGATAGGTCCTCATTATAGAGTCACTAGTGGCAGAGCCAGAATGAAAACCCAGCCCTCCCCACTCCTACTGCTACATTCTTTCTCTTCTGCTGAGGCTACTAGACAGACCTGAATTTGTACCTGTTTCTACTACCTATTGGCTGACTGCCCTTGGACAAATTACTAGACTCAATTTTCTCATCTATGAAGTAGAGATATTAATACATATTATGAAAATTTGAAGCAAGGGTGGGAAAAGAGATTAGCCAAACTACCACTTTGGACATATTAAGTAGACTGTCCGTTATTCTTCTCTCTAAGGAATAGAGATACAGAAGAATGAGATCTACTATCACACAATATCTTTGTGAAGATTTGTGCAATCCTTATCACTGACAATAGATTAATATCCAAGAAAAATAAAGTGTTCCTATAAACAAGTGGCTCTCAACTGAGGGTGATTTGGCAATGCCTGGAGACATGCTTGTCACAACTGGGATTGGGGGAATTTGCTACTGGCATCCAATGAGAAGAGGCCAGGGATGCTAATGAAGATCTCACAATCACGGAAGGGTCTCCGATGAGAAAGAATCATTCCATCCAAAATGTCAATAGTTACACTGTTAAGAAACCCAGCTATCTAAATCAACATGAAAAACAGATCAACAAGCCAATAGAAAAAATGGACAAAAAGATATGGAAAGGTAAGATAAAGAAGTGGAAACATAAATAGTCAATAAGCATGAAAATATGCCCTGCCTCACTGATTATTGGGGGAATGCAAATTAAAGAAAAACTGAGACACCATTTTCCACCATTAAATGGACAGGATTTAAAAAGGGTGAGAGTATCAAGTGCTGGTTGGGTTGTAGAATAATAAAAACTCATGCTAATGCAAGTACAAGCACTTTGGCGAGCAGTTTGACAATACCTAGTTAAATCGAAGATACACATAACCAGACCTAGCAATTCTACTCTGGAGAAATCATCCTCCAAGTACAGAGAGAAATATGAGCAAGAACGTTATATGATAGCTCTCTAGTAGTGAAAGATTAGAAATGACCTCACAGTCCATCAAAGGGGACTAGATGATGAAATGAATAAACATGTATCAACGTAATTAAATAGCAAAAACCTGAGGAAAGAAAAAGTTACAATGGATCCTGAAGATAGTATTTATGCTTATATAAAGATTTAAAACTAAGAAACCAACTGTTGACAAAGCTGACACATATACAAAAAGCATCTAATTTAGCACTGGAATATCTGTTTCGGGATAGTGATCATCTCTGGGGAAGGTAGAAATAACATTGAGGAGAATCACAGAGGATTTCTATTACATTTATATTTCATTTCCTAAGGCAGATGGTGGGTATTTACTCTATTCTCTGTATTTATGATAACAATAAAGTGTAATGTCACAGAAAATAGCAGGATCTTCCAAATGATCTAGTGGTCCCAGTTAACCCAGTTTGGAGCAGAGGATTTGAGGGGAGAGCCTGCTGTCCCTCTTACTCTGAATCCCTTATGGAACCATGGCTTATCCATGCAAACATGTGCCATGAAGCTCGTATTTCACCTTCATGATGAGTTATGTGGTTCCTCTGAAGTGATATCTGTGTGGTTTTGGAAGTTCTCGGTTTCAGACTCTAAGAGCAGACTTTCTCTAGAAGAAGGTCATTCCATAGTCACCTTCAAGATCTAACAGACAGATGTTTGTGACAGTCCTTGGGGACAATGGCAACAGGTAAAATGGGCCAATCATCAGTCACAGGTAGTGCAGATGGCTTGAGAGAAGAAGAAGGGAAGGGAATGAGAATGTTCCTGAAGATGGCAGCTGTGTGCTTCCAGTGCTTCGAGTGCTTCGAGTTAGGCCAGTTCCCGGAACAGGTCTAAAGGACAGCACCAGCCACTCCTAAGAGGATCTCTGTAAGCATGGTCTTGTGTTTTACTTGAAAGTGCTTATTGCTACTGTTCCCTCATCCTGATTCAACCTTGACTCAGGTGAATAGCTGGGCCTGGTGTCATAAGACTTGATCTATAGATAACCCTGAAATTCTGGGTCCTACCATCACTTGGATCTAAAGTCAGGAGGTCCTCATCTTCAATTTTAGAATTATTCTCCTCATGGCCAGGGTTAGGATGTAGAAATGGCAGTGGACTCACGGGATACCCCATCTTTTACCATGCGTGGGGGAGCTATGAGTGTAGGGGTAACCGAGATTCTGAAGACAACTAGAGCTCTGCCATGACACTGCCTGATGTAGAAGCCCACACTGTAGACAACGCAGCTAACTTTCTGGGGCCTTGGCTGGCAGCAAGACACACAAAGATCTCTATCCTCAGGTAGATGGCTCTTTGTTCATAAAGCCAGAAGTCTGTCAAGTTGATAATGTAAAGGTCTCTCTGAGGCCTTCTGGGCAGTGAGCCAATAGGGGTAAGTGATTCCACACAAGGTCCTGGGTGAGGAAGCCACATTCAACAAGAATGGCAAGTGGCTGCCAGCCAAAACCCTGCTAATATATGTGGATAGCAAACCCATCCATTTCTTGGCTGATGTAAAACTAACACATTGCTCAATGTGGTCAGTTGGTTAGGGTAGCCTCTGAACACTGGATTTTATAGCTTCAGAGGAGAAACAGACCACAGTCTCCCTCCCCTGCCAGAGGAAAAGACCAGAAATCTTTCTCTATAACCTGGAACTTAGCCCCATCTGTATGAAAACCTGGGACGTCTTGAGAAATTGTTGGTAAAGCCCTTGGTGAGAGGCTGTAGTGGTTGTGGGGTTTTGCTTTTTATTTTTTATGTCCACCTGGCATACTTCTGAATGGCTGAGATGAATTTATTTGAAGGAATTTGAATGGAATAGACAACATCATCTTGTCTTTCCAGATGTTCAAATTTTAAATTGCCAAAGAAATTATATACTTTCAAGGACCAGAACCCTCTCTGAATACATAGAAGACTCTTAGAAACATTTATAAAATTGGCATAAAGAGGATCTCTGCAACCTTCATAACATTTCATTCTGTGTAATAAATGAACAAATGATCCTCAAATAACAGATGTTTATGGGCATTTTCTATCAACAGGAGCTGGGAGAGGGGCTACAATTAGTTTTAGGCTTGATCACAATCTTTAGGGAGTTTTCATTCATTCAAAAAATATTTACTGAGCACTTACTATGTGATAAATGTGTCTCTAGGTGTTGATGATGTGTCAATGGAAAAACAAAGTCCCTACATAAAGGTCTCATTTCAGTGGAAGAGATAAACATGCAAAAATAAGTAAAACAAAACAAAACGCAACACAAACAACAAATGGTAGAGTTTAGGTAGTGATAATTGCTGTGAAAAATATGCAATAGGATAGTATATAGTGAGTGTTTGGGGTCCAGACATAGTCCCTGCTTTCCTAGACTGTATGGTCTAGTTGGGGCTCTCAGATTGGGAAGGTGCTCTAACTGACCCAGCTAAGGGGGTGACCCCTGAGATAAGGTGTTATATACCATCTTCCAAAGTGGTGAACTCTAGCTTAATCTGGAACAGTGTACTACCCAGTGGAGATCATTCTGGTAGGTGGGACATGGAAGATATTTTAAAGCTCCTCCCATCAAGAAGTGAAATCTCTTTCCATGCCCCTTGAATCTGGGCTGGACTCATGACTTACTTTGGCCAATAGAATGCAGTGGAACAGATATTGGGTGAGTTCCAGAGCCAAGATTTCAAGTAGTCATGTAGCTTCTGTTTTCATACTCTGGGAACCTTGAGACTGCCACATTTTGAAGAAGCCTAGTTGGGCCTCTTCTCAAGTAGGATTTAGAGACCACATGGAGAGAGAAAGAGGTCATGTGGAGGGTGAGGCTATTCCAGTCACCCCAGCTGAGGCTCCAGACACATGGGTGAAGCCATGCAGGATGCTGCAACTCTGATTATAGTAGATGAATGTAGCTAAGCAAGACCATAGAAGAACCTCCCAGCCAACCCACAGAATCATAAGAAACAATAAGTTTTAAAGGGGTTATGCAACAATATTTTAGTATATGTGCTGCTGAAGTGAGCATAGAGCTTATGCAACAATAGATAACACAGAAGGTAACCCTCAAAGTCATTCATGCAGCAGAGACATGGTTCTCTGGGACCAGTTAGTTCACAGAAGTGTTCATTAGATTGGGGTAAGATAAACATACCCAGAAGAGTGACACAAGTTTCAGGGCCAAGCAGGCTTTTCAGTGAGCCCCATGCTGCATTTTCCATGTATGTACTGGTGGTCTGAAATTCAGGTTTCAAGTCAGAGCCTCACAGGTATGCAGAACTCAGCCATGGAACTGTGGGTCCAAGGCTTGGAGTACCAAGATTCATTCCCGACCTTTCTCTCTAAATTCTGATAGGCTTCGAGCTAAGTAGGACAGAGTCAAAGGAATTAGTCTTCAGGAGTGCAAGCAAGGGCAGGCCTCTCAGGAGAAAGACCACAGTTTGAAAAAGATCAATAGAAGAAACAAGAGCCAATTACCCAAAAGGTGGGTCAGACACTGAGAGCTTTAGGAGTTCAGAGAAGGAACGGATCACCCAAGAGATAAACAGTTAGTGTAGGAAAAAGTGGACAGTCTCATGAGGGAGTGAAGATTTGAATGAATGAGAGTTGGACTGCAACAAACAAGAAGTCAATAGAAGTGTCAGAGAAGGCACTTGAGAGGGGAGAAGATGGTGGGAGAAAAGGAGAGAAGCCAAGATTCAGCTTGCCAGGAGAAGAATGAACCTACTGGCTAAGGGATGGCTCGTGTAGATATGATCAGAAATAAAAGCTAACTATAAATGCTAAGATAAGCAGCTTTGCTTCTAGGTTATGCCACACGAGAACTAGTCAGGGTTTTTGAGCACAGAAATGATGTGCTTTCAAGACAAAAATGGATGGATGGATGGATGGATGGATGGATGGATGGATGGATGGATATGTAACATGAAGACACACAGATGTGTATTTTAAATATAAAGATCTAAATGGGTACATGAATGAATAAATGAATGGATGCATCCATGGATAGATGTATGGGTAGGTGGATGAATGGATGAATATGAGGCAGAAGGAAGAGCCTGAGAAAGTCAATTAAGTCCTTTGGGGAGCAGTTTTGACACTTACATCCATCATTGCTGCTGCTCTTCACTGCCCCAGTCCCTGGGGCCCATTCCATCAGCCCACAGTATTGCAGATTCACCTGAGTGCTGGTGAAATGGTTTAGGAGAGTGTGTCATGAGGGTGACAGGAGCTCATCGATCAGAGACAGGCTCCAGCTCCTCTGGGAGCAGATCACAGCAACACGGGATGAAGGCTGCATGACTGGTATCCCAGATATGTCACACTTCTACCTGCTTCACAGGCCCCACCCCCAGAGTTTTGACAAAGGGGTCTCCCAACCACCTTCACTCATTGTCACAGCTTGAGCACAGTGTCAGGCACATAGTATATGTTCGATAAATTTTGATAAGTTGAAATGAAATTTCTTGAAGTTCTCTGGATGGGCCAAAGAAACAGGCTATGTATTACTGACACCATCCCCACCATCCCATCTTCACGAAAGCCCTTGTTAGAGAGAAAGACAGAGTGAGTTGAACAGTCCATAACCTGACCTTCAAGAGAAGGCATAAATCAGGCCTCATCAGCTTTCAGGGAAATAAATTCTATGAAACAAGCCTGCCATCTGTCTTTTGTGATATAAATCAAGCTCCTTTGGCTTGTTTATGCCTATAGGCTGAAGTCCATATTCCATAGCAAAATGTGCATAGTCCCTCACAATACAACCTCAAGCTTTTAAAATATCCATATGGTCATCCATTTGTTGACTGCTTACTGTATATATAAGGGAATATATTAGGCACTGGGACCCTGAGGTGAATGAGGTACATTCCTTCCCCTCAATATGAATACAATCTATTGGAGAGACAGATACTTGTACATGTACTAGATATTTTATGTATATCTATAGCTACATGTTACAGCACAATAACTAAAAAGGTAGGCGCATCTACATGGCCCAGGTAACGCAGAGGTGGAAGGGGTGAGTGATTAACTCTGCCTGAGGGGAAGGGAAGGTGTCATTTCACATTTAAAGTTATTCTGAAAGGTTAAGTGGAAGTGTGCAAGGCCAAAAAGAAAGGCAGGATAGTTCAGGCAGAGGGAACAGTCTTAGTTAAGACCTTTGGTTACAAGTTATGGAAGTTGAAGTGAAATAGGAAATCAAATATCTAGAGACCTGCTCTGTCAGTTCAGAGGTTTATTGTGGAAGTCCAATGAAAGGATTTTTGAAAATGTTTTCTGCCTACAAAGTGCTAGGCAAATGCAAGGGCTGATTATAGAAGGTGCTCAGGATCTGAGTGGTGATCGATTGACCAATTTGGCTCAACCCAATGGGTGAACAAACCATAACACTTCCTTGAAATAAGACATGCTATAAGAGAGCCTACGAAACTCAGTCTATAATTTGAGGGCTCCCCTGGTACTCATTTGGGTTTTGTTTGACTGTGAAAAGACTGATGGAGAAGATAGGTAAAAGGGGAGGTCAAATAGACTGGGAACTAAAGTATGATGGTCACTGCCATTTAGTCATCAAAAATGAAAATGAAATGGTTTGGTAGTGATCAAGAGAGCTAAAGAAAGATCATCAGAGTACCATTTGCAATTTTTCAGGAATAAAAACACTGTGAAAATCGAAGCATTCATCAACAATAGACTAAGTATTTACTATTTGTGAGGACCCATGCTAAGTAGAATAAGAGAGATAGAGGGAAAAAATGCATAGACCCTCCTCTTCAGGAGTCTGAGACTTGTAATGAAGTCTTACAACACAGTTAATAACTAGAGAGGTTCAAAATTAACTCTTGATTTCCACCCTCAAATACATTCCTCCGCCTGTTGTTTCTATCTAGGTAAATGGTACCTCCATTCACTAAATTGCTCTGGCCGCAATCTGAAATTCAGTTCCACTCTTTCCCTCACCCTCCCCTCCCACATCTAGTCCATCATTAAGACTGGTTGGCCCTTCTTGCAAAGAGATCTCAGTCCTGTCTCTTCTTGCTCCTCCACAGCGACCACCTTCATCTCTGCCCGGAATGCTGCTTCCACACTCAGCTTCTCACAACCCAGCAGGCAGAGCAGCCTTTTCTAAATGCACATCAGATCATGGCACCTACTCGTCTCAACTGCTCCCCGCCCCAGAGTTTCCCTTCATGCTCAGATCAAAATCCAAATTCTCCACAGGGATGCACTGAGGCTACCAAGCTCTATATCATTTCACCTCTGCCTGTTTTTTAACCATTGCTCTCACCCTCATTTAGTACACCATCCAACCACACTTGCTTTCTCTTCCATTAGATTTGCTCATACCCCCAGAACTTCTCCCTTCGCAGTTCCTTCTATCAGAAGAGCTCTTCCCCCAAACCTTCACAAGGTCATTCCCTCACCACATTCAGACTCTGCTCAGAGATGCCTTCCTGATGGCCCTTGCTGAAATAGCCACACAGCCCTCCACCTAAGCCCACCACTTTCTCCTTATCACAACTTTTTTTCAGACCGATAATATCCTACACATAGTAGACACTGCATTGTGTTGAATAAATCCATGCAAGAGAAATACCAGGGAAAGAATAAACATATCTGTTAGGGTTGGATTCTGGAAGATGAATATGATCTCACTAGGTAGACAGAGAACAAAGATATTCCAAGCAAAAAGAATAGCACAAAACAAAGCAGAAAGATGTAGAACATGGCATATTTATGGCAGTGAAGGCAACTCAAGAGGCTCATGGATGCCCATGGATGCAAGGCGAAGCAGACCATGGAGGGTCCTGTGCATCTTTAGCTGCAAGAGGACACCTCAAATAATGAGAGATTATTGCAAAAGATGATAAAAAGAATCCTGGAAATAGAAGTTACTGAACCTAAAGCTGAAAGAACTCTGGGGTTCAAGGTGGCTCACAGAAGTTTGCAAACCTTCCTATTACTATGCTGCTGTAATGTAATGTGTAGTGTAACATGACCCGACTGCACAGGCCCCCTCCCAGGTCTGTATATCTCTGTCTCTCAACTGACTGAAGACTTTGTTCTGTGTATTTAGTTCAAATTCCTCAGACAAAAAGAAATTCGATTGACTCATGTTTTCTCTGTTAAGAGAAGCCATGCTTTACAGGCCAGCTGGCAGCCAGGATGCTTTTCTCTTGTGTCAGATGTTCCGGCCTGATTTAATCAGTTGTAGCTTGGTTAGAAAGAAGTTCACATGACATGAACTTGGCTGCTTGGCCCTCCCTGTCCCCAGCAGGGACCATGGTGGAAATAGCGCAGTTTCTTGAGTAGGAGGAGGATTCACCACCACTGAGGCTGTCTACTATTGCATATATGGCTAGAAAACACAAGTAATCCTAAAATCAAAAGTGAAATAGTGATTTTCTCAATTCTTCTACGTATTTGCTGAGCTTGGAAGAGTCCCCAGTTACTCTCTACCATAAGTTTTTCTTTTAGTGTAACTGGTGAGGCTCCCGGCAGAGTGGCAGAGAGATGCATAAGGGAGATGAGTAAAGTGAGGACAACCTCTGTGAGGCCAGAGGTACCAGAGGACAGGCAGGATGTCCCCAGTGAGCAAGGACACTCCACATTCTGAGAGAGAAAATCCCTGCTGGCACTGGCATCAACAACAGTACGGACCGTTGGCTGTGCACACAACAGGAAGTCCAGAGTCGAGCTGGGCCCCAGGGTTGTGACAATCAGTACTCACCCCTCCACCAAGAGCCCAGGCTCTCTCCTCTCTCTGCTCAGGAATCAGCAGTCCTCAGTGCTGGTTTTATCTCCAAGCTCGTAGCAAGATGTCCACAGCGGTCCTAGGTGTCACGCATGGGCAGGACAATCCATAGGAAAAAGAGGAACCTCTCTTCCTGTGACTCTTAGAAGACAGAAGAGATTTTTCCAGAAGCTTCCCCAAAGACTCCGCCTCTCCAATTATTGGCCAGAATTGGGTCACTAGACCTGTCCTATTGCCAAAGGGAGTGAAATTACCCTTAAATTAATTTAGAAGTGTGTGCGGGTCATCTTTCTCTGAAATGGGTGGCTCCGCTGGGAGGGGTAGATGTCTGAACAGGTTCTGGGTTTTCTTGAGAAGGAAGATGGGACGTGCATGGATGCTGAGAAGGCAGCCTAAGAGGGTTCACTCCACCTCTAAGGATCATTCCAGAGAACAACAGAGACAAAGACACAAAGACAGTTATGGCACAAGAAGTAAAGAGGTGGTGTCCTGCACAAACAAGTGGACAAATGTGGAAGCAGAAGCTCTGCTTTCGAGTTCTGGCTCTGTCATCCACTACTGCCTTGCCTTGCATCCCACCACTCTATCCCAGGCATCCCTGACCCTTCTAATTGAGTTGCCGCCACTCCCACAGACGTGCCAAGCTCTTCCATGTCTTTCTGCCTTGGTTTGTGCTATTCCCTCTGTTTTGAATGTCCTCGTTCCAGCTGTTAATGTCTTCACCAAATCTCAATTTGCTCACCTGTAAAATGGACACTCAAAAATCTCTCTGACTCTAATCATTGTCTCAAAACCCAAACAGGACAGTGGAGGCAGAAGAGGTTCTGAGCCTGGAGAGGGAAGGAGGGGGAATGAGAGAGAGAGAGAGAGAGAGAGAGAGAGAGAGAGACTGCCTGCAGTCAGAGTCAAGGGCAGGCCAGGGACAAGACTAGGGGTGGCTTGCTAGCACTCGAGGTGTGAATGGCAGGCAGTGCTTCTCAGGGACACAAATGCCTTTCTCATCCCTTGAATATTTCTATTTGCAGAAAGACACCAAATAACAAAGATAATTAATTCAGGAGACCCAGCAAAATTTTGTACTTTTTGTGACTTTCCACCAGTCCAGAGGCTGTACTGGTGCTGCTGGCAGAGATCTTTGTCTCTAAAACTGAGGGCTCAGTCCCCTTAAATCGGCATTCTAGAAACATCTTGGAGACCGGTGGGAAAGCCAAGGTGAGCCCGAGCCATCGCAAACCAACCAGTGGATTAACGAGGCAGTTCAGACTTTCCTAATCAAGATTTTAGTTTTTCAATTTTGAGGCTTTCCTCAAAAATCTCAGTTAATTAGATTGCCAACTTGGTGATAGGGATACAGGTTTTAAAATCAGAGAAAAAGGCAGGCAGAGACGAGGCAGCGCGTCTCCGTATCTTGGAGAGCTGTGCCTTTCTTTATCCAGTTAATCTTAGCTTAGCATGGCTGTGCAGTGCTTACACGCCCACGTCCGCCCAGCCTCACCTCTTCAGGGAGCTGGAGCAGCGTCACTCCCCAAAGTAAGGCATGACCTTCTGCAGTGTCCAAGCCCTGATTTGGACCTTAGCCAGCTAATCTCTTAAAGAAGTTTACAGTACCAGATTTAGGGCTTCCCATCTGCAGCTACACGCAGGATTTGACTCTCCAAATGGTAACAGTGGAAGAAAGCCCTGGAATCCTGCTGGCTAAAGCATCCAAGAGCTAAGATAGGTGGCTTGTGTCAGGCAGCCTAGGTCTCGTGCCCCAACCATTTCATTTATTTCTTATGGCCTTGAACAGGTCACTTTCCTCCCCGATCGTGGTTTCCTCATGTTCAAACTGAAGGGGATTCATTAGATGGTCTCTGCATTCATTTCCAGCTCAGCCCTTCACTAGTTCTTTGATTGGAAGCAGTGACTACAGAGTCTGGGTACAGGCTTTTCTCACTCAGCCTATGCCACTCCAGAGGGTCTGGGTGGAATAACTTAGGAGCAGACATGGGGTCATGCAGCTCATGAAGACAGGAGCAGAGAAAGGTCAAAATGTGCCTTCTGCACTTAGTGAAAAGTGCCCTGGGGGTGTGCTGGGAGCTGGAGACAGGTTGGAGGGAGAGCTGTATAATGTACTTTTGTCGATGCCTCAAATACAGGAATCAGAAATAGCCAGGATTGGGAATGTAGGAGCTTGGTTCTAATTCCCTTCTTGTGCACAATCATCCTGTGAGCAGACACTTCTTTCTAGGCTTCAGTTTCATCTGCCTTAAAATGAGAAATATAATATCTACATCGCAGGGCTACTGTGTAGATTAGATTATAGGACTATGTAAAATGTCTGATACAGAGCAAATACCGAGCAAATGTTATTTCCTTTCTCATCCTATGCTAGCTGAAGCATCGCTGTTTTCCAGCTTCTTGGAAGGCCATTTTAAGTAGCATAAATCTAGAGAGTTTAAGCTGTGGAGGGAAGCTTCCTGGGTATGAGGAGTGGGTGGCTGTGGAATCGAGCTTCCCATTTAGCTCCAGATTTACCATTCCCTTGAGCTGTCTCCCTGTGTCAACTCTTCCAAGAGCCCGCTGGCCCAGAGGAACCCGGTGTCTCCCCTACAAAGCAGCAGAGATGAACCAGAGTATGCAGGAAAGTTGACAAAATCCTACGGGAGGGAAGAGAATGAACAGAGGGTGACAGATTCAGTTACTCCTCTGCTTTCCTCTACTTGCCTTGGAGGTAGCCATCCATTTCAGCCCCTTGCCTGATACCCCACCTCCTAGCTTCTGGATTAACTTCAAATAAATGATACTACCTCATGAAGGAGCTGCCTCATATTTTAACTTCCTGGAGGCCAAGCTTAGAGAGCCCCATGCCTTTAGACAGCACCCCAAGCTCACAGACACCAGCTCTGGTCTGAGAAGCTTCTCTTCTTTGAGCAGTTGGTTCTAGTAATGATGACCCTTCTCAGGAAAGACCCACTCTGACACAAGGGGTGTGTCTTGAGTTCTCCTGGTGGTGGCCCTCCGAGACAGCAGCATTTCAGTTTCTACGCTAATGCAGTAATGACATCAGCAGTGTTGGTCTTTCTGATGGCTTCCTTCCAGAAGGCTGATGACTGGGGATGCGGAGGGCAGTTTGAGAGAAGACTGGAAATCTCTGGGACTCTGTCTACTTGTTGAGTCATGTAACAAGCATTCTTAAGCACAGTACTAGGTCTGTGCTGGGCACTAGAAAGTGACAGATAAGACGTAATCAAGAAACTCCCAGTCTATTGGGGAACATAGTACATGAACAAAAATAGCTATCTAGAAAAAAAAAATGTACTATAAGAGCAGGTCAAATTTAAGAGTTCAGAGGAAGATGGGAAGGGCATTTGGCCCAGGCAAGTTGGAGAGGGTTTCACGAAGGGAGTGACCTTTGAGCTGAGGCATAGAGAATGGTTTTGAGTCTACTGAGAATAACAACCACCCTCTTTGATTCCCTGGAAAAAAAAATCCTTCAGTCACTCTGGGTTGAAGCAGCTGTCCTGGGAGTAAACCTCAGGGGGTCTGGCAAACAAGAGATGAACTACTACAAGGAGCCCCAGGAATGTGCACATTCGAACCTGAATCCAAGGTTTTGTGATCTTCCTGGGGGGATGCTCACGTTCACAGCCCTGGATAGGACAATGTCAATAACTGAACCAAGACCACATCTATTTTTAAAACTATCTGCTCTTCTGGGAACAGTCCTTGAGGAAAATTGGTCACCGATTGCTAGGAAACCAGCAATCCTGCTGGGTTTCTTTTTCCTGCCACGTTTGCATGTTTTTCCAGAATCCTGCCTGCTCTCCTCTCAACACACATGTGCAAACCCACCAGCATATGCTCCAGCTCACATCCCATGTCTTCCTGAATACAAACACCAGAGCGTACAAAACAATGGATGATATCCTGCCAACTGAGGCACTCCGAATGATGCAGACAGTGGAAGCAGAGTCCAGGGTTTCAACATGTTGTTTCTGTTTGGTCTTCTATTTCCATGGCTGATTGTTGAAGCAATCTCTGCCGTGCTGAGGACCCCTGGCAAATGAAAAATGGGCTTGCCTTGCTGTAGGTGGGAATGAATTTTATAAATATTGCATTGCACAGTAAGGATAAGTTTGGTGAGCACCTTCAAGTGCTATCAGTTCTATGCTAGACCAAAGCCTCTGTAACTGGTCTTTAAAACCCAAGTATGTCAAGCCAAGCACACAAACATGTGCATGGGCATGTGCTTGTTCTTTCAGGATCCTCTGGTACAGCCTCGATTTGGTCTTTGGCCATGACATACATACATACATATACATACATAAATACATACATACACACATATACATACATACACATATACATATATACACATACATACATACATACACACATACATACATAAATTCTCATGCTGATGCTCAAGGGTAAGAAAATGGAAAGGATTCTTATCAGCGAGTGAGCGGAACAGGCATTCCCATTTCTGAAATGACACACATACAATCATCATGAAACTCCCCCTTGTCTATGGCACAGCATTCTATACTGTATGACCCAGGAAGCAGAAAGGCCTGACCCCTGAAAATTTAGATCATCCACCAATGTGCCACCTACAGCATACAAAAGCGGCATACCAGGAAGACAATCTCGTGTTTAGGAAGGAGCTTGGCTTTGGAATTAGACAAATCTGGGTCCAGATCACTTCTGCTGTATATGAGTTCTGTGACTTTTAACAGATATTTTCACTTATCCAAGCCTCAGTTTCTTTACTTCTAAATACAAATAATAGGACCTGCATTATAGGGTTATTGTGAAGACAACATGAACTAACTATGTAAAGCTCCAAGCAGTGCTCTCTCGCCCCAAGGATGCTCAGTGAATGTGAATTTTTCTCATCTTACGCCTCCTTAGGGAGCAACCCTGCAGCTTCTCTCATTCCTCTATCACATCCAAAGCTTCTTTTACCTTGGGAGTATTTGTTAGTAGACAGTTAAAACTACATCTTCAAGAACTTCTGATCCCCTCTGAGTTCTTCCTTCCAGAGTTCAAGCCACAGACTCATGCCTCTCTTTACTCCAAACTTCTTTGGATTCTACCTTCCAAAAGATCTTTGGGACATTTATGCCCAAACCCTGTTTTTTCCTTCCCTGAATATCGCAAACGCTAATTTTCTGTATGTAAAATTTGCTCTCAAATGTATTTAATCAACTCGTGAGCTCTTTGGTGCCTTACTTGCTTTCAAAGTAGTTGTTCCCTGAGTCACTTCCTCCACTGTCTGAGAAAGAACTTGGTCTCCACGGTGATTTCACTTTCAACATTACACAAATGGTGTGCTTGCTATCAATCTATCTGTTTTCTCTTCTTTTAGGATTTCTGTGAAAAACTGGTTGAGGCTTTATTTTTAACAAATCCATGATTCCTTCTGCCTGCACGTATGTCCATCTGTCAGTCTGTCTGTGAACATAGCCACCCCAGGTCCAAGGAAAGCTTTCATTGCCTTGCCTAGACAGAGCTATCCATCTTAAGAGCTTCATGCTGAGGAAATGGTAGTAGAAGGTCTTTGGTAATTGAAAAATGGCAATTTAGTACTATTCTCTTCAACTGTCACATTTTCTACACATGAAGTCATTGAATTATTTGTAGTCAACATTTTGAGTTGGAATTTTCCTGAATAATTCACTATTCTCCATGATCTTATGCATTTCTGCCTTTGCTTATGTTATTCTCTCTGCCAAAAAAAATATTATTTCTCATTTATTCACTCATTTGTTCAAAAATATTTATTAAATACCTATTATAATGTAGGTGTCATGCTGTGTCCTAGGAATTCATCAATGGGCAAAAACAGATTCTATCTCTTCGATGTTATCTTAAGAGCAAAAAGGAATCATTGAACCATTTTAGGGAGGGCACTGCAGATGATTAGATGATTAGATGGAAAAGAACATTTTGGCTGCAGAGTGGAGAATAGATTGAAAACAACAGGTGTGAATGTGGAGATTTCTGCTTTTGCCCATGATATAAAAACTGGCACTGGACTAACCCTCTGCCATAAATAACTGTATAACTGTACTGAATATATAAGCAAACTGCTTTCTGGCAGTGGCAATGGGCAACACAAGACCATGATCCCTGAAAAAGGGAAAATCATGAGGTGAGGTCTCATTTTTCCCAGTTCTCCATTGGGACAATTTCCTAACTCTGATAGGGAGAAGTGGAGCCCAAATAGAGCATGATACTCCCATGGACCTGGGGAGATAGGGGTCTGATTTTGGAAATGCTGAAGCGACTGGGGTCTGTGAAGTGGACCATCACAGAGGATGGGGCTGTGCTGAGAGTTCCCCCAAACTCTCTGTGGCAGAATGGATAGGCTACACATGCACAGGGTGAGGTGACAAAACTTACCAGGAGGGGTGGTTACCAGGTTGAAAGTGTAACAGAAATGCTAAAGATCGAAGAGCTCTAGAAAGTGTTGGAGTTCTGGCCCAGCCAGAGTGTAGAGACCTTATTAGCACCTGGGGATCCAGCAAAGATATCAGAAAGGCCATGCCTTACAAGTGAGAACTATGCCCTGTAACAGGAGTCAGAAAATAATGGCTTCTATAATAACCAATATATGAATACAATAATAATTTATAAGGATAACCACCTATGTATGTAAATAAAGTTTTAATGGAACATTTTTATGCCTATTTGTTTGCATTCAAACTACAAGGGCAGATTTGATTATTCACTGTGAAGACCATATGCCCACAAGCCTAAAATATTTACTATCTGGCTCTTAAGAAATTTTCTGACCTAGAGGAAGGACTACTCTAGACTTGTTCTAATAAAGCCTGAAAATAAGCCTCAACAATATCCACAGGAGATTTTGAAATTTAAGTTTTATGAAGTTAGAAGAACTTAGAAACAGACTTTTGAGCCAGAAAGACCTGGATTTGATGTTCAAATCTGCCTCTTACTGATAATCTGGGAAATGGAAATAATAAGAGATGTCTCATAGAGTCATTGAGAGTATCAGGATAAGAATGAATGTAAAACTCCCAGCACCTACCTGACATTTAATAGGCTCCCTCCCTTTCATTCATGGTCATCAGTGGCTGCTGGTGCATTTCAGACCTGTTTCAATCTCAAAAGTCCCATTGACAGTATGTTTCAGTAAGACACGGTCTGAAGTCTTATTCAGCCTTACTTTTCGCCAGCTCAGCCCCTGGCCACCCTCAGGCATGGAATCCTCCCTGGCGGTGGGGAGCAAATGTATCTGCTGGTGGTATTTCCTGTGTTGAGCCAAATTGCTCATTCCTTCCTTTTGGACTTCATCTCCATTGCCCATCAACATCTTCCACATAAAGCACAGAGACAGAGAATCCATGTGGAAATGATCTCTGCTACAGATACTAAAAGAATTCAGTGTATTAGGTAGATGGTCCTTGAACTGACAAGCCCAAGCCATTTCACATCTTTTCATATGCTTTTCCCATTTGTTGGAATGTCATCTCCCCTAAGCCTATCTTATCTATAATGTGGACATTCATTCATTTTATAATAGCCCAGGCTTCCATTGTCACTCCTTTTGATTGTTCCACACCCACCACACACACACACACACACACACATGCACACACACTCACACTCACACTTACTCACACGTAGTCATGCTAATTACTATTTCATTTCATTACTGTTTTACTATGCACTCCTCCTTAAACTGTAAACTCACTTGAGGACTCTGAGCCATCTTCGTGTAGAATTAAACTCAATGAAATAATACTGCCTCTAGCTAAAGCCACTTTCTGAACAGAACAATTCTACCCATCGGAAACTCTTCAAGGCAGTTTAAAGCATCAGCATTCAATTTGTGAAGTGCTTCCTCGGGCACTGTCTCAATGGGTCTACTTGGCCATCCTACATAATTCTCCCTCCAGTCCTTACCGCCCATCTGCACTGCCACCCAATTTATCTATTACTGGGTAGCCCCTGTGCTTCTGGATGCTTATGTTGTGCTTGAAAAGATAATTCGATTACAGGAAAAATGAAAGGGGGACTCAGGTTCACTCCCACCTGCTTCATGCAGAACAACAAAAAGCCCTATAGCAGATCCTTCTACTTTACAAAGTGCTTCATATACTGCAGGAGTACATTTGAGACATGAAGATAAGTTATTCTATCTCTCTTAACCTAGCTTTCTCTATCACCAAAATAGGAAAAAAAATAATTAATAATAATCAACCACTTCATAATTTTGTGAGAGTTAGTTGGGTTAAATATATAAAGCACATAGTACCATTCCTGGTATGTGGGGAAAAAAAACTCAATAAATGTTAGCTAATATTAAAGGATCTTTCTCAAAAAAAAAAAAATCTTCTTTATCAGAGGTGAAAAGGTTAAGAGTCCAAAAGCAGTTTTTCCTACCTTCTTTTGCAAGTCTTGTATAGATGGTTGGCTTACTCTTCACTAAGTTGTGACATTGTCGTCTTGGGGCCTCTGAAGGCTCTGAGACAGGCAAAGTTTCATTGGTTATGATTACAATTGTGACTTATTATACTACAGCCCCAAATAAACTGCATA
Organism: Eidolon dupreanum; assembly: GCA_028627145.1. Taxonomy (NCBI): domain Eukaryota; kingdom Metazoa; phylum Chordata; class Mammalia; order Chiroptera; family Pteropodidae; genus Eidolon; species Eidolon dupreanum. The sequence continues at coordinate 78,725,804 of CM053506.1, read as the reverse complement.
TTCAGTTACTACCTGCTCTGTGCCAACTCGACACTGTCTCCACTAAACTCCCCAGAGGAGACCCCTGCCCTTTGGATCATATGCAATGCCTCTGCTGCATCAATTTGATGTTCCACCAACAGAGCCCCAATTCTACCATGACCTCCATGCCCTCAGAGTAGGGGACAAGGTTACCAGAGCACCAAGAGCTTCTTTCTCCTAAACATCCCCAAGCCCCAAAGAATTGGTGACTTGAATGCCCCTACTGCTTAGCATCCCTTTTCTTGAGACACTGTCCAGTGAGCCTGGGACACAGGCTGTGGAGGCAGAAGAGACATATGGCAAATGCTTCTCCCTTCCCAGTTCTTAGACAGTCCAAGTGCCTCATGGCACTTCCCTGGGGTGGCATTTCTATACTCAACAGCCATTCCAGCCTTACCAGCAGCATACCTGCTATGACATTCTACTGGCCACCTATCTTCCAGCTTTGTCAAGAACTTACTAGGTGACTTGGCATATCACCGCCCTAAAATTGTTACCTGAAAAGATGAACAAATCACACTGGTTGATCTTTGGCTGAATAATGTTCTCAGGATCCATGATGGACAAAAGCGGAATAGAACTCAATCTGCTGAGGCCTAAGTGTACCAGGCACCCTGCATATATTGCCTCACTTCTGTTTCCAGCAGGCTTTGAGACAGTTACAATCCTTCCTTTTCCAGATGGGGCAACTTCAGGTCAGGCAGCTGATAAGACAGTGCCCAACCTGGGCCTGGCCCCCAGGGCTGTTGGATATCAAGCCTGTGCTATCACTCTTACACCATGCTGCCTCCCATTTCCTGATTTTGTGGAAGAAAATCAGTACGAAACACATAAGTTGGTAAAAGGCCTTTTGGTGAAAGGTCACTGAGGGGAAATGGTGCTGACCTCATCCACTTGATCACCCTCCCTGACCCGGCTGATCTCTAAGCTCCCCTTCACAGTTGGCCCAGCCCTGTTCAGCATGGCAGGAGGCAAATCTTCTCAATCCTGTGTAATAATAGGCTTTGGAAATTGGGTTACAAGGAAAACCATCTTTCATTTCCTCTGGTAAGAGAAAAGCTATTCAGCAGAAGTCCTTTCCCTTTCAGGGCCCCTCCAGATTTGTTAACTTTCTGAAAATGCTGTTTATAAAATAACACTTGAAGCGAGGCAGTTAAGGCCTGGGGAAGCGGTGGGTGATGGGATTTTAATGTGGTCCATGCTGTGAGCCCATCCTAGCTATCTGCAGAGCCTTGTGCTTAGACCCTCAATTATCTGGTCTCTCAATCTTCCTCCATCACCCACAACACATCTCATTTCTCAGACCAGCCTCGGGCTCCTTTGTGATAACCTTCATTTTCTGCACAGAGCTTGGTGGTGGCTGAGGAAGCTGGTGATGGGAGGGGTGTGGGCGGGAGGAGATCAATGACTGTCTTCTCTGTGGCTGAGGTTGGAGGGACCAGGGGCATGGCCCCAGCTTAGTCAGGAAAGCCACCATGACACCTCCTTGTGAGGACAATGTCTGTATTCTGCATCAAAGTGGTCCTGATGGCTGTGACATCTCAGACCAAGTCTGTAAGTCTTTTCCATGGAGTTCTGAAAGAGGCACTATCAAGTTTTGGGAGTACCTGGAGGTTCCAGGAGAGGAGGTCTATAATATAGTTGTTCTGAAGGAGAAGTGTATTTTCCAGGATGGAGGACCACACTGTGCACATCTGATTAAGAAGTGGACCAGGGGCCTGCAGAAGACAACTATAGCAGTCATTGATAGTCATTGATAGAACCACTGACCTCAGGTTTGACTTCACAAAGGTAGCAGTTTCTTCTCTTAGAGCATTACTGCCTCAATAGGCATCTGTCACTTACTCACAGCCTCACTGTCACTGCCCTGGCCCAGGCCCTCTTCATCTCTCCCCTGGACCAGAGTAAAGCCTAACAGCAACCTGACCTCTGGCTGCACCCTCCACCAGACCTCCCCATCGCCACCACCAGGATATTTCCAGAATGCAAGTCTGATTGTGATGGTTCCTTGGTCAAAAATATTTCTTAGATGGCATTTTTATAAAGCTAGAATAACATACATATTCATCAAAAAGTGCTGAAAAGACATGACCAAATGTTAACAGCAATTATTTTGTGCAGTGGGATTGTATGTGATTGTTTTTCCTTTGCACTTTCTTGGTATTCAAGTTTTCTGCACTGAGCTTAAGATAAATAGTGCTTATTTTTCTACATATAAAAATATCATCTAGAAAAAAAATAAAAGAAATCCTCCTACATAGAATAAAGCCCAAATCCCTTAGCCTTGCGTTAAGCTCATACATTGCTTCAACGTGTCTTTTAATATTCTTGCAGCACTACAGTTCACAAGCCAGCCACAGAAGCTTCACACAAGCTGTTCCCTGCCTAAAATGTAGCCCCTCCCCTTACAACCACCATACTTTCTCTACTCCCCACAGCCCCATTCTCACCATAGCTTTTCCTGCCTATCAAATTCCTAGTCATCCTTTGAAGCCCACTTCAAATGTACCTCCTCTAGAAACCTTAATTCCTTCACTCATAAGTTGTTGCTTCCCTCACTCTGGGCTCATAGCATTTGCTAATATTCTCTCCTCACTTCACCTCTAGATAAGGAAACCACCACCCCCAGTATAGCTGGTAGATGATATAGCCAGGATTCAACGAGACTGTCTGGTTCTAGATTCTTTGCTATTTAACTACTACAAAATAGAGCTTTAAAACAGTTGCTACCTGTTGCAAAATGTGAATAAGAACTGTCTCAATGTGTGTGCTAACTATGAGGGTCCCTTGACTTCACTACGATTGTCCACCATGATCAGTTCTGCCATATCCATGTCATACATATTAGCCCTCACCTCCCGTGATATCTTTTGCCATTCATCTGTTGTGTGGTACATTCCACCAGTACCCACATGGCTGCTCATCACAATAATTGTAAATGCAAACCTGAAAAAAGGAGATATTGTTTTAAAAGTTTACTTTAGAAAACTACCTTTTGATTCTATAGTATATGCACAAAGTAGACAAACCAATGTTTTATTATTTCCTGGGGCTCTGGCCCCAAATGATATGCAGAACTCCACTGAACTGGACTGGATCACATGGAGGGCCTGATTTATCTCAGCCCCTATTTGTGTCTCTGAAATTTGAATTTCTACTCTGCTGGGATGAGGACCTGCATAGAGATTTTTTTAAAAAAATAAAATGAATAACGCTGGAAACACAGAGCAAAAGAAAGCATTTGGCCAAACACTGGGGGTGAAGCTGGTCCAGGACTTTGGCTCGAGGCCATCTCAGTGTGTCCAGGTTTAGCGCCCCATAAGATGGAGAAAGTCCACATAGGGCAGGTAGGTGGTGGATTTCATTACCATCCAAGTTGCTGAGGAGGAAGATGTGATCTTACACCATGGAGGCGGGGGTTAAGCATTGCGGGGGGAGGATTACCACACCCTTTGGGAAGACAATTTAAAACCTGCTCTATCATCCACTGCATTTCACAGGTTTTCTGTAAGAGGGAAGGACAGAATTCTAGATGCATAACCCAAGAAAGTACTATTATAGGGCCAAGGATCTGGACTCTTCATTTTAAAGGCAAGAATGCCCACCTGACAGCCATAGGCAGCGTCTGTCAGCCATGATTCAGGCTAGTTTGCCAAGAGAGCCTTGAAGGAAGAGCCTAGGTTTGCTAGAATGCCATGATGCAGATCGATGAGGCAGGTAACGAAGAATTAAGGGAGGGGATCAGTTTTTAAAGTGGTGACCCCATGGTTATAGCTGTGAAAAGAAGTAGACAAGAGTCATAGTTTTAGTCGCAGGTGCTTTCAAACACTAGAATTGCAAATCTGGATGAACCCTAATTCACAATCACCTTTTGAAAGATCATCATGGGCAAGGCTTTACTGAAGGCCAGTAGGGAGATATAAAAAAGAGTTAAGACAGCTCTCTCTTCTACAGCCTTTGTGTCTTTCTTGGTTCTGTATAAGTTCAAAGCATCCTAAAATGTTAGCACCCAAAAAAGAGCTTTATCTCATACTCCCTCATTTCCATTTATTTAATCATTAAATATTTATTGAACGCCAACAATGTTTCAGGCACTGTCCTAGGTGCTGAAACCGCGAAGCATCAAGGAGACAGATTAGTTCCAGCCTTCATAGAACTTACAGTCAATAGAAACAGACAATAAATAAGCGAGTAAATACCTAAGATAATCCCATAGTGTTGCATCTGTTAATAAAATAAAATTGAGTGATGTGATAGAGAATAAAGGGGGCGACACCAGATTAGATGGTCAGAATAGGCCACCAAGGAGTCGTTTGAACTGCAGTGTGAATGGTGCAAAAATGTCCTATTTGAGGATTCAGGAAAACAGATTTCAAGATGAGAGAATGGCAAGTGCAAAGTTTCTGTAGTAATTACAGACTTGGTTTGCTTAAGGTCCAGCAGGAAGTTCAACATGACTAGAGAGGAATGGGCAAAGTAGAGAATCTTGGGAAGATAGTCAAGGGCCTGATCATAACTTCCCAGATAGCAGGGATCTGGAGTTTATCTCATGGTAAAGGGATCCATGAGCAGCTTTATGTAGGAGTGATACACATAGTGACTTAAGAGTAGAGGTGGAGGGGAGTGCCCAGGCCTGTAGACTTCCAGTCTACTGCTCTTCCTACCATAGCACGCCCAGTGTGTAGTGACACCCTCACTTGCTCCCTTTGACTTCCACTCCAGTTCTCTAGAATTGCAGTGATGGACTTTGTCCTTCCTTCTAATTAAATTGTGAGCCAAGTGAGCAGGGAGATGTGCTTCTGCATAGAGCAATGTCTCTTTCTGAGCATATCTTTATCCCTTAAAGGGGAACAAAATGCGATAATTGGTAACCAATTAATGTGCATTTCAACAAACTATATTTTAATTATTCTGTCATAGGTTGTCTGCCTGTGAAATATTCCATGTTAATTAAATCCTTTTAATAATCCAATGAAAGCGCCTATTTTCCTTGATGTGCTGGTTAAAAGGAAGGCAATGGCAGACTTACAGCTCATGTAATTTGAGTTAATGGCATGAATCCTGCTTTGAGCTTTCATATGCTTATTGAACTAGTGATCTCTTAATACTTGCTAGACTTTTTTTTATATATAATTACCACACAATTACCCTGTTATATCTGAGAGACTGCATTCTGATGAGACAGGGCTCCAGAAACTTGGCTGGGGAAATACTTGACCTGTATCTTGGCTGTGATCACTGACCAGGTAGACTGCATCCCCTTGCCATCTGTCATTCTTCACTTTGCAACATTTTTTCTCAGAATTGGTCACTGTGGCTTTGATTTTAGGCATTAGGCAACTACTTTGTGCAAGGAGCTGTGCTGGGGACTGAGGAATCCGGTACACAGCAGATGAGTGCCTGCTCTTGTATTCTGTCCCCTACTGCAAGGAGGCAGAGGTTTCCCAAACAGGAGGGAGGGGGGTGTGGGCATAAACTGTCCAGGGTAGTGACCAGGAGCAATTAATTAGGACCAAGGGGATGAGCTGCTCCAGCCAGGGACAGGCCAGTAGCACTTATCACCAAGTCCAGTGGGAGGGAGGGAACTCTAGGTTTCTCCAGAATGGAATGAAGCAGCAGGGAGCAGGAAGGTCTGTAGGAGATGGGACTCTCAGCCTCTGGGCAGTGACACAATTGTGATCAGATAAGATACTTGGAAGGGTATGAGGGATTCCAAAGGTGGGTCTAGACCAGGTGGAGAAACACAGCCAGACACCATGGATCAGGGTGCTGGCCCCATGAAGAATTAAAATGATGCTGTTAAGAATAGATTAACCTGCCTCAATCTACATAGGCTCACCAAAATCTATAAACCCTCAAACACAACAAAAGTTTATTTCTTACTCATTTAATAGTTATAGGTGGGTGTAGCTGATTGGCAGGGATGCTCAGCCCAACCATCAAGGTCACTGAGATACCCAGACTGTTTTCATGTTGCAGCTCTGCCATCTCCTAGGACAGTGCTTCTCAAAGTGTGGTCCCCATACCAACAGCATTGGCTTCTCACATGGAAACTTATTAGAAATGCTCCTGCACAGGCTTTCCTCTGGGCCTTCTGGATCAGAAATGCTGGGCTTGGGGGTCAGCAATCCGTGTTTTAACAAGCCATCCAGGGGATTCTGAAGCACACAAAATTTGAAAACCACTGGTCCAGGACCTTTCTGAGTATAAATGAGGCACCTGAAGATTAAAAGCCTTGACCCCAATGTGATACACATCCCTCCCACTAGCTCTGCTTTAGTAAAAGCTAGTCTCATGGCCATGTTTAGCTGTAAGAAGGGCTAGGAGTGAGGGTCCATGCTGGCCGGCATCTTCCAAGTTATAAGTACATAATATGGAAGAGAAGAAAGAAATTTTTCTGCCACAAAACATGAACCAGGGGCCTGCGGAGAAAAGGAGCTGGGCAGAATTGTCATAGCTCTGAGGACTTGGGAAAACACAAAGCAGCTTTCCCAGCATCCTTTTATGCTGGAGAAGGGGCTTCTATAAGGTTCCTGAGGCTTGCATTGGCTCGGGATCATAAGGAAACTGAAGTAAGAGAGGTCACATAACCTGCCCCAGGTCACAGATATAGTAAGTGACAGAGCCACAGATTGACCCAGATTTGCCTGGTGCCAAGGTCTAGGTCTGACATATTACACTCAGATACCTCTAAAATGCCAGCACTCTCAGACCATGTAATTGAATTCAATTCTTGAAATAGGCTTGTGTAGCCCTCCTATATCCATTCACAGCAGAAGATAGTACAATCGAAAGTACAAGCAAGTGTTGAGAAAACATAAAGAAGGATTCTGATCAAAGGGCACAAAGAAAATTCCACAGAGGATGTGACAATTAAAAATGAATAGAAGGAATGTGCACATGTATTTGTATATGTATGCCTATGTGAACATCTGTATATAAACATACATTGTACATATGTGTGTATATATATGCATATACATATCAACTCATTATAGGCAACTCAGAAAGAAGAGGAAACTTTATCCATAAACACCATACTAGTATGACCAAATGAACATTATGCTTCACTCCTACAAGTAGTTTTCAGCAGGAGTGGGAAGAGAAAGATTTTTCTAGAAAAATCATATGCAGGATCCCAGAAGGGGCAAGTCCAAGGCATGTTTGGAGAACATCAATCAAATGTGCCCAGAGTGAGATATGATGAAGATAATACTGGAATAATAGACAGAGGCTAGAATGTAGAAGAAATTGAATATCAGGCTAAGGAGTTTATATTTTATTCTTTAAATAATGGGGACCCAGGGAAGAGTTTTGAGAAGGAGAATGACACGTTCAGATTCATGCAGTAGAAAGATCACTGTAGGGGTAATGAATGGAATTGACTGAAGAAGGAGAAATTGCTTGAAGGCAAGTAGATAAGTGAGGAGGTTTTTACAATAGCTTAAGAGAGAGAGAAAGGGACATTGAAGGAAAATGATAGGAGTGGGTAAAAAGGGGAGAATCATTGTGATCGGATGCGGTTGGGGAGAAAGGAGGTGTTGAAAATGGAGCAGATGTTTTCGTTTGTCTATGATAAGGATTTGGGGGGACATTAAAAATAGAGCATGACAGAACTCAATTTTTGGGTAGTATAGGCTATATTTTATCAATTTTAAGATGCACTTTTTTTTTTCAATTTTAACATCCCTAAAATCAAGCTGTCTCCCACAAATGAAAGCAACTTTCAATCACTGGCAAGTAGTGAGTTGTGAAAAAAAAATCATCATAGCCTGCCCATGTGTGTGTTTGGTGACATGTTGGGTTTTGTACATTGCTAGACATGCAGAACAAACAAATACTGAGAGCAAGAGAAATGTCACATTTTCTTTAAAAAAGAATGTGACTGGTTTATCCATTAAGCAGGATCATCTTTAAGGCATCAAACATTTATTTGCCAAAAAATTTTTCACTGAATTTAAACAGAAGTTGCTTAACTTCTGATGAAACATAATTCATCTGGTGGGGGTAAAATATGAGTGTAGTCAAATAAGAAAGTTCTCAGCGTAGAGATTTGCTTGAAAGAAAATCCCGGAAATAGTAAAAGAGCAATTTTTTAAAAAAAAAATGTTATATCATCAATAGGTGAATGGCACAGAAGGAAATCCGGAGTGGAAAAACGTGGACACTAAAGATTCAGAGTCCAGAAAAGATTCAGAGGTTTCTAAAGATAAATAAATTCTAGGAACACCCTAACTTTTTTTTAAAAAAAAAATTTATTTTAGGTATGTATAAGAGTGATATACAGATTGTTTTAATAAACACAAAAAAACTTTTTCTAAGTGAATATTTTGTCATGGTTGGTCATATTGTTTTTTCTTTCTTAGTGGTACATAAAATAATGATGCATCTTAAAATTGATGGCATCTTGGATTTCATGAAATGTGGCAGTCATCATTTTTAACCTTCCAGCTCGGAGCAGCTCCAATGAGGTAAATATTGAGCCTAGAATATTTCAAGGTAGCTGAAAAAAAATCTTTCATGCAATGCTGGTGAGAATTTGAAAAGGTACAGAAAGTTTGGAAACAATTTTGTAGATTCTTATAAAGTTAAACATATAATTTTAACATATAATCTTAGTCTCAGTAATTTTCACTCATAATATTTACCCAAGAAAAATGAAATGAACATATGTTCATGTAAAGACCTGTGCACAAATATTTATAAAAACTTTATTCATAACAGCCATAAACTGGAAACAACATAAATGTCCATCAACTAGTGAGTTATAAACAAATTGTGGTATATTCATACAATAGAATACTATTCAGCAATAAAAAGGAACAAGTTCATGACAATGGGTGAATTTCATACTTTTATTATGACAAATGAAAAGAAGTCAGATACAAAAGACTATGAACTGCATAATTCCATTTATATGTCACTTCAGAAAAGGCAAAACTGCAGGCACAGAAAACAAAGCAGTGGTTCCCAGAAGTTAGAGGAAGCAGATCGCTTGCAAAAGGCTAAGAAGGGACTTCTGGGGTTAGGCAATGTTCTATAGTTTGATTATATGGTGGTTATACAACTGTATACATTTGTCAAAACTCACTGAACAGTTGCTGGGATGTAAAGAATAGCATAAGGAATATAGTCAATAATATTGTAATAACTATGTATGGTGTTAGATGGATACTAGATTTATCAGGGTGATCACTTTGTAAGCATAATATAAATGTCTAATCACTATGTTATACATCTGAAACTAATAATATCACGCACCAACTGTAATTTAAAAAATTAATAATTAAAAATAAAAATAATAAATAATTGTTATTTCTCTGGGGAAAAAAGTGTAAATTGTACCTCTGTAAACCTGATTTTTTCAAATGTGGTTGAAAGATTGAAAATGACCTGAGTTTAAATCCCAGCTCTTCCTCTTGCTAGCCGTGTGTCCTGAGCAGCTTATTTAGCCTCTCTGAACTGACCCCAGGTTCCCCATATACAGAGCCCTACTGCATATGGCTTTGTTGTGAGAACTAAATGAGAGAATACATGTAAAGTACTTGGAGAACTTGACAAGGAGTAAGTGCTCAATAATGGGAGCTCACGCTAGTAGAGACCACAGGCAGTTTCATTACTGAGGAATTAATCACTTGTTGGACTGACAGAATTGTATAGGCCAATCGATTGCTTGTGGCTGAAACCATCATTCTGATGAAAACAATGTTGAAATCAAGGCTCCAGGGAGATGCAGCCTGAACCATTTACAGTCTGTGCATTCAAGCCTTCACTGCTTGTGCTCACACTATCCATCTCACTCTGAGAAACTTTCTAGAAAGGGAGAGAATGTTGAGTGAAAGTTATTTTGAGCCGGAACCCCAACAATGCCTAGAAGGCTGAGCACAGTCCCTGGCACACACATCAAGGTGAAGATTGATTTGAACTGACTTTTCTTCCCACTAATTTTGAATCATGTACACAAAACAAAATGAATTATCTTGTACATAACAGGGATTGAGTTGAGTATTTTGCATTCATTGGTTTCATTTAGTCTTTGCAAGAACCTCATGAGGTAGAAACCCTGTGATTATTCTCATGAAAGTGATGAGAAAACACTCAGATGAAGTAACTTGTCCAAGATCACAGCTGTAACCTTGGATGTTGTAATATAGTTAGGGGCAGTACCTGGATTCAAACCCTAAAGTCTCGCTGCAGTGGGTCTTAACCATACACTAGGGCAAGTGAAGGACCTGGGAACCCAGTGCAAGGGCGAAATGTCTGGGAACAGAGTGCCTGGGTATCGGTAGCTGGACATGGAGTACCTGGGTCTGGTGTTCTGGAGAAAGGGCTGTTGGAGAAGCAGTACTTGCATTAGATTCCCTGGCAGTGGGTAGCTGCCTGGAGCTGTAGGGACAAAGGACCTATGTGCTATGCTTTGGGACCTAGCTACCTTTGTATCCCTTTCTCCCTAATTGAGAGCAGTCCTGAACAATTCTGTGAGGCTGTTCACCCTTTCCTATGATGCTTCTCAGGGGGCCAGTAAGTTCTGAAGCCCTGAGAAAGAAGAAATCTTGGCAATACAGTCTTTACTTGGCTGCAGATCATTATGCACTTTGCAGCAATGACCTGCACTTCCGCTGAGCATTTCCCTTTCTGGCCTGTTATTACCTGCTGGCTCTGCTCAGGTGAGTCCCCATTCCTCTCTGAGCCCCTCTCCCCTCATCTGTAAATAGGTGGGCAGATCTGGCTTTTCTTCTCACTAATTTTGTCTCTTTTCCAGTTTGGATGCTGTAATATAGTGAGCCGCACTTCCTTTTCACACGTCAACAGATTGTCAGCCCTTCAGTCGCTCTGTTTTAATGAGGTGTTCTGGGGATCCTGAGCCCTCTTTCTTCAGAAGTCCAAGCATTGTGGCCAGGGTTACAAAATCCTGCTTCTATGTGAGAAAACTTCGAAGTCAAGTTTTTTTAAAAAAGTAAGACGGGAAGAGACCAAGGCAAATCTTAAATCGTAAATCCTAGAAGTATATCGTTAAACTTACAACCTCTAATAAGGTGACAGTTGGATAAACCCCATTTTAAGTATAACTTGTCGACTTTAAGGTGGCAAACTAATTCTGTTACTTCCTTCAACATTGAGAACACACAAATAATATATTGATTTATTTTTTAAGATAAATAACAAAAAACCCAGTCAGATCAGTTTTCCAAACCAACTGTTACAAGATTCAAAAGTCTGGAAGAACATAACAAAGGATCCTAGTTTTAAGATGAAATAAACATTTCAATCTAAGAAATCAAGAACATGCATAAGGAGGTACAAAAGGGATTGTGTATTATTGCAACCAAGATGTAAAATGTATGAAGAATGCATGTAAATGAAGAGGCAGCTCTGCACTCAGCTGACACATGAACTGAACTAAATTTATTCAATTAACAAGCATTTATTAAGCATGTCTCATGTGCTGATCACTGTGCCGGGGGTCCCACTGAGTAAGAGTCGGTCCCTGCCTCAAAGAATTAACTATCAAATGGGGAAATCTACACCTACTCATAAAGAAAGTGCTCTTGGGGACCTGTGTCAGGCCTGAGAACCCAACGGAGTCTAACTCCATGTGATGACAATGAAGATGGGTCCCCCGGCCCTTATAAGTGGTAGAGTCTTCACCATGGTTGACGAGCCCTCCTTGAGTGGGCCCTGGTATACACAGCTGGCTGCTTCTCTCCTTGCCAGTCTCTTTAATCTTTACAACACTGTCAGTCCTTTGAGCAGTGCTGTTATGGTCGAATTTTGCCCCCTGCAAAAGATGTTGTACCTCTGACCCTCAGTATATGTGAATATGACCTTATTTGGAAATAGGGGCTTGGCAGATAGTCAAATAAAGATAAGGTCATTAAGGTGGGTCCTAATCTAATATATCTGTATCCTCATTGAAGTGGGGGAATATGTACACAGAAGTGGACACACAGAGGGAAGACAATGTGAAGATACGCAGAGGATGCCACCTACAAGTCAAGGAATGCCTGATGCTACCAGAAACTAGGAGGAAGGCTTAGAATGGATGCTCCTGCAGAGCCCTCAGAAGGAGCCAATCTCAGAAGGAACTTTGATTTTTGACTTCCAGCCTCCAGACCAGAGTGTCTTCACAACAAATTTCTGTTGTGAAGACACCCAGTCAGTGGTTCTTTGTTACAGCAGCCACAGGAAACTCATACAAGGCTTGAGCTCTTTTGGTCCTAGGCCCTCACATATACTATTCCCAGGAGCACTCTTTACCCTCCCTTCACCTGGCTAACTCCTCCCTAGCTTGGATGTCTCCTCCTGAGTGAAGACTCTTGTCTTGCATCCCCATGGCACCACATGGGTCTCATTCCCTCATGTGATTCCCTGGTACGTCCTGTCTCCCCATCCAGGCGAGCTCCTTTGAGACTCAGTCAGCACTCAGTAAATACCAGCCCCAGTCAAGTGTGTTAAGCTGGGCTTCCTATGAGAATCAAGAAAGAGAGTAATTGTGAATGTGCTTTGCAAGCCATAAAGCCCTAGGCACGTGAACTGGGTTTTTATTATTTGTGTTTTAACCAAGACTGTGTTGGATATGCGGTGATCCCCAGTGTTGCACTTCTGCAAGGCACTGCATATTAAAGTTGCCTGTGTTTTCTTGGCAGACAGGAAAAAGAATTTGCATTTGGGCCTTAAGATGTTTGTGTTTGGAGATGCCCTGCTTGTGTTTCAGCCTTTCTGCCCTCTATTTTGGAATCAAGCCGGAGAGTCCTGAAGAGACCCAGAAGGAGTAGCTGTTACCATGGAAGGTGCTGGAACCAGTCTAGGGCAAGGAAAGCAGGAGCCAAACGGCAGAAGCGGCCTCGCCTGACCCCAGGGAAAGTCCAGAAGGCCTCTCCATCTGGCTGTCCATTTAGAAACCTGACCTCTTTGCAAGCAGTAAGCTTTGAGGGCCCATTAAAATGCAAGGCACCTGCTGGGCGTCTGAGAAGGAATCTGCTAGTCAGAAATTAATCGCTTTGGGGGCAATATAGGCTTCATTTTCAGGTGACAGGAGTGGTACTACAGTAACCAATAATCACCTCCACTCAGACTAGCTTAAGGCCGCATGGCTCATTAGAGGTGGTCATTTTCCCTTTCTGTGCCTCGGTCTTATCTGCCAATGGAAGCAGTACTCTCTTCTGCGCCCACTGCACCAGCTTATTTGTTGGGGGATTGTGCATGAAAACCTGGGTCTGAGCGGGCTTTGTAAGCTAAAAAGCAGTTTATGGGTTTAAGGGATTGTCATTTTGATTTCTAACAAATATTCATTGTGAGACACGAATTCCACAGCTCTAGTTTATACATCCGCCTGAACCTCCCCGGTCCTCCCAGTGGCCGTGTCCGTACGGAGAGTTTGATGCCTCCTGCCCTCTTCTCATCACCTATTCCGACTCTGCCTGCTGAGAGGTGCAATGAGCCCCACACAGCCCCAGCTTTCATTTCTAAGTCCCTTGTAGCTTTGATACCCTGCAGTTTCTGGTTCTAAGGTCCAGCTAAAGAATACAGACAATAAAGAAGCGATTTTTCACAAGTAAAGAAGTCAGGAAAAGACATGAAAATTAGCATTTACTGAGCCTTAATTGGACGTTTACTGCATGCCAAGCATTGTGCCAGAGGCTTTGATACATCTATTTCATTAATGATCACACCAGCCACGGAAGGATCGTATTAACCTTTTCTGCAGAGGAGACTAAGGTTCAAAATGGTTAAGTAACTCCCCCAAAGTTACATGGCCAGAAAGTTATAGAAAGGAATTGGTTCTCTCTGATGCCCTAACAAAGTGGCCTTAGGCAGATCTGTCCAGGTCCTATATACTTGCTCCTCCTAGACCCACTCGTTCTGGCCCTTCATTAAAGGATGTTGACCTGAGAGGCCCAGTTCTCACTATTCTTCCAGGTACCCTTTAGAATTTTCTGTTCTGCCTGGATTCTTCCCTTCATTCCTGCTTTGTTCCATGTTCCTTGGGCATAGTCAGGCCACCCAATTCTCCTTCCAGCCTTGTCTCCTATTTAACAATCAGCTCTCTGCAATGAGGGAAACCCCGATTTGTAGCATTTGCCAACTCACACCCTGTAAATAATCCCACTGTGAGCTGTCTCAAGTTCCCAACATGATGCAAGCCAGCTTGCAACATTACTAACAATTTGAGGATCAGTTCTCATCAGCTGGTATGAACCAGCTCTAGCACACCACTGATTATATTTTTAAGATAGAGCCTTCAGGACTTGTTGATAGTTTAGAAAAGGGAGGGAAGGGGAAGACAGAAATCCAGGATGATTGCCAGTCTATCACATACCTGGTGCCATTTCCTGAGATGGGAAGACTGAGGAAAGCAGTCAGTTTTGGAAGGGGCTCGGAATCATGAATGTCACTCCAGCGTACTCTCCAGGCTTAACAGGGGAAGTATTATCACCATATTTTTGCGCTTGGGTTTGGGAATAAGGAGAAAATTTTCTACGCTTCATAAATCTAAGCAATCCCAAGGCTATTTATGGCAATTATGAGCATGTACTCAGAAACAACTTTTTTTTCTTTGTCTTCATATTATTCAGGATAATGACAGCTGCTAAAAAGTAACTCCTGACATCTCAATGATGAAATTTAATTTAAGTTTATGTCTCTTTTATGTAAAATGTAATTGGCAGTGTATGGTAGGCTAGAATAGAGATGGAACTCTGTTCCACACAGTCATTCAGGGTTGCAGGGTGGTAAACACTCTTCCATCTTCAACACATAGCTTCTAAAGTCAGTCTAGGGATTAATATCCCCTAGCAGGAAGAGAAAGAGAGAGAAGAGAGGGCACACCAGCTTCATAAACACTTCTACCAAGAAGTGATATCTTTATTTCCGCCATACCTGTTGCTAAGAACTGGTCACTGTGGCCTCATCTGTCACAGGACAGCTGAGAAGTGCAGTTCTTGGCCAGGCAACCACTTCTCAGCAACAGCTTCATGAGTTGGAAGGGAGCACAAATCCTTGTGGATAGTCACTAATCTCTGCCTCCATTCCCAATCCAGCTCTGTCTTGGACAAGTCACTTAACTACTCTGAGTCTCACTTTCCTCAATCTTAGTACTTATCTCACAGGGCTCTTCTACAGCTGAAAGAAAATAATGCTTGCAAAACACTGGACTATTTATAATTACCCTAGTCTAATTCCTTCATTTTCCAGATAAGCTTACCTCAGTGTATATTATACATCAATGGATATTCCCTCTCTCAACCCCAAGCTCTCATCTATAATGCAGAGAATGAGGCTAAATAATAAAAAGCACTTTGAAAGAACTTTACACCTCAGAGGTGCCCCTTCAGTGCACTGCACTGGCTTTGGAGCCAAGGGACCTGCATTCTAGTCCTAGATCTAATAACAACACACTGGGTCCTTTGGCAAGTTATTGGAATTCCCTGGGGCTCCCTTCCCTCCTTTGTAGAAGTGATAATAATAAATTCCAACCTTACTGGGAAGATGAAGTAAGACATCATATGCACAAGTTCTCACATATGAGTCCTTACATGTGAATTTATGCCTTATTAGCAACATCAGAAAACACTTTGAAAGCTATTTAGGATGTAGCGAGATGAGACACATCACTCCAGGGACCTACTCCCAACAACAGATTTGCCTCATTTTAAAAATGATCTGTTTGGTAATCAGCACATACTGCCAATGCCCCAAGAGCAGAGGGTTCTTGTCAGCAAGAAGTCAAAGCTGTTCATTTACCAAGACTTCTCCCTCTCGTCTTGCTTCTGCATGCTCAAGGTTGTCCGGGGTTCCGAGCAATCAGAAATGATTTGTGTCAAAGAGTGCATTACAAGAATCATTTGTCATTTCTGCTTCGTGTATGAATTTGAAGAATGATGCTGGGGAGTGATGCGAATGGTTGTTATGATGAGTAGCAAAATCGTTATGTTAACCTTCTCAGGAGTTAGCTCTGGAGTTCAATTTTGACACGGTTGGATGGATTGGGGAAGTATTAATAATGAGAATATCTTATATTTGAATGACAATTTTTTTTCTCAAAAAAATAGACTCATAATGGCACAGAGCAGCATAGAATGACCTATAGACAGCATGCAATTTAGCCTCTCATTCTACAGAGAGAAGCATTGAGGTGCAGAGAAGTTTTGTATACTCATGGTCACAAAGCTAACTTTTCTCGCAAAAGCTGGTACACAGGATTAGCATATTGACCTAGGAATTTAGAGCTCCAGGTTTCAGGCCCAGATCAGTCTCCAACTGGCTGTGGAACTTCAGGCAAGACATTCCACTTCTCTGCACCTTCATCTGCTTCCCTGAAAAAAAAGACATTGGTGATTTCCCCAGGTTGCCTACAGCCCTGACATTTTGTGATTCTGTGCAATTCATGGGACACACTTTTTATTCTTATTTGGCAGATGAGAAAACTGAAAATCCAGATATCTGGAGAACCTTCTCAGAAGTGGCTTTTGATCTGAATCTTGTGACATAAGTAGACTTTTCTTCAATAGGGACAGGAGAAGGATAATCCAAGCAGACAGCATGGCCAAAGACAAGTCTAGTGTAGGGCACTGTCTGGGAATCTTGTGTACGTGAGTGTGAGTATACTATAGAATGTGAAAGAAGAGAGGATGAAAGTCAGTTTAGATCGGATCATGGAGAGCCTTGAGTGTGAAGTTCAAGGACATAATATCTCTAAGTCAGTGTTTCTCAACCAGGACACATCTTGCCTGTCAGTGGACATTTGGCAATCTGTGGACATATTTTTGGTTGCTAATGCTGACAAGGATGCTGCTAAACATCTACAATGCACAGAACAGCTCCAAATAACAAGATTGTCTCACCCAAAATGTCACTAGTGTCGAGGCTGAGAAACTCTGCTCTAGGCTGACAGAGATTCCCTGCTGACCTCGTGGAGGCTGCATCATGGTGGGTGGGAAGCCAGACAAGGCAGAGGGGTGCCACAGTGATCTGGGGAAAAGGCAATGAGGGTCTAAGCTGGGACAGGGTAGAGGGACAAACATCAGTGACGTGGAAGAGACGGAATTGACAGAATGTAGTTTGCCCTATCCCTTGCCATAGCACCTTCAGTCTTCAAGCTGCCTTTTTATAGCACTTTATTCCTTTCTCTTTCCTATTCATTTGTTCTGCTGTCCCAAGAGGCAGAGAGTGACAGGAGATTCAGGACTGCATTTCACCTCCAACATGTTCCACTGGCCCATCCACAGCTGTCTCACTTTTGTCAGAACCTGTCAGTCTTAAAGAGAAAGAGAAGGTCAGGAGCGAGCACATGAAGGCATTCCCAGCACTTTCTGAAACTTTGGTTTGGTAATGATTTTTATCATTATTCACTTACTACCATTTTCCAGCACAAGATTATTAACATTCTGTGAGCAAGGGATCATGTGGATCATTTTCTTTGCTGTATTCCCAGAGCCCAGCACAGTGCCTGAGATATAATAGAAAAATATACTGAAGGAATAAATGAATGCCTCTTGGCCTCATGGGTTAGACTGGTTGAGAATCACACATTTGCTGGTGGGAAGCTGTGGACATCTCAACTTGTTGGACTTAACCTCACCCAACACACACTAGAGTAAATATGTGGCTAGGTGTGGCTCAGGCTTCCCTCACTTCATTTCTGCAATGGGCACAGATCTGCCGCCCCCAAAATAAGATGGGAGCAGGGGAGAAGCAGTGGGCAGATGAGAAAGGACCTGACAGTGCCCTGTGTGATCCCTTAACCACTTCCTGACACACCCCCAGGGGATCCCTTTCACTGTAATATCTTTTCCCCTCCCAGGTGGCTCTTGCTCTCACCTGGAACACTGTGAGTAAGGCTGAGGAGAGGACAAAGGGCTGGTCATATGGTGTGATTGTTCCCATTTGTGGGACAGTCAAGGAAATACCTCACCACTTCAAATACCCCACTATTAGAAACTCGAGAAAGGTTACCAGCTTACCAAGGTCATAAGGAAAAAAAAAGCGGGGAAAGCAGATGGAGGAAAGAAGGACCTCTGTTAATGGAGGTATGACAAACCCTTGGCCATGTGACCATTTGAAGGTGTGTATACATGGGTGTGTGCTGCACAAAGTGCAAATGGCAAGTCCTTAACCATTGGGTTTCCTGAACTTTGCAGAATTTTGAGCAGCAACTCCAGGGACACACTAGTCCACAGCTCAAGGAATCAGGCCAACCTAATTCTTAGAGACATGAATGGCCATCTGGTCCTAACCCCCAGATGGTGAGAGCTGAGGGTCTTTGCAAGGTCAAACATCTCTCTAGAGGCAGAGAGAAGACTTGCACCCCATCTGCTTGGGATGTAGGGTTGGCACAATGAAAAGTGCTCACATCTGATGCACCCCCAACCACTGCCCCTTGCCTAGCCTTATACTACCCAAAACAAAGCCTCCTCTTTCTCAGTGGCAACTGATCCCGCCTAGATTTCAGGATCCCATGTCCTAGGCTATTCTAGAAAGTTTGTCTTAAAGGGCCAGTAGGCCATTGCCATAAACTCCTTCTACTGATCACAGCTCAATGCAGACAGTCAGAGGTTCAAATTCTGTCAAGTTCTTGCTGTATGATTTGGGGCTAAGTTACTTAGTTTCTTTAAGCCTCTGTTTATCTATAGGTAAAAATGGAAAGATAGGACTTGACTCAGAGTTCTCATCTAATTAAATGAAATCAATGGAACGATGTACAAAAAAGCACTTGATATACCTAACATAGACCAGGGACTCAGAAAACTTTTGTCTAATGAATGAATGCATATATTAACAAAAATGATTGACTTTTAGAAAGCTACGAGAGGTGCTCTCCAGTGCCTTGCTACATGCTAGGTTTTTCCTGGTGCACTAGGGAAGCTAGCCCATCTCCAGCTCCCTAGGGAGGACTATGAGCTATTTTTTTCAATATTATGGTTCCAATTCACTCTCCTCTGGTCCTGGTAGTGACATGGACCTTCTGAGAAAAACACTTCGTGTGGTGTGTGCCCAGAGGCTTTACACTCATGTCTGAGGCCCTTCCTAGGGTGAAAGTGACCTATACACTCACCTGTGTTCACACCAGTTAAGTGTTTTCATTAAAAAACCTGGCAGTGTATGTGGGCAGCTCTCAGATAACCACATTAGGAAGACATCGCTGCCATTTGCCAAGCCTCTCCCGCACCTGTCATAGGGCCTGACAGCAGAAGGGGACCAACCCTCATTTTGTTTCCATCCAGACAATGCTGGGAACAAAAGAAGTCCAGAAATGATCCCGAAGTCCATTTTATTTTTCCAGAAGCTCACAGTCTAATTAGACCTGCAGAGCATTTTGTTTTGTGCATTAAAATTTATTCAGTACACAGAATATTCCATGGCACATTTGTTAGTGACTTTTCACTTTTGGACACAGAAAGGAACCCCTTCCTTCTTCTTCAGAGTCAGGTTCTTTCCAAGCACCAAGAAATTATATGTCTAGGGACTCAGAACCCCTGGGCACCCTGACCTTTCAGCCTCTCTATTCATCTGCTAAGCAATTTTTATAGCCTTCACATTTACTTAATACATGTTTCCCGGACCTGCTTTGTACTAGGCCCAGGGAGGTGAGGTGAATAAGATCCAGTAGATACATATGACCCAGTGGGGTAGGGAGACTTTTATAAAAATAGCTAATTAAAATACAACACTCTGAGTGCTGGAAGAAATGGATGGATACAGAGCCAAAGGAGCACAAAGGTCCCCTCTGTCTTTCTTGGGACTCCTTGAAGAAATAATAATAACTTGCATTTATAAAGCACTTACCTCATGCAAGTACTCTTCCAAATTCCTTGCACGACTAATTTCAGTTAATCCTCATTTAGAGGGGAAAGGAACTGGCATCTATTGAGAAGTTACTGTGTGCTGGGCACTGTGTTGATGCTTTGCAGAAATAACACCATCACCTTCTCCAGGTAGTCCTGCCATAGAGATATCATTATTCTCATTTTGCATGGAGTAAAACAGCCTTGGAGAAGTCAAGTAACTTGCCTTGATGTTGACCTCACAGTAGAACCCAGAACAACCTGTTGTCCAAACCATCACTTCCCAAGCTTTGATATGCATCTGGGTGGCCAGGGGACATGGTGGATTCCACTTCAGTGGGTCTGGGGTGGGGTCTGAGATTCTAACAATCCCCCAGGTAATGCTGACACTGCTGGTCTGTGGAGTACACTCAGAGAACAAAAGGAGTCCACAATACCCTCGGGCCCAGTGGCTCAGCCCTCGTGCACCATGAGATCACCCAGGGAGCTTTTAAAACGCGTCGTGTTTGGGTCTCACCACTTAGAGATTCTTATTTGACTTGGGCGGGGCTCTGGAGTTACTGTTTTAAAAGCTCCCCAGATGATTCTACCGGGAAGTCAGGGTTGGAAACAACTGCTATGCTTTGTGCTGCCTTCTTTAAACCAAATCTTAAAAGTTCAGCCCAATCTCCAGAGCCCCCGGCCGATGCAGCTCAGCCTTACAGCCTGAATCATTTGGCCAGACCCTCTCAATTATTCTATTCTCCTGGCTTGTCCCCGGTAGCGGAGTCTCCCCACAGTACTGCTCCTCTCTCACCACCTCTAATGCTTAATCCCACGGATTCGGAGCCTGCCTCTGTCCTCCTTTCTCACCTCTGAGCAGCAGGAGAAAGAGACTTCCCCAGGAACTCACAAGGTAGCAATTTCTTCCTTAATTAAGACCTTCACGATGAGCCACTGGTATTGGGCCAATTCATCAGCTCCCTGAAAGCGAAGGGGGGAGGCAGAAGCAAAGGGGGCGACTCCACAACCGTTTCTCATATATCAGGGACTGCAACTGACCAGATGTGGGTGGGAGCGAAGCGTGGAGAATAAGCACAGCTAGCCTTGTCTTTTCTGCCTTTTTTCCCCCCTTTTTTTGAGTCAGATGCACGATGACACATTCGAAAAACAATCTTTACGCACACCTAATTCTCCCCCCACAGCCAGTCCCCCTCACCTCTCACCATTATCTGTCATCAGAGGCAAGACAACAGAGGATAATAAAAGTTTCCAATTCATGCCTTTTCTTCCTTTTATTCTCTGGGGAAATTATGGTGAACATCTTTTTTATTGACTTATTTATAAGCATAGAAAATGAATTGTTTAAAGGTTTGTGTTAGGGCAAACCAGATGCTATCAGAATCACTCGTGGGTGGCAGCTGTGGCTGGAGGGAATATTCCAGATGCCCAAAAGGGTGTTAATTAAATAGATCAACTTCCCTTTCCCCATCGAACACCCAGGTAGGTGGTGTCCCAAAGCTTTGTCCAAATTTGAAACAGAATTTTCGCAGCGACCCCCATTGGCTACTCCCTGTCTCTGCGTCCTACAGGATTGCAATGGGAAAGGACACACGTGTGGTGAGCCAGGCCTGGGTTCCAATCGTGCCTGCCATCTTCCAGTGCTAGAACCTTAAGGGCACTTGCTGGCTCCACCACTTTCTCACCTGGGGCACGTTACTTCACTGTTTGAACTCCACTCCCTAGTCTGCGGACTGTTACACTGCTTCCCTACTGGGAGGACCCCGGCAGGATGTGAAAGGAGCACGTGGAGCACGGTGGGGCCTCCGGAAGTGTCTTTTCCTGCAGAAAATGTCACAGCAGAAAGAGCTCTCACAGACCACTCGATCCAGTCCCTTCCTCTGGCCATTGGGCGTCCAAGGCCTGATGAGGGCAGTGATTTTCCCTGGTCTTCAGTGGGGGAAGGAGGAAGGGCGGGGGAGAACCAGCTCCCTGATTCCCCAACTAGATCTTTCTCCCTCCCCCAGAGAGCCTCCCTTTGAACTAATGGGTGTGCTTCATTCTATGTACATGTCCCTAAAATGAGTTTGTAGATCTAACTCTGTCACCCACAGATATTAGGCATGCATGAGGGAACACTCTTTAAAGATGAAGGCCTGTTGGTCACAGGAACCCCTTAGTCAAAGTCTGTTTCTTTTGATTTAGTCATTGCAAATAGGATTTCCATAAAGTGGGACACCTGACTCCCCACTCCTGGTTCGTTACCACCCACTTGAGTACTCGCCTCTGTGCCCTGGCTGTTGCTCCCAGCCCAGGGTATTGGGCTTCTAGTCTGGCAACCAATCCAGAGCCAGAGTCAGTTCGGTTCTGGCTACTGCAGAGAGTCTGATTTGGAGCTTAAAGGTTTTAGCAGTTTCTTGGTTCTTGGAGGGGTTCGGGGCCCTGACTCTGGCCTTTGTCAGAGACTCAGATGAGAAACTCTCTTTTCTTGGACAGTCCATCCCACTGCTCATCATTTCTTCCCTGGCACACGCATATGCTAGAGAACAGGATTCCTCCTTCCTTCCTGCTCTAGACAGCCTTCTGCATTCTGCACAGATTAGATCGTAGAATGGGGCAGGAGTAGAGGCTGCCCAGCCTTCCTGAAGAGGAGGTGAGTCGTGGCTTTCATTTACAACACCCTGAGCCAGCCCAGCGTCACTCCTGAAAGAGTAAGTGGCGAATTGTCTAGTTGGAAAATGGAGATAATCTGTCTCAATTATGCACGAGTTCAGCAAATTAGGGCCCAGCATGAGAAAGCTGCCTGTGTTTTGATTAGGAAATAGACATGTCCACTGTGAGGAATTCACACAAAAGCTTCCAGCATGGACATCAGAACTGACCTTCCCAGCAGACATAGCCACAGAACCAGTCATAGTGGGGAAGCCAGGGTTTTATGAGAGGTGAGAGATGAGCACACCTGAGTCACTCGAAGATGCTGGGCAAGCAGGACTCAGCAGCAGCGCGCCCAGCAGTGCCACCAATGCAGGGCCGTCTGCTGCCCCCGTTGTGCCCTCACACAGTAGGGCCCTATCGAAGGACAGTCCAGTCCCTGTTTTTATTGAGTGCCCACTCTGTGTTTGATAAAGGATTGATCTAGAATGTGCTGGGGGAACAAGTGGCGAGAAAGCCCCAAAGGAAAAATGGTTAAACCTGAGCCTATCAGATCTAGCCCTGGGGGATTCGGAGGCAAGAGAGTCAGAGCACAAAGGAAAAAGAGATTGGGAAGAAGAGGGTGACTGATGGGGTGGGTGGTGGGTGAGAACAGTCCTCTCTGCAGAGGCATAAAAGGGAGCAGAGTGAGGGACAAGTGACTAGGAAGAATTAGCTCCACCTGGGATCACAGGCTCAAATGATGTCTCCAGCATTTGATGTCTGGGGCTTTGGCCTCCTGCTCCTCTGAAAGGAAGGAGAAAGAACCAAGAGATCTGACCCCAAGGGAATTCTAAGCCAGGCTGTTGCCCCCAAACAGGCTGATTTGAAAACCCCCATCCCAATCTACTATTGTCACTGCTGGCCAGAGCAGTCTCTGTCACATCAATCAAGACATGGGTCCTGTCATCTTAGGACTCACAGTTTACTCAGGGCCAAGGTTCTCAAATCTCTTAATTATTATATTTGTGGTCTAGGTGAAGGCTCACAGAATTAGAGTCTTCCAGGGAGGGATGAAAGGTTTGTGTCATCTGTGAAGTATAGGAAACTTCGATCTAAGGCAGTGAGACTTTCACTGGTGGACAGATAACTTACAACCTAAAGCAGGACAGGCGATAAGTGCTGTAATGGCTCTGAGGCAGAACCAAGCACTGATGGCTGGCGTCTGGGAAGGCCTCCTGGAGGAGCTGACACTTGAGCTGGGCTCTGAAAAATAGGTAGGAGTCATAGGTCACCATCAACCTCTGTACTCAACCTCCACACATTAAACACTGTATCAGTTAAAGTTGAGTAAGGAAAGTATAACCACTAGGTGATAAAAAGTATAACCACTCTGGTGGGAGCTGGTCAGTCAGTCTCTGCAAGCTATGGTCTTCACTTCTGATGCTGAATCTCAGTGTGTGAAGGCTGGAGGAAGGGAATGAAAGATGGAGGTAAAGGAAGGGAGAGTAAGGATTAGCTGGGACCCACCTACGCATCTGACTTAGAATTACGCCCAGATAAACTAAGAACCGCCATGACAGTTTTCATTGTTCTGACCTTGATGGTGTGGGTTCTTGAGAAACCAAGGCTCTTTGGCACAGAGCTGAACTCACATACCTGTTCAGGAGTCAGAGCAGCTGGGGAACGTTCTGGGGGATGGTAGAGCAGTGACAGGACAGGCCACCCACCAGGTGAGCAGCAGCTAAGCCACAAGGCGTGTGAGCTACAAGGTAGCTGCTGCATCACTTCCACCCTCCAGCTCCCCACCATCCTGGTGGTCTTCTCAGCCAGAAAGGCTCAGGAGAGAGAATGCTGGGGAGTGCAGTGCAGGCTAACCAAGCCGGTGGGAGACCTGCCCCATGCTGTCCTTATCTGCACATCACCAAGATTTATCATACAACTCCGAGTGGGGAAGGTGCCCCAAGTCGAAGAAAGGACAAGAATGAGGTCACGGAGACAGAAATGGCAGGTTTGCTGTGTGGGGAGAGCAAAGACCAGGGTTTCGTAGTGTTGGCACAATGAGGCTGCCTTCCAAGAGTCACATAGGACCTTCTGCCTTTCATGTGCCCTGGAGCCACATTTCCAAAGGAGCTGCTGGACTCTCTATGAACCGTCTTCACTCTCAGCCATGACCTGTGACCAAGGTGAAAATGTGGGAGGCAGCTACTGGATGGAAACTCAGGACCTTATCTTGTAAGCAGCGGCGTGACCCAGCACAGCTCATCTGCTGCACCAGCTAACATCTCAACACTGGATGGGTTACAAGGGCAGCATCTTGGTGTCTGTTAGGGTGCTGCCTAGTTGTTTGAGCTATGTAACATCTGAGCTCTGACTGCCCCTCAGCAAACCACATGTACCCATGCTTCAACCCTTCAATTCAGAAAACATAGAAGCCATAGCAGTGAGAGAGGATTTGCCTTGGTTTGCATAAATTTCCTTTTCTATCATATTCATGTGGAGAGAACTCATACTCCCACCCAGAATCAAACAGATCAGGCTTCTTACTCCTAGCTCTACAATTTGCTGTCTGTGTGACCTTGGGCAAGTCATTAAATCTCTCTGAGCCTTCATACCCTCATCTGTGAAATGGGAATAACAATACTTACCCTGAAGTCGGTTGGGAGGACTAGAAAGGGATCATATATACAGTGTTTACATATAAGGCACAACTATCTGTTTCAGTGCATTCCTAAGCGAAGGCACAGCTGTTGGGGAGAGGGATCATCCAGAGCTGGACAGAGCTCAGAGGCTGAGCCTCAAGCAGTCAGAGGAGTTCATGAACCCAGGCTGTGGATCCGAGGCCACAGAGGTGCTGCCTGCCAAGGTCGGCATTGACCCTGGGGCATGCAGAGACCTGAAAATCAAAGGTGTGATGAGCTCCAAGCTGAGGAGAGCTGGGGATGTCTGAGGCTGGTCCATGTGAGGATTTGATTGACAAAAACAAGAAGACTCAGGGTCACTGAACAGGTGATTTAGAGAAAGACAGAGTCGATAAATCCTGAGACTCTACCAGTGGGTGAGAATTGCACGGAGACAGAATCCACGGCATTACTGTAGGAACTTCCCCTCCACCTGAGTGGCTCAGGGTGCCAGCCTGTGCGGCAGTGAGCTCTCAGGTGCATCAGCAACCACCAGACGACTGCCTGGCAGGGTTAACGCAGAAGGGCTTCTCGAGCCCAGGAAACAGCACAGAACTGGATGGCTTTGGGATTATTTATACCAAGTGGAAAGTAGAACTTCATGATTTGGTGTCCACATGAGAAGGGGCACCCGCTAGGAACTAAGACCTATGCCAGGGTTACATACACATCCTGCTGCTTTAAACCTTTAAACAACACTCTGCAGGAGGTTTGTTATTCCTGTATCAGAAATAAAGAAAGGAGGCCACGTATATGCCCAAGGTCACAGAGGCAATAAGCCTAGAGCTGGAGGTTGACCTCCAAGCTAGCCTCAAAACTCTCCTTTTTCCTAAGAGAAAAAAAAAGATCTGCAAAGAGAAGGCCCAGACCCAGCTCAATGCATGGGTGTCCTGACACTTCTTGTTACCAGACTTGCTGTGTGAATCACTTCCCCTCCCCGCGATTCGGTTTGAAGTTTGATGTCTTCACTAGAGGTGGCCCTCCCCTGGGTCTGCTCTTGAAGAAATTCACAACACCTCAAATAAATATAACACTTGGATTTGTATAGCACCTTCTGATATCCAAAGCACAATTCTCCAGGCTGCAATCCTATAGGGCAGACAAGAATTTCAATTTCACAGATGAAAAACCTGAGGATCTCCGTGAAGGAAATGAATAGTTACTGAGTTCTGTGGTGGACACTTGACGACATTATCTCACTTAATACCCAAGGCAACTCTGGGAGACAGGAATTATTCCCACTTTCCAGGTGAGGAGACAGGGAGTCAGAGAGGTTTGATGTGTTGTTCAAAGTCAAAGAACTAGGATTCCAACCAAGGTCAGAATGACTGCCAAATTGGTGGCTCTTCAAAAACACAGTGGGCCTCACCCCTCAGGTCACTCCTTTGGGGTAAGACCTGGTTTCTGCAAATGTAGCCCTTCAGGGCAGGAGGGAAATCCTTCATTTACCCTTTAAGAGTCAATGTCATATAAATGGGACCTAGAATGGAAGGGAACAGGAAACAGACTAGAGAGTTAGGGGCCCAGAGGAGAGGCATCAAGCAGGGGTCCTGAGCAGAGGGCACAAGGCTTCCTGGCAGAGACCACAAGGACAGAAAGGAACATCTGTGAGACAGGTGGCTCAGGTCACAATTTTGACACCACTGACCCTGCACACTTATGTCTGGCTCCAGGGCCCAGCCCAGCCAGCCTTTTTAAACTCAGCCCCCCACTTCATTCCTCTCCCCTTCCTGTGGGTCAGGCAGTGGCTGCCCAGCAGAGGGCCCCCCAGCCCCAGCCTAAGAGCACAGCTCACAGTGCCAACAGGCACCTCTCCCCACAAAGAGCCAGCTAATAGGAACAGGGGTCTGCCTGCTGGGCCCACTCAGAGCAGCAGCCTGGGCACATGCCAGGCATCTTCAGAGGCCATGCGGCAGGCCTCTAAGGAGCTGGAATAAGACTCAGGTTTTGTGAGGTGCAGTGAGGAGGTGTTAAGAGTAGGTTGATATCAGGGG
Source organism: Eidolon dupreanum (assembly GCA_028627145.1). NCBI lineage: Eukaryota > Metazoa > Chordata > Mammalia > Chiroptera > Pteropodidae > Eidolon > Eidolon dupreanum. Next base: position 78,698,714 of record CM053506.1, on the reverse strand, counting down.
CAGGAACTGGGCACTAGTTCCAGTGGTGCCATCAGCAGGTTATGTGATATGAGCAGTTCCTTCCCCTCCCACATGCAAGTTTCTCCACCCATATTTTGGGGAGACTAAACTAGAAGATTCTACAAGACTCCAACATCCTAGCCCATCTCTGCCACCCCGTTAGCAAGCTCTCATGGAAATCCTGTTCTGGTGGATGTCCTCTGTGTTCTGCTTGGAGGGGTTGACTCATTTCCTGTATGTCTCTTTCAGTCTCCAGGACGCTGGAGGTCCAGTGGGTCCATTATTATTCCCTTAGCCACAATGGAACTGGGCCTCCTCACCCCCACCCCCTGCAGTCACTATGGCTCTTGCACTCAGGGATGAGTACTGTCGACGAGTCTGGTTCCAGGTGGCAGGGCTCATTAGTCAGTGGCCTTCCTTACTTCCCACCTCCTCACACAGGGCTCAAGGACTCATTCAATCCTACGTAATTTTTATTCTTTAAAAAATAATCCTTAGCCGACTGAGATGTTGAGCCCTCACCAAGTCCCAGAGGCCTTTATTCTCTACTCCCCACCCAAGAGGCAAAGTGTTGTATGCACTCAGCCAGACCTGGGTCCCACACTCAATCTGCCACTTAGCCCCATGGCTGTGTTGACGTTAGTGAACCTCGGGTTCTTTACCTGTGCAGCGCCTGCCTGCCTGGTAGTGTCTGATCCATGGTAAGCATGTGTCAGTTGCCTCGATGATATTATTATTTTCTTCATCCCTTCACCTTTTCCACCCAGACCCTCAACCCCCTCCCATCTGACAACCATCAGTTTGTTCTCTGTATCTATGAGTCTGTTTCTATTTTGTTTGTTTATTTTGTTTTTTAGATTCCACATATGAGTGAGATCATATGATATTTGTCTTTCTCTGTTTGACTTATTTCCCTTAGCATAATAACCTCCAGGTCCAACCATGTTGTTGCAAATGATAAGATTTTTCTTTTTTTTTTTTTTATGGCTGAGTAATAGTTCATTGTATATATATACCCCATCTTCTTTATCCAATTGTCTATTGATGGGCACTTTGGTTGCTTCCATATTTTGGTTATTGTAAATAATGCCGTAATGAACATAGATGTGCATTATTTTTTCGAATTAGTGTTTTGGATTTCTTTGGATAAATTCCCAGTAGTGGTATTACTGGGTCATAAGGTAGTTCTATTTTTAATTATTTGAGGAACCTCCATACTGTTTTCCATAGTAGCTACACAAATTTGCAATCCCACCAACAGTGCACGGGGGTTCCCTTTTCTCCACATCCTCATCAACACTTGTTTGTTGATTTATTGATGATAGCTATTCTGAGAAGTATGAGGTGATATCTAATTGTGGTTTTAATTTGCATTTCTCTGATAATTAATGATGTTAAGCATCTTTTCTTATGTCTATTGGCCATCCATATGTCCTCTATGGAGAAATGTCTATTCAAGTCATCTGCCCATTTTTCAATTGGATTGTTAGTTTTTTTGGTGTTACGTTGCAAGAGTTCTTTATAAGCTTTGGATATTAACCCCTCATTTGATGTATCATTGGTGAGTATCTTCTCTCATTCAGTAGGTTATCTTTTTGTTTTGTTGGTGGTTTCCTTCACTGTGCAAAAACTTTTTTAGTTTGATGTGGTCCCATTTATTTATTTTTTCTTTTGTTTCCCTTATCTGAGCAAATATATCAGAAAAACAAACATTACTAAGAGGAATGTCAGAGAGTTTACTGCCTATGTTTTCTTCTAGGAGTTTTATGGTTTGGGATCTGACATTTAAGTCGCTAATCCATTTTGAGTTTAATCTTGTATATAGTGTAAGAAGATTGTCTAGTTTCATTTTTCACATTTATCTGTCCAGTTTTTTCAACACCATTTATCAAATGGACTGTCTTTACCACATTCTATACTCTTGCTTCCTTTGTCATAGGCAAATTGACTAACCATGGGTTTATTTCTGGGCTCTCTATTCTGTCCCATTGATCTATGTGTTTTTATGTCAGTACCTTGCTGATTTGATTACTATAGCCTTTTAGTATAGTTTAATATCAGGTAGTGTGACACCTCCAACTTTGTTCTTCTTTATTTCTCAAGCTTGCCATGGCTATTTGGGGTCTCTTAAGGTTCCATATAAATTTTAGAATATTTGTTCTAGTTCTGTGAAAAATGCTATTGGTATTTTGATAGGGATTGCTTTGAATCTATAGATTGCTTTGAGTAGTACAAACATTTTAATAATGTTTCTTTCTTCGAAGTCTTATAATTTTCCAAATACAAGTCTTTTTTACCTCTTTGGTTAAATTTATTACTACGATTTTTTTGATATAATTGTAAATGGGATTTTCTTAATTTTTCTTTCTGATAATTTGTTATTGGTATATAAAATGCAACTAATTTCTGCTACTTTACTTAATTCATTGATCTGATAGTTTTTTGGTGGAATCTTTAGGGTTCTCTATACATAGTATCAAAACTGTCATATACAAATAATGACAGTTTTACTTCTTCCTTTCCAATTTAGATGCCTTTTTTTTTTTTTCTTTTTCCTGTCTGATTGCTCTGGCTACTACTTCCAATATTATGTTGAATAAAAGTGGTGAAAGTGGACATTTTGTCTTGTTCCTGATCTTAAGGAAATGTTTTTAGCTTTTCACTGTTGAGTATGACGTTAGTTGTGTTTTGTCATATGTGACCTTTATTATGTTGAAGTACATTCCCTCTACTCCCACTTTGCTAAGAGTTTTTTATCGTAAGTGAATGCTAGATTTTGTTAAGTGCTTTTTCTGCATCTATTGATATGATCATATGATCTTTATCCTTCATTTTGTCTATGTGGTGTATCACATTAATTGATTCGCAAAATTTGAACCAACTTTGTATCCCAGGAATAAATCTCACTTAATCGTGATACATAATCTTTTTAATGTATTACTGAATATGGTTTGCTAATATTTTGTTGAGGATTTTTACATCTATACTCATCAGGGATATCGGCCTATAATTTTCTTTTTTTGTAATGTCTATTATTATTGGTAGTAGTAGCACTGGTATTATTATCATTATTATTCAGACTTCTGGCTAACATAATCCAGTCTGCCAGCATTAGCACCTTCTCTCTGACTTTCTTCTACTTCTAGATGAAGTTTTGGCTTTTCAAAAGTAGATTTCTATCATTCCAGTACCTACACACTCAAAAGGGTGAGGCAAGAATCCTCTACCTTCTTGGTTCCACAGGTTTAATCCCAGGGCCTGAATGTAAATTTTGAAATGCCCCTTGTAATTTCTCCTTGGGGGAACAGGCAGCCTACTCAAAACAGAACTCCCTGCTGTCTCAGCACTCCAAAATAAAAATGCAGGTGAGACCCAAAGGCACATTTGTGTGAACCAAATGAAGCTCAAGCTTCCAGGCCCCTCACTTGTTTCTGTCCATCCATCCCTGTGTGAAGGGATTAGTCAGAATATGAACTCAATGCTTCCCTCTAGTGGCAACTGACCAAACTGTCCCTCCTGGAGGGTCATTTGACACCCTGTATGTTGAACACAGTTCGCACATTAATTAATAGAACTGCCCACATAACTCAAAAACCACTGCAGGTGTCACTTCCGGAAAAGATGCTAGGGCATGGTGTATCTACGACTTAAACCATGGCGGAAGGGAGTACATTCTCCTGGTCCAGACACCAGGATGAAAGTAGAAGTGATTTGAATGCTTATCCACTCTCCCCTTCTTTCTGTCCTGTATCCTGTTCATTCCTTTCTGCTCGGGCAGGGTTTCTTTTCTGTGGAACAGCTATGCTCATGAGCACAATGCGATTACCCTGTGGCTATAGCACCTCTATTAATGACCTTTCCCCAAATCTATCAGCCAAGAAGGCCCCGGGGAGAGGCCGTGAGAAGCCAGATTTCTTGCTGCAACATGATCTCTGCAGTCAGGCTTGTCATCAGCCCCCGGGTGGTAACAATCTCCAGAAATAACGATAATTAGCACATGAATGTGGAATACAATTTGTTTCTCTGATTCCCGGGTCATGCTGAACAGTAATGAAAATTGTTTTCTCTCCAAAACATAAAACTGTTTTCATGTCACCTGGTGTGTTCGCAGGTGTACAGATTAAGAGTGGCCTAGAATGTCACAATGACCAAACCACAGACTTTGCTCTTGACCGAGTGGAATTCCTTGCTCACTCTGGGTTACCATGCCCCAGGTGGGTAGCTTGAGGTGAGGTCATGTGTGACAGATGGTACCCCCACACCCTCAGAGGCCCAAGCAGGCAAGAACCCTGGCCTAACTGTCAGACCTTAGTCTTCCCCCGACTTAAGGAAATTGCTAACTCCAGGCCTTTTTAAGTCAAGTGGTTGTGCTCAAGCTGCCCACCCTCGCTCAGGAGGCCACAGTTCTTTCTCGTCAGTGAGCCTATTAACATGGAGGTTCCTGGGCTCCACCCAGAAATTTGGATCCTGTGGATCTGGAAGATGTCCTTGAAGTCTGTATTTTGACAAGCATCCCAGATGAATCTGATGCAGGTGTCTGCAGGGCCACTTAGAGAAATACGGTCATAGCTCATCAAGGGTCAGAGTCGAAGAGAAAAGCTCCACAAGTGCTAGTGGCCTGTAACTGCTTGAGAGAGTCAGTGGGAGAGAGGGAGAAAGAAGGGCCAATCAGGGGGCTTCCAGTCTCCTCCTTCACTTCCCCTGGAGCAATCATACTTCTCTTTGTTCAGCAGAGGGGCCAAGAACAGGGCCCTGGGGACTCCCTACCTGAGTTCAAGCCACTTACAAGCTGTGTGACCTTGGGCACATTATTTCCCTCTCTGTTCTTCAGCTTCCACCTCTGAAAAATGGGGTGATGATTTGAAAACACAGGGCCACTGTGGGGATTAAATGAGTTAATGTATGCAAAGCATTTAAGAACAGCTTTAAGCATATTCTAAGCATGAGTGCATAAAGAGCAGGTAGCTCTTATAATATTGTTTATTTTAGATTGTAATGAGGCAGCAATACTGTATTCACCTCATTGGTTATAAAATTTAATTTGGATAATGAAGGTGCCACGATTTTAAAAAATAGTCTAGGAGTAATATATTAGTCCAATGAACTCATTTTATAGATGGGGAAACTGAGGCTCCATGGAAAGAACAACTGCTAGAGGTCACATGGTAGGTGAAAAGCAGAAATGGAAACTACCCAGATCTGACTGAGCTTGGGGTTCGTTCCTCCCTGTAGGTAGCACACCCCGCTGCCTCCCTTGGGGAACGCGGCCTCAGTTGATCTCAGGATTGGCCTCGCCTCCCGTCTTGCCTTCTGTCATGCACGTCTTAGGGCATGCCCAGGGGGTGGGTCTCCATTAACGCACCCTCTTCCCCTTGGGAGCCCACGTGGGCAGCATTCTTCAATCTCTCCTTGACTCCCACTCCCAGTGTCTTAATGTCGTGGCCATAAAAAAAAAAATTCACACTCTGGAGATGTTCTAAACTTCTGGTTTATTCCTGGGTCTCAATTTATGAGTTTTCAACAGAGAGTTCAGATGTTATTAAGGAGTTTGGGGCTGAGCCAGGAGAGCATTATCCTATTAGCCCTTGACCAAAAAGATCAAAAAGAGGCCACAATGAAATTTATGAAGAAATTGCACTGTTCCCCATACATTGGAAGGGTCAGTATATGTTTGAAGTTTAAGAGGATGATGCTAAAATATCAGGACAAGAACAGGATGCTCTGTCTGGAATTTCAGGTCTGATTTCTGCATAGGGTCCATGGTGGTCCCTCTCCCAAATGACCTGCAATGATCTTGCCTCCTTATGTCATCCCTCTCACACTGTACCAGCATTGTTCTCTGTGCCTTGTGAGAAAGTGACTTTATGTATTAAAAATACTGGCTCCCAGCTTAGTTGGTCTCTTACTTGCTAGTGTCCTTTTTCTCCTGGATCCAAGGCTCTTGGGAAGGCCATGTCATGAGCAACCTTATGGAGAGGCCACTGTAGTATCAACTGAACAACAGCCATGTGAGGAGCTTAAAGATGATTCTTCAGCTCCAGTCAATCTTCAAATACTGCAGCCCTAGCTACTGTCCTGACTGTACCCTCAGGAGAGACTCGGATCTGAACCACACAGCTCAGCGGCTGCCTGTTCCTGGCCCACAGAGACTGTGTACGCTAATAAACGTTGGCTGTTTTAAAATGCTAAGTTGTGGAGTAACCTGTTCCACAGCCAGAGGTAACTAACACAGGGGCTGTGAGGCCCTCAGAGACAAGAGCAGAGAAACAATATCTAGAAGGAAGGAGGGGCTTCAGTCACAATCAGGGAGACTATGAAAAGAGTAAAAGGTGCTCCTAAATCCTTATGACACTGATACTTTCTGACATGTGATGGCTTTGAAAAAGGATCCAGAGACAAGAGTCTGGCTCCTGCCCTAGGGCTGAGCCCATTGTCTATTGAGAGCAACAGACAGCCAGGTAAACAGGAAATCAAGCCCTAAGGCTGAGCCCATTGTCTATTGAGAGCAACAGACAGCCAGGTAAACAGGAAATCAAGCTCCGAGCAGTAAGAGAGACACACAGCACCTGGTCCAGGCAGGAGGAAAGGGTACTGGTCAAAGCATCCCGGAGAGGGTGACTCCTGATTATTAACATGCACTCCAATATCCTCAGAGGAGACCAAAATGGGTGAAGCTGCATCCCTGACTCCAGGGAGCCCACATATAATCTGGTCCTTCTCAACACCAGCTGGACCTAGTGGTGCTACTTCAAAGTCCCAGTGCCCAGAGTCTATTCCAGACCAACTGACTCACAGGCTCTGGGGAAGGACCTGGGTATCAGCATTTCAAAGTCTTTCTAGGAGATTCTAATGTGTAATGAGGTTGAAAACTACTAGTCTATCTGAAGAAACAGCTACAGCAACACACACACACACACAACACACACACACACACACAACACACACACACACACACATACACACTCACACTATGCTGAATAACTTTGGTAATTTCCAAATAAGGGATACAGACTGGAAGTGCTGGGTGTGTATAGAGAAGACAGACACTGCTGGGGTCATGGTGGTCTCGAGGGGTGTCCCCCAGCACAGGTATGGGTTCCACCCAGCGGCGCCATGCTCTGCATTATTCAGAATAAGGGCAGAAATCAGGACAGGATCAGCAAGCAAGTCTCCAAGTAGGTGTACAGAGCTGTTTAAATCTCAGGGTTGGTCCTGGGAACCATGAGCAGAGCTAAACCTGTGGCAGAGGCCCCCACAGCCTTGGCTATGGCAGAAAGAAGTGGAGGCTGAGGGTCAGGCAAGGCCTGAAACAAGATAGATTTCATTGAAAATAGTGGTGGAAGGGAAGACAGACTGTACCGGCACTGGACCCTCTGCTAACACTTTATATTCCTTATCTTGAATTATTCCTACTACAACATGTGGGTATTCTTATTTCTATTTTATAGATGAGGAAACAGATTGAAAGAAGTTAAACTCATGGGCCTAAAAATACCAGGGGGCCATGGAGTAATGTTGGTGCCAGAGCTGTGCTTGATAACCAGGCTGTGAAAATCTGTGGCTGCCTTGAGGTCTGCCACTGAGGCCTCAAAGACAGCCTGCATTTCTGAGAGGAAGGCCCAAGCCAGCCAAGGCCTGCGTATGGGTCTGTCTTGGGAACCTGGATGGTCTAGGATAGGATGTGCTGCCCTTCCATCCCTGCTCCAGCCCAAGCTATAGGAACAACTACAGAGCAATTTCTCTGCCTTGTTTACTTTCCTCTTTGCCCCCTCCCACCAAGTTCCAATGGGGCAGCCATAATCCCGTGCTTCGTTTGTTTATGCATTCATTCACTCCTTTAGTCAGTAGATACTTATTGGCCCTATGGTATGCTGGGCACACCTCCACTAACCCAGTAAAAAAGAAAGCATTATGCCTAAGGTGGTGGTGCCAGGGGTGGGCACAGAGGTTGAAGGAAGTGAGAGAGTCTGGGAGAAAGGACCAAGAAATCGCTCCCAGGGAAAGCAAAGAGTAAGACTCACAGAGGGTGAATGGCTTTCCCAGGGCCACATGGCCATAACACCGAGTGAGGGAATCAGTGAATCCGGGAAGGAGAGAAGCTGTGAGTCAGAGAAGAGGAGGGAGCAGCCCACAGGGGAAGAGAAAGGCAAGGTGGCCTTTCCAAGACCACATGACCTTTTCTGGCTTAAAATCTCAGTTCCCGGCAGCAAGGTCATAAAACTCCTTAAATGATCAATTGTAATGATATGGGATTCCATTCCAAAAAATTATCCATAATTCTTGGTCATTGGGTAAATAAATTCCCCAGAAAGGTCAGTATGGGCAATACAAAGTTCCAAGGGGTGACTAGGAACAGCTCAGCCTAAAAGAGTCAATTTTTCTTGTCAGTCTCCTGTCCCAAAGTAAAGCATTCCCTCTATATCCTCCTTTCCCTCTGTCTGCCCCTTATTCCTACCATACTTTTCATTTTCCCCCCGTTAGGACCTGGAGGACTAGGATGAGGATGAGGGAGACGTAGAGGGAAGATGGGGTGATGAAGGGAGGAGAGAATCAGGACGGCAGGACAGGTGAACATGCGTTCTCGCTGGTTTTAATTCCAACTTCATTTGGGCTTTGCCATACCATACACTAGCTTTGTGATGATGTCTAAGTCCCTTGAAACATGGAGCCTCAGTTCCCTCATCTAAAAATTCTAAGTGGTAGCAGGGGTAGGGAAGTGTCAAAATTGGACTAGAGTAGTATAGAGTGAGGCAAAGGTTCAGGAACCAGAGAAATCTGTTTGTGTCTAGTTCTCAGCTGCGTAACCTAAGAAAATTGCTCACAGCCTTTTAGGACTCAGTGTCCACCTCTGTCAAATGGGAAAGATGTCTGCCATGGGGTACATGAGTTCCCAATTGTCAAGCACTCAGAAGAGTATCTGGCACGGTGGGTGCCCATATCAGTTGATCTCATGACGTAAAGTCAATGGTGGTTCCCTCCCTACACTCAAACAGCATGGAAAGCAGGCCAGAGAACAGACATTGAACTGAGGACATCATGGGGTTCTGCTTCCCAGCTTCTTCCTGCTTACTCATCCCCCCAAATCAGTGGAGGCTGAACCTAAATGCCAAACCTAGCTGGCAGCAGCCAGAAGTTGGAAAGTTGTTATAATTGCTCCTCTCCTCCTTGGTGCCAACTCCTTTTCGTTCTGTCTCTAGACAGCAATATTGATGGGTATTTCATTTTAGAAATTATAAAAAATGTTACATAAAAACCTTACTATTTTGAAATTAAGAAATATTTCTAAGTAATCCTTGGCTCGAAAAAGGAAATAAAACCAGAAATTATATATTCTATAGAAAGTAACAAAGAGAAGACTCCATATCAAAGCCTGTGGGACATAGCTAAAGCTGTGCTCAGAGGACATTCTCTAGCCTTCAGTGCTTTCATTATTTTTTGTGAAAACCTGGAAATAATTGCACTAAGTACTCAACCTCAGAAATGAGATAAAGAGCCATAAAATAAGTGAAGAACAACACAGGAAGTGGGATTTAATGAAAATAAAAGTTAAAATTAATGGAATAGAAGACAACAAAAGTATTCCACTTTCTCTATGAATCATTTTTCTTCTTTCCACAGCAGTCCCACAATGCCAGCACCCTCTTCGCTTATACCCGCTTCTAAGACTCTCATGTTAAAGTCTAGGTAAATATCGATATCATAGAGATGCATTCTATTTCTTTGTAGAATTGATTAATCAGACTGTTTGATACAATGCAATGAACACTAGACTTGATAACAAGACAACTGGTTCTGGAGCAAAACCCATCACTGTCACCTCAGCCAGGTCACTTCCCTTTCCTGGTCCTCAGATTTCCCACCTGTAGAAGGTAGTGAGTGACTGGGGCTACCTGCTGGGCACTGAGAGCTATCAACTACATTCTATTCATGGCCAAAACTCTTCAGAAGAAAGAGGTTACCATCTCATGGATAAATGTTGATGGACTCTTTTCCGAATGGTGGTGGTGGTGAGTAATGGTAGCTGTCCCAGCAGGCCACATTATAGAAGGTTACCCTGAGAGGGAGAGCCATGTTGGAAGGGTAAACCCAGACACTGAAGGCAGCCTGGGGCATCTAAGAGTGTGGGCCGGGGCTGTAGAGAGCAAGGAATGTAGCCATGACAGGACCTTGTGAATTCCCCCTCACTTCCTCCTGGACTCACTCATCTATCTTTTTCTCCTTTTACTTTTCTAAATACTCATCTATTTTAAATTTATAACTCTCCAGGCCCAGTACCAGGCAGAAACAATGATAATAAGTGAAAATAGGTGTTCTAATTCCTAGTCTTATGGTTCTTAGATTAGGGGCAACTGTTCAGGGGTCAGGTTGTATATAGCTGTGACCAGCCTTGGAATCTGGGATGTGGGGTGCCTCTGCCCCTTCTCTGAAGTCAAAATAGTGATGCCAATTCCTAGAAGCTCTATGCCTGATTGTGAATCTTTAAACGAGCCTGCCCTCATTATAAGGTTGTTCTCCTCTCTCAGCACACAGAGTGACTGGAAGGTTTTGCCATGATGTGGGTCAGGCTGAACCCCTGGTGTCCCAAGTGAGCTTGTGCATGGGGCCTCCTGACCTCTACGGCTGGTGCTACTCCGGCTCCATGGGCCACTGCCTGGAAGCTCCAGTTTAGTTCTTTCAGTAAGTATGAGCCTTGCAAGAAGGGCAGCTCCTCCATGCCCACTGCATACAGAGGGCCCAGATCCTGCAGAGGCATGTAGGCCTTGTTAGCTACAAGGGATTTATCCTGAAGTCTGTCAGAAGTCCAAAAGATGTTTTAAAGAGAGGTGTCCTGTGATCAGATTTGGGTTTTCCAAAAACCACTCTGGCATGTGGAATAGGACTAATCGGAGGAAGGTAGTGTAGATCAGGGGATATCAAGTTAGGAGGCTATGCAGGGTTCTAGACAAGGGACAGTGGTAACTTAGTCTTGGACTTGGATGTAAGTAGTGAGACAAGAAAGAAGTGACACATTCGAGGAATGTCACGTGTGTAATGTGTGAAGTCACTACAGTTTGGTATGTAATGGGCTAGGAAGTATGACGGACAGGAAGAAATCACGATAATGCCCATCTTAGGCTTGGGTGACTGCGAGATGCCATTTATTGAAATGAGAAACTACAGCAAAGGAACAAGGACAGAGGTAGGGATGAGGCCATGGGTTTATTTAAGACACGCTGAGGTTGAGTTGACCACTGTTTACCCAAACGAGCTATCCGAGAAGAATTTGGATATATGTATCTGAAGCTAAAGAGAGAAGGCTGAGCAGGAGCAAAAAATGAAAGCAGTTTTTAGTAAAGGAAATGTCCGCTCTTCGAGAGTCACTGCTTGCAGTTTTAGTCTCCCCTCACTCTGCTTTTGTATGGAGATTCACCTCTCTGGATATGGCTGATGAACCAAAGCACTGGGGTGACGGCCACAGAGTCTTGGAGCAGTAGGGCTGCAAGGACCTCGTGTGGAGCGGGTGGGTGGGGATCCTGCTGTAGGACGGCTCACCTCCCCTAGAGGAGCACTACAGCATCTCCAAGAGGGCCTAGCAATTTGGAAAGGTATGCTCATTATGCTAATATAAATTTATACATGAAAAGTGCAAATAATTTCCTTGTGTTATAATATAGTCATCTAAGCAGACATTAGACTCTGTGGTCTTATCAGGGGAGGGTGCATGGCCCCCCAAAGGGGCTAGGTGTCAGCTATGGGAACAGAGTGGCATGTCAGTGCCTGTGGGCAGGGGGTGCGTGTTAACAGGCCCTTGGCTGGGGCTTGCATGCACTGCTGCTTCCAGAGGCAGGTGACATAAATGAGTCCAGGGGGCTGTGTGGTAATGGTAAGATTACCCATTCACACCAGTCCAAAGGAAGCAGTCGCCATCCTCCTCCGTATGTGCTTCTGGTATGAACGGGACCCAGTGTAACTAAGCTTTCTGTGTTTTCAAGAGAACTCAGGAATCTGGGCTTGGATGTGAAATTTCCCAATTCTTTAGTGTTGGCTCACTAACAAGATGGAGGACAGTTAGAAAAATAGATCTGTCTAGCCTCATCCACACATCAGAGTTAGCCCACAGCTCATCTCTGCTCTGGTCCAAGCCACCTGACATACAGATGCGAAAACTGAGGTTCAGAGACAGGCCTGGAAAAGTCCAAGGTCACACAGCAAGTCATGGGTAAAGTTGAGCCTCAAATGCAAATTCTCTGCTCTTCTCTTTACTGCACCATAACTGCTCCCTCCCACTGGAGGTCTGTTTAAAGAGAAAAGGTCTGAATCTTGCCATAGCCTCACTATTACACTACCTACTACTAAACTGAGTTTTCTCAAACTCCTCATTTTACACAGAAGGAGACTGAAGCCCAGAAACAACAATAACAAAAAAACAGGATGTGCTGGCACAGCGGAGAGCAGAATCCAGACCTCCAGACTCCAGGGCTAGCCTTGCTTTCAGCAGTTCCTCAAGTACTCAAAGCTCTCCCCGGGTGAGGGCTATATTCACCTTGCAGTGAATTGTTGAAATATTCTGTTCCTAAGCGTATTCGACAATCCAAATTATAGTCTCTAAGACCAGCCCTCTAGGACACATCACCTTAAATCTGCTCTCTGCGGGGGTCTGACTCACCAGCCTGGCACATCTCCTCTCTCCACTGATGAATGATAAACACAACTGCAGCAGGCACGGAGCCCCACCAGCCGCTTCTGATTTGTCTGCTAATTGGAGCCAGGGTGAGGCTGGCATGATGCCGTCAGTTGGTGAGTGAGCAGTTGGGAGAGGAAGAGCATGGAATTTTGGGTTCATGAGATCAGGCTCAGGTCTGCTCTTAGGATCCAGTCGACCTTGAGGAAGAGGTCATTTAAGTTCTCTAAACCTCGCTTTTCTCATTTGTGAAGTGGGAATCATCGCACCTGCTCTATAGACCAATGTCCATAGTCAGAAAGATTAGAATCTAAGGCAGACCAATTCTGATGCCCCTGGCTTAAAATTTTTAAAGGGTCTCATTGCCTGTTTGTTAAAATCTAAAGTCAATTCAGGCAAGTGTGGCCTGGTGCCGACAGCCAGACTCGGTACTACTTGCCTCCCGTCCATTCGTAAGAATGTCTGACATGAATTACACACTTACTCCGTACCAGACAACATTCATTAACTCACGTATAACTCCCAACATTTCTCTAAGTGAGGCACTATTTTCTCTAATTTGACGAATCAAAAAAAAAAAAAAGCAAAAAACAAAAACAAGCCTATATTGCTTAAAGAACTAAAACAAAGGCCCCACCAGTGAATGAGAGAATTGAGATTTGAATCAACTCTGGCTCCAGAGATTGTGGTCTTATCTTCACGAATGGTCTGGACACCCACCTGACTTCCTGTGAATTTTTCTCCTCAAACAAGTCACATACTTTCCTGTCTTCACCTCTTTCCTTACATGTTTCTCTTGCTTGGAAAGCACTGCTGAGAAGAATCTTGCTTTGAGGTTCAATTTCCAATCTCATCTCCCTGGGATCTGCCCGCCATGCAGAAAGGCTTTTCTTTTCTCTCTCCCACCTCGGCTCCATGGCCTGCTGTGTACTGGCCTGAGATAATACTTATCACACCAGGTAATACTCCTTGCCGAACCCTTGCTTCTTGTTGTTAATGCCAATGGGTTGCCATTCATGTTAGTGCACGTTGCTAGCTGCTGTTACAGGCTTGATCGCCTCAGATACTGGAAACTACTTGAGGAGCCTTGTTTTACTCATCTGTATGTCTCTGGGCACAGCACCCAAAGTCTAGTAAATGCTTTGTAAATGTTTTAGTTGGGGGAGAAGGGTAGGGGGGAGGGAGGGAGGAAGGACATAGAAGAGAAGGGAAAGAAGAGGGAGAAAGGAGGAGGGAGGAAGGGGAGCACAGGAAGGAAGAGATGTGAAGGGAAGGGGAGAGAGGAAAAGGAGAGAGGGAGAAAGCAGAGATGGAAGGAAGAGAGAAATACATTTATAAATACATTTATTTAGTGAGTGGTATGAGGCAGGGGTCAACAAACTGCAGCCGTCTAGTTTGGGTCACATTTAGACCATGACCTGTTTTTGTGCAAGCGCAAGCTAAGAATGATTTTACATTTTAAAAATTTGCAAAAATTTTTGACAAAGAATATGTGGCAGAGACCATAGGCATCCCAAAACCTAAAATGTTTACTCTCTGGGCTTTCACAGAAAAGGCTTACCGACCCCTGACATAAGAGAATGCCATCATGGACATATGAACATAATGAACAGTGAACAAAAGAGAGTGAACTTCGGAATCTGGGTAGGATATCAGAAAATATAAGCCTTGGAAACTGTTTATATGAGATGAGATTAGTTACCCCCCCCCAGGATGCAAACAACCAGAACAATGGTTTATCAGGGCGCTGCTGAGAAGATTGGGCTGCAGCCATCCCTCTATCTCAGCATAGGGTCTCAGGGGGCCTCTCTATGGGAAGGCCTCCATTTCAAAAAGAGCTAATGGAAAATAAAGTGAAATCTTGGAACCTGCCACCTGTCTGTCACAGGCAGTGTCGTAGACAGAATTTCTAGGGACTGAGAAAAACACTGTGGAAGAGGGTAAATGCAGAGTGTATGTTGGGAGTGAGATTCTAGCCCAGGAGGGCGAGGGGGTCCTGAGAAGCTGGCCCGAGTGTCCCAGGCCCCTTGACCAGCTGTCCCAATGAAGACTTCAGGATGAGTTTTTCCTAGTCCTGGATATTAAGATCCTGTGTCCTCATTTGCTCTAATTTACTAAAGGGGTATTTGATGACATTTGGACTCCTACAGGAAAGATGATGTCCTGCCCTGCTGACTTACATTTTCTCAGCATAACAACCAAGGTAGCCACATTTATTGAGTACATGCCACATGCCAGGCACTGAGTGAGGTGTGTTTTTATTTACATTATCTCGAAGCCAGGCATCATTATCCCCATGTTACATATGAAAAGACTGAAGCTTGGAGAGAACGATGAACTTATCCAAAGGCATACAGTTAGTTATAAGGTAGCAGAAACAATAACCACTGGTTTAGTGGCCCCGAAGCCTGATTCTTTTCAAAATCTCTCTCTCTCTCTCTCTCTCTCTCTCTCTCTCTCTCTCTCTCTCTCTCTCTCTCTCTCTCTCTCTCTCTCTCTCTCTCTCTCTCTCTCTCACACACACACACACACACACACACACACACACACTTTAATGTCTTACTTTTTTTTTTTTTGTCTAGTCTCAGCACTACCACTAGATCCCAGTATCCTGGGACCCTGCTCTTACCCCAGACTGCATGGCTACAAACCTTAATATTCATTTCCATTGCATCAAAAACCTGTTGGTTACATGTTATATGGAGAGATAAACAAAATTCAATCCCTTTTTTCCAGATGCTTGCAGTCTAGTGAGGTGGGTAGATAAATAAACTATGTAATAAAATTTAGGGCAATGGGCTGATGTCATGAACATTAGAGTGGCTCGCCCTTGTGTTGAGGTACCTCGGGCTTTGGACCTTGAGCTCCAGGAGGACTTCCCTGAGGAGGTTGTACCAATTTGGAAGAGTTCACACAGGTGAAGGACAGAAGGGTTAGTGGGCAGTCCGGCCCGAGGAACCTAAAATGTTCTACGGCTGGAAGGCTAGCAAGATTTAATGTCTGAAGTTCATTTGGGATGGATGGTGCTGAAGTTGAATCTGAGGACGTAGCAGGGACCAGACCATGGAGGGTGTTTCAACATGCTGAGGAATTTGTACTTCATGGTAAAGACAATGGTAAAGACACGAAGTACAAAGAGTCTGTACTTCATGGTAAAGTACTTCTGGTTAAAGATGATTTAACTAGAAAGCGATGTGGCCAGACTTATAAATTTGAAAGATCCTGTTGCATCATCATATGGGAGATGGGTTGAGAATGCAAAGAGATCATTTAGTAATACACATGGTAATGTTTAACATGGAGAAAAAGCGAAAGATAGTCGGATGGTAGAACCAATAGGTCTAGGCGATATATTGAATATAAGAGGTGATGGAGGGAGAGGAGTGTAAGTTAACACTCTGACTAGTCCTTCACAGCACTCCACCTCCTCCAGAGCACTGGTCTCTTGCATTTATTCTCCCAGCCACTCACCAGCTACTGATTGGGTCTCACTGTTAGTACCCTGATCCTCTCGTATGATACCTTACTAGGACAATGGCTGAATGTCCCACCTTCCATGTTGAGCTGCCTTGCAAGCTACCACCAATCCCAAATTTACCAGCTCATGTTAAATGTCCTTTATTGAACCCCTTGGCGTATGCTGTACCAGCCCTAAGCCAGGCCCATTTCCTAACCCCCACCCTTCCCAGTCCTGCTTTCTTCCCCTTTTCCTCTGAGCTGAGCCAGACCTTGAAGCAGCAACTACCCAGCCCTGCCCCTACACAGCCAACTCCACCTTCCACCCCTACCCAACACCACCACACAAAGCTGGAAAAGAAGCTAATATGGTAGATTTAAATGCTCTTGACAGCTGGGAACAATGGACCTGAACCAACAAGATGAAATTTAGCACAGATAAATGTCAAATTCTACATATAGAGCCCAGAAATCAATCACAAAGACAGGATGAGGAGAGCTGATTTGTAGTAATGATAAAGGAAACATCTAGAGGAGTGGCTGATTAGATGGTCAAGACATAAGCAGTCACCAAGAGTGTGAGAAAGCAGCTGCCTAAAAAGACAAACACAATTTGAGGTCAAATCAGTAGGATTAGTGTCCAAGTTAAGAAAGGTAGCTCTGACAGCCAGGACTGTTCTGGACTCCAACTATAATATAGTGTTTAGCCATGGGCACAAGCATATCCAGTAAGGAGCAAAAATGAGATGATGAATATCTAGAAATAAATTCTGGAAACATATAGGGAGGGGGAATGAAAGATAGCTGTCAAAACCTGGTGCTCAATTAATGCTAACTCCTGTCATTATTATTTTCCCTTTCCCCAGCTGCTTGGTTCTTAGGGGAGTTTTCCAAGACTGAGGGTCTGCCTCTTAGAAAACACAAATATCTCCGCCCTAGCTCCACCTGTTTCTCCTTAACTGCCCCTCCCCCATTCTTCGGGTGGGGCTGGGTCATGGAAGCTATTGCTGGTGTGTCTGTAATGGGGTCCTTTCATCCCAAGCCTCCTGAGCTGAGAGTGGAGGTCGATGTGGTGAGTCTGGTGTGGTTTCTCTCCTCACTTCTTATCCAATCCTGGAGTGTGGACTGGTAATGTCTTTGGGATTGAACCCTGTGTTTCACAGATAAAGAAACTATGGCTCCGAAAAGGACTGCTGCTTTCTGAGGTAACTGAGTTCACTGGCAACAGAGCTAGGATTAGAACTGCCGTCATTCCAGTGTGTTTCCAAACTGCCTTCTGGTCTCTTTGCTCCTACCCTAACCACTCACTGACTTCCCAGGGGTTTTAACTTTTGTTTAAGGCAAGGTGTGTAAGGTCTGCGGGCAAACAACAGAGCACACAAGATCAAGAGAAGCCTGGACCCAAAGGCTCTGTCTTTTATCAACAGAGTTGCCTTTGTTACTGTAGTGAAGTGAGCCAACATCTTGGCCGAGTTTTCTGGGGAGCCATGGCTCCCAGCAAAAACCTTGATCTACCCCCTCACTGCTGCCTGCAGAAGGAGATAGGACCCACCTGAGATCAACATAAGCTGAACCCCTTCCCCGGCTCCCTCAGGGGCATCATGGCCTTGAGTTCCAGCAGCAGCAGCAGCAGCCTCAGGCAGCCCTAGCTCGAGGCGTCCAGGTTTTAAATAGAAGAGGCAAAGTTTTGCCTTTAATGATCCCACTTCTTTTTTTTTTATCACAGCTTTTAACTTCAAGGACCCAACAATTTTATTGTCATCACCGTCAGTCACAATTTTCTTACCCTCAAATCCTCCTGTGTGCATAGCACACTGTAGCATGCATACTTAGTATACCATTTGCCTATCCACTGCATCTCTTGGCCCTCCCAATTATCCTGTGAGGTTGCACATAGGGATGCTGATGCCCAGGGAGACTGAAGGTCTGGCTGAGCTCAAGCCAGGTCTGGCTGACTCATAGTTGTATCAGTTTTGCTTCCTCAGGAAAGCTATATTTCTTAAATGTGCCTTCATGACAGAACTGCAGTTTCCCATTTTTACAGTTCTAGGATGAGAGACTCACCTTAGATCTACAAAGAAACAAGGGGGAGTGATGTGCACAAGCTGGAACCAAGCAGAATGAAGGTCAATCCAGGGTGACTCTACTCGTATGGCCAGAGAATTAAAAAGTCATAGAAGGAAATAAATAAATAATTGAGGCCAACTCATTTTAAAGATGTCAGCATTGGAACCTAGAGAAAAAGGGCTCTTTCTGCAGCGACATAGAGCTTTTTAGTGGCATGGTTGGGATGATAACCTGGATCTCTGGGTTGCCACCATTTCACGAGCCTGCAGTCTGGTCCACTCCAGCCGTGAACACTGAGTGTTCGGGAGTCTGTTGGTTATAATCTGCCATTCCCCTGGAAGTGCTAGAGGGCTGCCTAGTTGCCCTTGTCCTCTGTCTGGAGTTTGAAAACCACCTTTGCTCCAAGGTGGCAGGCAGTTCTGCTGAGCCTTCACATTACCAGGCTGCACACGCAGGTGTACATCCTGGAGGTCCACGGGGAAGTTGGGAACATAACTACTCCACATCTTCCCAGACCTCCAGGGTGCCAGGGATGTGTCTGTGTCCCCCAGAGCACTGGTGACCAGAGCAAAGAAGGACCACTTACTTAATGCTTCACTGCCTTTCTGGGGTGACACCCCACCCTATCCTTGCCACTCAGTTTCTCAGGAATTAAGTCCTGTTTCTCTGTTCTGCTATACTCATTTTGTAGGATATCTGTGTCCACATATATGTCACCTCCCTTACCCTGGAATTAAATCCTATCTTACTCATCCCCTTTGGATGCCCTTGTCCCCCTCCCCTAGATCTTGGAACTCACTGGCTTGGCCACACCTCCATTAGGACTTCATCTCTAGGTGTCAGCCTCCGCCTAAAAGACTCTTCTGGCCTCATGCTCTTCATTCATTCAGCAAACAGCAGAGCCATCAGTCAAGAATCACCCAGGTTCAGTCTTTCCCAGTGTCGATGTTCCTGTCACTGGCCTCGGAGCCTCCTACCTACTCCCCATTCCTTGCCTGCCTGCCCCACTACCCCTGCCTAGTGCCAAAACTACACAGACCAACCCAAAAAGTTCTGAGGAACTAATTCTTTACAATGGCCTTTCATAAAAAGGAAGGTGAAGTTTCCTGGTCAGATGAATTTGGAAAACACTGGGTTAAACAGAAGTTCAACAGGATTCGTTACTGCAGAGTTTCAATGTGTTCTCCAACCAAAGAATATTGAATACACTGTTTCCAAAACAGATTCGACTATCCCAAAAGAGCAGTGTTCTCTAGAAATATATTTTAGGAAACATTTATTTAACTCCTTCCTGGACTCTATCACAGGCAAGTTTTGACACTGCCACTTATTTGCAGAAAGGCAAGTTACTTTCCTTCTCTTCATCTGTGAACACAAATAAAAGTAAGGGGGTGGGCAAGCTGGTCACTGGGGTCTAGTCTGACATCTGCATTTTCCAATTCCCTCATCTGTATCTTCTGGTATGTCTGCATCCTGGTGCTAAGGCAGCAGAGGTGCTAGAGATTGAGAATGGCTCAGAGCTAACATGACCCATGTACAATGAGACACAATGGGTGGCTTTGTGAGTGGCTGGGATGCTTTCTAAGTGTTGAAAGTCATTTTTATTTAGCCGACATCACATGGCCATTAACAGCACTCAGAATCCTCAAGGACTGAGAGAAGCACGTAGCTCAGTGACAGAGGCTCCACTGGGACTGCCAGGCCAAGGGAATTCCACTGCGGATGCAGGTGCCACCGATGGCCCGTGAAGATCAGGTGGCCTTGCAGAAGCACTGAGGTGCCAAGGACCCGGTCTCATCCAGGACACCACATGGCCTCTGACACTGAAATAACTATGTTAGGGCAGATGTCATAATAGAGTTGTGGGGTGGGGGGTAGCAATCCAACACATTCATGTACCACATGGAACACTGGGCCAGTTGAATTTTGAGGCCTCTTCCAACACTGAGCTTCTGGAATTCTTTGGAGTGCTTTCTGTGGACAATATACAGAGGAAGAAAGAAAAAGGAAGAAAACACAGCCCCTACATGGTGTGCAGTTTTTCTCAAATTATGTTGATAACTCTGGAATAAAGGTGTTTTAGCATCAAGTAAATTTCAGAAATATAGTACAGGTATCCCCTACCCCTGTGATTCCCAACCTATAGCAATGTGTTAAAGGTTCTGAGAAGTCCTGCAGGAAACCTTTCTAACACACATTGGCTTCAGAGACAAAAGCCCAGGGTTCAAGCCCCGAATCTGGTGCATGAGTTAAATGACTGAGAGTACATTACTCCAGTCTTCCGAGCCTCAGTTTCCTCATCTGAAAGATTGGTGATCCCATCAGTACTCTAAATCACTGGAAGTGTTTCGTAAACTGAAGGGTACTATGCACACATCATTCTTTATATTCCCTAGTATTACACCACTGGCTCAATGCAAACTCTAAGGAATTTTCCAATGTAATCACTCCCTTATTCCACTATGTTCGCTTATCATATTCCCTTTGCTCAGAGCTTGTGAGGGGCTCCTGTGAAGAAGTGGAGTGCCTATATTTGGCCTTATACTATTTTTTTTCTAATATTGCATGACTTTGGGCATGTGACTTAACCTCTCTGAGCCTCCTTTATTTTATCTGCAAGAGGATGTTGATCCTTTCTTCCAGGGCTGTTGTGAGGCTGTGTAGAATGTGCTTTGTGAAGTATATTATATAAGGTGCCCTGCACAATGGCGCCTTCTTGCTCTCTTTTCTTCACCTTCCCAGCCCAGAGGGGAGACAGGCTTCTCAGAAGGGAAGTGGAGAGCATTTTAGATAAGAACCAGACCTCTCAGTGGTCTTTCTGCTATTTTAGGGCACCACGTGAAAAGTCTGTTTCTGCTGATTCATTTGCCGGGCCTATCCTTAGAGGTCCTTCAAACCTTCCCTCAAGGCCCTTCCCCTGGCCTCCTGTTCTTGTAAAAATGAGAAACAAGTTGCATCAAGAAAATCACCAAGTATTTCTATGTCCTAAGGTGACCCCTACATGGACTATGACAAAGGGAACCACTCATTTGAGATAGCCTTTTGAGTCCTTTTTTTCAAGGACCCATCTGGAGGTCTCAGAGTGAGACAACGTTTTAGGGAGGGTTGGAGGAAAAAGTTCATTTGTTCACTTAGCACGTATTTATTGAACACCATGATGGGCCAGGGAGAGTGCTGGGTGTGGGGGCACAATGGTGAAGAAGCAGGCATGGCCTACTCTTGGGAAGCTTACGGCCCACCATGACACACAACAGTAAAGCCATCTGTAATATCCTGACCCACAGCTACCCTGCCCCCGCAAACCCAGGCACTGGAATCTTCTTAGAAGGGGAGGGCATTTGAGTTTTCAGATGATGATTGGGAATCATTAGTCATGTCAAGTTTCCAAACTACAGGATGGCAGTTGTCCATTAGATGCAGACCGAGCACACACCAGGCATCAGGGGTAAGACTTGAAAATAAGACACAGTTCTTAGCTACAAGAGTTCACTGAGAAGACAGACTGCAGCATGTGAGGGGCTCCAACTAATGTGAGCACAGGTACTGTGGACTCACAGAGAACAGGCACCCATCCCTGCCTTGCGGGAGAATGGAAAAAGCTTCTCGGAGAAACTGGCTCTGAGCAGACCTTTTCCGTGCTTTTTGCTTCACATCTACTTCCAACAGTTTGTCCTAAGCCATCATCCTCTCTCTCCTAGACTATGACCATAGCTTCCTATCCTTCCCCCTTTGCTACCCTTTGGTCTAATCGCCCTAATGCTGCCAGCAATGTCTTTGTGAAGCCAATCAGATACAATTCCTCACCTGCTCAAAGTTTTGAGACTTGACCAGTGCTTGTAGGAAAAACCCATGATGTTCTCATTTTCTGGGCCCCGTCTGCCTCTGTGGTTCCATTTGCAGTCTCACTCTTATGTGGCCTTTACCATCAACCAACCAGTCTAAGTTCAGCCCCTTAAATATTTCCTCCCTCTTTAGGGTTTTTTGTTTTTGTTTTGTTTTGTTTTACACGCTGTTCTTTGTATCAGGAATGTTCTGTCTTCCCTTCCAGTCCAGTAAGTTCATCCCAAGGTCACTCTCTTGGAATGGCTTTGCTCTCTGTCCCCTGAGACCGGTCCAGATCACCTTGCCCTCTCCTCCCTGGTCCCTGTGTGTCTCCATCACAGCACTCACTAAAATTTACAGCAATGTGCTTGTGTGCTCAGTGGTGTGTCCCCATTACTATTAGCTTTGTGAGGATTGGAATCAGTTCTAGCCCCAGGGTCCAGCAGAGTGCCTGCCACCTCAGAAATTCTCTATACATATTTACTGAAGAGACTAAAGGGCGCTAGAGCACTGCCACTCCCCTTCCTGGGTTTTCTAAAGACAATAGGAAACAAGGACTTGAAATCAATGTAAGTTCCTGGAGAGCTATAATTCTACCTGCAGTGAGACGGATTGGTTTGGTTTAGTGATTGAGAAAAAGAAAGACCCTAGACTTTGGATATTTCTTCTTGCTTTCTCAGAGAATGAGAATATGGGAGTTGACCCTGGCAGTGGGGAGAAGCAGAGAGGCTTCTGTGTCCAGAACTAGGACCCAGCATGCATGTAGTCAGAGCTGCTCAGATCAGGGGCTAAGATAAGGCAGCAATCTGGGTACACGTGGGTACCCACCAGGATGTATGGCAAAGTTTTTAATGTTCGAATCTAGGGACAGGACCAGAACAAAGGGGAGGCAAGCAAGGTAGTCAGGGCACAAAATTTAAGGAGGCGCTCACTCTCGCATGCAAGGCCCTACACTCACTTGGCCCTGAGAGCCGACACCTCCTTACATTTCACACCCTGCACTCCTTGCTAGCCTCCCTAGCCCCAGCCCTGTCTAGAGACCCCAAGCCTCATTCCCTAAGCTTTTAATTGGTCTGTGTTTTCAAGCGATTCTTATGCATAGTCAGGCTCAGGAGCCACTCAGCTTGAAATCTCCTGGGAGGATGAGCAGACACTCAGGTGCACAGTAGGTCGGAGAGTCTGCCCCAGGCAGGAAGATTTCTGTGAGCGATCAAGGTGATGGCCTAGACACAGGACATCATCCATTTTCTGTCCCATGTCTACACTGCAGAGCTGAAGTTGAGCTAATAATGAGCTAGAGGAAAAAAGTTCAATCAAAAGAAGACTGTTCAGAATGCTCAAATGCAGGCAGTATGGGCTGCCTGCTACATTATAGCTTCACAGGTTTAAGTTTTTGGGAGACTCTGTCCCAGGCCAGCCATATGCCCTTCCCCCACTGCTCCTGTCTCAGGGCGATCTGGCTTCTACTCCAGTGCCCCTCTCAACCACAGGACTCTGTGTGGCATTGCATGCCTCTTCTCAGACCCCGAGGTTTTTTTGAATGGTGCCAGCTGCTCTTCTTTGTACACTCCTTGTGACCCTGACGCGGACTTAACCAGCACACCTTGCTTCCTTGATACATCACAATATCTCTGAGGAAGGTCTTATCTTCCTTTTGCAAAGAAGGAAAATGAAGCTCAGAGATAGTGACTCACCCAAAGCCCCGCAGTCTGTGCCTTGTGATTATAAAGCCTGACTCCAAACACTGCACTTTTAACCACTGCAGCATGTTTGCATAGATGGTAGCACAGCCAACAATTAATAGTCCCTCGTCAGAAGTCACTATGTCTCCAGGGGGCCAAGGGAAACTCAGTTTGAGAAAAGGCAGGGCCAAGGCATTCCTAGTGAGTGTGGAACTGAGCAGGCACTTCAAAGGCTGGTGTTGACATTTCTCAGGTCACAGAAGCCCTTGGCCTGGGCTCCTCTGTCTGGTGCCAGCTGGAGAAAGGCAGCAGGTGTCTGATGAGTGAGAGTAGTGCTGGATAAGGAATCAGAAAGCTAGTTCCTGGCCCCAGCTGTCCACTTTCTGGCATAGGACCTAGGCAACCTTTCCCTTCAGAGTCTCAGTTTCCCACACTATGAAACCTATATGTGTATAAGGGGGAGGTCATCCAAGAGAAAATTGGATCAGGTAGCCTTGATTATAGTAACGTCCACACTGGGTGACAGAAGGGCAGTGTGTGCGGTGTATTTGGGCCAGTGCTATTCGTGCCAGTCTGATGGGTAAACCCTGATCCTAGAGCTGCTCTTCCTCCTTGGATTTAGTGGGCTCTGAAGACAGCTGGCCTGGAAGTATTTCTCCAACTAACACCCACCTCAGGGTGAATGGTGGAAGGGTGTTATCTTGGAGGAAGGCTGGCCCCGCTGGTGAGGGGCACAGCCAGCCTGGGCCAACCCCAGGGACGGAGCTAGAATGCGAACTTTACCAGAGCACTGCTTCTGGTAAAACTCGAGGAAAGGACCATAAAAGAGAGGGGGAAGTGAAAGAAGGAGTTGGTGAGAAAAGCAGACAGACCAATGGAGCAAAAGAAAATGAAAGAAAGGAAAAGGAAGATAGAAAAGAGATGCTATGGAGGCTGCAGAGGGTCAAAAAGTGTCAGTGATCAAGTCAGTTTCCTGGTTGTGACACATACGACAGTAACGCGAGATGGGGGAACGCATTAGGAAAGACCAGGTGAAGGGTACACTGAGTCTCTCAATATTATTTCCCAGAACTGCATATGAATCTTTAATCATCTCAAAATAAAATGTTTAAAATAAAATTTATCAGGTACCCATACCTCAGGATATGTGGCAAGAGGGACAAGAAGTCCAAAGAAGGTTGTGTGGCCCTTTGAGAATGTACAGCCCAGCGCAAGTCAAGGGTGAAAGTGAAGCCCAGCCATGGGTGTGGCCAGGCCCAGCATGCCCCCCAGGGACCCGAGAAACCAGACTGGCCTATGCTTGCTGGACCCAGTGACTACTTGTGTTTCCCAGAATGCTCTACTGTGCATTTATGCCTCTGAATTGTATGTTTAAAGAAATTGGTAGCTTCTAAATTAGCAGCTCATTTTGTATTTCTAAAACTGCTCATTTGGAAAACTGGGTCAACTCTTCCTCTGACGTAACAGAGCTAAGGTGCTGGAGAGAATTCAGCTGCCTGTGACTGGAAACCTCTGCCACTCAAAGGGAAGGGTTATGGCGATGAGACTCTGGACCTGTATCCACCCAGGCCACGTTAGTGGAGAGAGAAGCAAGCACATCGAGCAGCTCTCCGGGCAGCTTTCCCATATTCCACAAACCAACCACCCTCTCCTGAAGGAGTGGACATTCATGGCAAAGGGGCCAGCGGCCATTCACTGTCAGGTGTGTAAAATGAATCACAGACAGTACAGACTCACATGGTGGCCCTCCAGCCCCACCACATCATCAGCACCAGTGTTAGAAGCAAACCCAAATTCAAGGCCACATTCCCCAGAATTCTTCCTCAGGGTTGCACAGGACTCCAATTAGGGCCACATTTTTAGTAGGACAAAGAGAGGAAGGGTGTATTCACTTAAAAAGGGGGAAGGACCTTGGGCCAGAGGACAGAGAACGGAGATTGAAAGTCTGCTTTTCAGAGTGTCTGTGTGGTAAGGAGAATATCAAACTGAAAGGCAGTTCCTCCCAAGAAAGGCCTGAGGAAGACCTCATGCTGACCTTATCCACACTGCAGGCATACTTTCTCTTAGAAGTCTCTCAACTTGTTTAGGACATAGGACTCACAATCCTGTTGGATAGATGAAGAAAATGAGGCTAAATAACTTGATGAATGGCCAAAGCTAGCAAGCAGCAGCACCAGGATAAATTCAAAGGACTTTACCTGACCATCCCAAACTCAATCTCCTCATTTGTAATATGGGACATTAATGGCACTTGCCTCATAGAACAGCTGTGAAGATTAAACATGTTACAGGACATAAAGCACTTCGAACACGCTGCATAGTACATGCTTAATACATTGGCTGTGTTATTATTACGTTAGGTATTACAACTTCTAGCAAGGCCTTGTTTTGGCAAGGGACCTAGGACTAAAGACAAACAGAAAGTGGTTAAAGCAACTGGAAATGTTTAGCCTGAAAGGAAAATATTACAAGGAGACAGGATCATAATCCTTAAAAATGCAAAAGCTGCTATGAAAAAGATAGAATGGACTTGCTCAACACTTTCCAGAAGGCAAAATTAGGGCCAAACAGGAAAAAATAAAGGGGATGAGATTTAAGCTCCTCATAAGGGAGACATTTTAAATGAATAAACTCCCTGAAAATGGGTTTCTGTTCTCACTTCCCTTTACCTTGTAAGCAGAGCAGGGTGACCATGAGCAGAGATGCTCTCAGAGGAGTCAAGCATCAGACAGGGACCCTCTCACCTTTAGCTTCAGGCCAGGCAGCCAAGAGAGAAATGTGCCCATCAGTCACCAGCGGGATGACATCTGTTGGCCAGCAGTCCAAACTGCTGGGGCCTTGCCTTCCAGAATGATCTGGCTTCCTCTAAGGTCCAAATTACTATGTCAGATCAGCTCTATGAAAGTAATTGCACGTATATCCTAACGCCACAATTAAAGAAACTCATTGGCAAGCAGTGTTCAGCAAAAATCCATTTTTAGAGTTTTTCCTTTTTTATTAGCCTCTCTCTCATAGAAATAGTCTATGCATGCAGTAAATCAGAAGCCAATATGTGGAAAGTTTCCGAGGAGCTGGAGGATGGAGAAAACGTGGGGATGAATTGCAGGCAGGGACAACAGTGAGGCTGTAGGCAGAGATGTGTAAATCCTCTTGACAAGCAGCCCTTGGGTATGGGTGCCCAGCTTCATGCTGGACCCGAGGGGAGGAATCCGGTGATGGATTTGCTGCCTTCCCTGTGATCGGTGTGGGCATTCCAGTCTGAGCCCCTCTTTGTCGTTCACTAAGAGATCTATTCTGGATACTTGATGCTTTTGGGAGTGTGGGAATTGCAAATGAGAGATAAGTAGGAGATGAGAGGAAGGGGAAGTACCGTGTCTAAAAGGGTTGGCAGAGGAGGGATGGAGGAATGGAAGTGAAGGAAGAAGAATGAGGGGGATGCATAGCAGATCAGGGCAAGTGCTAAAGAATAGCCTCTGGTGAACTAAGCAGAAAATTCAAAAAAACAGAAAATTCAATGGAACAGAAATTCAAAAAAGAGATTCTGGGTCCAGCTGGGGCTGTCAGTGGGTCAAGGGCCAGGAAAGTCAATTTTTAAAGCAGAGTCAAAACAAACAAACACAACAGGGACAGAATTTGACCACCTCAAGTGATAATGTCAGATAATTTGACCTAAGAATCCATATGTGAAATTTTCCTAAAGAAATCATTCAGCAGAAGCACCAAGATCTTTACTGCAGATTATCCAGGCTAGCAAATTTATCTGACCACTTGGGAAGTGCTAAGTCGTAAATCATAGGCCACCCAGTAGAGTGTCATGTAGCCATTAATTATTATAACCAGCAAGACTGTCTGATAATACAGGTACCTTTTTCTAATTCTCTAAGTCAAGGACTGGCAAATTTTTTTCTGAAAAGAGCCAGATAGTAAATATTTTTTACTCTGCAGACCATAGAGTCTTTGTTGCAACTACCTTGTAGTGTAAAAGCAGCCACAGATAGTATGTAAACAAATGGATGTGACTGTGTTCCCAAAAAACTTTATTTACAATAACAAGTAGTGGGCCAGATTTGGCCCAAGAGTTGTGTTAAATGACAAAAGCAAAACACGAAGTTGTATATTTGTCATGATTGCAATGATATAAAATATAGTTTTGAATGGTCCAGAAGGAAATATGCAAACCTGGAACAGGTAGTTGAGTTAGGATAGCAGAATTAGAGTGAGTTATCTTCGTTATTATGATTTATAATTTGAAGGCAGGTATACGAGGCTGAATAATGGCCCTAGACCATCTGAGAGGCCCACAGGTCAACCAGGGAGCTCTTCAGGCTGAGTGCATCTCCTCAGGTGCTGTGTCATCACATCAGGACATTCCTTGGCTATAACTCTCATAGGGCTGTATGCCCC
The DNA here is from genome assembly GCA_028627145.1 of Eidolon dupreanum. Lineage (NCBI taxonomy): Eukaryota > Metazoa > Chordata > Mammalia > Chiroptera > Pteropodidae > Eidolon > Eidolon dupreanum. The sequence continues at coordinate 78,670,622 of CM053506.1, read as the reverse complement.
ACCCCATCCTGTCCTTTCAGATTAATCCCCAACAGAGACTGATAAAGCCTCATTGGAGTCAGAGCCATAAAAGCAACTCATTCATTCTTTCACTCACACTGGACCAGGCAAGATACAGGAAATGTGAGCAGAAGTGGTTTAATGTGATGAGTAAGTTCATGGACTCTAAAGTCAGACTGCCTGGCTTCAAAGCTGACTCTCCCACAATAGCTGTGCGACCTCTCTTTGTACCTTGATGACGTCTACGGTAAAATGGGGATCATACAACATGAACTTAATATGGGTAAAGCCATCAGAACAGTATCTGGCATATGTAAGCACTAGTCAGGTGTCAGCAATCATCTTTATTACATCCTGGATCAGGGTGAGGGGTGCAGATGACAAGAGAGGTTTCACAGGTTAATAGAGGTTTCACAAGTCAGTCAGGGTCAGTGGGAGCTACTGCAAGTTAGGAAGGGAGAAAGTAGAGGAGCTCTGGGCTGCTAGAGAAAGCCTGAGCTTCAAGGCACCGCAGTGAATCAGGGACAGGGCAGCATCAAAAAGCACAGCAGACTGGACAGAGCAGGGCTGCTCTGGAATGTGACCCTGGAAGGCTCAAATCGGGTCACCGCAGACATTTATCAGCAGCCATGAATTAGTAGTTTCTTTTAGGACTGGGCCCTCACTATATGGCAGGCTCTGGGTTAGGCATTTCATGTTGAATATTTTATTTAACCACATTATACCCCAAGTTCCTGAATTCTGTTATCCCATCTGTTTCCCAGAGGATATGCAAAGCCAATTCCTTGAAATGACAAGGACCTTTGAGAGGCAGAAAAGAAAGGAACATAGAGGAGATTGGATCCCACTGCATAGAGGTTTGGGGAGATGGCAGGGTCTCAGATATCTTGCTAACTCTAAAGAAAGATAAAATGACCTAAAATAAAGGATTGCATAAATATCCCATAATTTACATGTCATTCGAGTTTAGATACTTGAAGAACATTGAGGAATACTGAGCACAATAACTGTGTATGAGACTGAAAACCAAGCTACAGAGCAGTATACCCAGTGGGAGCTTAGCTGTTCTGCTCAGCCTCACTCCCCCCTCCCCACCCTGGCCAGGGAGGCAGCACCCTTGAATTCTATCCCTGATTCATACCAGCTACTGGCTTGACCCTGGGCAACCATTCACAATAGTGTCTCTTGTAATTTTATACAAGCCTTCCATAGCCATTACTTTCCCAAGGCCCTCATTCACTCAGGGTCAGTTAGAAAGAGTCTGATGAACTCATCCACTCTTAGGAGTTGACAGTCTTCACCTTTTAGTTGGACCCAAGATCAAATCAGAGCCCCGGTGGCTGGTCCAAACTGAAATGCACTGTGCATGTAAATTACACACTTGATTCCAAAGACTTAATACCAAAAAAGAAAAAGTCAGATGTCTCAGTAAAATGTTTTATGTTGATAACAATTGAAACAATAATACATTAGATATATTGGGTTGAATAAAATATATTGTTGAAATTAATTCCATCTGCTTTTAGTGTTTTTAGTGAGACTACTAAGAATTTTTTAATTACCTGCATAGCTTGTGTTATATTTCTACTGGGCAGAGCTGCTGTCAAGGGGAATGCACTTCAGTGGGGGAAATTCCTTGGCCCAAAAGAGTGTCTGTAATGGGGGCTTCTCCCAGAGTGTGGCTCTTGGATATGGTGCCTTGATTTGGGCCATGTAATCTATATATGGATACTGCTAATGGGTAAGATTAGTTCTACTATATTGGTTCCCTGTTTCTGCCGTAACAAATTACCACAAACTTTGTAGCTTAAAGCAACACAAATTTATTCTCTTACAGTTCTGGAGGTTAGAGCTCTGAAATTAGAATCGCTGACTAAAGTCAAGGTGTTGGCAGGGCTGGTTCTTCCTGGAAGCCCTGAGAGGAGAATCTGATTCCTTGCCTTTTTCAGCTTCTGGTGTCTGCCTCTCTTCTTCGGCTTGTGCTCTCTTCCTCCATTTTCAAATCACACAACTGCAGTCTCTGTTTTTATCATCATATCATCTTTTCCTCTCTGATCTCCTGCCTCCCTCTTATAAGAACAGCTATGATTACATCGGGCCCACCTAGATAATCCAGGATATGCTCCCATCTCAAAATTCTTAACTTCTTCACACTTGCTTGCAGAGCTACTTTTGTCCTATAACGTAATATTCACAGGTGCTGGGAATTAGGATGTGGACATCTCAGGGACCATTATTCAGCCTAACACACTTGCCTATTTTATTCTAGCCTCCAATTTATAAATCATGATATGGGCCACAAATAGTTACCAAACCATAACAACACCAAGAATCATAGCCCTGGAAAAGGAAATGAAAGGATATCCTGTCTGCCTCCTGACTATAGGGTAATATAGTCCTATAATCTCAGTCTTCATGTGGGTGAGGTAACAAAGGCCTAGAGAGGTTTAGTAACTTGGAAGAGCACACCCAGAGAGGAAGAGCCCACTCTGGCAAGAAGCCTCTGATCCTTGCTAGCGTAGAAACCCACTGGGTCAGGCGAGGTAGCTCTGCCCCACTCCCTTCTTCACAAACACAGCAATACTCTGTGACCTTGTCTGACCTTGTGCTCTCATGGATCATCTTCATGTTGATGGCCCTCCAGCTCCCTTGGAAGCAGCCCAGATGTGTGGCTGTGTCAGGGGACCCATACTGACAAGACCCAGGCAAAATTGCAATCAAAGGGGCAGCTGAAAAGTGGTTCCAAGCAGATGGTGGGTTTGATGGAGCCCACACTGTTCTTGCAACGTGCCAGGCCCAGTGATGCCGGTTTTATTAATCAGGGACAGAAGGAAACAACTTGGGCTGGAGGCAGCAGGAAGCCACGAGGATCTGTGTGGTGCAGGACACAGGGGGCCCTGCTTGGCAGCAGTTTTTCTTCTCTGACAGGTCTTCCTTCAGCCTAAAGACTTCCCATCCACTTCTGCCTCTTTGCCATCTCTCCACAGACTCCTGCCTCATTCATCTCTGTCCTTCCTAGTCACTTATTTTCAGTTATGTTGGCAGATGAGCCACCATCCACTGGGGAAGTGGAGTCAAGGAAAGGAAAACATTTCATCCTCAGGCAAAAGGAAGTTTTCTTGTGGTGTGTTTCCACCATCTGTTTCCTCTCATTTTCACGTCCAGGCCCATCCTAAAACATGATGGTTTGAGGGGAGATGGGTAGGCAGCCCTAGAAGAGCACAATGGTCTCAGATCTGGAGGTCAGACACCCTTAGCTGGTCTTGGAGACAAGGTACTGCTCTGTAAGGTTGGGACAGGGAGTGATGAGCAACTGTGGGAACAGGTTAAAGAGTAAGGACACAGCCAGGGTGAGGAGTTGCAGGATCTGAGCTCGAGTCATAGATCTGATATCGTTGTGTGACCTTGGGCAGGTCATGGAATCTTCCTGACCCTCAGTCTCTGTCAGCACTGATTGAGAAGGGAAGGTTTGATGGTGAGATGCCCAGTTGGAAGAATGTACAAGAAGCCGACATGAGAATGAAAAGGCAGGCACCAACTTCATTGTGGGGGAGCACAGTTCTATTGGGGGTGGGGAGCATGGTATTGCACGTACTTCTGCTCTCCTTCTTGTGCTCCCCAGAGGACCACATGGCTCCACACATATCAGAGTACAGTAGTGTCATTTAGCCACACATGCATGATACCATAGGCTGAATTATGATTACATATTTTAGGCACAGACACCCTACTACACTAATGTAACACTCTAAATCAGGGGTCCTGTTATTAGCCACGAGCCTGGAATCACAGCCAGACCTGGGACCAGCCAGGCCTGGGACCCAAAGTCTCTTTCTCTGTGGTATGGAAGTAACAGTGGATAGTCCCACCTCACTGGGTTGTTGAGAGAATCAGATGAGAAAATGAAGGTGAATGTATTTTGTAAACTCTAAAGTACATGTCAAGAGTAAGGGCTATGACTTGGAGTTGGCACGAGATTGGGAATGTAAAACCTGTCCAAGTTCAAGGTTAGGTCTGACCCTTAGAAGGTCTGACCACTTAGGTCGGGGTAAGGTTTTGGTCCTGAAACCAAGTATGCTGCTGGGAGAAAGTGATAGAGGGTCAAATAACCAGAAAGTACAGCATGGGCAAAAGGCTCGGGGCCTCTAGTAGACGGCACAGACGAAGCCCAGGATGAAGCTTCAGAACCAACATGGCAAGACCTGGCAGGCTGAATCTGACAACCACATGGAAGGAATTGGGAGTCATCCAGAGGACAGCAGAGTAACTGTGAGGGCTCAAGGGGAGTGTCATGATCCCATTTGTATTAGAAAGACCTGGAGCCCATAGTGAGTTGGAGGAGGGAAAGGTCAAAGTGGGGCAACCAGAGCAGTGGAGAGTAGAGAGAGTGTGGTCACTGAAGTCAGGAGAAGAGAGTATTTCAAAGAAAAGAAAGAGCAGCAGTGTCAACCACTGCCAAGAGGACAGGTACACGAGACATGAAAAGTAGCAAAAACAAAGTTATCAGGGAGGGCAGTTTTCTCTGGAGGGTGAAGCCAAGTGGTGAGGGACTAAGGAGTGAATGGCAGGGAGACGGAGCGGTGACAGAGGCTTAGGCAGGTCGTTCGAGTTTGTGCTGAATAAGGGAGAAGAGACACAGAGCTGTAGCCAGAAGGAGAGGTTTGCCAGGTCAAGAACTGCTTGTTCTGGTTCAGTTTTGGTTTTGTTTTAAATGGAGAAGAAGCCTGGAGCAGGTTTAAGTGTCAGTGCAATGAATCAATAGAGAGACAGAGGTTGAAGGCAGAGAAGAGAGAAATTATCCAACATATTTCTCAGACACCTATTATGCACCCAGTACTATTTTAGGCACAGCAAGGACAAAGATTTTTGAGCTCTTTCTTCTTGTGAATGGATAATCAACGGAGCAACCTCCTCATGAAGCAAGAAAACTTTGGGATTTGGAGGTCAGGTTAAGGAGCAGCTACTGACAAAGGGAAGGATGGAAAAGAGCACAAATGCAAGTTAATGGGTAGGTATTGCACCAGGCAGATGAGGCGGTTCTTGTCCAATGGCTTTTATTTTTCCTTTGAAGCAGGTCATCTGTTGAGACTCAGGTGGGAGGACAGGTAGGGGAAATATGGGGGAGAGGAATGAAGATTTGAAATAACCACTATGAAGAATGAGTAAGTGTGGGAGAAAGGGATGGCCCAGGCAGCATCTAAGGCCTTATCAGCATCAGATGTCATGATTTCACAAAAAGAAACACACGTAGCACTTGCTCTCAGCAGCCCAGGCATAAAAGATGACACATAGAGTTCAATTTATGCACAACTGGAATTTTGCAGAACAGGCACCAAGAAGCGAAGGCATGATTGAGGCAAGGTTGACAGCATGGCCAGGAGGTGTTTATAGGAAGCAAGAAGTGGTCAGTGGTCACTCCTTCCCAATGCCCTTAGGAAAAGCCCAGCTCCTCACCCAGTCTTAAAAGACTTGACCAACGTCCAGCCTCCCTCTCCAATCTCATCCGTTGATTTCTTGCTCCCCTGTTACTATGCTCTACCGCCTCATGGACCTTTTTCAGTTCCGTGTTTATAAAGCTCCTTTCTCTTCAGTCCTCCACATATTCTGCTCCTCTGCAGATTCCATGCAGATAGATAGGTAGATAGATAGATAGATAGATGATAGATAGATAGATAGATAGATAGATAGATAGATAGATAGATAGATAGATAGATAGATGGATGGACGAACGAATGGATGGACAGACAGATAGACAGATGATAGATAAACACATGCATACATGCATGCATATATACATACATATCGTGATCAGCAATTCTACTTCTAAGTACATATGTACTGCAGAACTTCTTTTAACTTGAGCTCACAGATTCTTTTTTTTATCACAGCACTGTTGATAATAGCAAAAACTTAAAAAGTTTAAATGTTCATCAATAGGAAAATGGATAAATAAGTTGTGATATATTCATACAATGGAATATGATTTAACAAGTAAAATAAATTAAGTAGATTTACATGTTGTCATCATAGCTCAAATCACAAAGTTTATTATACATGTCAACTGTTGCCTAGACATCACTACTTGACCTTCATTGTTAGAGGGAAATCATCTACCAATACTTAAGACTATGTCCAATCACCAAAGCCCAAACGATAAAACACCTACATAGTGTTGAGTGGAAAAAATAAGTTATAAAAGGATATCTATAACATAATGGTTAATTACATACATTTTTAAAGCAGAGATATCTAGCAAATATGTAGAAACATGAATGGGTAGGATGCTCACTAACTTCAAAATAGTGTTGCAGGAGGGGAAGAAGTATAATAAATGCTTCCACTGTATCTGCAATGTTTTATTTCTTCTTTAAAAAAGATCTGCAGCAAATGTGGCAAAATTTCAACATTTGCTAAATACAGGTGGTGGGTATGTGGGTGTCTGATTTTTATTCTCTATACCTTTCTGAATGTTTAAGTAGGTCATGATTTCTTAAAGTCAGCTCTGAGTTAAGCCAGACAAAGAGGAGAGGGAAGAGTGTTCCAGGTTGCGGTCCTGTGGGGGTGAGACAGGCAGGTTCAAAGGCCCAGAGGGAGAGGGTATTTGGCATTCAGGAAAAGGAAAATTAGTATTGATGGAGGTGGGAGAAGGCTCCTGAAACAAGGGGAGGAGAGAAGTAGGGGGAGAGGGGGAGAGGGGATAGAGGTCTAAAAAGAAGTGATCCTGGAGAGGCAAGAAAGGACCAGATCATGTAAGGCTTTGCCAGCCATGCAGAAGAATTTGGACTTTACCCTGAAGGCAGTAAGGAGCCACTGAAAGATGGAAAGTGAGACAGATATGTGTGTGTTAAAGAGATCACTGCTGCTGCCACAGGAGTGCAGAACGGAAGCAGGGAGAGCAATTGCCCACCCACTCCTTTCTCCCTATGAACTATGAAATAAGTGGGCTGCAATGAAAGCTAAAAGGAATAGTGGGGATTAATCATTCACTTCCTTTCAGGGCTCACTGACCTTTCCAGATCACACCCCCTTGTAATCAATTGCACTGCCTGTGCTAGTCATCTTGCACTTGCCCCATCCAGTGCCACTCCCTACCCTTCTTAGCTTCGCTCTCAGCCTTGCTCTCCACCCTGGCAGGCTAACTATTGTGGACCAAATCAGCGATTTTGTTGCCCTTGAGCTTCTGTTTGTATCAGCTAATGGTGAACACAAGACAAGTCCATGGGTCGGGCTCCTTCCCTGAGAGGTTACTTTTGGCTGCCTGTGTCCCTTGACAGAAGGCCACTGCTCCTCTCAAGGTGGCCTGCTGTGCACAGCTCTCACCTGCTCGGTTTTGGGGTCCATTACCCTTCCTTCCCCCATCAGCCCTGGAGGTGATGACAGCCATGCTGCTGATGGCTACATTCATTTCTTTAACAATTCATCCCTCTGTAAATAAACTTTCCTTGAGTTATCTTAATCTGAGTACACCATCTGTTTCTTGTTGGGGATACAGTGCAACTGTCTGTCCTCCATTAACCTCTGATCAACTCAAGAGCAAGGAAGAGGTCTGATTAGTTTTTGTATGCAGCTCCTTGGCTAGGACCTGGCACTTTTTTTGGCAACATTTTTGAATGAATGAGAAAATGGTATTAATGAATGAATAGATGGATGGCGTGTATTCCTGGGTTTGTGAATGGGGCACATGCAGATCTTGGGCTCTTTGCACAAAGAAAAAGTTGATTCTAGGAGAAAGGAAAAACATGAAAGGAGAAAAAACAACATTTCTGGAGCTCTGGAAGATTGGTGGGAAGGGTACTGGGTTCTTCATTTTTTTTCCCTCATTTTGTACCCAAAACATCATGGTGTTTATCTCACGGGCAGAAACCAGAAGTTCAGAGAGGCTAAGTAACTTGTCCAGCAGAGTGTCTTGGTGTTCTTTCCACTTCTCCATGTCATGGGAAAATCTGATCTACTTCCTAAGTGAACCTACAGGAGCTTCATTAAGTACCCAGAAACCTCACGTGGTGTTCATCCCTTCCCATAGCAACGCCCCCCCGCCCCGCCCAGGTCCACGTCCCCAGAGGCTGGCACTTTCTGGCTCAGGGGGTGCCTTGTCTGGGTTGTCATTCATGGCAGGGTACCTGGAGTCTGATTTCCATTCTTCCTGCATCCTTCATCTTAGGCATAAATGTCACTGGCATTATTACGGACAGGATGTTTATCCACCCTGTGCTTTTCAAACCAATTAGGTAGAATTAGTGCTTGGATGAAGGCTTCTGAAACCAGCATTTTGGCCTGGAGAAAGAACCAAACAGATGGATGTTATGCCAGAGTCCCCCATGCCAGTCCATGCCCCGGAGCCTCCCTGCTGAAATCAGATCCTGTCTGCTCAAGAAATGAACCTCTTTTTCTCAATAGCATGATCAGACCAGCAGGAGCCAAAGTAAACAAGGCAGCAAGAAGGTATTTACTGATTATTGCATACCCATGGGCCGGACTCTTTGTTCCAAGCTGGCTCATGTATTCTTCACCACATCTCTACAAGGAAAGTATCAGTATTCCCATTCTACAGTTGGGAAAACTGAAGCAACTGGGCCAAGGTCACCCAGGATTAGAACACAGGATTGCTGGACTCCAGAGCCCCAGGCTTCCTGCAGCTTACCCACTACCTCACGGAACCCGTCTCTTGTCATTTACCAACTGACTTCAACACCTCACCTGCTTCTTGGCCCCTCTAAACCCCATTTTCCTTGTTTCTTTCCTTCTCCAGGCAATCATTCATGCCATTTGCACTTCCAGCCCTAAGCAAATGTGGAGCAATCATTTCATTACAAAAGTGGCTCACCCCACGCAGCCTGTCTGTAACACCTATGTTTACTGCTACCCTTTGGGTTAAGAAATTAATTCGAGGATTCAATGAAGGGCTAAGAAGCTGGCAAAGTCAAAAGAAGATGGGTGTTGACACTCAGACAGACTGGTTTCTAATCCCAGTCCTTCTACTGAACGACTGTCTAAACTCTCAAAATCCATCTCTCAGCAGGTGCATCCTCCCCTGCAAAAGAACATTGTACTACCTGCTTTCCAGGGTTGTTTTAAAGATGAAAAAGATGGCTTACACAAAGTGCACGGTGCACTGCGTGTGCTCAACAAGTAAGACCAGTTAATAGGCACTGGCTTAAATTTCTAGGTTCAAATTCCAGCACTGTAAGACCCTGAGCAAGTTACCCAATCTCTCTAAACCTCTGTCTACTCATCCAAAAAACGGGGATATCCTATCACTTTTGTAAGCTGGTTGGAAAGATTTTATTAAACTAGATAATGTATATAAATTATTTAACACAGTGCTTGGCATAAAGTGTTCAAAAGACATTTGCTGTTACTATAATTAGTATTATCAAATCTTTATTGTGGTTATCTAAGAGATGTGATACATTCATGTCCTCTTAAATACCATATGTTTCTTGTGTTATATTCAGATATTGTTATCCTCTTAAAGCCTGACCATTCCTGTGAGAAAAGGCAGTTGCTCTTTCCATAAAGCTTCCTTGTTTCTTTAAGCCACAAATGAACATTCCCTTTTCCATACTTGGTATCTCTCTAACAATACACAGTATGGTAGATACAACTACATGCAGTGTATGTCTCTTCTACCAAGCGATTTGAGTACAGGTGATCCAGTTTAATTTATCTCATTTCCAGCCTCTTATCTAGTACTATTCCCAGCACAAAGGACTGGATTTTAAAAAATAAATAAATAAATAAAAATAAAAGGGAGAGAAATTTTTAACAAGAACAAAATGTCTGTGTAATTTTATTGAAATGAACGTGGATGTTGCTTCTGAAAGGCAGCTCTGGTGAGATTAAGACTTTTCCTCAGGGCCAGAAGTGGGGGACCAGCCAAGATTCACTGCATTAACGAGGACACACAATGCAAAGCCTATTTTGCCAAGTTTCTAAAAGGCGGGTGTCATCTATCAACAGCTAACTTGTTCAAATGACCAAATCCCAGAGGCGTTTAGCTAGTGCAACAATCCTGTCCAGGTAATGTCTCCTAACACATAAAGGGTTTTGAAGAGGTCTCTCACACTAATGATCACAATATGTTTCAAAAATAAAGCTGATCAAAAACATGTAAAAGACAAATGTGACCCAAAGTTATTGTATCAGACTTTCTAGAGTATCCGAAAGAAGGTGTGCAGAGCACACTCAGCCCTCAGACATTCTCTGAGTCCACCAGTCTGGTGCAAACAAACCATCACTTGGTTGAACTTCTGATGGATCGACCGTAAAAAGATCCAGAACATATTCCTGAAATCCCTGGGCAGGATCAGGATGTACAAGGTCAAGGAGGGTTCTACAGATCAGGTGTTAAAATAGGAACATAAGAATGTGAGAAATAGGGGCCAAGGGAAACTAGAGGAAGGGAAGCAAATACAGAAATCACGGACGGGTGCTATGAATCCCTCTAGGATTTCCTTATTTCACTTGTATAGGCAGGTTGTTTCAAAGTAATTGGGTGTGTGTGATTTCTTATAAAGGTTCAGGATGAGAAGCATGCACTTGCTTTAAAAATCATTTCCTGATTAAAGGGACCTCTTAACTCTGGGCCCTACCATCCCAATAAGAACCAAAGAGCCAGGTCATGGTTTGGAGTCCTGCTATTCAGAGTGTGGTCCACAGACCTGCAGCACCAGCATCAGCCAAGAGTGTGTGGAAAATGCAGAATCGCAGGCCTCATTCCAGACCCCCTGAATTAGAATCTTTCAGGAAAGGCCCAGGAATCTGTATTTTAATAATATCTGCAGGAAATATTTAAACATGCTAAAGCTTGGGACTGGTTTGGAGCGTTGGCTCTTAACCAAACATGCTCATCAGATTCACCTAAAACGATTAGGGCTTCTTCAGTATGTAAACACCCTGGCCCACTCCCCTGGCTCCTGAAACGGGGAGTCTGAAAGGGATCTTATCATTTGTAAATTATTTATTGATTCCTGAGTGCTTCAGATGTATAATCTCAGTTTGGAAGCATCAGTTTAGAGACTTACACATTAATTTAAGACCCAAACCCATGGCTGATGGTCTCTTGGCTGGATTTTGCTGTTAGTCTCAATTATAGTTTCCTCCACGATCTTGCTCAGACACCAGCTGTTCCATGAGTCCCACCCTGAACCTCTCTGGTCAAAGTGAATCATTTCTGGCTCTGAAACCCTGCAGCTTCTCCATGGGTATACTCCCTTTCAGGTGTTATTCCACTCCGCCTTGCATTGTGCCTTAGAACTGATTGCGCATGTGTCTGCCTGACTAGATGTTAGCTCCTGCCCTCAACTTCAAAGCCAGAACTTTTGGGCATCCTTGTGTTCCTGCAACACTTAGCACAGTGCCAGACACATAACACCTTAGCTACTTCATTAAAAATATTGAAAAACCCAAATTATTCTTTCTCCATCCTCAAAGTTAAGTAGACAACAGGGAGCTGACCATGTTTCCTTAATTAAAAGGAAGTAAGAGCTTCCTTGCATACTTTTATGGTATCAGGTCAGTTGCTTCACCTAATCCTGAAAGGAAGGGTGGGCACTATTATCACCATATTATTACCAGAGAATGGGGATCCTCTCCTGGCACGTTGTCCAGGTTCTTGATGTCTCAAACAAAGAACTGAGCAAGACACTGATATACAGCAGAAAAGAAAAGCTTTATTCGAAGGGAAAGTACACTTCCAGACACGTAAGTGGGCCTGAACAAGAGAAGCATGGCTCAAAAGGCCTGGTAACAAAGCCTTTGGGGTTTTTATTCCTATTTGCTGTGGGTGGTTACTCTTCTTAGAGGGGTGGGCTTCCTTGATTGACAATTAAGATTGACAGGACTCAGTGATTCATCATTTGCCTTTTATGCATGTTTGTTTCCAGAATTCAGTCTGTTATAATGATATTAATGAACCTCTGGGCATATGCATCATATTATAATAATGGTATAATGAAGCTCAGGTGAGTTGAAGGTCGTTGGGGTCTTCACTGCGCAAGTGCAAGTGGCCGGCTTAAACTAGTACCAAATTTTCTGCTTACTTGTTCCCTTGTATGAGTTACTTTTAGCCCCCAAATGCCTTTTGGCTTGCTTAATTGTGGGCAGGCTAGGGCAGACCCCTTCTAGAATAGGATGACCTCAGTGTCTTTGCAGGAAGACCCGAAACCCCCTAACTAACTTTCCTGCCTAACCCCTTCTAAGAGCCATGAACTCCCTTATTATTAATATGGATGGTGAGGGATGGGGGGTCTCTTCTTTGTATCTCCTTCCTGCTGAGAAGGGTCGTCGTCCCTGCCTATTGGGGTTTCATGGAGCTCTTTCCTTTTCTGCCTCAGTCAGAATGGGGTCTTGGGTATCCCACCAAAATGCTGCCTCAGTCCCTAGACAAGGAAAAGAAGATACGAACTTGTTATTTAAATCATATATCTATTAATTTCTATTATTGATTTGCCTATTAAATGAATAAGGGAAAATAGGCTAGGTTAATATATTTCTTAAAAAGAAAAAAAACTTTAGGCTAATGGTCCCCACTCTTCTTAGACTCTAAGTACCTTGCCTGGCCTAAAGCCCCATTTCTGCATATGATGGAACAATGATCTTTATCAAAAGCCAGAGGACCTGAGTCACCAGTTTCAGGATAATTATCTGGATTTGAGGGAGAGGGGCTTTTTCCCAAAGAAAGGAGGGAAGAAAATTTAACTAAGTTTACTAAAAAGATTAAGAACTCTACAAGAGATGTCCCATATCATTTCTTGCTAAAAGATTAAGAATTTTACAAATGATGTCCCATATCAATATTGTTCAGTGAGATCACATGCTTGGTTCAAAGCCACAGCTAATGAGTGAGAATCTAGAGTTCACAGCTATGACTCTCCAATACCCCATCTCCATCAATGCTCATTATGTCCGCTGCTCTCTCTGCTGCCCTAGAGGGGCCACTCACAGATGACTTGTGACACAATTCCAGCTATAGTTCTTGTCTGTACCCCTATGTCCGTTTCCTGCAGCTCTGAGGTCAACTGGAAACTCAGAGGGTGGGACTGGGAAGAACCCTATGACAATCTGGTGTGTGGGGGACCTGCAGGGCCTTAGGCTCAGCTGCACAGGCTAGATTGACACCTTGCTTCTGCCCCAGCCCCTAAATGGATCTCTGCCCTTTTGTTTGGTCTGACCGCCTGCCCTGACCCCCAGTCTGCCTGGTCTAGGCCCACACACTGTACCTTGTCTACCCCAGTCTGTGGCCTCTGAGGCTGAATCCTACTCCCTATACTGCAGTCCGGTCTCTGGCTGGTTTGGAAGCATTAGTTTAGAGCTTTTTAAGTTGGTTTAAGATGGTCTGGCTCTGAGCCACTCAGGCCATCTATAAGCACCTGCCTCTGAGCATTACCCTCACCAAGAGCTTCCTTCTGCCAGACCCTGTCCACAATTCAGGCCCTTCTGGGTTAGCAATGCCAGAGGCAGCCAGCCAACTTTTCACACCCATTTAGGTACCAACACTGGCTGTTGGCTGCCTCCCTTCCCTGGGGTCCAGACCTCCCACCAGGCTCTTTTACCTCCACTGTCCTGGCCTCCTTTCCTACTCACCAACTTGTTACTTAAGACCAGCACGCCTCGTTCTCCAGTCTGCAGTGCCCATGTTTCTAGCAGACTCCTGAGCCTGCTGTTGACCAAGCCCTGAGAAGGAGCCAAGAGGCGCTCACTCTCTCAGCTCAGGCAATGTGTAGGCAACCAGAAAACGTGGACTTGAGACCTGACTTTGACTCTTACTGGCTGTGACTTTGAAAAGTGGGAGTAAAGAGTTTTCAAATCAAAGGAACCAAAACAACATATTTTTATGTTTAAAGAAGCTAACTTTAGTACTAGAAAAATTAATCTAGGAATCTTCATCCTAATTTAGGGAGGAGGCAAGAGAATTAAAATGTTAATCAAGCCAGTCGGAGACTGCAATAGGCAGATCAGTCCTGCAGCCAGGCCAAGAGGACACCTGCAGAACAAAGGAAGATTTCTGCTGAGATTGCTAACAACCCATTCCCCACCACTATGAAGGGGAACCAGGAACCAACAGTCACTCCCTATGGCTAAAACCATGGGGAACCTATGGATTAAAGGCTGGGAACTGCCAGCAGACCTTTCACTCTACATATTCTTACCTTTTCATGCTACATACTCTTCCCCTTCATCACTGTATGTCCATACCAAAGGAAATGGGAACTAAAGAATGACATACAAACTGACTTCTTGAATGCTCAGGGCTCCTCTCAGTGCCTTTGTTCTGTCTCTCACTGTCCCTCTCACTCTCTGCCTCTGAGATGAGACCACACTCTGTGGAGTGTTACCATTTTTCTAATAAACTTCTTTTTAACTCTAACTTTGGCATGTGTGTTGAATTCTTTTGACACTCTCCACCAAAGGACCTTCTTCTTCTTTAGTGTGGGCACTGGTTTCCCCGCCTACTTAGGGAAATTTGCCCTGTCCTGCATCAATCACTGGGAAAGTTAATTTTTATAATGTTTTGCCATCTGGTATACAGAGGGGAGAAGATGAGATGAGCTTGCCTTTCCAACCACCACTATCATCTCTTTCTTCTACTGCTCTTGTGATGCAGGACAGGGCAAATTTACCCAGGTTGGTGGGGGGCAACCAAGCCCAGCACGGAAAGAAGAGGGTCCTTCGGCAGAGAGTGTAGAAAGAATTCAACACACACACCAAAGTTAGAGTCAAAGGGAAAGTTTATTAGAAAAGGGGTAACCACAGACAAGAGTGTGGTCTCCTCTCAGAGGCAGAGAGTGAGAAAGTCAAACAGAGTAAAGGGACTGAGAAGGACTCAGAAGAACAGACAATAGAGATAAGGACAGTAAGAGTAAAGGCACTGAGACGGGCAGAGTAAAGAATACCAAGAGAAAGACAGTGAGAGAGAGGCTGGAAAGGCAGTGAGAGAGAGGGCTGAGTGTTCAGGGAGTTCAATTTATATATCATTCTTTAGTTCCTACGAGTTATAGTTTAAAAGACTTTGATAACCCATTTCCTTTGATATGGACATACAGTGAGGAAGGGGAAGAGTATGTAGTGGTGAAAAGGTAAGAATATGTAGAGTGAAAGGCCTGATGGCAATTCCCAACCTTTAATCCATAGGTTTCCCCATGGTTTTAGCTATAGGGAGTGACTCTTGGTTCCTGTTTCCCTTCATGGGTGTAGGAAATGGGTTGTTAGCAATCCCAAGCAGAAATCTTTCTTTGTTCTGAAGGTGTCCTTTTGGCCTGGCTGCAGAGCTGATCGGCATATTGCAATCTCTAACTGTGGCTTGATTAACATTTTAATCCTCTTGCCTCCTCCTGACATTACTTGGATCACTGATTTATTCATTCACTTGTCCAATAATATTCTGGAAGCTCAGAATCTGCCCTGGCTGGGGAAGGAAAGGAGTTAATAGCTACTAATTAGCATCGCTGGTTCTCCAGAACACAGTCTCTTTATCCCTAACCAAAATAAAAAGGAGGAGGGCATACCCTTGTGTCATCAGTCCTGAGAACTGAGGAAGAGCCATTTGATAAGCCCAGAATCATAATCTTGGGCTAGACCTGCCCAGCTCTCTGGTCCACTCTTCTTTTGGGGTATTTGACCTACTCCAAAATAGTTCATGGTTTTCTCACCTTTAAAAACTTTTGGGAAGATGTCCCTCATGTTACCTAGTCTCCATCTGTTTTGTCACTTTGATAATCCTTTCCAAATTCACCCTTATTTGTAAATATTATTTTAAACCCAGAATCTCAATGCCCTAATTCTCAAGAAATTCTTTTATAAGTATGGCTACATCCTCTCTGGCTTCAGCTCAAAGATAATTTGGCTGGTCCTTACAGTCTTTAAGATTTGACTTCAACAGCAACAAGAACACTGGTGTAGAACCTTTCTACACATCCCCACGTAAGTCGAGCACAACAGAAGGGGGATAGGGTGGGACCAGAGTCAGGAGTTCAAGTTCTGGTCCTGCCTCTGTCACCACTTTCTTGGGAATTCGTCTGGCTGGGCATTCATCTCTTCCCCTCTCTGTGAGAGGTCAGACCTTTCTAGCCCTGGAACTTATAAGCTTACTTATCATTAAAGCCCACACTCCAAGATCCCTCATTACTACCTTTTCAGAAGTGGCTTAAGAATTTACATGTTCACCCAAGAAACAATTTTCCTGTTGAACAATTACGAAAATTCAGTATGTGGGGGAAAGCAATATAAACAGACCTGGTATATTATTGCTCTAACAAGCCCCTGTGCTCCTAATAAAAACAGCCAGGGGAGGCTGGAAGCCTGCATGAAATGTGGACCACTTATTTTCTTAACAGTCTGTTTCCAGAAGTTATCCAGGAACTGTCAGCTCCAAGTGGGGGTGCTGCATAAAGAATAGGGCAATTTCCTGTCTTTTATTCTAGTGTCTCATGCCCCAGACATCATTTTAATGGAATTCCATTGTATTTTTGTATTCAAATGGACTTGAAGGCAAACAAAACATTTAAAGGGAGAAGTTTCTTCCTAAGCAGAAAAAGTACCTTGTTGTTCCTTCCGAACTGTGGAAAGTCATGAGTTACAGTATTTGGTAATTCGGGGGATCCAGAGATGCTACCTTGAGCTTTGTCCAAATGCTTGGAAAATAGGGGGTTGTCTGAAGTTTCAGTGTGACGCTCCAGGTAATGAGCCCAGTAGGAGAGTTAATTTTTAGGCACTTACCTGCTAATATTATAAAAACATTTAGAAAAGGAAAAAAATAAAGGAAGAAAAGGCATGAATAGAGTCACTGAGGAGTGTGGAATCAAGGATGAGGTTATTTTCTCTGAAATTTCTTTTTCAAAGATCTTCCCCAAATGTTGTTAAGAAGTTGCCTCCCATTTGGATTCAAATACTATAATATCTAAATACCTGCCCCACTACCCCAAGGGGGCCTGGGATGAGAGAGAGGCTTCACCAGGATCTGGCCAGAAATGGAGAGTGCCTCACCTAAGATACCAGAAGCCAATGAGCAAGCAGAATCAAGAACTATTAAAATCTAAGGACCTGTTTCAAATTTAAAAGATACAGAAGAGAAAGCCAAGTGTCACTGAATGGAAAGCAAGCTTCAGAGACAGGAATCCTGAGACTGGGAAAAAGAGCATTAACAGGAAATGGGACATTTGGTGAAGCACACTGGGGTGTGGCAGGTGAAGGCCAAGGATGCAATGTTAGATGTATACAGAATTTCAGAAATGGGCTGTTTTGTGATTTGGTGTTCAGATGCTTCTCAGAAGGGCCCGTAACCAGTATGTCAACTGTGCTTTCTGAGGATTCATTCGTCTCCTAAAGTCTTCCCGTGTGCCAGGTGTTGTGTGGTTTCTGGAGACAAGAAGATGCATGATTCACCTTGAAGGGGAAAGAGGCATATTGCAATCATGACTATTCAGCATGAGCAATGATATCATAAAGACATGTACCAGAGCTGGGAGAACATCAGAGAGAGACAGTGAGAGACAGAGGGAGGGAGGGAAAGAGGGGGAGAGAGAGAGAGAGAGACAGAGAGAGAGAGAGAGAGAGAGAGAGAGAGAGAGAGAGAGAGAAGAGAGAGAGAGCGAGCACGAGCACAATTGAGATGGGGGCTCCAGGCCATCCAGGGCTTAGAGACAAAAATCCTAGGAGAGCAGGTATCTGAGTCTGTCATTGTTGTTTCACACATCCTGCAATAGTCTCTTTTTTGCTCCAAAAGGGCTAGAGCTCATAGAGACAAATTTCATGGAGTAGAAAACCCACTGGAGGCTCTAACCTACATGCCCAGTTGCCTGTAGATAGATTCTGAGAGAAAGGCATATTATTGCCTTCTAGTTCCTTGACTGACAACAAATAGAAATATTGGAGGATAGTGAAGTTATCTCTTTGCCCTTGGCATTCTTTATTTGCCAATATTTAGTCTGAACAGTAGTTTTTGGAGGTAGTCTTGGTCATAGGGCTAGGTAGAAGAAGAAAGAATGATCATGACGTATTAAGATGGTTCTATAGCTATAACTATAAAGCATGCCAGAAACTCCCTCTGCGTGAAGAAGGCAGCAGGGCACTGTATCGGAACTAGTGCAGACAGATAGATATGGATCAAAACTGACCCAGTGCAATGAGTTGGTCCAATTTGAACAGGAAGACTGAGAATGATAGTATAGACCAGGTCCAGTGACAGGTTCTAGGGATATGAACCAAAGGCACATGCAGTTATGACCTGGGGTTTTAATTCAAGAAGACTGGGTGGAAGACAACTTCAAGCCTTCTGTATCTTAGGAAATCTCAGATATAGCAGGAATCCATCTTTGAATTGCAGAAGTTCAAGATCTTTAACATTAGCAAGAGCAGTAGCAGGCCCAAGGGAAAGAGGGAGCAGAAAGTAGGTAGGAGTCAGAGGCAGCCCAAATCACAGCCTGGGAAGTATTTCTAGGCTCCTATTACCTGTCCCATCCCTTTAAACCACTCCATGTCCAAGCACCCAGCAGAGTACAGAGCTGTTGGAAGGACCAGTAGGGAATACTAGCTGTATGTAATGCGGGTGCTCATTGTGTCTACAGCTCAATACTCTCACCTAAATCCAGTATTTTGTTCATCCCCAGATCCTGTCAAAGCATAATAACCATAAACTATTTGTAGATCATGCTTACCAAAGAGGAAGGGACATTTAAATATCTGATCAGGCTGAATTTCTTGTGCAGAGCTGAGCATGCACGTGGTTGGTTATTTTGTAAAGGTATAAGTTAAGAGGCTATTATAGAGGGGTGCCTGTATACAGTGGCTGCAGTGGTGGTCCATGGTTGGTAGGTGATTCTGCTCCATAGAGTCATCCAGGGACTCTATTTCTTTCTATCTTATTGTTGTGTCATCCACTAGGTCATTATCCATATGGTCAGAGTTAGATCACTTCCACCTTATTCCATTTCCAACCCAAGGAGAGTGGAAAGTGGAAGCAGAGTGCAAGATACCCTTTTAAAAGTTGTAACCAAACTATATACATCTCTTCCACTCATATCCTATTGACTAGAATTTAGTCCAATGGCTATACCAAGATATAGAATCTGGAAATGATCCTTTGGCCACTGTGCCCAGTTAAAGCCTGGTAGGATCTATTACCAGAAGGAAGGAGAGGGCAGATACTGGGAAGTAATTAGTAGTATTTGCCACAGTGAATCTCAGCTGTTGATCCCAATTGTCACCTTTGCTAGGAAGCCTTTTCTGACTCCCAAAGCCTGGTCCTTCTTCTGTGCTCCTATGACACCCTGTGGTTAACTCTGTTAAAATGTTCACCTAAATGAAGTGAAATGCTCTGTTTGTCTCTCTTCCACTAAAGCGTGAGCTCTAAGGGCAAAAATATATACATTTGTTATCTTTATGTCCTCAATACCTTACATAGTTGTACATGTAGGTGTTCAATAAGGTTTTGTTAGATGAATGGGTAGATCGATACACTATTCAACCTATGAGTGAATGGAACGGGGGTATAATGGTACAGTCAGGGATCTGAAGGTTTTCTAGTGTGATTTATAAAAGTTACCCACTGATGTATAATCATATGTATGTGTTTATTCAAACAGATAAACCCATGACTGCTGGATATGGCTGGGATAGGTAAGAGACAAGATGGCTGGGGTATGTGATACACATACACACACTCACACACTGTTCTCATGTGTTTGACAATAAATTCTAGAGGATGGTGAGCATTTGGAAGACTTGGATATCAGTCAACTCTCAGAGGTATGATGCTATGAACAATTTTCCCACTACTTGCCAATGTTTGCCCTTTTTCATTACTCTCTTAGTGCCCCCGATCATGCCAGGCAGAATCTATCTCAAATCCTTTTCTCTGCATTGCCTAAAGGGTGGGTCATAGCAAAGAGAACTTGGGCAGCACCAAGAAGCAGCTCCCTGGGGAATATCACAATGTGCAAAGACTGAATGTGAGACTCTGGAAAGCTCCCTGACTGGGGCGTTGGGAGAGTGGTTATTTATATGGTTAAGACTGTGCCTGGAATTTGGAATTGACAGAGAATAGACAGGAGGAATGAGCAAACATTCCATAACTCCCCACTTCTCCCAGGACCTAGGCAAAACCAGTGTGCCACAAGCTGAATGAGATTTTAACATGTGGACCTAAATCTGGGAGAGTGTTAAGTGTTCATTTTCAAAGAATCTGATCTCAGTAAGTACTGCCTCAGGCTGTATAACTTGCATTTGGGACTTTTCAGGAAAAGCACATACTGAAGGGCAGGTGGAAGTGGGTTGGTTACATTTTAATACAGTGCTATGGAGATATATGTTACAGAAACCAGAGTGTCAGACTTAGAGGAGGAGACAAGATGGTTTAAGAACGCAACAGACGATTTGGGCAAAGGAGATGGAATTGAGAAAAGCTGAGAAATCTTGATGATGAAATTGGCTAGATGGTTGATAGTTCCCAGTGGGAAGAGTCATTGGCTCTGTTTCTGAAAATTATAGCATCGTAGAATACTAGAATTGTGGAGGATATGAGAAGTTTGATGTCAAATTAAATCATGGCTCTGCCACTCACCAATCCTCTACCTTAGGCAAATTACTTAATTTCTGTGTGCCTCAGTTTCCTCAGCTGTAAAATGAAATCAATAATAGTACACACCTCATTGGGCCATTTAAGCATTTCAACAAGTCATAACACATAAGTTAGTGTCTGGCACATATTTTCCACAAATATTAGCTCTTACAGAATCTGCAGTGTTGAAACAGAAAGGAATAGACTTGGTTGATGAAATCAAATTAAGTGTATTTGGCTTTCCTTGATTCCATAGTTAACAAGACTATCTATTTCCAAATTCTTTTTTCAACTAAGTGGAAAACCGGCCCAAAGTAAAACAGTAATCAGCTAATATAATTGAAGAATCCAGAAACAGTTCTGGCCTTATTTGTTGTTTCTTCTAAAGATTCACATTTTCATCAAAGAGGCAGTCCTGATTTTCTTCAATCTGGCCTCCTTCGCCTGCCAGGGTTACCCTCAGCGTGCCCCTTGTCAAGGAAGCCAAAAGGGCCACAGTAGTTCCCTAGATGGTGGCCTCAGAGCACACCATCTAGGAAAAGGACAAGAACTCCACTTCTGCCAGCTCCTGGATAGATGAAGAGTAGATCACCACCTCCAAACCCTTAGGTGTCTCGTGTATTAGTGCCCAAACATGCCTGGGGACAGGACATAGTGATTCACTCAAGCTGACCCAGGCTCACCCCTAGAGTTGACAGTGGAGTCATTACCCATGGCTAACACTATGGGGAGGTAGTTTTCCTAAAGCAATTGGAACATTGCACAGAATAAAGGGAGAAACAGATATGTTGGAGACAAACAAAAAAGCAAAAGTCTATGAGAGTGTGTAAGCTATTAGCTAAGCTCTCAACCACAGAAATTTGAGTAACACTGTGGAATACAGTGAAAAGCCCGAGATTTTTGAAAAATCATTTTACAATCCTCAGAAGATTTGGGGGTCACAAAGAATCTAACCACAAAGCAAAGACTAAATGAACTTGGTGCCACCTAATACCCTTATCACTCCAAAGAAGTTTCATTCAACAAAAAATAGTCATTTCCCAGATGTCAGCCCACATTGCGGTCTCAGTCCAGGCTGAAAGGGCAGATGGAAACTGCCTAGAGCGACCAAGCTGGACAGCCAGCTGCTGCCCCTGAGATTAGCAGGGACAGTGACCTCATCCCCACAAGCATAGCCAGCCCTGCTTAACACTCTTCCCCTGTACTGATGAAGTGACTCTCCGGCCCCCACAGTACAGCTTATTATGTAGAAATATGGATTCATCACCACTCACTTCCTGCAGGGAGGATGTTGCTTGGAGCCAATCTCCTTTTATCTCTCTGCCTCGAAGCTTTCAGCTTCTCGCTCCTGCTCCAGCAATGAGCTTCTCGGTATGCAGAGCTCTTCACATTTCCCTCCAGAAAATAAAACTAAGACAAAAGAAGGAAGCATATTTAGCTCTAATATTGTGCAGAGTTTCATTTTTCTATTTGAATCTATTGCTGTTTAATGAGCTAAATAGCCACTGGATGAATTAGATACATTGATCCTGTGTGCATCTCCTGGGAGGCAGCCTCTTGTGGCAATATGTGCCTCAGACAGGGC
Organism: Eidolon dupreanum; assembly: GCA_028627145.1. Lineage (NCBI taxonomy): Eukaryota > Metazoa > Chordata > Mammalia > Chiroptera > Pteropodidae > Eidolon > Eidolon dupreanum. The sequence goes on along the minus strand of CM053506.1, from coordinate 78,648,483 downwards.
TCATGGAACCACACAGCCTGCCTGACAAACACTCCAGATACTGAATGAGAGCACAGCCCAGTGGGGATGTGGTCAGGGGGCAGGCAATGAATCACTCACAGGTGACCCTTCAGCCAGCCATGCGGGCAAGAGACTGTGTCTTGATCAAAATGCTTAAATAATGGTAGGGCCCCTAAATGGTCAAAAGACACTCAAACCAACAAAAAACTGAGGTAATGAGGTCACTAGAATTGGCAGATTGTTTCATTAGTCCAATCAGAAGAGGCTTTGTCTCTCTCCATTGACAACATGGAGGCTGAGCAGTGATGAGGCCATCGGTCTTGCTAATACTATCGGCTCTAAGAAGGCTCAGTTGGACAGAACTTCTGTGCAGCACAAGTCAGCGCTCCTGAATTATTCCAGTTCTTCATTTTATCAGGAAAGGAGAGCTCTAAAGTTGTTATGTTCTTAAACTTTACCAAAGGAGCCATTTGGAATGAAACTATTTTAGACTGGAAAGGATCATAGAACTAATATTATTTAATCTCTTCATTAATGGAAAAGGATTTCAAGACTCAGATAGAGAAAGCCACACAGCCAATCAGCAGCTGCCCCATGACCAATAATGATAATGCCATTTTATGAGTACTTGTTTTTTTTACCAGGCACTGTTCTAAATGCTTTAATCTCTTCAAGTCTCCCAACAATCCCATTTTGTGCAGGGAAAGACTGAGGCTCAGGAGTGTTGACTAACATGCCCAAAGTCCTATAGGCAAGAACTGATAACAATAGGATTCAAACTGGGGTGGGAGTAGGGGGTTCAACTTCAGACCCTATTATGGTTTAAGCCTTTCAATTAAACCCAATTCTCCTGGTTCCCAGGTCATACATGTGAAAAAGCTCCAACAGTTGAAATGAAAAAAATATCTTTCCCTACAGATTCTGGAATAATTTACTTAAGTTGACAAAGTAAAACCAGTAACATGAGACTTTCTAGCCTTCATGCTGCAACTCACAAGTTCAACCTCCAAAGAACCCCTGCCAGCTATACTCATCTCTGCTTTACTCAGAACCCTCCCTCCTACCATGCCACCCTGCTTCATATTCCCCAACCACACCAGAATTCTGAGGCCTCTTTGTATTAGCCAGGCTATTTCCTTCACCTGAAATCCCCTTCTACTTCATCCCCTACTATTGATCTACTTATCCTTTAAGACCTAACCCCAAAGACACTTCAGCTATGAAGACTTCAGCAATCACCCAGATCAGAATCAGGATGCTCCCATCCCCTCCCTCATAGCACTTTGTCCTCTATCTCAGCGTTTATGTGACTCTCTCCTCCATTACAATTGGCCATGGAAGGGCAATGCCTGGTGGTTGGGTGCAAGATCTTTGACACCAAGCAGACCTGAGTTTGAGATCCAACTCTGCTACCTAGGTATTGGGCAAATTACTACCACTGAGCTTTCTCGTCTTCACTCATAAGAGAATAAGATTACTTACCTTAAAGGGTTCTTATGAAAATTTAATAATATAACTTATGCAAAGCTCTTAGCCAGTATCCATCTTATTATATGCTCTTTTTACATCTTAGCTATTATCGTTACTGAGGTGTTGCCACCGCCATCATCATTACCATCACAGATGTATTAATAATAATAGTATAGACTATAAGCTCCTGGAGGTCAGATCTTGTTAATCTTCATACCTGGCCCTTAGTAAGCGTTAAGTAAATGGATGTAGAATTGAATTGTTGAAGCGGCTTTTTGATTTGCAATTTATCGTTTTGGCTCTGGTAACAAATTGTTTTGAAATTATTTGCCTAGTTGCTTGTCACTCAATTGGGTTTTGAGATCCATAGAGTTTGGTATTTCTCCTTGCAGAGTATACTCTCAGTAAATATTCCCCATATATAAAAAAGTATTTAATGAATGTTTAATTCACAAACTTCTCAAAGTTCACAGGATGCTCAGGATGTGCTCCATTTTTTTTTTTTTTAAAAAGGTTAAGGGCTAAATTTAAAAGAGAAAAGAAAGTAGCATTTATTGAACACTTAAAAATGGCTAAAATTTATTGAGCATTCACTTCATGAAAGGCACTGTACTAAGTTCTTCACATATTTTTGTGTATTTATTGTCAAAACCAATGTATTAGGTTTTGTCCCATTCTCCCTACATTACAATTAAGTAAATGGAAACTTACGGGGATTACTGAAATTGCCAAGGAATTATAACAACTACTCAGAGAGCCCAGGATTCGAACCCATCCCCTTCTGACTTCGAAACTATCTGCCTCTGGGCTAAGCAGTGTAGACCCTTTGCCACATTTAGTACTCCCTTCAAGACTGCAAATGATTGACCCTCATCCCCATTTTATAGATGAGGAAACTCAAGCTTACCTATATCGCAGAGTCACTCAATGATAGAGCTGGGCTTTGAAAGAAGGAAGGATTGTCTGACCCTATCTAAAGCCATTCTGTTTTCTATGATACTCCAGGGTCTGGAACTAGACTGCTGGTGTTTGGAATGATGCTCAATCCATCTGTCTTTCCATCTCCACACATAATCTTAAACCATTCGTACTCCAGCAATCATTACCTGCAAGCACCTGGCAGATGCCCCGCCTATCACATAGTTAAGAGAGAAGGAATTATCAGGTAGACACATCTCCACACAATGAAGACCAGGCAGAGAAAAGAAATGCCATCAGAAAGATGTATCGGTAATCACCACCCAGTGGCTGATGTAGCCTTGAATTATCACTGAAGGATGAGCTCCAAGGGTTGTCATTATGAACAGATTTTGCAAGCTGAGACTAGACTGAAGGGGGTGGGGATAGTGCATGATTGGAAATAGCAGCATCTTAGGAGCTGATAGGGGCAGGGAGGGAACTTGGGGTTAAAGGGTCTTGGGGGATGATCTGTTTTATAGGCCCCAGGAAGACAGTAAAATAGGGGCAGGGAGGGAACAGAACATTAATGAAAGCCAAAGACCCTGGGATGGGAAGTGCCGCCAACCTCAGCAGAGCCTGGGAAATCAGTCTGCAAAATGAAAGAGGCAGAGAAGCGCACCAAAAATAACCTTGAAGGTAATGGATGAGGCAGAGGATAAAAATCAATTCAAGGAAAACATATTAAGTGCAGAAAAACTAAATGAGAGCTGAGGGCTGGGGGAAGTTGAGATGGTGAGAGCAGTGGACTGGGAGCCGGAAGGCTGGGTTCCTGGTCCAGCCCTGCCACTAACAAGCTCTGTGACGCTGGGCAGGGCACTTCACCTCTCTGAGCTACTGCTGTCTCCTCTAAAAAATGACACAGTTGGACAACATGGCCTGCAAAGGCCCCTACAATTCTGACAGTCTGCGATAAAGGATTGTACAAAAGCTTACTTCATGTAGACAGCTCTAAGCAACTAGATGAAAGTGAGCACATTTAATCAGTCCTCCAGATATTTCCAAATATCTGGGTGCTTGTGAAATGTAAATGAAACTTCACTGGCTTGAGTTTTACTGTTCCTTGGCCTTTTGGAGGGATTGTGAAATTGATGACGAAGGAAACTCGTAGGCAAAAGTCAGCAACCATTGAAGAAGCTATTTCAAATGGATGCTGAAGACATTTAAATGTTAGCACCATGATGCATGCAAAAATGGTAACATGAGAAAGGATAGAGATGTTAAGTGAACCTTATTGTGGTAATCATTTTGCAATATATACACGTATAAAATCATCACTTTGTACACCTCAAACTTAACATATTGTATGTCAATAATATCTCAATAAATCTGGGAAAAAAAGAAAATAGGCACAGTGCTCATCCTGTAAAACAATAAAAGTTCTCCCCACAAAGACTTAGGAATTAGAAGGACAGCTTGGGACCTCCCAGACACAGGACTGATATATACCACAATGTTGACAGATAGCCGAAGATTTTTAAAGAATAACAGAGTAATGCCTTCCTTACCCAAAGGTTATTTACCTACAATCACCAATTGTCAAGAAAATAACCTAGAACCTGCAAACAAAGCTATTGAGAAAGCAAATACAGCAGAAGGAATTTAGATATGTTGGGTGCTTGCAATGGGTTTCACATCTTTTACATGCTTCTCAAATGCCAGTGCATCTCCACCAATGAGTCTAGCTGGGGCACAGGGACTTTGCCTCATAGCTGTTTCTGAGTCAAGTCTTTGGTGTAGCCACCTCTCTGAGAGACCTTCAGTTCTGCTGTAGGCCACTCTTCACTGTGCTGCTGCTCACCACATGGAGCCAGCACAGTGAACAGGGGGAAAGCCACATTGCCCCTTCCTTTCCCTTTATCTGCCACACCACTGTGTAAGACTGGCTGGCTTCGTCAGGCTTTGCAGAGGTTGGGGGCAATTAAAAGAAATGTTGCCACAAGAAGGGGTAACATTTAAGACTGTATATTTCAGCATATATTCACACAAAGACTTATAGGCAAATGTTCATAACAGATTTATTTGTAATAAGCAACAATTGGAAATAATCCAAATGTCCATCAACAGGCAAATGGATAAACAAACAGTGGTATGTCCATACAGGAAAAAAAAAAAGAGAGAGTGAGCTGTTGATACATCCAACAATATAAACGTACCTCAGAATAATTATGCTGAGGAAAGGAGCCAGATCAAAAAATTACATGCTGTCTGATTCCACTTATATACACTTTTAGAAAAATCCAAACTCATCTATAGTGACAGGAAGCTAATTGGTGATTGCTTGGGTGTGGTATGTGGTAGGGGGGGCGGTGAATTACAAAGGAGCACAAGTCAACTTTGGGGGATGATAGATTTTATCTTGATGGTGATAATAGTCTCATAGGTGTATACATATGTCAATATGCATAGGTATATACATATGTCAATATGCATTAAATTGCACACTTTAAATATATTGAATTTATTATCAATCAATTTTATCTCAATAAGCCTTTAAAACACTGTGCATAACCTATGATTGTTATCATAGACTAAGAGAAAAAATACGAAATTTAAAAACTCTCATGGGGAGTTGTGGGTACCCACATGGGTACATACTTTGCCCTCTATTCCTCTGAAAGCACCTCCTACCCCACATAAAGCCTCCTATTCCCTTTCAAGAAGTCCTCCCCCTTTCATTAGGGGTTTGGGAGTCTAGATTCTATCACTCTCCCTCCGAGAAATCTCTGGGATAGGAATATTTCACAAAATATGAGATATTGTGGAAAAATAAGACCATACACTCAGAAAGTAAAATTGGCCTTTTTCATCTATTGAAAACTGCTTCGTGAAAAAGAAGAAGGTTGTCCTCAATCAGGACCTGGGAACGCCCCACACCCCAGCCCCAAACTACATCCAAAGCCACAAGCTTTCTTTTAAGCATGAGTATAATCTAAGACCCCTCTCCCTGCTACACACATCCACACACTCTGAGAATTTGAGAGGAGGGAAAGAAGAATGTGTGATGCTCAGCAGGGAAGAAAAGGCAAAATCCATAGGCATAAGTTAGCAACCTCCCAAGAGGCTGTTTGTAAGGGGTGCTAATAATACTCACTTGAAAGGAGTCACGCTACTTGTGCAGTAAGACATTAAGTCCCTGTCCTTTCATGAGGCTTCACCTTTCTGTGCTAAACACCGAAATGTACAACTGTCTCATTTGGAGGTACTTGATTAACAAGGAATTTGATGGTTTTGGCAAAAAAATCTCAATTGGGTTCTAGCCTAGCAAACCTGAGCTCCCAATGAGTGTGCCATGCACATAGACTTCCTGGTTCTTCCTTGCTGTCTAAAAGTGCGCACACACACACACAAAGAAAATATCAGTTCTCAGAGACAATAGCATATAAATCCTAGCTCCACCATCACTGGGACAGCTGTCCCAGCCAAAACTGAGATCGCACACGGCGTTATTATGCAAAGTGATGGAAGGCCCACTTTGTTCCCCCTTCTCTTTGCAGACTATACTGTGAGTCCAGGAAATATAGGAAACAGGGACCATCTACCCACTAAGGATTATCCCTCAGCTGCTATTTAAAGGCAGGACAGAGCTGTGACAATCAAGCTTTCCATTTCCTTAGATTTCGAGCAGGTCAAATTCTTGGGGAAGAAGGGCAGCATGAGGATATAGGACACTCCTGACCCAACTACTGGGCAAAAATGATGAGAAGAAGAGTAAAGCTATCTTATACAAACCTCACTACAATCCCTTGAGATAGATATTAATGTATCTCTTTTGCAGATTAAGAAACTGAGACTCAAAGAGGCCAAGAACATGCCCAAGATTACAACCAGGGACAGAGCCAGGGACAGGAATCTGCATAAAGTTCCTTCCATAAGTCCCCACTACCTCTAAGTAGGTAGATGGTTCAAAACCTGAATAATATTAGTACACACATTGGTTAGCAGCCAGTGTTTTTTTTTCTTTTGCTTTTAGTTTACATGCAGCTCAAATTTGGTATTCCAGGTTTTCATTTCACAACAGATTAAAGTCTACTCACTGGTGGAGATGTATGAATTCATTCACATACTTATTCATCTAACAAATGTGTGCTGAGCACCTACTATGTAACTTAAGCTGAGAAGGTTCTGAGGATACAGCAGGGGCTAATACCACCAAAGTCCTCAACATCATGGACTGAGAGGGGAAACCACTAGTCAATGTGTGTACCTAAATTACTCTGATTATAATTATGAAAAGTACTAAGAAGGAAAAATGTAGAGTATTGTGGGGATCTCTTCACATGTGCTCTTTTCTCTGGGTTTAAAAATCGATTTCCAGAGGATTCATTTATTTAACAACTATTTATTGTACACCTAGTCTTTTTGGGTATATGCAAGGTGTTGGGATGAAAAGACATAATCATTACCTGTATTAGTGTCTTATAGCTGCTGTAACAAATTACCACAAACTTGGTGACTAAAACAACAGGCATTTATTATCTCACAGTTATGGAGCCAGTAGTTTGGAATCAGTTTCAAGGTGTTAGCAGAGCCACACTTCCTCCAGAGACTCTGAGGGAGAATCCATCCCTTGCCTCTGACAGACTCCGGCAGCTGCCAGCATTCCTTGGCTTACAGCCACATCACTCCAATATCTGTCTCCATCCTCACATTGCCTACTTCTCTGTGTGTCTACTCTTCCTCTGGTTCTCTCATATAAGGACACTTATAATATTTAGGGATCACAGGGACAATCTAGGATCATCTCCTTATCTCAAGATCTTTAAGTTACTCACATCTGCAAAAACTTTATCATATAAGGTAACATTTCATAGGTTTCAGGGATTAGGATCTGATATATTTGGGACCATGATTCAGCCAAATACAATGCCCTCAAGCACTCGGTCTAATAGGGGAGACAGTAATGCAGATGAACAACTACAATATAATGGATTACATCCTATAATACAAGTACATTATGTGAGGAAAAGGGCCTCAGGAGGGCTTTCTGGAGGAAGCAATATGAGGGATGAGTGGAAATGACCAAGATGGACCAGTAGGGTGGGGCACAGGGATCAAATCAGACCTTTTCAGGCTAAGTGAATGATATGTACAGAGTTCTTATTACATAGTGATTACATATTTGATTACAGTGAAATTATTAATTATTCGACATAAGAGTTAGGGGAAGGAGCACTGCAGAGCAAAAGTAAAATGGCTTCTCCCCTCTGAAAGTTGAAGAAAAATGGGGTTGACCAGAGCAGGGGAAATGTAATTCACTTCACATACATAGTTATCTGCTTCAAGAGTGGTCCTCTCCATGTGTTTCAAAGTGGTGTCCCAGTCACAGCCAAGTGGTTGAAGTGATTGGCTTCAAACCCATCGGGATCCCACAGTGATGTCCATTGTGGTCCTCACATCTCTGCTCATCTCTTGCACAGGAGTCAGTCAGCTGTATTGGTGCACATCCACAAAGGTGATGGAAAGGTAGGGAATCCTCATTCTACAGGAGACATTAAGGGAAAATATACACACTCTTTTCTGACCAGTCCCCAAGTCTTGGTCCATTCCCCTCCATGCTGAGCTGGGCTGGCAAAGGTCACCTTTACCTACTCCCTGAAAGCCTTCTACCACCAGTCAGCTCTCTACAACCAGCTTCCTGCTCTCTTTTCCTTGGTCCCATGTGGTCTATTCAACTTTCCAAAGTCCAATGCAACATCCGAAAGCAAAATACGCATGCCTAAATCTAGGAGAAGTAAAAGAAGAACAATTCTAAGAACACTTCTCCTGTCTCCTAGACCATCGCCCCTGCATCCCTCCAGCCAGTGGTCCAAATTCTTCATTCTCGAACTTATGATTCCTAGAGAGGATGCTTGATGGACAGAGCAGAAATGGGGTGGGATTGACCACGTTCTTCCTTGCTCCAGGCCAAAGCACAGTCCCATCACTTCCAAAGTTCTTTATTTCCATAGTGGCCCCCTTTATCTTCTGAATGGACTTGCTGCCCACTTCCTCTCTGAGGCTGGGTGGTGGTGGGAGGGGATAGATAGGATTAGGGCAAGAAAATACCACATTTAGGCTTTCTGTGTGACATTTTTTAAGATACTGTCGTCATCTTCCCGAAGGTTTACAGGGCACAGACAGAAAAATCACCCTGCAGGACACCCAGTATCATTGACAGCTATTGTTATTTCTCTGCAGCATTTTTATCTTTTTAAAAAACTTTCTTTCTTCTGGGAACTATCACTTCCTCAGCCTCTCCTTTTACTGCAGAAGCTGTCATGCTTCTTCACTATGACCTTAACCACAGGCGATTGGTTCAGCAGTGGTCACCTGGCCAGAATTGGGCCAATCAGAGTCCTTCCAAGGAAGTTTGGCTTTGAGAAAAGGAACTCAGTCTCTCCAGGTAGCCTGAGTTGAGGACCTGTTAACTCAGGAGCTATCTGCTGCCACAGCCTGATTAGCAAAAAGTGTCATTTGGCAGTGAAAAATAGTAATAAAGAAGATACAAAGAGAAGTAGGAGGCAAGAGTCAGAGAGAGGAAAATGCCTGGTTTCTCCATGGTAATACAACTTCTGATCCTAGTTTATGTGTGGCAGGTATCTCAGTCCTTCAATTCTATGAGATACCACAGTTATCCCTTCAATGACTGCCCCCAGCCTCTTTCTTCCCTTCTGTGTTGAAGCTAGCCTGAATCGATTTCTGTTATTTTCCACCAAAAAGGGAGCTAGCTAATCATACCAGCGTTCATAGGCCTAGCTCTGAATGACCCTGCTTTGCCCATTCACAACTGCTTTTATTGCTTTCCCGTTCCCCTTCATGAACTTCACTCACCTCTCTGTCCTCCTTTCTACCTACTCCCTCTAATTACAAGATCTTACCACTCACTCATGTCTCTAGCCACTTATTTCCAATCTTTTGACTTCTCCATTTCTGGTAGTACTTTGACAGATAGTTATACCAATAAACACATCCTCCTTTGACAGACCCTCTTGACTTCTCTTGGTTAATGGTGTCTCTAGACAGGCCGTCTGGGACACATCTGCTATCAGGGACAAGCTCTGACTTTGCTTGTCTTCAGATGCATTTAGCCTTAACCTCTCTGGCTCCATCAGCTCTCAGAAGTCCTCCCCTGCCATTTGCTTGTAGGCAATTACATGTAATAAATACCTTCTGGATCCTGTGCATTCACACACCAAGATCTGATCTCACAGGGGCAGGTAGAGAGTGAGCAGAGACCACAGCTCATTCTGTAGGTGATTTAACGGTGGGCACTGAGGTGGGGGAGACGATGTAGCCTTTGTCCCTGAATCTGGAGGCTGCCACATCCCCCACTGAGAAGGTCTGCCAGGAGCTTACAGCATTGCAGTGGGCAATCCACACTGAGACTTCTAATCTTAATTGGCCAGAGTCTTTCTCTCTAACTGCCTTAGGATTCATGTTTCCTTGCTATAGTCACAGAGGCTGGGAATTCCAGGCTCTGAGTTACAACTCAGTGTTACAATTGTAACAAATAAGCTCTCCTCTAAATTTCAGTTTCATGTCAACCATTGAATTATCTTTACCATTGTAGTAAGGTTTACCATGCTCAGACTTTTCAAGGTAAAAGAAATAATTCATAAGATTAAGCCTCAAATGATCATACTTTCCAGCAAGGATGTTCTAGGGAAGAAAACTGGTCCTCGAACCTCTCCTTCACTGCTGAGCGGCATGCCTATTACACGGGGGAGGGGTGGTGTTTTCTTAAAATTCTCTCCTTCTGTCTTTCTCTGTTCTGTGATAGAAATGGTCTCTTGCTTCCCCTTCAAATAAAGGAAAACTCTCTAAGAAAATGCTACATTGCAGACTTCACACAAAAGGTACACAGGTAGTATTCAATCCACAAGAAGAATAAATCCAAACAGGGGATTTAGAAGGTCAACATGAGTGTTCTGTAAACATCAAAATAAACAGTGCTGTGAATGGTGCTATGTGGTTTGCAACATACTTCCTCATACAGTGGTTTTGTTTGAACGCCAACCCCAAATAACAGACTAGGTCCTCTGATTTCCATTTTATAGTGGACTTGTGCCAATGGCTTGCTCTGGGTGTCACTGCTAATTTGTAGCAGGGCCCAGGCTTGACTCCCTATCTTCTGATTACATATATGATGCTCTACCCACATTACCATTCCCCAGGCTTGTTTCCTTATCTTCTGATTTTATATGTGATACTCTATCCACATATCAAGAGGTTTAGCTACTGTGGTTTTAATTTAAAACAGGGATTGGCAAACTTTTTCTGTAAAGGGGCAGATAGTAAATGTGTTAGGCCTATAGGCCGTACAGTCTCTGTCACAACTACTCAGCTCCATCCATGTAGCACAAAAGCAGCCAAAATGGAAACAATTGTTTGCGACCAAGTACCAGCAAAACTTAATATACAAAAATGGATGATGAGCTGGCTTTGCCCTGTATGCTATAATTTACCAACCCCTGATTTAAAGTATTAGGGCCAAATCTTTACATGAAATGTAGAGCTGAGCTAGAGGTCGCCACTCCAGACTCCCTAGCTAATGCTGACACGCAGGCCATTTTCGCTTCCCAAGGGTACGTGATCCCCTGCCATCCTACCTTCCTCAAGGCATGGCCAGTGCACTCCCATTCCCATCCTAACACCAGCCCAGTTCCCAGAGGACTGGAAGTTTAAACCGGGTACCCGGAAGGAAACGCTCATGGAAGCAGCGGCTGTTAGATTGGTGACATTAAGGGGATGGTAAGGTAGGTTTTTAATTATTTTTGAATCCCATGTTTTCCTATAGACCATTCAGTTCCTGCCTCCCTGTCTTACAACTTTTTCCTATTTGTATCGCCTCTGGTCTCCAACCACCTCTCAGTCTTTCCAGTGCCCCAACTCATACCTTCCCTGGCACCATTTCTAGTCCTGCCTTTTTCAAATAGTACTTATTCTCTTTGGCTTCCAGATGCCTAAGAGCACCTTAAAAACAAGAAGAAGCCTAGCTGACAGGTCACATACCCAGCATTTTAAAAAGATGAAAGGGACTTCTGGCTGTAGAAGAATGAGGAAGGTTGACAAATCCTCCCTGCAAAAAACAATTATACAAACAGACAAAATTGTCAAAAAGAACCATTTCAAGGCTCTGGAAATTGACCAAAGGCAAACAACAAATTGAGAATAGTTTATTTGTGAGAAACTTTGGAGCTTCAGGTAAGAATAGCAAGACTCAAGGGCATTCTTTCTGTCCATTAAAACCATCAGCTTCACTGCCAAAGGAGGCTGACTTTATTAAGAGTAGAAGGCAAAACTTGCCAACCATGAACTGGTAACCTTTAGATCTCCTAGCCTCAGGTTGAGATCCCAGGTGAGGTGAGCCTCAGACTAGAGGATGAGCCAGAAATTTAACAGGGAGATCCTGGAAGTTAGAGACTACAGGGGGTGTTTTTTTCAGTTAAATACCCAGAAGTAGAATTGCGGGATCATATGCTAGTTCAATTTTTAATTTTTTGAGTAACCTCCATAGTGACTGCACCGATATATATTTCCACCAACAATGCACAAGTGTTCTCTTTTCTCCACATTCTCACCAACAGTTGTTATTTCTTACCTTTTTGATAATAGCCATTCTAAAAGGTGTGTGTTGACATCTCATTATGGTTTTAATCTGCATTTCCCTGATAATTAATAATATAGAACATCTTTTCATTTATCTGATGGCCATCTCTTTGTCTTCTTTAGAAAAAAAATCTATTCAGATCTTCTGCCCATTTTTTAATTGGACTTTGTTTTGTTTTGTTTTTTGCTTTTCAGTTGTATGAGTTTTTTTTAAAATATATTTTGAATAACTCCTTGTCAGATATATGGTTTGCAAATAATTTCTCCCATTCAGTAGGATATCATTTTATTATTTTTAGATGCTTTCCTTTGCTGTGCAGAAGCTTTTTTAGTTTGATGTACACCCATTTGTTTATTTTTACCTTTGCTGCTTTTATTTTTTTTGCTAGATTCAAAATATCATCAACAAAACCCATGGTAAGAATTTTTATGGTTTCAGATCTTACATTCAAGTCTTTAATCCATTTTAGGTTAATTTTTTTGTGTGGTATAAGATAGTGGTCCAATTTCATTTGTTAGCACATGGCTGTCCAGTTTTCCCAAAACCATTTGTTGAAGAGACTATCCTTTTCTATTGTATATTCTTGTCCATTAAGTGTTGAGTGGATAAACAAAATGTGATATGTACATACAAGAGAGTACTATCCAGAAATAAAAAAGAGTGAACAACTGATACATGTTACATCATAAAAGAAACTTAAAAACGTCATGCTAAATGAAAGAAGCCACACCTAAAGGACTACATATTGTATGACTCCATTTGTATGGCATTACCAAAAAACGCAAATTTTTAAAAATGGGAAATAGATCAATGTTTGCCTGGGGATAAGAACAAGAATGTGGATTGACTACAAGATGATGGAAATTATGTAAAGCTGCATTGTAATTATGGTTGTGCAACTCAAAAATCATTGACTCTCACATTTACAAGGGGTAAATTTTATGGTATATAAATTATACCTCAAAATATATGATAAAAAATAAAAGAACTAAAGCCTACCAGAATTCAATTGTCCTGCTCTATATCTCTTTCCAATTGTGTGTTGACTCATTTGCCATCACCAGTTCTTACCCTTAACTTCCATCCACTCTCTCATCCCTGGAGTTCATTGCCTTCCACCTCGTCCTTACATCCTGGATGGAAGGCAATGCTTCCTCTTTTGCTCATAAGTGGTTCCAGAGGCCAGTCAAGATCTTATAAACTCTTGAACTCTGTTTATTATTCTGTACCATCTCCTTCAGAAGATGTTCACAAATGTCCAGAGGACTTCGGTTCACTGTGCTCCTCTGGCTCTGGGCTGTTGATTTTTCCCACAGCTCCTCTATCTCACTTCATATGACCAATTTGTGAAACTCAGCCTCTCCTGCTTTCAATATGCTCAAAACCCCATTTATGTAAAGCATTGATGAGTGTGGAGTATATTTTATTCTAGACAATGTGTGGAGCCAAGGAAGCAAGGAATAGAGTGGAGTAATTTACACTTAAAACAACATTAGGTATTCTTAACATGCCTTAAGCCCTCTCAGGGAATTTTCACAAGTCCTTCATCCTATGTTGTTTCAACTCCATACCCTCTCTTCTTTCTTCATACCATCCTTCTCTACTTCTTCCTCACTAGGCCTTCCCCCCGCCCTAAAAAAAAATTCCTCTCTTTTCTCATAAAGATTGTTTTAACTATTTTCTTTGAGGCCTCGTCCTTTTTGCTTCAAGTGGTTTATCATGACATTAGCCGACCATGGAATCAGCCAGGTTTCTAAATTGAAAGTTACAAAAAATAAAAACAAAAAGAAGACTCCAAATGATTTAAGCAGAGAGCTTTTTTGAAAGACATTGGGTTGCTCAAAGAATTGCCAACAAGATTATAGAATAGAATCACTCTGAAAAAATAAGCAAGAATGCAGGTCATCTGTGCAGTATACCCCACACCCTAGAATTAGATTAGTGAAGACCCTGCTTCTGCCACCATTGAATCCAGGACACTGAAGTTCACACTAACGATTCTGCCACCTTGTCTATAGATACAGAATGCTGCTGCACTCCTCCAGTGCTGTTTTAAGATTCTCCACCAGCACTTTTTCTTGGCCGCAAAGTCTGGAAGGAGTGTTTTTGATTGGTTGAGCCCAGGACATGTGCCTGCTTTCTAGCCACAAAAGAGATTAGGAAAATGTGAAATTGGCTTTTTCAGCTTTTATAGTGAAAGACAGTCTCTTCTTCTCACCAAAATCCATACCACCAAAAAGTCTCCAAACATAGGAAGAGAATTCAGATACTAAAGTAAGGGCAGAAAACTTTTTCCTTCTTTTTTTCTAGGTTCTTTGGCTGGTCTAATAGTTAAATTCACATGAGATTAGCAGGAGAAAAACAAATTTTATAGGTACAGGAGCCTCAAAGCCATGAGACTCAAAGACTAGCAGGTAATGCAAGCTTATGTCTCATCCTGAGCCAAGGAGAAATGGGTAGGAGTCCGGGGCTGCAAAGCAGAGGAAGACAATTCACAGGAAGATGAGAAAAGCAAATGTTTGGTAAATAAATGTTTGCTATGCCATGAAGATAAGTCTTTCTGAAAAAGGTTATCTGTGGTGTTAACTGTCTTCTGGCACAAGCTCTCTCTCTAAATTTGTTTAGGCAGTGAAGAGGAAGTAAACAGCTCTTCTTGCATTGGTTGGGTCTTGATTGTCTTCAGCTCAAAATAATCCGCAATCCACTGTGGCAAATTGGGGTCACATATTCTGCTCCCCTTCACTAACAAGTCCCAAAATAGAAAAAAATAGCCTTTATGACTAATTTGAATAATTATTTAGGTAAATGTGTGGCCTCCTGTGCTCAAAAAAACGATTCAGAAATCCTGAACTCGCCGATTTTCTTAGCAGTTTCTGTCTTGTTGTGTGAGGATCCTAGCTTTTGACGAAGAAAAGTTGGCAGTTTGGCCCGAGGAGTAGGAAATGGATGGCATTCCCCAATTCATTGCATTGTTATGAACATTATGGCTCTCGAAACTTATATCTCCTCTACATAACTATATCCAGTGTGGCCCAGACAATCACTGAACAGCTCAAACCTCCCTCCGCCCTGTGAAGTAATCACCATTGTATAAACATGCTTACCGTATCCTGCAAGCTACTGTTTAAAGGAACCTTGATGCCAAACCCTTCTGTAAAGGGAAGAATATAATTGTAGTGGAAATATCACAATTACTATGAAATTTTACATATTGGATGTTAAGTTAGAACTTGCCTAACAATATCAAGCCACCGTTATAAATATACATTTCTCATGACATTTTCTAGGACTCTGTGTGACCCCACAGGGCTTCTGGTTAAAATAAAGTAGAAACGTCAAATGCAAGGAGCCAAGTTATATTTTATTACTCAGCTCATTCTTAGCTTCTAATAAAAGCCTATAGCTTCCTCTCATGACCTCTACCTGTTCATTGGATATTCATTTTAAATGTCTAAAAGCCAGAGAACATGCAGTTGGGGGTCCATGCTGAAGCCTACGCCCAGTCCTCCAAGGCAGAACATGACCCTGGAAGCCTTAATGACCAGGGTAGCCTCGCCAGTGTGTTACTTTTGGCCTACCTATATATGTGGGTTAAAAAAAATTGTATTTTAAATTAAAACAGATACACAAAACCAAAATAAATGTATAGCTTGAATACATTATTATAAGATGAACATCCTCATAATTACCATCAAGGTCAAGAAATAGAACTTTTCAAATTACCCCAGCATTCCCTTCCTTGTGCCCCTTTCCAATCACAACCCTGCCCTCCCACCAAAAAAAAAGTATTCAGATTCTGACTTTTTTAGGAAACAATTCATTGTTTTTTCTTTACAGTTTTATCACTCAGGTGTGTATCTCTAGTGACTATAGTCTTGCCCATTTAAAAAAGTCAACATGTATTTTAAGGCACTACAGGTCGTTCTCCATCCCTTTCTTTCTCTAACATTTTATCTGTTAAAGAATCTGAATCACCTGACCTGCATTTCCTACTGTCTGGGTTTTGCTGATTGTTCACTGAGGCCATTCAACACGTTCCACTGTCCCCTGTATTTCCTGCAAATGAGCAGCTGGGTCCGGAGGCCTGATCAGACTCAGGTCTGACCCCTTTGGCCAGACCAAAGTGGTAGGCAACCAATGGCTTGTTTTTCTTTTATGATGCTATTGCTGCTCGATGCCTATATTCAGTCATTTATTAGAGGATATAAATGGTGAAATTCCAATTTAATCATTTCCTTTTTGTATATGAGTTGGAATAATTTTGTAAAGATACACTTCCTTCGTGGTTCATATAGAAAAAGCATGATAAATACTTGTTCTGTCCTCTTGTCCTCTTTCTTTCTCAGATTTCAAAATAATAAACTGGTTCCCTGAACTCTTCCCAAGCTAATCAATTATATATATGTCTATTTACATATAATTATCTTATATTATATGTATTATAATATAATTATAATATTTATGTATTTATAAATCCATTTATAAAATAAAATAAATATACATTTATAAGTATGGATTTATAAATATAGAAACTATATAATATATTATAACGTGTTATATATAATATATTGTAATAAATATAATACATAATAAAATAATATATTTATAAATATATAAATATGATTATGAACATAGTACTTAATATATATGATGAGATTTAATCCATTTCAATTATTAACCTTATTAAAGTTCAAATGAACTTATCTTTGGTCACTGTAAGCTCTTTAAGTTGGCTCCTGGACCCTTTAACGTGATTCTAGTGCTCTTTGATAACCTGTTTGCCATCTTGTATGACAAAATATTCCAGACCTACCTTGTACATTTCCAGTCTTGCATCTGAAATCTGGACTTCTCAAGAAGCCCTGATTCCTTCTAGTGGGAAACAGTATTTCAAGACCACGGTTCGTGTACTAGAGATGCTCATTGCCATTTGGGTTGGTCATTGTTTCTAGGCCTTTTCAGTGGATAGACCTAGAAAATACATATACTGTACAGATATTGATACTTTCAATTCAAATTTATAACTACTGGGTTTTATCTAATCTCTCCTTTTATATCTGAGTATCCTGGTTTCTTGAGGATACAGGAGATAATAAGATTAGAATTTCCCAGAATTAATCATTTGCTTTATCTCTCATTAACCACTCAATAGTCTCAGAAAAAACAATGCAAATATACCAGCACTATTTTTATTACTGAAAGTAATTAGAAAAAAAATCTGCATATGTTCTCCTCATTGTCTCTAAATTTTTGTAGCTGTATTGTAACTATATTTTCATATTATGTATCGTTGCATGCTATACTGTCTCCCTTAAAATCATTCGGTCCTAATTCTGTAAGTAGCTCTGCATTTGAAGCTCACCATCAGTCTTCAATATCAATGTCTCTGGTAATTTTGCTTATCTGAAACTCGTTATCTAGTAAATTCCTCAAGAAGAGCTCATAAGGAAAATAATCCTCAAGTTTGTCCATGTTTATAACAGTTACCTGTGCCCTCTGTACATGGAAGTCGACTTTTCTGAGTATAAAACTCTTTAATTTTATTTTCTTTCTTTACTTATCTTAAAAATGTCACTTCATTTTCTTCTAGCATAAAGCATTGGTGTCAGAAATTCTGATGATAACCTAATATTTTTTTCCTTGTAAACGATTTCTTCATTTTGGCTAATTGCCTAGATGATTTTCTTCTGCTTTATTTATTTATTTTTTTCCTGCTTAAAGTGCAGTAATTTTATCAGAATATGTCTTGCTATTGGTCGTTCAGCTCAATTTTTCAGGTACACTGTGTGCTTGTGTTCTTTCAATATATAGGTTCAGATCTTTCATTATTATTATTTCAGAAATGTCTTCTTAAATTATAATTGCTAACATTGGCTTTGTTGCCTTTAGTTTTCTTTTTCAGGGACCCTATTGCTGCATATGGGATATTCCATTCTTCTGTTCAACATTTTAATTTTCTCTCAAATTCTTTTCTCTTTTTTTCACTTCTCTTTGATTCTTAAAAATTTCCACCTTTTTACCTTTTGTTATTCTTATGACATTACTGTATATATTTACTCTTGTGATTTTGCAGTTTTAATCTTCATTTCTGAAATAACATTTTTCTCTTTCCTTCTTATATCTTCTTGTAATTTGTCATATAATTTCTGAAGTATTTATTATTTTCTCATTTATGTTGATGATGTCACTTTCTTAATGTCTTTTAGCTTATTTTTGTTACATCGTTTTAGCTCATTAGGTTACAGTTTTGATTTGTTTTGTGGGCATATCTTTCTAGCATACTTCCGCTGTCTGTAACAAAGTTGTTGTGTACCTTTTTCTCTTTTTTATTATCAAGATTTTGTGTAGATTACACCCTGAATATTTTTCTGATGTTTATTTTTATGTGAACATAATTTTCCTGAACTCTGTGAAAGAGGCCTGGCTTAGGGTAGCTTTTCTAACTTCACAGAGCTCCTTCTTTGGTTGTTTTGAGGTAGTATTAAAGAATATGGCAGCTCCCCTTTTGAGATTTCCTGGCTCTCGTTCCCTACCCATTTTTACAGGGACCTTCTCTTTCTTTTTGATTCTATGATCTCTATTCTACTTAATTTTGATCACACACCAGCAGTTTCTCATCAGTATGTGGACCCTGGGACGGGGATGCCTAGCTGGTCAGTTTGAGTGTTTATAGGGTCTGACTGGCCCATCTTTCAGACTTTACTACAGACCCTTTGTACTCATTCACTAGTGGACTGGGCAGAGCCCTTCTAGTTTCAGATTCTCCCCTACCCCATGCTCTCCAATGGGCATCTGTTGGCTCTTTGGGGGTCCTTCTTCTCTCAGGCCCATCAGAAACCACTCAGCTTCCTCTCACATAGATGCTGAGACCATACAGGGCTGAGGGTTATCAATGGTTTGTCTCCACCTGCTTGTACTTTAGGTTTCATGGAGCTATCTTATCATCTAGTTTGCTGTAAATGTCCACAGTTTAGGAGGGAGTAGTCTCTAGTTGTTCTGTTTGTTTTTATGCTGGATTTGTTGAAATTCAAAAACTATGTTGCCTTCATCAATTCTATCTACAAGTGTTTTTTGTTTGTTTGTTTGTTTGTTTGTTTATTTTTGAACTAACTGCCAACTATTTTCCATTAAAACCCGGATTTTTTACTTGTCTTGAGAAATTCTAATGTCTGGTTACACTGCCTCACATTCACATATGGCAACAATTGGCTGGAGCTATGTAGCAACATCTCCCACTAGATGGACACGAGCTCTTCTGCTTGCTATGGCCCCAGCACCTCCATTGTTTCACCAACCACTTGACTTATTTACACCATCTTTCTGGCCCTGCATCTACAGAAAGTATCCACATTGTGACTCCTGTTCTAGAATCAGTGATAGGAAGTAGGGATTATCCAGGAGCCCTTTATCTCTTTATCCAGGGTTTTGGGCTAATGTCCTCCCACTTCTTTGCTCCACTCTGAACCCCGGAGTGCCCTACCCTTGATGGCTGTGCCCGTTCCAGAATTTTTTCCTGGAATCCCCTCAGATGTTTGGGTTTCTGCCTTCCTAGGCCTCTTCTGTCTAGTCCCTGGTTCCAAAAAAACACTTAGAAATGATAAGGTTGCCTGTGGATACAGTTTATAAGAGAAGACCCAGAGGCCCATCTGAGAGTCATAAAGGTTGATGGCATGGAGGCCAGTTTTAGTAAGATGTAGGCAGCAGACAGGAGGAAGAGACCAGCTAGGGGCCAGGATTTCAGGGGTCCAGGCAATATAAGAGAAAGCAAATCAAAATCCTGGTTCTAAAGATGGGGCTGGAGCAAACATTAGGCTAGGACAGTGGAGGGGAAAGGTCATCCGCAGTCTGTGAAAAGGAAAATTAGGATCTGGGTATGGAGCAGGGTTGGGTCAAGGATATATATGGCAGATGGTAAACTCTGCCCACTGCATCCTTTTCTATACAGCCTGATGCTCAACTTAAAGTGGTGCTACTCACCACATACCTTTGGGCCACCCTTATGCCACAGATCCCAGGAAAATATTTAGAACTATAAAGAGTTGCTTACAATTCCCTGAGAACTCTCAGGCTCCTATACCTGTATGTTGTACCTGTTTCTCCTCTTGTATTGCTTTCCCTCTACTGTTGCCCAGAAAAAAAAAACACCTCAGCTCTCATCTTCTCCAAAGACCTTTTAGGCCAAGTGCAGTGCCTCATCTGTGCTCTCACAGGCCTCCTGACTGATGCGCTCATCACACTGTATTATCTGTTACTTATTTGTCTCTCCTAAGCTAAAAATTCCTTGAGAACAAGAAGGTCTTACTAAATGCTGTATCTCCTACAGATAGCATGTTACAAGTGTTCAAAAATGCCCATAAATGCTTTTGAAATCATATATATCATGCAATTATATGCAAATCAGTGACCATTCATAGAGTCAAAAGAGACCAGCCAACTCAACCCGACATGTAGTACTGAGAGAGGCTGGGCAATTCACAACATATGACAATCCCGTCAGCATCCTTCACCTGCTAGGACTCCCTTTATAATTGTTTTAATTATTTTATTGCAGGTTTCATCAGGGAGATAGCATAAGGGAGAACAAAGGGACAGGCCTCCTGAGTTATTGTTCAAAGATAGGAATAATGTCTCATTAGCCATGGAAATTCGAGGACACACAAAAGGTTTTCAGAATTAGTTGTCATCATTGCTCATAAGTTTCAAAGGTCACATTCAGAGGCAGAAACGTGGTCTGGATAGAAAACATAAAGTCAGGTGGGAGGAAGCAGGAGGGCTGCTTGTCTGTAGAGAACTGGGCACCCTGCACACCTTCATCCTGAAGGGTAAGACTGCAGGGAGAGTTCATAGGTCAAAGCCATTGTCTGTAGAAAGTAGATTTACCTGCCTGGCACTGGACCTCTCTCTCCCCTTATCTAAGTCCACTTGATTTCCTCCTGTAGTCCTGTGTCCTTTTAGAAATTTAGGGGTCCCATGGTCAAAGGCTATGAACACTAAAACAAGTTGACTACAAGGCCAGGGTGACCCTGAGCTCTAAACCACAGGCTGGGCTTTGGTCTTCTCCTAGGATAGAAACCTCAGCACAAACCGAGTTCTAGCTCTGGAAATTGAGGCAGTGCTGTGTACCTCAGCCCTGTTGACCTACCCAGTACTCTAGTCCAGTGGTTCTCAATCTGAGCTGTACATCAGAGTCATCTGGGGATTTTTAAACCTACTAATGCCTGGATTTTACCTCAGATCAAATGAATCAGAATCACTGGGGAGGGACTTAAGCATCAATAATTTAAAAACTCCCTAGGAAGGTTGGTTACCTAATGCTATGCAACAAATCATTCTAAAACTTAATGATGTAAACAATATACATGTATTGTCTCACAGTGTCTGTGTGTTAGGAATCTAGGAGTGGCTTAACTTGGTGGTTCTGGCTCGGGGTCTTTCATGAAGTTGCAGTCAAGATGTTTTCTGGGGCTGGTGGTTCTGTATCCAAGATGGTTCTTTCAAATGGCTATTGGTAGGAGACCTCAGTTATGTCTCCATAGGGCTTCCACATGGACTTCTCCATAGGGCTGCTTGAGCATCCTTACAACATGGCAGCTGGCTTCCCCCAGAATGAGTAATTTAAGAGAGAACAAGACAGAAGCCACAATGTCTTTCATGACCTAGCCTTGGAAGTCACACTCCATCATTTCCACAATATCCTCTGGGTTACCTATTCAGTGTGAGAGGGGCTACATAGAGGCTTATGTACTAGGAGATAAGACTCTTTGGGAACCATTTTGGAAGCTGGCTATTATACCAGGTATTTGTAGCGTGCAGCCAGGGTTGAGAATCATTGCTTCTAGTCCCCTTGGGACTGAGGCCCTGCCTTTCTCTTGCTCAGTTCAAAGTGTGACACTCTCTGGGGTATTTCCCTTTTAATAGATGTAAAGCTTTTAGGTGCTATCATTAAGGGGGGGGCGAGTGGAAGGATGGGGAGACTTTCAGGTCTCTCAAACATGTACCACACATTACCACTTACAAAGCCCTTTTACATTCTTCTCTCATATGATTCTGAAGCAGGCAAGACCTATTAGTATTTATTCTCTTCACACAACAGCCGCAGTGGTTTCAGTCTTTTTAACTATAATGAATACTTTTGTACGTAATTCTTTGTTCTGCTAGCAGATTATTCCCTTGGGATTTTGTAGGATGAAAATAGTTGTTCTAATCTTTTTTCCCCTATACAGAGATCCAAGTATTTTTTGTTTTGTTTTCTCTTATTTTCTTTCCAAGTTTTTGTTGTTGTTTTCTCCTATTATTTTATTTTTAGCACATGAATCCAATCATCTTAGTCCTGTTCAAAACTGAGCAATGGCCTCCCAACAATCATGGAGTAAAGTCCCAAGTCCTTCTCATGGCTGACAGGCTCCTGCATGATGTACCTGTCTCTTACTCCCTACCCCCAGCTTCATCTCACTCCACTTTGCTTCTTGTTCACTGCATTCAGGCCACAGGCTTAACTTTGGCACCTGAAACATATTACTCTGTCCCCCTCCTAAGGGCCTTTGCGCAAGCTCTTTCTCCGAGTCTGACTCAGATAACTTGAACTTCTTCAGGATTCAGTCGCCAGTTCCTTCCTCAAAGAAGCCTTCCCTGATCCCTCAACCTAAAGGGTTCTCCCACAGCACCCTGTTCTTTTCCCCCAGGTCGTTTATTGCAGTGTGTAATGGTGCACTCATTTGTGCAATGGCTTGTTTGCTTTCACTAGACTGGAAGCTCCATGAGGGCAGAGATCAGGTATTTTTCTCTATTGCCTGGCCCCCAACACCTAACACAGCACTTGACAGAAAGTAGGTGCTTGCTAAATGAATATTTGTGAATAGAAAACCAAAGCCCAAGAGACATTTAGAAGAATGCCCAAGGCCGCCCAGCAGGTAGGAGGATCCCTACCCAGGGCCTGAAGGCAGATATGCTAAATTCAGAATCCCACTCCCTACCTAGAGTCCATCTTATCCCTGGAATTTCATCCTGCGGAGAATTGTGTATATACCACCTGCTCTAAAACTGGTCCCAAGGACTCCCTGCCAATGGAGCAGTCAGGTCTTTGTGGAAGTCAAAGTGTTACCCCTCAACAGAAAGTGATGGTAGCCTTTGGCTGGGCTCTTGTGCTTTCCTGGGGACGGCTTTTATCAAGGTAAACCTTAATCTTTCCACCTCAGGCCTCTCACTCTGAGCATCCATATCTCTTGAAACAGCCCTGTGAGTTTCCATTTGGCCTTTGGGGATGCTGCCAGCCAGCCTGTCCACAAAGGTGAAATACACTGGCTATAATTGCTTAATGATCCCCAAACAGTTGAGCTGTTTGTTCCTGCAACCTGTGTTCTTGCTGCTCTCAGGGGGTGTCTAGCAGAAGTGAGGGACAGCTCAATGACAGCCTCCATGCGCCTTCAGTGCCCTGGGCACTGGGCCAGGTGCTCTGTGCTGCTGGGGTGGCAGTTGAGGATGCTGGGAAAAGGGAAGTCAGAACCCTTATCCTTGATTAGCTCCCTCCAGCTCCCAAATCCCTGTGCTACACCTTCTACCTCCAAAACCACCTTTGTTGGTGCCACACCTGACTCTGTCTCCTAGGGGCAGGCGAGGGTCCAAGTCCTCTACCCAAAAGAATATACCCTTCCTGGGAGTCACTGCATACCTTTTTTGCTGCTGCAGATAGAAGTTAATGGCAGACCTGAACATGACAGACCCACCCAGGAAGCATAGACAGATTTCTGCTTGGGCCTCATAGCACCTAAGCCCAGAAGAAAGCTTTAACCATCCACCTCAGCACATGTGTGCATGCGAACGTGCACATGCACTCACACGTGCGCGCACACACACGTGCACACACACACACACACACACACACACACACTTGCTCACAGACTCAGGCTCACTCAGGCTGAATTGCCTTTACCCTGAGCATCTCTCACTCACAGGAGGCAGGCTGCATTGCCAGATTAATCCCTAGGAACCTCATCAGAACATTATGCAAGCTCACGTTCTAATCCACGTCCCTCCTTGGTAAGTTATTTGTGATTTTCCTCCATCTCTCTGTCTGATCAGGCTTCCTTGCTCTTCATCTCTCCAGGTCTATATCCTACTCATCCTTCAAGACTCAACTCTGCCTTCTCCATGAAACCCCCTCATTCCTATAACTGGAAGTTATCTCTCTCTCCTCTGAATAAACACAGCAATTTGGCTCCACCTCCTCTATGACTCTTGAAACCAACTATCTGCTTTCTAATCATGTCATTTTTTGCACATATATTTAACAACTCCTTTCCCCTAAGTATTTTATAAGTTTCTCTGATACATACCTGCCTGTTTGTACTCTCCAGAGACAATGTGAATTAATAGAAAGATCACTGGCTTTGAGGTCTGACAGAACCGAGGTGGTTCCCTCTTCATCCTCCCCCTTCCTTACTTCCTTCCAAACTATGTGCCCAGTTCCATGCTGCACTCTAATAAGACAGTACACAAAAGATATACAGCCTCTGCCCTGATGGAGTTTACCACCTAATGGAATGCTAATTCCCAACCTTTTAATTACTAGCAATGTGAATTGGGAAAGTTGTTAAATATCAAAGAGACTCAGTTTCCTTATCTACAGTATTGAGTTTTATAATAATTATCTCCTAGGTGTGTGATAATAATTAAATTTACATAAAATATCTAACACTAAATACATGCTCAATAAATGTGTATTTCTTCACATTCCTCATTTACAGGGGACTCTCAAACATAATAGAGAGTATTTGTTGAAAAAGAGAGAGAAAGGATGAGAAGAAGAAAGGAAAGGAGAGAGAACATAATGAAAGTTCATCTGAGCACTGTCTCTGGATTGCTAGCATTCTCCCTGGCCCTTTTACTTTTAAAAGGGGAGACTGAGTGCAGCCTAAGAGAACCAGCTCTAGATAAGGACACCAGCTACCTCAGGTTACCCCATGTGCAAACCCAGTCACAGAACCAGGGCGAGGAGCTTTTCCATGGGATAATTACACATTTGAAACAAAACAAAATAAAACAATCTCCAGTGGTTTCGAGGTCCCTAAAAGCTTTTGCCTCCAGGTTTCCCACTGAACTTCTGCCCTTCATATTTAAAACCCTCTAGTTCCTCTCCTTCCTGACTTTCCAGACAGTGGTGCAGACAAAAGGATCATTTATAACAGCTTTTCTGATGGCTGGACATTATTTAATTACAACTTCTGGCAGCCACATGCTATTTAAAGTTCCAGATGGCAGGAGGAGAAATGGGGAAACTTACAACTCTTGGGAGGCGGGGAAAGGGGAACCAGGGTGGGCGGCGGCCAGGACAGACTCTCAGGTCCCTTGCTCTGACCTTTGGCATGGGCGTCTCTGTGGGAAAGGAGGAGATGATGTCATCCCCCCAAGGCATATCCTGGGGGGAAGAGTGTTGCAGAACCAGCAGCAACAAACGGAATAGAATTGTCATTTATCCAGATAAGCCACCCATATTTTACAGAGCAGGAAACTGAGGCACAGAGAAGAGAAAGGACTTGTCCAAAGCCACATTGTAACTGGTGCAATTCTGAGGAAGTCATTTAAGTATTCTGGGCCTTACTGCTGCCCTTGTATGAGTAAAACTTGTCCTGCTTAGTTTTCCACACAGCAGCCACACACCTACCACTGTCATCTTGCCACACGTGCTATTCTAGGTGTGAACAGGGGCGTAATCATGTATGCCAACATAGGGTCATCTGGTCAACTCCAGGAGAGGCATTGGTTTTCCATTTAGCTGCTGCAGCCACAGTTTGCTGGACTTTAGGTAACTATAGTTAAGATAAGGAAATAGGTCTCCCCAATAATGAGGCAAGGGTTAAAGAAGGCAGATCTACCATAGGGTCCTATATGCCAAAGAAGAAGGAGCAAAAGGCCAAGTAGGAATATGAAGAGGAATAAGTAGGATTACGATAAAATTGAAGGCTATCATCGTGATTATTATTATGGCTATTCACATGTTGCCCTTATGATATGTCCATGAAATATATACGATTTACGTGATTTTATAGATGATAAATGGAAGCTGAGAAAAATTAATTACACCCTGAAGTTGTCCAGTCACTAGTGTACCAGGATCCAGTCCCAACTCTGTCTGATTCCAGGGCTTATCTTCTTTCCACCGTATTAGTATTTCTCAACTCTAGCTACACATTAGAAATCCCCAGTGAGTATTTTAAACATACAAAGGCCCAGGCCTTACTGCAGACCAATTAAATCACAATCTCTTAAGGTCAAGTCCTAGAATTAGTATTTTTGTAGTGAATCCGACATGTAACCATGATTGATAGCACCCTGTAGAATAGCACCATGCTAGTGAGAGCCCCTACCAGTGTGATATCAGAAGTGCGACCCATTCTCAGTGCTGCTAAAATTATCTTACATGAATGTGGCTGGTTTCTGCTTGGTGGCTAGGGCTAAGCACCACTCTAATGACATCTGCACCCTCCTGCATGTAGTCTCAACTCCTACCACCATCCCAAAAGATCATCACCCAAGCCTACCAACTGACCAGTCTGCTACTATTAACAGCCTTTAACAGCAGGCTGATATTATCCTTGTAGGTTGAGTTTCTCAGGAAGTAAACTCTGGGAACGCAGGAAGTTTATTAGGGCATGCTCTGGAGATCAACACCTACGGAAGGGAAAGGAAGGTCAGGGAGTAAGTCTTTCAGTGCTGAAGGGGCATCTGGGTGGCATGTCACAGCATCCACATTAGCTTTTAGCAGTGGGATGGATTTGCGTGGGAGCTGAAGAAGGATCCTCCTCTCTAGCTCTCCAGAGAATTAGAATGACTTTAGTGGAGTCTAGCATGGAGCTGCCTTGAACAAAGTTTTTATTTACCTCACTCTACAATAGCATTACAACCCTCCTGCCCCTCTGGGAGCTTCACTCAATTTTCCTCAGGGGCTCAGCTAAAAACAGTGTGAGAGGTTTGGCAGCAGAGCACTCCCAGCGGCCTTCAGCAAAAGTCTGCATCCAGCTGGCGCACTCTACTCTCTCTCTCCCAGGGTAGCTCTGGGCGGGAGGGGAGTGGGGTTACAGGAGCCGTTTTTCCCCTTTCTCTCTACCCAGATTTACTGTGTCTAGGAGTCTGCGACTAGTTTCCAACATGTTGTCATCGCTTCCCCCTCAGTAACCAAGATAGAAGTTTCCTGTTCTTGCAAGGCTCACAGGGAAATGGGGCAGGGGGGGCAGCGAGAAAAAAATGGAAATTTGCAATGAAATTGCCCTGTTGCCTTGAAATGGCATGCATATGGAAACAGCTGCTGTGTCAGGGGAGAAGTGATTTATCTCTATTTGGAGGCAGGGCAGATATGATGGGGAAGAGCATTTCATGTGGATGTCTCTGCAAAGGGTGAGGCCCCAAACCTGCAGTCTTAGCAAGCAGTGTGAGCTCCTCAAGCTTTACCTGGGTGTTGTAGGTGTGGGTTAGAGGACTCGGGAGAGAAGATGGGAAAAATAGGCAAGGGCAAAAAATGAAAGTCCCTATGGGCATGCCAAGGAATTTGGACTTTGCCCTGGAGATAAAGGCTTCCTGCTGAAAAGCTTTCTTCAGCATGGGTTGTCACATTTTTTTTAAATGTATGACATAATAAAGAAGAGTCTCTGTCCTGTTGTCATTAATCCATCTTCCACTCCCCAGCCTCACTTTTGCCTTCTGCTGCTCTGCTTTCTCTTTGTCTATCTCAAATTGGGTATAAATAAATAAACCAACTTTGCTCCACCAGTCTCTCTCCAACACTGATGGTTGTTGGGTCTTCTTCACTGATTCGCAGGCCCATAGACTGTCATGCTGGAAGAGTCCTGGGAAATCATCCACTAACCTTCATCCTCCAGTCTCACTCTACGGAGAAAGGCTCTGACTCTTTAAGAGCAGAAATGACTTGCCCAAGTACACACACACCATTAAGGACATGATGGGACTAACATGTTTTTCTTTTCCACATATCAGGTCAACTCATTCTGTTCCTGTTCCAGGAAGAAAAGTCAATCCTGAACAAAACTGTGCAGCTGGGAATTTTGTCTTCCAAGCCCTCTCCCTAAAATCTCTTCTGACTCTGCCTTTTCCTCACTGTTGAGATCCTTTCATATACTCCTCAGCACAGAGAACCTTCCTGGAACTCTACCCACCTCTGCTCTTTTGGAAAAATGTCTCTGCTTTTCTTCATAACCTCTTGTTCCATCAAAATCACGAGGTTCCATCTTCTTTATTATATTAGTGATTTCCAAGGAAAAGTAGAAATTTCACTAAACTAAGAGCTAGAAGATAATGTCCCAAATCTGCCACTTCTGACATTGTGCAAACACCTTAATTTCCTAATGTGTAGTCAAAGTCCATTTTAAATCTCTTTAATTTCATTTTACCTCTGATATTCTGGGATTCTAATTTATCCAGTGGCAGGCTGGAGCCAGCTCTTTCAGGTTTAATAGAATCCATTAGGTGTGTTGCTTCCCAACTCCTGTTCTGTACTGGTAGCTTGAAATCAGCCATGGGAGTATTTACATCATGGAAATTGACAAATGCTAAAATCCAGTCCCTTTTTGTGAGGAGAAACTGGTTTACTAGCACCTCTACTGAATAATGAATCTATCCCCTCCTATCTCAATCAAAAGCAAGTATCTGCATTCTCACAAAGACTCTTGAAAGCAAACAATACCTTAACCCAAAAGAAAGTATTTCTGGTACTACAGCAAGCAGAGCAGGAAGTATACTTAAGGTGACACAGTATGGCTTTTCATTGCCCATTCCACATCTTTGGTTCATGTTCTCTCCATCTGGAATTCTATACCCCATTCATTCATCTTCAGGTCTCATAATTCTACTATCAATACTTTACCAACCAGTTATATAAAATCTCCAGTTTCCTAGTCAAGATTAAATTTTCCCTCCAACTTGTAGAATAACTACATGAACACATTTTTCTCCCCACCTGGACAGTAGGTTCCCTGAAAGCATGAACTGTATCTCTTCTATTTCCTCCCCCAATTGGGATAGCACAGTATCCTGCAAACAATGGGTGTTCAATAAATATGAGTCATGAGAAGCACAGCATTTGGCAGATGTGCAGAAGACATATGCTTCCTTTCTATTATAAACTATTTTTCTTGGAAATAGAATATAAGCTTATGATAATGAACTTAAATGATGCAAAACTGTATAGAAAGAAAAGCAGTCCTCCCCCCTTCCTATTCAATATTCTCTCACCAACATTCCCAACCAGAAGTAAGTATATTACCAATTTTTTTTATCCTTCCAGAAATAATCTACACATACACAAGCACATATGTCTGTGAAGAGACTTTTTATTTTGCACAAATGGAAGCACACTGTTCTGTAAGATTTCTTTCTTAATATGTCTCAAACACAGTTCCATCTAGCAGAACTAGATCAACCTCATTCCTCTTCAAGGCTGTGTGGTAGTCCATCATACAGATGGATCGTATTTCATGTAACCAGTGCCCTGCTAATGGCTAGGTCTTGGATATTTCCAAGAATGTGGCAGTATATCCACATACATGCATCTTTGCCCACATATACAAGTATATCAGTAGGAAAACAAACCTAAAAATAGAATTTGACTCAAAGAGTAGGTATGCTTTTAACTTTGATAGATATTGCTACATTTTCTTCTAAATGCATAGAACCTTGAATGCTGTCCTCTCTCTAGCAATCTATCTACTTCTTCATTTTTCCCATTGCTCACTTCCACCTTTTCTGGCATTAGAAACTGCTGTCATTATTTTAACCATCATTCCACCAAGTAACCAGAAAGTGACAGTGCCAACCAGCTTTGTGCTGCCACAGCATGGTGTTAGACAAATTACTCATCCTTTCAATGAACAAGCGCCTCACCTCAGCAGGTGAACCTGTTGACATTATTTCTTTAAGCACACCCAATTCAGTCATTCTGAGCTGCTTTCCATCATTGTTCATAGATTAATAGTCAAGATAGGGAGGAGACTCAGCACAGTTACTACTCATCTTAGCCACTCCCTCCAGGGCAAGGAGGAAAGAGACTAATGGCTGCAAGCAGTGCTTCCCCAATTCTCTTGCAGACAAGGCACCGGCCCCCTCTGTCTCTGATGTCTCTTCCTTTTTTACATCTTTATTTTCTAAGGTGGGTGCTCAGTTTAGTTCTAGATGTCACATTTCAAGAGCCAGGAATTCCTGAATCCTACCCTCCTGACATCCCTCTGCACTGTGGGGTTTTAAACTAGGGAGTTACTCCCAAAAAAGAATAGCAAGATAAGCAAGGAACATTGTTTTCAGAGCTGGGAGAGTCTCCAGTTCTCCTGACATAGGATTTCTCTAGTTAGTCATGCCTGAGTGTTCTCTCTCTCTCTCTCTCTCTCTCTCTCTCTCTCTCTCTCTCTGTCTCTCTGTCTCTCTGTCTCTGTCTCTCTCTCTCTCTCTCTCTCTCTCTCTCACACACACACACACACACACACACACACATACTTGTGCCAATAGTTTTTTATTCTAAAATGGCTGAGTCAGCAAAGTAGGCTTGACCTGGCTGTAGGCACTGAAGAGGTAGACCAGAGGAACATGGTTGAACCTGCTCTGAGAAGTCTAGCCCTGCCTGTTCTTTTTACTGCCTAGCGGCCAGACTGCAAAGGGGAGACCACACAATAGTGTGAACTCTTCACCCACCGTGGCCCTATCCTCTAGTCAAACATGGCCCAGTGAGTGTTCTGGACTCTAAACTGTCAACTCTCCCTTCTTGGGTGTAAGTGAGAAAGGGAATGAGCAGAGGGGGAGAAATGTCGGCATGGACATGGGTGGGCCCCATTCTCAGCAACCATCATGGTGAAGAAATTTGAAAGTGTGTCTTTTGAGATCAATGCTCCTGATTTCACTAGACTTACTTATCTCTGTATACCCCGTGCCTAGCATGAAAGATCTCACTGAGGACACTTAGCCTGGAGGAAAGAAGTCTCAAAGAGAACAGATTACTTTCTCTGCAGAAGACCATTAAGGAGAAGAGGGAATGGATGGATTCTGTGAGTTTCTAAGGCTAATTTTGACCAAGTGAATAGAAGCAACAGAGAGACAGATGTCAATTGAACATATACAATCCTTTCAATAGGCAGATTATTTCAAATAGGGAATCATCTGCCTTGGGAAGTCATGATTTCCCCATCACTGGAAGCATTCAAATATAGGGAGAAATGTTCTGGCAGGGATTCAAAGATTAGAAGTTTGGGATGAGTGAATTTTGAGATTTCATAACCCTTGAGAATTAAAGATTAAATGTCCCTTTCAGCCTAGAAAATTATGTTGTATGCCATCAAACATCCTACTTTTTTAGCACCCTACTCAAGCCTGAGTGTGTTCAAGGTCTCTCAGTGGCAGCTAGAGGAATCGTGTGGTCCAACAGAGAGTTATTCTCCAACCAAGGAATATTCATTCCCCAAATAGAGACCTGAAATATTTTTTTTTCTTTTTCTTTCCTCCCTTTGGCAAAGCAGAACCGGGATTGAGCCATTAAGCTGCCTGCTCATTTAGAAGCTTGCTCATTGTCTAGCACAGGCAAGGACACAGCTGTGGTGTATTGGTTAGATCACAAATAAATATTTTATCTCCGGCCTCAGCAGAGGTGGAGAAATGGGCTTTTCAGAGATGAGTGGACTGTGGTGTTTGCTATTGGCAGTGTCGACTATTTAGAAGAGAAGGGGGACCTGTCATTCACTTGGATCATCAATCTTGAAGCCTGAACCACTCCGAACCCAGGTCTCCTAGAGTTAGAATTTGACAAATGACAAAATAAACTCAGCACGTGCAGATGAATGAGGGGGGCCCCAGCTATTAAAAAGCCATTGCCATCTTCCTGCAACTGCACAGCCACGCTATCCTCAACTGCCTGTGTGGGCAAAGCCCCCAGCGGGACACACTGACGGGCACCTGCAGTAATTAGCAGCTCCTCCCAGGCACCAAAGTCTGGCTTAGTTCCCAACTCCCATTACCCTGCGGGAGGCTGTCTTCTAGGAATCACAAGGCCCTCAAAAATTAAAACAGAATAATCAAACAGCAAAGACAAAAGCCCCTGGAAGAAGGTGGAAAAGACTGGCCATGCTAAGAGCTAGTTATTCACTGGCAAGAACCCTAGAGTGCAAATGCGAAAAAGAATAAGTGAGCAGGTCCACCACAATAATGAATGGTCCAAGCTTCATCTATTTGTTCAGTGAGAGGACGAGAAAATTAGTGAATCGTGCTTCTGTGAAGACTTTGAAGTCCTGCTTTGATTTTGGCCTCATAAAATGGGTATGAGTTACCTCCAGAACACAACATCTCAAAATGCATCCATGAGTTGGACCAGGGAACTGGGTTCAACGGCAAGTGCAAGGCCAAAGGCATCCAATCCACAAATGAACAGTGAGCCCGGAGGTTCTGCCAGAGAAATCCATGGACCGCTCCCTGCTCTGCTCATTAGCTAGAATTGGACTTAGTCACTGTGGAAATAATTTTCCTTATCTAATGTAGCTTACTCCACAGGGCTCACACAGGTTCCAGCTGGAACAGGAAGGAGCAGTCTTCAAATATCGTGGACTTTTGGTCAGCTCCCTAAATGATGTTCAAACTCAGTGTCATGGACACAAAACGTGATCAAAATCCTTTCTCTTTCACTCACTTCCCTCACTCTGATCTATTATTCTTTACTTAAGTATCACTCTATCTCTCCCTCTTTCTCTGTCTCTTGATCCCTGTCTCTGTATTTCCCTCTGGAATGTAATAGGAAGCATCCTACAGTTCCCACCACATTGACTGGCTGCTGTAGACATGAGATCAGTGGGCAACGAGAAGGACTGGGTGATCTTCTACTGAATGAATCCTCTCTATCTGTGTGTATATATATGTGTGTGCCTTTCTCTCTCTCTCTCTCTCTCTCTCTCTCTCTCTCTCTCTCTCTCCTCACTCTCGCTCTTTCAGATGAAAAAAAAATACAAGGACCTTCAAATGAAAGTTCAGGAAGACTATTACATTTTCTACTCCAAGCCTGTCCTGTTTTAGCTGAGCCCCCGAGAGGATAAGTGACTAAAGTCACAGAGTAAATCAGTGTAGTTAAGGAGAAAGCTGAAATTTAACCCCAAGTCCCCAGCGGGTGAACTGTGGGGGGAATGCTGGGAGCACGAATCAGACAGGAGGACATCAGATCTAGATGTAGCCTGGTTGGGAAACTATATGTCCTGATTGAAAGGATGGAGAGGGAGAAAGATGGACAGTGAAGAAGGTCCAGAGGAGACAAACTCTTGGAACCTGTTCTATGTCACTGCATATCCAGGAATATTATAAGATTTCATTTTGAGGGGAGAGTGGGGCTGTATAGGATATCAGTGACAGAACTAAATTAAAATTTAAAAGAGAAATGTGTTTGGCATTCTTGGTGTAAATAGACCTTGTTAAGGACCCAGGATTGCTCTTTCAGGTGTCCTGGGAAGACCCTGGCGTGCCTGCCCTCAGATTCTCAATGGCCTCAGGGCATGTGAGCCCCAGGGGCAACTGAGAAAGAGAAGAGCCCCACAAGGCAGACTCACCCCTCCCCAGTGAGGTCCCCAGATGAGCTGAGGTGTTAGCATGAAGAAATAATCCCAGCTGGGGTTCTGCTCGACTTCATCCTGCCCTGGACTCCATGCCTCCTCCTCTTTCTTTTCCCCCTCCTCCTCCTGCCCATGGGCGTTGTCAGCCACCCAACCTAGAAAATCACACCCTTCCTCATCCCTCACATCCAACTGTCCCTGTGTCCTCTCTTCTCTACCCACTAGATTGTCATAGGACTGATCCTTTTAGTCTCCTGTCTGCTACTGATGGTTTAACCTTTTCAACTCCCTCCTCTGCCTCAGACATGGCCCCACAACTAGCTCCCTTTCTTGCACCTTTCTACCTCCAATGTCCTCATTCTAGAAGCATCTGTGTGTGTACCTTCTACATTCAGAGTCTCAGGCTGGGTGTTGGAGAACCAAGCAGGGGCAGGAGTATGATGGGTGAGTGACATGTCCTGGAAGCAAGATTTTGGAGGCAGTCATATTGCACAAACTCAAGGTCGGCCTGAGAGTGAGGGCCTCCTTAAGTGATGCTTCACCCTCATCCTTCCCCTTAAACCAAATGTGAATAAGATGGAGTGGGTCATGCCTCTGTAGAGCTGACCTGCTAGGGAGAGATGGACAAGAATCAAATGATCAAAATAAACTGGGCCAGTGCCGAGGAGGAATGGGCCAGGTGCTAAGAGAGTGTAGCACAGGTGGGGCCTGAACCAGTTGGAGAATGGGGGGAATGAAAGGTTTTGCTGAGGAATGACACTTGGGCTGAGAGATGAAGATTGAGTGAGATCTAAGGAGGCTGCGGAGGGGTGGGTCAAGGACTGAGGGCAGAAGCCATAGCAGGTAAAATCTGCAGCAGAAGGGAGTAGATATGTATGAAGAACCAAACCAAGGGGGTGAGTTTGGCACAAGATGATGTTAGGGAGGCGAAATAGGGTCAGGCAAGGCTTTAGCTGGCTAAGAAGTAATACAGAGTCCAGCCCGGAGGCTATCAGAGCAGTCCTAGTGAGAAATGGCTTGGGGTGGGGGATGAAGGATGACATTCCCACCAGAGTGGCAGCTATGGATGGGGAGATATGTGGGTAGCTTGGAGAGACACTTAAAGGGTAAAACTGAGTGGATTCATGCTGCAATTAGGACCGAATTGGGGACATTTAAGAAAGCATGTTGATTGATCCATGGTTACTCATTGGCACTAATGGCTTTAATCAAGGGAGCAGATCTCAATAAAAACAAATGATTAGTCTTTATAATAGAAATGTCAATGGGCCTTTAATGAATAAATTTGCTAATTCCTCTTTCCTATTGAAGCATTCAGTCTTGGGTGAGAACATTTAGGATCTTAACCCTGAGTCAGAGCTCCCACTTTGGGGGCTATGTCCCACTTCACTTGACTTTGAGAACCTCAGAAACACAGAACATCAGGGGACAGACAGCATGACACTCCCTAATTGCATGCCTCCTATGTTCTCATCTCTGGAGAACCCTGCCCGTGAACCCCAGCCTCAGAAGCCAAGTGCCTTTAAGAAGTATCGCACAGGGAACAAGTAAGAAAAGAGAGCAACTTACCCATAGCACCTTATCTGACACTATGCTGAAGGCAGCAGGTGTGTAGGGGCTCTTTATCCACTTCCTTCACCTCTAGTAGCTTTTGGCTGCCTCATCGTCCCCTGTACCCTCTCACAGCCTCAATTCTTGGCCTAGTGCCAGCTGCCTAGAACCCATTTTTTAAATCCAAATTTGTAGTCTACGGCCATGCTACCCTGAACAAGCCCGATCCCATCTGATCTCAGAAGCTAAGCAGGATCGGGCCTGGTTTAGTACTTGGATGGGAGGCCACCTAGGAAGACCAGGTGCTGTAGGCATAAAAAATAAATAAATAAGGGATTGTAAACTGACAAGGTCCTTGCAATCTGTGAGGTCAACCAAGGGTTGCCTCGCCTAAATAAACAAACAAACAAACAAATAAATCCAAATTTATGATTCCTTTCAACTCTCTGGATTTGTACCTATCACAGGATACCACCTTCTCTCCATCTCTCCATCCCCTCACTCCCAGAAGCAGCAAAGATGATCCAGGTAGCCTTCCTCTAGGCCTACACTAACCACCCTAATCCCAGAGATATGACCCATAACCAGCCCAGAGACCACAGCAA
Organism: Eidolon dupreanum; assembly: GCA_028627145.1. Classification (NCBI taxonomy): domain Eukaryota; kingdom Metazoa; phylum Chordata; class Mammalia; order Chiroptera; family Pteropodidae; genus Eidolon; species Eidolon dupreanum. The sequence continues at coordinate 78,612,733 of CM053506.1, read as the reverse complement.
AAATGGAGAACCTTTGCTCCACCTAATGGATATTTCATAGTTTATCCTTATTGAGATTTTAATTGTGACTCTAGCTCTTCCTCACTGTCTGACCTTGGGCAAATGATCTGACCTCCCTGTAAAGAAAGATTAATGTTGACCTCGAAGACCATTGTTGTAGGGAAATGCTTAGCACAGTGCCTGGCCCACAGAGGCTCTCAGTAAGTGAGTGCTCCCCTTTTCCTTTCTTTCTGCAGTTACCATGAGCCACAGTATGGGAGATCAGGATCATCATTACTGGCACCCAGGCTGTCAACAGCATGCCAAGACCCACAAAGGCTGTGGGGTCTATGCTGCCAGACAATTGTGTGAGGCTGGGCAGCCACACATGAACTCCTGCTCATTTCTTTTCAGCCTGGGAGAACGCAATAGGACCATGGAAGGCTGAAAAGTGGCCCGACCAAGGCTTGGGCTGACCAAATCAAAAATGACAAGCCTGTTGAGACAACCACCCCAGAGCTTCATTTTATTACTATTTGGCTCTAATCAAGTACAAAAATATAAGTTCTCCTTCTGGTTAACTGGCAGGGCCTCTATGTAGCACAATTTGCTAATATGTCAGAATTTCAAATGCACATATCCTTTGACCTAGCAATTCTACTTCTAGTGATATAGCCTAAAGAATTGGGAGAAATGTGTATACCAGGATATTTATGGCCTTACTGTCTATACTAGCATAAGGGTTGAAACAATCTAGATGGGGGACTGAATAAATAAATTATGACATATTTGTACAATGGAATATTATATAGCCATAAAAAATAAAGGCATCTTTCAAAAAGAAAGAAGCAGGAGGAGCCAGTGCCTGAATGCAGCTTAGGTTTTTGTTTGTATTTTATTGAACTTCAAATCAAGTCATGGTGCTCACAGATCCGTGCAAGCCTTAACCAAACCACCTTGGACAGTAACTCATGGTTTTGATCTCGTTTCTATACTGCACCCTAGAGTTGGTGAAGTGGTTTCACTTATATCTCATTTGAGCTGCCCAGCGACGCTGTAGTTAAAGTGGACATCATTAGCCCATTTCACAGGTGAGGAAACTGAGGCTCACAGCAGTCAAGAGACTTGCTCAAAATCATACAATGAGTCTATGGTAAAGCCAGTCCTCAAATCTAGGGCAGTAAATGCTAAGGCCCTTCTTCTCCTTCTCTCCTTCTCTTCGTCCTTCTCCTTCCTTACTCTTTTTCTTCCTGATGCCTCCTTGGTTCATAAACCACTGACTCAGAATGAAACCAGTGTGCCTGCTGGCTCTGTGAGCCCTCCAGAGCAAATAGATGCATGGGTTAGCTCCAGACCTAGAAGGACCCAGAATATCTTCCTCTCCTTTCCTGCCAGCTCTTCTCCCTCCAAAATCAGAAGCATCACTTGGCCAGTGAGGAAGACCTTTGAAAACTCTCATCCAATTACCATTATAATTAACATCAGACTGACATAATGACAGACCAGCTCTGGAAGTCTGGCCCAGCTGCACTGATATTCATTTGGGGACTCACAATTAGAGAAGCTCTTTTTAACCACCTCAAAGTTTTTCTGATCATTTGAGGACAAATGATAACAATCATACAATCCAAACTAAAAACAATAGGGTGGAAAATTGCTATTCTCATGAAGATTCTCAGCAGGATTGCTGTGAGGGCCTCACAGGATAGCCTAGGCCATACTGGCCACCTTGGAGAAGGAGCCTATGTTTATTATTGTCTGTAGAGTCAACTTGACTGTGATCATTCATGTATCATTCATTCATTCATTCATTTTTTACATATGCTTTCACTTATTCTAATGTTATTCATACTTCCATTTTCTTATACATTTATTGACATCATTCATTTATTCACTCTTCTATTCTTTCATTTATTCACATACCCATTCATTCGACAAATATTTTATGAACAATTCTGTGCCAGACAGTTTCTATAATATCTGCTGTCATACACTTCAATCCTAGATATCACTGGCTGGATACAAAGGAAACTCCTGCACTTGCAGTGTTTATAACACGATCCTCAGCCCAAGAAGAGCTGCAAAGGAAAAAGTACTGGCTGAACACCTTTACCTGTTCCACAAAAATGATACAGTAATGTATCAGTCATGGAGCAAGGGAAGGATGTCCAGAGGGCAACCCACTCAGGGAGATGTCTTGACAAAGACAAGGGTCTAAGATTGGCAAAGGGGTTGATCAATGGGGGAAAGAAAGGATGCAAAATTCTTGTGATGAAAAACAAACACTGACCACAGCTTGATCTGATGGAGATGTGCGAGGAGGCTAGAGGTGAGTAGGAGGCACAGGGAGGGGCTGGTGCTTCCTTAAGGGTCTCAGTCCCAGTTGAGTGTGTTCCTCAAAAACAGTAATTCTGAACACTGACATGCAGAAGCTAGTAGATTGTTGATATTTTTCTTAACTCAGAGATGAAAACAACAAGCTAAAGAATAGGGTTCTCTCAATATTTTCCTTCGCTCATATATGTTTCTAAATCATTAATGTCTCTTATTCATCTAGACCAGGGTCTAGTATGAAAGAGTATCCAGTTAAGCACAAAATTATGTACTCATTGTTTTGAGTTGCATGGTCCAGAGCTCTGTGGTTTCTGGGCGCTGTAGCCCTTCATCATGTTTGCCTGTAGTTGCTGTGTAGGGCAATCTCATTAGAAATGCTTAGAGCAGCCAGGCTCAGAATACCAGGGCTAAATTCCTCATTACTGACTGTCTCAGGAGGGTACAGTTCCTCAAATCTGCCTGTGAGAGCCTCCACATCATCATCTTTGAAGCTGACCCTAAAGTTGGTCATTTGCCAATGTCTGTCCATCATCAGTGGTTGTGAACTGTTACGTCCAAGTCATTGTAACTACACAGAACAGATGGTGCTCTACTGAGTGGTGCTAGAGTAAACTGCCCTGAGCTGTTTGGATGGGTGCAGGCTGGGCTGAAATGGATGAACTAGGTAGATTTAGACAAGTGGAAACTGGACTGATCTGAATGGAGCCAAACAGTGCTAAAATAGAACAAGCTTGGCCAGAAGGTCACCTACACTGGGCCGGGATCCTGGAGGATCAGTTATTCCTAAAACACAACTCAATTACATCCCTAAGGTTCATCAGCTGAGGCTCTATGGCTCATACCCCTCCCCTCAGGCATAAGGCAAATAGTCCAGCTCCCTCTACCACCTCCTCCTCAAAGTTCATCTTTCCTCAGAGCTTTAGAAAATACTGCTGCCTGCTGCAAACTTTCATCTTCTAGTCACAATTTCATTTGAACTGGATGAGTTAATTCATGGGGGATGGGGGTACAGGAGAATGGGGGCAGATGACCATGGCTGAGAGAAGGTTGAGGCTGACTTTGAGCATCTCTACAACTTTTCCCAGTTCTGCCCAAACTCCTGAAATTAATTTTAGTGTTAGTGTTAGTGTTAGGGTTAGGGCTAGCCTTGGAGTTTACTCAGACAAGGTATTAAGTTCTATCCCTAGTTTCTCCCAAATGAGGGGAAGATAGTGGTCTACACAGGGCAGCTGGCTCCTTGGAGGTCACTTAAGTTTCTGTGCTGATACCTGACTGCAGACACATCTCATTTTGCTTCAGGAACCCATGCCCTGAATGTTGGTGTCGATGGCTTGTGGAATTCAGGACCAGTACTTTCCATACACACTGCCTTCCCTGGGCTCACTGATCATTCTTGAGCATTTTTCCTGTCCTCTCTCATCTCTCACTCTCTTTGTTCACTCCTCCCTGACTTGTGTGGCTTTCTCACTCTGCTGCCTTCCCCCTGGGACATAAGGGAGGCATTACTGATTGTTCTGCAAAAATGGAGTTGGTGCTCTGTAGTTTCTGGACTTCTCCCAGCTCCTGCTAGCCATCTATCCATCCATTCACCCATCCATCTATCCATCTATTTGTCTGTTTATTTATTGCCAGTTTTCACTCAGGGTATGGAAAATAAAGGCATTGTTACACTGATGAAGAGAAGAGAAAGAGAAGGTGGTTATTGTAAGTGTGTGTTGTCAGACATCTAATAAGCACTAACCAATTTTTGTAATTGAGTGTCCTGTTCTACCATTATCTTACAAATGGTTTGTTCCTGTAAGTTAATGTTTATCCCATATTTTAAAGACAAGCAAACTGGGACTCTCATAGCTAAGAAGTACCATAGCCATATTCAAACTCTGATCTGGCTTTTCTTTACATTGCACTGAAATATCCTGTCCTCCCCACACCTGTGGCCACAATCCAGAGATGGGTCCAGGTCTTCTTGTTTCCTGATGTTCCTGCCACTGTATCACATTGCCATGACATTTGTTAGGGAATGAAAATTAGTCAAAACAGAAAGGGGAAGCTACAAATGAAACAAAGGTTGGTTATTGAATTAAGCTGTTTTCTCTTTTTTTTTTTTAACATAACTCAGTCAAATTGATTTATGTGCAGTGGCCCAGGCAGTGCCTTCTGCATGTTAAACTCTGCCCAGGATCTGAGCAAGAAAGGAAGCTCATGGGAAGCTATTCCTGAGGCTGCCAGTGCACATGCTATTGTTCTTGTAAAGGGTAAGAGTCACAGATCTTGAACTGGTGAGATCTGGGTTTGGCCCTAACTGCCATCCCACCTTAACAGGAAGGGTTTGGAACAGATGTCATCATGCCGACACCAGATGCCATTAGGGACCTTCTGATGAACCAGGTTGCCAGCCAGCACCTTCTTTGCCCTACCCTGATATTTGATTTAATACCTAAGTTGACCTGGCTGTAGACCGTAGGTCTCCCAGGCCACCATTGGCTACCAGGCTAAACTGATCTCAGTTTGGCTTCCAGAAGTCTTTGGACTTGATTAGCTTGCAGGTCCTGATGATTTTGCATTAAATTCATTTAGAATAAATCATTTATCTGATCTAATTTTCCTGGCCTACAATTCAAATTGTTCTCTGAGCAGATTGTTTCATTACTAACTTTATTGTATTAATTTTTGACTAATATTCCTGGAAACTGATAGGACTTTCCTTTTTTCCTCATCACTTGAAAAAAATATAAAGTTGAGAACTTTAGGAGAATCGGGCCTATGCTTGCTCAGAGTGATACATCATGGGAGTATCACCAGGCTGTTTCTAGGGATGAGAAGAAAATATAATACTTGGAGAGAAGCTTAAATGATCAATGGCTGTTAGCCAAATAAATCAAGGATGTTACACAGTTAATAATAACAGCTGGTTGTCATTATTTGAGTGCCTGCTAGCTCTAGCAAAGCTCTTAGAGATTCAGAATAAAATAGCAATTATTAGAACAGCTACTGGAATCAAATTGTCTATGTTCACATCCCAACTCAGCCACTTATTACTCAGTGACCTTGGGCACTAAATTACTAGCCTTTCTCTAAGCTGACTTCCTCATGGAACTCTTAGTTCAGTGCCTAGCACACAGCAAAGTACTCAGTGTCAGCTATCGTTATCATTGCCTGTTTTGTTCCCAGCTGCTACAGTAGGTATTGTTATTTACATTATACAAGTGAGAAAACTAAGACTCAGAGAAATTAGCTGACTGCATCACGTGGCAAGGAAATGGCAGAGCAGGAAAGCCAGTTTTCCCAGACCTTGAACCCAGGTCTGTCATGGTCAAAACACAAGGTTCTTTCAATGACACTTCACTTTCTCTTTTACCTTTTCTGAGAGTGTTTACAGGCCAAAATATTAGTCTGTTTTCACATTCAACATTTCAACATCTCATGCAAATAATTTTGTGAGCAGCCCTTTGATCTTCCAGAATTCTCTAGGCTCTCATTATACTTGTAAATCATTTAGGGGTAGAAACATACATTCCACATCTTTTTAAATTCGAAAGTTTTAGCACAGTGACCTTCCCATAACAGGAGTCAGAAAATAATTTAGCAAATGCTTGCATAGAGTTTACTATGTGTCAGCCACAGTTCTAAGTGTTTTACAAATATCTGCACATGTAATCCTCACAACTCTTTGAAGAGGCTACTGGTATTATAGTGGAGGAAATTGAAGCATAGAAAGGTTAAGAACTTGAACAGGGACACACAGCTAATAAGAGATAGAATCGGAATTTGAAGTATGTACTGTGCTATGTTTGATAAAACAAAGGAAAAAACAGTCAGAACCTGACCTTGAGGAAAATTCAGTCTTGTACAGATAAGACTTGGCCCAGCCACTATTATTTATAATTTATGTCCCACCCACATTACAACAGGAATGTTAACAGATTGCCTTTACAGAGCTAAAAATATACATCAGACTGTACCATAATGGTCCCATCTCACTAATTCTGTGGGCCATACACAAGCTCACTCCACTCCTGGTGTGCCCTTCCACCTGGAAAATTCCCAATTACCTAGCAAGCTTTCCCCACTTGTACCAATTGTACCCACGAGATTTTAATTCACAGGGGTGACTGAGTGATGACACAGAGAGGCCAATGCCTTTGAAAGACGACTTTTATTACTTACATTTTCCAAGAGGAGGGGACATGCCATGGCATGCAGGACCACATGGGAAAGCACCAGGTTTTCTCAGGAGGCAGAAGATGGTGAAGAGAAAGCATGGCCCAGAGCCTGGATTGTGCTGTCCATAGGAAAGGTCAGGCAGGGAAAACAACTTAAGAGGCAGGGAAAACAACTTAAGACTAACAAGTCTGAATAATATTGGTGGTCTCTAGTTGTCTGCACCTGGCCCTAGAGAGATTTAGGGCAGAGGAAGGAATATTGCCTCTTGAAATATAAGGGTCAGATAGAGGAAGTGGTTCAGAGTTTGGGCTGTGGCTTGGTTATTGTATATGAAAGGTGTGCTCCTGATCCCTTTGTCATTACTAAGAATTGATTAGCCCTAGGAAGGACAGTTTCTCCCCAAGTCAGTAAAGTCATAAAACCCAGGGCATCAAGAATACAGAAAGTAAAAAAATACAGTTAATATACTACCCTATAGAGTGTCCTCCATTTCTCTATTTCTATGGTCTCCTCATTTCTTTTCTCTCATAGTATCTGGACCAGGGCCCTATTTGGGATTCTATTCACAATTATTAACATATCTACCCCTATGAAGGCAAAGATCATGTCTTATCCATCATTCCAATCCCAGTATCTAGCATGGTCCCTGGTACATGCTATGTGGTTAAGAAACATTTGATGACTGAATGAATGTGAGAGAGAAAGACCTGAAATGGACCAGAAAACAGGAAACAGTTGTATCAGAGATGAGGTCATACCTGTCTCTACTCAGAGTGTCCTGGCAATGAAGACAAAACAGAATAAAACGAGAAAGAAGGAGAAGGAGGAGCAGGAGGACCCATATGGGTCCAGTTGCTCCCACTGCCTATCAAACAAGTCATTCAAGTTTTTAGGATAGAAACTTTTTTCTTGGTATTAACTTCTCTGGGGTACTCACTTAATTGGGTCTCATAGGAAGACCATTGAGTAATATATAGACAATATGTCAGTCAGGAATACCTATATAGTCTTCATGTGGTCATTTTACTCCTTTAGCTTTGATGAAATGGAAAGATTATTATTGTAACAGCTGCAAAAACATGTCCATGGCTATCTATGCAAATAAAGTATAAACATCCTGCTCTCTGGGGATCTCATAGAATGTCCACAGCCCAGAATGCACATGTTGTTTCTCTTAAATGTCACCCAGCATGCATTTGACAGAAGCTGAAGAGCTGTCAGGTCAAGCCTGAGCCTTAGACAAGGGTTTGTAGTACACTAGATTGGAAATAGAGCTATCTGCCTCAGATGTTGCCCCCATATCCTGGAGGTGGACAGCCTTTGAGAGCTTAAACGCAAATCAGTCTGGAGTCCCTGGGTTTATTCTCTACCTCTGCTCTTGTCCTGAAAGTGTTGTCTGAATTCTTGCTCTCAGTCTTGTCTTTTTTTTTCTTTCTTTTTACTTTTTTGGGGAGTAAAAGATAGTTTTATTGAGGTATCATTTACATACCACAAAATTCATGCATTTTAAGTGTACAATTCAATATTTTTTAGTAAATTTACAGAGTTGTACAACCATCACCACAGTCTAATTTTAGAACATTGCCATCACCCTCAAAAGAAATCTCATTTCTATATTTGTAGTTACTCCTAGTTCCCATCTCTGAGTCTAGGCAACCACTAAGCACCTTCATCTTTTACCCTATCACTTCAACCCTTTCATATCCAAATTGATAACTCAGGCTGTTGGGGTCTTTCAATCAATAACATCTTTTTGCCTTTTATGGAAGTCATTATAGAAGAATTGAAATTTGTTTTCACTTAGTGAGTGACTTAGCAAAACTGTAGTTTAGCATTAAGCTGAAAAGCCAATAGTCAGAAATAACAAGGCCACACATCTTTCCATAAATTATTCACTGACGGAGGACACCATCTTCCTGATAGCCCTGCTGCTAGCTTGTGATGAGGCTTGAGCAAGTCACTTCCTCTCTCTGGGGCTCAGCTTCTTCATCCAGATGATTGCCAAGGTTTCTATCAGCTTTAGGTTTATAAAAATCTTTAATAGAAGTGAAAAGGCATACAAACGATGATGAAGGTTGTTTTCTTTCTCAACACTCTTTCTTGTTCAAAGGTCAGGAAATTCCACACCAGCGTGACTGATCATTTTCACCTCCTCAGGTGCTTGTGGCCAGTTCCTCCAAATGAGGCTTTTCACTGAAAAATAAAGTACTTTTTAAAACACTGTAGTTTCTTTTTTAAGACATTTTTTTTCTGTATGTGAGAGATAAGCAACCTTATTTTAACTAAAGCAGCATGTGGCAGCTACCCATAAGTAAATTATTGTTGAATGCAAAGATAAGATCAATCCAACTAGACAGCTGATGGGGGGGGAGAGATGTGACCTTCTTAAATATAAATGAAAAAATGATTCCTTCTGATTGGAGGAAAGGATCCTGGGGAGTGGAGGGGGGAAGCTGTATGCCTGTCTTCTTTCTATTCCAAATCATTATAACCTGTATAGTAAGCTTCTTAATATGATGAGACACCCACATTCTGCTAAGGATACTGAGACTGGTAACTAGAGAATCTCTCCTAGGCTCTCTCTGAGTCCATTCAGGAATTTTGGGGAAGCCTTGCATGGTCATCGATGATGGGTTCTGCAGCCAGATCCCAAGCTGGACCCCTGAGTCGATTTACTATCACAGGCAGAAGCAGCAGAGCCAGAGGAGAATCTAAAGTAGAAGTGGAAATACTTTGACAGTAGAAAGTTATGGTCAAAAGCATATTTAAGGGTAAAGCGAGACCATAAAATGCAAGAAAAGACTGAAGCTAAAAATGAGTCTCTGCATGGAGTTCATCATGCAAGGCAGTTTCACAGATTTAACCTTCCACTGGCAGCTTTTCCAACGGACTTGGGGCTTGCAAGAAGCTTGATCTAGAAGGAGACAAACATGAAGCCAAAACAGAAAAAGTGCAAAGATCCTCCAAGAGCATCCCTAGACAACAGCTGTCTTGCCTCATAGACAACTATGGCCCTGGAGAAAAATTAGAGTCAGAGAAGAGAATCAATTCTCTCAGAATCTTCTGGATCAGTCATGTCATTTGAAGATACTTGAAGCTCCCAGAAAGGTCACTCTCCAGGAGAGGGAGCTCCCATAACTTAATTTCCTTTTGTTACATTGTGAGCTTCATTTTCTGCCATTTTCACCTCCCTTCTATCTCTTTCCCAGGCCTGCCAAGTCCTGTTTATTAAAAGTGTTGTGTCCAATTTACCCAGCTTTTAATTAAGCTGTCAAGTTGAAACGGGATTGTCTCCTGGGAAGCGAACAAAGATTTTACGGTCATTTAATTTTTGCTTAGGATTTAAAATCTTACTTCTGGCATGCTTAAAATTATTAATGAGATCCAGGAATTCTTGCCCATTCATGTGCATTACAAGACATAAATCATTAAGCTCAATTAGGGTCCAGGGAAACTTGTGAAGTTAGAGTTGGAGGTAGTGTTCAGTCATATCTATTCAAAGCAGCCAAGCGATAGAGTTGTGACCATCAAGGGCTGGGTGGGGAACGGAGTTAGGGAGAAGGGCATGGAGACACAGGAAGGAAGGGAAGGAGGGAACATTAGCATGGTCAAGGGGTCAAGGACTGGAATTCAGGTAGAAGAACAGAGAGGGAAGAAGGGGAGAAAGGAATTAGGGAGATGAATTGCAAGAGGCAAGGTACACATTTGTAGTGCTCACCAGTAGTTCTGGTTCTCCTCTTCTTTCAAACACAAGAGAAAATTAGAACTCCCTAACCCCATGAAGTTAGGCATGACTATGTAACTTCCTTTGGCCAGTTAAATAAAAGCAGAAGTGACATGTGTCTCTTCTGTGGAAGCACTTAAGAGCTGGCATGCAATTCCCCTTGTTTACTTATCTGTTAGTGTGTTGAGATGGTGATGTCATTTATATAGTTAACTCTCTGACAGCTTGGGCCTCTGAATGACTAGGATGATCAGAACCCTCCAGTGACCTGCTTTCGATATGTAACATGAATGAGAGATAAACTGAGATAAACTTGTGTTGGTTTAGGCCACTGAGATTTTGGAAGTGTTTGTTACTTTCTTATCACTCAATCATTGCAACTGATAGAAGTGAGTTGAAAGCAGAGACACCAGTTTGTAACAGAGGGAGCCTGGTAGGGAGGCCAGGTAAGAACCAGAAAGAGGAAAGAGGAAAGACAAGTGAGAAGCAAGATCTGAACAACTTGAATTTTCAGCCTGTGGACAGTGGTTTGCATGGAATAGTCCTGTGGAAGGGCATCACATGGAAATGAATCTTAAGTGTATGCTGCCTGCATGGTTCTAGAAAGATGTTAGGTCCTTCTTAGCCCTCAGCATAAAGGCTCCAGTTTCTCCCCAAAAAGAGATCTCTGGCTCTGAGATCTTCTCATTATCAAGCATATCTTAGGAGGGAGTAGAGTTGTAGGGGTACCCAATACTCACAAACTCATCTACTCCAGTCAACTTTCACCCTTTGCATTTCCCCTACTTTATATCTCTCTTTCCTCAATACCTTTCCTGCAGTCCTCTAAGCTCACTTCCTCTTGCTTGTTCTTCCCAAGACCAGAAAACTAGTCCCAAGAATGTTCAAATGTTTCAAACTGTAGGTCCTGGGAGACCTGGAGGCTAGCTATTTCCCTGTAATGAAACCCTTGACAAGATTACTCAGATACAGCAAGGAGCATAGCACTTGGCACACAAGGGCCTCGACATCTGTTAGCTTCTGCCTTCCCTCAGGAAGACACTCCTCAGGTCATTTCTGCATATCCTACTTCAGGGACTTCCTGTCAAATGGCTTAGCAGTTGGAGACGAAAAGAGAGAGAGTTTGGTAGGAAGAACAAACTCAGAAATTTGCAGCTTCTACCCAGATCAGCCTCTGCCTAATCAAGAGAGAAGTTAACTGTGTTTAGTTTAGAACAGACTTCTTGCCCAGACTGGGCAGACAGGTGTCTAATGTAACTTAGGTCTGTTTATTTAGTCCCTATCTTAGACAAATTTCTTGGGAAGTTAACCTGTGAGGAGATAGGGCCCCCAGCTTATCTGAAAAGGGCTCACTTTTCTATTACTCAAAGGGATGAGGTCTCAATGTTGGATGGGGCAGAGTAACAGCTACATTGAACCCAGGTCACTGTTTGGCGTTGTTCACCACTGCTACATGCACACACGTGTGCACACACATACATATATTTCAAGAGACCTTATTCTCGGGCTTTCTTCCCATGGCTTTCTCCCAATCAGAAATGCCAGGAAGCTGAAAGCTGGGAAGAGGGCACACATATCATAGGATGTAGAAGAAAGGGGTCATAAAAACATGACCACATTGAGAACAGAAGTTACTTCTCAATCACTGTGGGGTCTGGACACTGTGCCTATACATGATGGCCAATGTGAACTGGGAGAACAGGTCAGACTAAAATCAAGATGGGAGTAGATTTTTTCACCCTAACACTACCTAAGGATGGAGAGTGTGTTGAGCTGAATCAGGAGAGAGTGTAGAAGATGGAGGTGGGGTGGGTAGGGGGTGTAATCACTCAGGAGTGTAAAGATAAGCCTTCTACCTCAATGCTACCCTCCCTTCACCCGTGTGACCCAAGTTTGAGGGCCTTGGATGGGTGATTTCCTGAAGGCTGAACAAATAGGCTGTCACAGATATTTTTTCTAAAGTGTGCACATTTCCATTAGTGCCAGATTATCTGAAGAGGGGTTTATTAGGCAGATCTCAAGAGCAGAAGATGGAGAAGGGCATGAAAGACAGGACCTTGGACCCAAAAAACCATCAGGAACCGCAATACCTATGACCCTACCTTGCTTCTCCTGGGCCCACCTGATCTCTCATCTCCATCCATCTCTGTGTCTGTTTTACTTTTCTCTCTCCCTCCCACCTCCCTATCTCTCCTTCACTGGGTACATGGTAAAAAATGGCCACCCAAAGTGGCTTTCAAATCTTGGATTGCATTAACTTGCACTGACTCTGTTATTTATTCATTTATTTGCTCATTCACCAAATATTTATTGAACACCTGCTATATTCCAGGCCCTGTTCTGGATGTTGGGGATATATTGGTGAACAAGATAGAAAAAGATTCCTAATGTCATGGAGCTTACATTCTACTGTGGGAGGAGGAGATAAACAATGAATAATAAGCGTGATATACAAGTAACTTACATGGTATGTTAGAAGGTGATCAAGCCAAGAAAAACAAACACGTAGAGTAAGGTCAGCAGCCCAACAAGAAGAGCAGACAGAAGTATCTCTCTGTGCCTTTTCCACAGCCTGCCCTCTTCCCACCATCATGGAAAACTTCCCAGCCTAAGATCTCTTTTTTCACTGTGATCTTTATTGAGAAGGTCATTATCTGACAAATATAAATCGCTGTGACTCAAAAAAAAAAGGTTATGATTAAAGAGAGATTTTAAAATAAGGTACAGTAAATTAGTAAATTATTCACAATAAAACTGAAAGCTCAATCAATATGAAGAATAAAACAAAAGCATTATAGAGCTGAATGGTGGACATTGCCTAATGGGGCTCCTTCAGCTAGACCTTGAGCTGTGCCCTGAGCTTTCCTGCTGCACCGATTAGATGCCAGTGATGTGATGGGAGAGTAATCATTTCCTTTCCTCAGGTCCCCAAGAACCATCTCTAGCCAAAACAGAAAGTGGATCCAATGTGCTTTAGAAGGTTTCACATCTGTTTTTTCTCTAGTTTCTTTTTCCATCTGCCATACTTGTTATGTCTTAACTTTAGATCTCATATTTTCATTCATATTTCCTCTACTAACATTTACTGAGCATCTACTATACGCCAGGCCCCATGCTAACCACAGGAAGTACAGAGCCAAGTGACATAGGGCCCCTGCCAAAGAAGCTCACATCCTAAGACAAAGAAGCAAATAGATCTTCACGAGTGGTCAAGATTAGTGCCTTGATAGGGATTGTGCCAAGTACTAGATGAGCACTGTGGGTGGACAAACTACATTCCAAGGGAAATTTGGCAACACACATAGTGGTCCCTGTCTCTGCCCTCTCCAGTGCTGGGAGCCCTCTTTGAACAGCCCCAAGTTTGCATCATCTTTTTCATTTTGCATTATAGTTGTGTATTTTCTCAGCTGACCTCCCTATCAGACGGTGAACAGTCTACACAGAATCTGTACTTCCTTACTAGTTATTGTGTCCCTAGCCCATAGCAGAGTGATGATTCAGAATATGTTATAAGTTCTTGTGTTCTGTAACATTTGTGCTGGCCCTTGAAAAATGAGTCAGAGTCCAACAGGTCAGGGAGGGAAGAATAAACTCATTCATGCTGAGCTATTAGGACTTGCTCTGCCTTCATTTCCACTCCTGGCTAATTGGGATGAGAGCCAAAAATCAGCCAAAGGAATAAACCACTAATGGCAGAATTTCCAGCATTGGAGGAGGCAGAGAAGTATGACAGATAAACTTCCCAATGTCTATCTCCACCACTGTAGTTTCCTCTGATGTATTTTCAGCAGCATGTGAAAGATTATTAGAAAAGGGCTCCAACTGTGTCTCCATGATGAGAAATGCTACTTGTTTTCCACCTTAGCCCCAGAAGTGTGATCCAGGGCCAGTCCTAGATACAAAAATGTCTATAAATTATGGGGGCAGCTTCTACAAGTGAGGCATTGAAGTAAAACACAGGAAGTGTGAGCTTTGAAGTCACAAATTCAAGCCCAGCACCACAACTTACCAGGTGTGAGTCCCTGGGAGTCACTTAATTTCTTTAAGACTCAATTTCCCACATCTGTAAAATAGAGAAAATTATCTTAACACCAACTTCATGAGCTTTTGCAAACTTTGACATAAATATATGTGCCTAACACATAGTGGATGCTCAAGAAATGTAAAATTTTGACCCCTGTTTCTGTTATATAAATTCCAGTTTCAGAGCCATAATTTTTAAAACATTTCATTTTCTGTTCATCAGAAACCAGAGATGCGTCTGCTCCTGGGTGGTGCAACGAGAACTAGGACTAAATGCCCTGAGCTTCTTCCAGCCCCATGAGTCAGTGACTTTCTGGGCAGCTTTGGTCAATGCCCCTCCCTGGGCCTCTGTCTTTATTTGTAAAATGAGGGATTTGGGCTAGATGACATTTACATTCCTTCTGATTCGGAGTTTAAGTTTCTCTGGTAATGAAGGGATCAGCTAATATTGGGAAAATTTGCTGTTCTCCTCTAATTGATTACGAAGTGAAAAACAAAAGCCTGAGAGGAATTCAGAAGTCCTACCAATTTCATTTACAACTTCTCTGGCCTTTGTTATGACCACTTACCATGAATCAGACCTTACATGTGCACTTGCTTATTTAATCGTCACCATCACCTAATGTTCACATTTTATCAATTTTTAAAATGCAGTTTAGGGAGGTTAAACACATTGGTCAAGATTCCACAGCTACTAAGTGCTAAAGTGAGTGTTTTTTCCTCCAAATTGACACACCTCTGATGGGAAAAGCCCACGTATCATTACCTTTACCCACATTGACATTCATCCAACCCGGGTTCCTGAAATAGAAACAATCTAGGGTCTTCATCATCAGGAAGTTAAGTTCTGCCTCATAAGTTAAGACCAGAGGCATAACCCCTGACATATGCCCATCACACCTGTTAGAGAGAATGACAGCAGATTGGAGGACTAGTTAGGTGTCTGTGAATAATAGGCCCTCAATATATTTTTATTAAATGAATGAATGAATGAATGAATGAATGAATAAATAAATAAATAAATAAATAAATAAATAATTGAGTGAATAAGGGATGGATGGATGGATGGGAGCACTGTGAGAACAGGAATTCAGTCTTCCTCTTTTGTATATCTGCTTCCAAGAAGATACGACCCACCTATACAAGAGTGAAGGGAAACACTTAAGATATTGCTGTGAGCTCCCATGATTGTCTCCAGGCAAGACTGGTTCTAAGGTGAAGCATATGAGGTGTCTAGGATACAAAATTTAAAGAGGCACTTATTCTCCATAAATTTTGCTCTCCTTGGTACCTCCTTTGCCTCACCCTGTCTCCAGGATTATTTCCTCTCAGTTCTTCTCTATTCCCTTGCCTCTTCCCTTCCTTGCTGGTTCACGTTATTCTGACCTTGACCTATGTCTTTCTTTAGCCTAGTGTTTGCCAACCCTGGCTGCACAATAGAATCATCTGAGAAACTTTTTCAAAAATACCCATGTGTGGACGCAGCCCAACAAATTGAATCAGAAACTCCATTGATGGGGCCCAGGCATCAGCACTTGTTGAAAGCCTTCAACTTTAACTTGCAACCAGAGCTGAGAGCCACTGTTCTACTCCTTCTGATAGATGACCCAGTTTTGAGCTGTTTTCTATAACGTAATTCTCACCTGTGCTACCTTCTGTAACAACAGATGCTATGGAACAGGTTTCTCTCTGCTCCCATCGAGCTTTTCCACAATTGATTAGTGAAACATTTCTTTCCATTTTTATTCACATCCCATTTGCTCTGAGATGAAGACAAGTCCACAGAGGCCATACTCAAGAATAATAACATAAAACATAATAGTTAGCATTTATTAAAGGCTACAGTCAGCCAGAGGTATGCTAAACTCCTTAGAGGTATTTCACTTATTGTTACATTATAACCCTATAAAATAGGTTCCATATTTAATTCCCATCTTGGAACTGGGGTAAGAGAGGCACAGAGAGATGAAGAAACTTATACAAGATTACTTGGCTAAGAAGTGGAAGAGTTGGAGTTTCAACATAGGAGCATGGTCCCCAGGGCCCAGACCTTTCACTGTTATGCTTGGTCTCTGTCACCAAGGTGTTGTTTCAGTCACATCATGTATAGTGTTAGATACCATGGGTGTGTTCTTCCTCTTGGGGCAAAGAGTGGCCTGATGAGTCTACTCCATGACCCTCCAGGAGTGCCTGGCTCTGTATGAATCCTAGACTGGCACAGCTTAGGTCACCAATTAGAACCTCTTTGGGGCACATATATTCCCTCACTTCATCCTTTCCACAATCCCAGGACTTAGGTGTTATTATCTCCCATTGTACTAAGCCTAAGAGGTCATATAACTTACCTAAGACCATACAACTGATCAGTAGTTGAAATCCTGACCCATATCTCTCAGATAGTAAAGTCTAAGCTTTTCTCTCTACACTAGATGAGAAAAACTGCTATGGGTCAATGGTCAGAGAAGACTAGTAGAGGAGGTGAGAATTAAGCTGAGATGTAAAGGCAGGGTAGAGTTCAGCTATGTGGAGGGAAAAAGGGAGGGATTTCAAACAGGAGGAACAGCGTGAGCAATGGCATGGAAATAGAATTCAGTGGAGCATTAAAGATATGGTGAATAGCACACTTTAGCTAGAACAGGTAATTTATATAGTGCCACAGTGACTGTGGCATTGGAGGGTACCATAAGGCTTATTGGGAAGGTTATTGAAAGCCAAGCTAAGAAGCTTGGGCTTTATTATGTAGGCATCAGGGAGCCATTGAGCAGACAAGCGTTGTATGTAAAGTGGTGTTAATAGAGTAGAAATCATCACGATGAACTGGATGGGGCAGCAAGGAGTGAGCCAGGACATGAGTTTGGAGGTGATTAAAATGGGCCACATGAGAGGTCAGGAGACACAGACTTGGGATGATGGCTGGGAAAATGGAAAATGAGATAGAGATATGAAAAACATAACAAAGAAAATTCTGCAGGGCATGTCTACTGATTAGCTGTGGGGATAAAAGGAATGAGATGCACCAAAGATGACTCATTAGCCATCAAGTATCTGCTGCCAAGACAGAAGCTGCAAATATAAGCATTCATAGTCCCTGCTCTTATAAAGTGTACTTGGCAGATGGGGGTACCAATAGGTAAACAAGTCGTTAGAACTCAGGCGATAGCTGCTATTACAGAGGCACCCCCAGGTATTGTTTCAGCATGGGGGTACCTTGATTCCTGTGGCAAAGACTTAGCCAATTAGGACAATTTCAAGCTCACGGTGACCCAGCTATGTGAAACCAAGGAGGAATTGATGACCTCAGCAGGAGAATAACATGGAGGGGATGTATTGACCATACTGATGATTAGGGAGAGAGAACAGCACATACAAAGGCACAGAGGTGTTCCATGGCATGACAATTTTTCAACTCCAAGATTTTGATGCTGAGTAAATTGGATAAGGGAGAGTCCAGAGGGAGCAGTTTTGGGGAAAAGAGGGAGCAGTTTTGGGGAAAAGATCATAAGTACAGTGGTTAAAAGCACAGATTTTAGAATCAAAAGGATATGGATCCATTTCTAGTTATGGAATATCACACAAGTCATTTTACCTCTCTGAGCCTAGTTTTCTCATCTACAAAATGCGAATGGTATTACTTACAGTATAGATTTCTTGAAAGGATTAAATAAGAAAATACAAATAAAGCACTTAGCCTAGAAGCTAGCACATATGTCATAAATAATAGATGGGGTTATTCTATTGTCATGATTGAGTTAGGTATCAATGACATGTCAATGAGAATGCCCATCAGGCAGTTAGATATGGGAGAACTGGACTGCAACTGAAGATCAAAGCAAGGAGAGATGATCCTCACAGCCCTGAGATTAGATAAGTCCATCAGTGGACCTAGATGGCAGGAAAAGAGCAGAGGTTAAGGACTGAGTCTCTGTGATATTATAAAAATTGTTGCTTGGTGCTGGGAGGACTTAGAGCTGGCCATGAAAAGAGAAGGACTGAGTCTGTGTGGTCTCATAGAAGCCAAAGGAAGTAATAACTCGAGAAGTAGGCCAGGATCAAATATTTGACCAGGAAGTTTCTAGGTGACCTCTGAGAGAATAATTCCTATGGAATGACTGGTATTGATAAAATTGTAGGAAATTTTAGAAGGAGGATAGGTGGGAGAGAGTGGCGTGACAAAACCAGTTTTGGAAAAGCAGTTGGCCTGAGGCCTCATTCTAGGTCCCCTGTTCAAAAAATTCCATCTTACTGGGGAGGCGACATACCTCTTCTATGCTTTTCCTCATCTATACTACACTTTGATCTTAGCCAAAAGGCCAAGAAGTGATTCCTCGTCTATAAAAGAAGTATATTAGACATGATTTCCAAATTCCTTTCCAGCTCTCAGATTCTAAGCAGCAGAAAAGGGGGCAGGACATTGTGGGGAAAGAATTAGGAAAAATGTGCTAGAGATGTAGCTAAGACTATACCATTTCCTTTCTCCTTCTCCATTTGTCACCTGCTACTTCTTGGAGGAAGGAACATGTGGTAGGCATCCTCTAAGTTGGCCACCAGTGATCTCCACCTCCTGTATTCATGCCTTTGTGTAAACTTATCCCCTTGAGTGAGGTGAGTAGACCCCTAGTGACTTTTTCCTAATGAATAAAATATGGCAAAAGTGATACATGTCACTTCTGAGATTACACACTTCTGAGATTACGAAAAGACTCAAAGAGTCTGTGAATTTCAAAGAGACTATGGCTTTCATCTTGCGTGTTCTCTCAAGCTTTCTCACTCACTCTGAGGAAAGCCGTGTTGTGAGCTGCCATGTTGTGAGCTGCCCTGTGGAGATGTCCTCAGGGCAAAGAACTGAGGGCGACTCCCAGTCATCAGTCTAATAGTTCGTGAGAAACTGAATTCTGTTAACAGGCATCCCCCAGCTGAGCTTTCAGATGGGACCACAGCCCTATCAGACACTCCACAGCCTTGCTAGAGACCTTGAGGCAGAGACACCCAACGAGGTTGTTCTTGGATTCCTGGATTCCACAGAAACCATGACATAGTAAAGGCTTGACTTTTTAAGTCACTAAATTTTGGAGGGAATTTTTACACAACACAGAATTACAAACTACGTGACTACCAACAAAACAACTAAGTTGTGTTTTAAAGAAAAGGGGTGTTAACTAGAGGAAGAAAAGAGAAGAAGGGGAAGAGTGTTGCAGGTGGAAGTCACAGCACATGCCATTCTCACGCTTGGGTCTCAGTGTGCCATGAGTCTTGAGCCCCACGTGTAGGCCCGCACAGAATTGGTCCTCTATACTTGCTTAATGAAGTTTATTGTGGTGAACTCATCATCGTCACCTCCCCACAAGCCTTAGAAAAAATTTATTGTGTTCTATTCTCATTTACTCAAACTCACTGCATTATTTCTGTTCATAAATAGTTTGCCAATTCTCTTAGGATTCTCAGGAATGCGTGCCAGCTTACTGATTTGCATGCATGAAGACATACAAGAATCATTTTGTCAGAAGCTGTAGTGGTATGCTTTCCAAATCTCTTCCTTGATCTTTCTTCTGCAGACAGATTTAACTAATGGGCTAGATGTCTTAGTTGTGGGTGAGCTAGCATTAATTTCCTACCTAGTTTCACTTATAAGAACTAGCCTCAGAGACTCTTCATTGTCTTTGCTCTGCTGACATATTTGCTGAAACCCTACCCAGCAAATTTTTACCTATGATGAGATTTCCCTTCAGTTCTAGAATCCACTAGCAGAACTAGGTGACCTCCCTCTACTATAGATTTGTAAATCTCACCCTATTCCTTTTCTCCTCTTCCAGTATTTAATCGAGACTACTCAGCCTCATTTCTAGTTAAATTGGGACTCGGGTGACTAGTTCTGGTCAACAAGCTGTAAGCAGAAAGGATGTGTGTTCCTATCTATTTGAGGGCCGTTAAGAGTAGCAATGAATTCTCATGACCTCTATTCTCCTGCTGTAGTGCCCACAGAGACAATGAATTGAGATGGAAGTATCACAAGATGGCAGCAGCCTGGATTGCTGAGTTACCACATGGAGAACAGCCACCCTACCCTGGACTTTGCGTGAACAAGAAATAAACTTGTTAAGTCACAGAAATTCAAAGATTTACTTATTACCACAGCATAGCCTAGCTTATACTGACTAAGGGATCCCTGAACTAACTGTACTAGTCCTCTCCTTTCCAATGGTTAACCAGCCATTTGCTGTAGGAGGTAGCTCTGGGCCAAAAATCTCTGGAAATGTAGTCTGAGCCATCCCTGGTAAATGAGTAATCACTGCTGATGAGAGTCTGTATCCTTAAAAAAGATGAAAAGGCTGTCAGATGAATATGTGTATGTGGAGAGTGGAGAGGGAGGGTAGGTAATTAGCTTCAGGGATGACTGGACCTAGTCACTCCCATACCAGGAGGTCATTCTCTGTTCCACCTTCATTCTCTACTTCTCTCAGGTGTGGGCATCATTCTGTCAGACTAATTTTTCTGCAAAGTTAAATCACGTGCCTCAAGCAGTCTGGAACTCATTCTTACAGTTACTGGATGGCTTAAAACAACAGATATTTTATTCTCTCACAGGCCACAAATCAAAAATCAGTATCACAAGGCTGAAGTCAAAGTGTTGGCAGGGCCACGCTACTTCTGGAGGCTGTAGGAAAGAATCTGTTCCTCGCCTCCTCCAGCTTCTGGGAGCTGCTGGAATTCCTTAACTCCTAGTCTTATGACTCCATTCTCTGCCTCGGTAGTCACATTGCCTTCTCTTCTGTCTGTAGTCAAACTTTTATCTGCCTCCCTCTTACAAAGATACTTACTTAAGATTGCATGTAGAGGGGTTCACTGGGATAGTCCAAGAAAATATCTCCAACTCAAGATCCTTAAATTAATCACATCTGCAAAGGCTTTGCCATATAAGGTAATATTTACAGATTCTAAAACCTTTGGGGGATGGGCATTGTTCAGCCTACTATACCTGGCTAGAAGGACAGAGTCAGTTTGTTGCCTGAACAATGAAGAAGAGATTGTACAGTGATAAAAATGATAAAGACCCATAACCATTTTCCTCCTCAGTGTCTGTCCCTACAGGCCAGGACCTGGGTTTGTGAGGAAGGCTCCTCTGCTGGCTGGGTCATCTGGGAAAAGAGCTGAGATACTTAGTGTTTAACTGTGCACCAAAGGACTTTGGAGTCAGAACTGTATCTGAATCTTTTGATAAGTGCCTTAATCCTTTTGAGCCTCAGTTTCTTCATCTATAAAATAGGGATTCGAATAGGACCTGTGTCATAGCTTTGTTGTGATGTTTAAATAAGAGAATGCATGTAAATGCTTAGCATAGTGCCTGTCACATACTGGACTCTCAGACATTTTCATGGAAATGAGAAGGTGAAGGCCCTGATGAAAGTCACTTGATGTGTCGGAGGAACTAAATTAAGGAGTGTGACAGAAAATCTGAGAGCTGCACAAAAAATAGCACTAAATGAGACCAGAGAGATCCGAAGGGGCCCGCATTTGCCGAGGACCCATGGATGTTAAGGATGTTTATAAGATTGTTCTTTGGAGAAAGGTTGTATAGCAGGTGTGGCATGATCAGAGAGCATTCTTGCCCTTGGTTGGAGAATGGTGTGGGGGTAGGTATACACTGGAGTTCAGGTGAGGGATGCCTATAGCTTGGATAAAGGTAGTGGCAAAGTCAGTGGAGAGAAGTGGATGGATTTGAACTCTACTTAATAGGTAAAATCAACAAAATTCGATGATTAATTAGATCAAGGTGGAGAGATATCAAGATACAACTCCTGGGTTCTTAACTGAGTGTACAGTGGTGCCATTCACAGGAATAAGTAACACATGAAAAGCACCAGGTATGGTAAGGAGCATGGGAATGCAGGGAAAGGTGATACATCCAGCTTTAGACATATTAAGTAGAAGGTGAATATAAGGCAGCTAAGCTACATGGAGAAGATAAATGGGCACCTAGAGATACAGTTGGATCTCTAGAGGTCAGAGGTGGAGATAGAAGTTTTTGTCATAGCTTAGAGTTGGCTGTCAATGATGCATGTATATGGGAGAGAGCACCTAGGGGGAAAACGAGGGAGAAAATAATTTATTTTATTTTAACAAACATGTTTTTCATGGCAAGTCTGTCTAGGTGCTTTGGAATACAAAGATGACTAAGACATCATGCCTTGGGTTTGTTAGATAATTAGTTTCAGTGAGATATCTATAGTAACAGACATCTGCCAAGGTAGAGGGGAGGTGTGATCATCTATGTAAGTTAGTAGTGGCATGTGGTGTCCATAAACCTTGGCCATGACCATTATAGGAGCCCCTCACTCACCGTGCAATATCCTGTCTTCCTCGAGACTTTAGCGTTCCTCCTCACAGTCATCAACCAGCCTCGGGATGGGGCTGCTTCTGCCCTTTTCACCCAGTCTTTGCAGCCACAAACTCCACTCTTTTGCATCCTGTGATTCTGTTGCTGCTATAGAAATCTTTCTCTCAGCTTCCGCAGGCAACGCTCCTAACCAAAACTTTGCAGAGTTGTAAAACTTTTAACTCTGGCAGGCCTCATTGGAAAAGTGAAAGTAATCAACTCACTGCATTACACAGCTGTCTCCATTAGTAATGAAATCCTTTTATTACAAGGGATTCATTTAAAACATGTTATTAAACAGATCAAAATGAGCAATAGCAATGAAATTCATTAAAATGCAAGGCATATGAGAAAACAGCTTTCCCCCTGAAATAAGAGAAATCTGAAAGTTACGATTGGATGATTTCATGTGAGAGGAAGATGAGAGTTATGTGCCACAAAGAATGACGGGATACAGGCACAAGGGTTACAGCTTGAAATGGTGACACTACCCAGGAGGAAACCGGGTGCTGAAAAGAACAGCCCCTGCTGTGACCCAGAGAAAAGGGCATAGGAGCTGGGTAAGGATGGATGCAGAGACCTGGAACAACCCAACATCAGACAGCTTCTTCAGTCTTGTGGTTATATAGAGTAATAGTGACTAATATCAGTTGAGTGATTACCATATGTTACCATATTACCGAGCTCTTTACTTGCACATCTTATTTAATCCTTACAACAACCTACGAAATAAGTAATATTATCACCCCCATTTTACAGACAAGGAAACTGAGCCTTAGAGAGATTCATATCTTGCCCAATTCACACAGGTAGTAAAGGCTAAAAATGAGATTTAGAATTTGAAACCATTTCTGTCTGACTTCAGAGTGGGCTGTCCTAACCATTATGCTATGGGGGGAAAGCTTAATGTAATGACAGGTAAAGCCCTGCTCTTTGGGGATTTTTGATAGCACTGAGAGTATGAATGAGATTTATGGATTTGAAATGCAAAAAACCTAGTTATTGAAGGAGTGTGGGTCCCAGCTAGTGGGGTCTCAGGTTCAATACTCTAGGGATTCAGATTCGGTTGGGCATGTCTCAGGACTGAGTCTATG
Source organism: Eidolon dupreanum (assembly GCA_028627145.1). Taxonomy (NCBI): domain Eukaryota; kingdom Metazoa; phylum Chordata; class Mammalia; order Chiroptera; family Pteropodidae; genus Eidolon; species Eidolon dupreanum. Next base: position 78,589,044 of record CM053506.1, on the reverse strand, counting down.
GGCACGAGAAAGCAAGGAGCCTTATAGAAAGGAACTTACCCTGAGCACAGAGGGAACTATTCTTTCAAGGTCAGTGATCTGCCCTTGGCAGGACAGATACAGCATGGTGTGCATCTCTAATAATGCCCACTTGTCCATCATCTTCCCCTCTCCCTGAGCTGGGAAAGCCTGGGGAAACAGGTTATTAAAGTGTAATTTGGAATTTTAGCTTCTCAAGTGTGGATGGCAGCTGGAAGTTGATACCTCCCTCCAACATCATAATTCCTCCCATACCACTCCTGCCAAATAGTTCAAGTAAAAGAGAGTCCCATCATCACAGGGCAGCTCTTCCCCCTGGTGAGTAGCACTGTCTTATAAGACATTTTTTCTTATGTAAAGCTGAAATATGTCCGGCTGACCTGGCTGACGCTTTAACCAATTAACATTGATTCTGTTCATTAGCCTCACAAAACCACTCTTCGGTGTGACAAAATTGGATATTCGCAAAAGGTAGTCATGTTTCTTCTCCAGTCCCTACTCCACGGGAGAACATTCCCCCAGTTTCTTGGATTTCAGTGCCAACAGTATCAAGTCACTTTTCTCGGGACATGGACCACTTTGTCAATGTCTCACTTAAAAGGTTGGAACCAGACGTGAGCATCACACCCAGATGCTGTCAGACCAGAGAGAAGTCCAACAGGACCATCACCTCCTTCCTACTAGAACCTCTACTTTTAATGATGCACACCCAGCTTCTATTCCTAATAGCCACACTACTCTCTGGCTCATATCTAACTCACTCCTGAGTAAACAAGCCTTTGTTCCCCACACACTTCTGTGTCACACCACCCCCTTCCAATCCCTGTGCAGTCAGTTTCTGGACCCAAAATTAATCTCTGCTAAATGAGTTGACCCTTTGTTCCAGCTTATTGTAATCATTTTGGATCCTATTTCTGTCATCTGACATAATCACCATTCCTGCCACTGTCTTGTCATCTGTAAATTTGATGAGCAAAACCTCATTGTATTTTTCTGAGTCATTGACAGAAACATGGGATTTTTCAGGCCAAGAGTAGAGGCCTGGGGTGGGGCACTGATGCTGGCTAAACTATCTCTAGATGTCTAGACATTGAGACATGAAAGACCCACTGTCAAACTCACAAAAGGGCAAACCACGAGTCAAAAGGTCAATTTATTATTGATATTGGGATGTGTTCCTGCCATGAAGCCCGCAATTGCCAGTCACTTCGTGACAATTTCCTATGCATCCATTTCTTGGCATCAGCAACCTGGGAAGTACCCTCCACTCTCAGGAGGTAGAGGCTGAATATGCTGTCCTCAAAGGAAAAAGAAGTGACTATGCTTAAGAAATAATTCCATGAAGACAAGCTAGCATACATGGACATCCTGGGCACAATGGCAATTCCAACATGGCCTAATACTCAAGCTGCCTAATGAAATAAAAAGATACTAATCAAGTAATGTGTAACCTGTGCAATAAGAGCTCTCATAAAAAGATGGAAAATTACTGTGAGACCCTACATGGGAGATACTAACTCTGCAGAGGAGACTTCTAAGAACTTCACAGAAAGATGACATTCAAACTAGGTCTTGAAAGAGGAATGGGAGTTTGCTCTGTGGAGAAAGGTGGAAAGATACTCTAGCCAGAGGTAACTGCAGGCATAAAAATGTGGACCAGAAAGAGACATGGTAAGTCTGAGAAACAGCAAGAAAGCTGGGAATAAGTAGAAAACAAGGCTAGGAAATAATTTGTCCTCATCTGCTTCAACATGTGTTGGGCTCCTAATGTGTACTAAGTATTGTTTAGTTCTGGGGGATGAAAATGGCACAGCCCCTGCCTCAGAGAGCTTACTAGTTGGGTGGACCTGCACAAGGTACTTATCCCCTCTGAGCCTCGATGTCCTCCTCAGTAAGACAAAGATAACCAAACTCATGTTACAGGAGATTGAATGACACAATGTTGGTAGAGTATTTGGTACAATTCCTGACACATAGTAGGTATTTAGGGCAAACACATAATGGGAGCCTCCTATTTTCCTTACATAAGGTCATGTGGTATAGGGCTGAATTTCTGTGGCTCCATCACTTGAGTTTGCAGTCCCCACAATACTGCTTTTGATAAAGCCTCGTGCTGCTGAAAAGGCTGTTAGGGGGCCTGGAGACACATCTTTCCTCGCATTCTGGTAGAGCAGCTTCCCATCCAAGCCGCACTCCAGTGTCTCTGGGAAGGATCCAACTTGGTATAAACTTTCATTATCGTTGACCTTTCATTCACCTGGAAAGAAGGTTCCTGTTTTCAATTCATGTCTCTTAGCATCCCGTTTGGGGTCCGAATGGGCATGGCTCAGATGTATGCCCCAGGTTGAGATGGATTCTAAAATGTGCTGGGACAGGAATTAGACTATCCACTGAGGACATTTATCCCATCATGAGTGCTGGGAGCAAGTCTAATGCAGAAACAGAGCCCGGTGTCTGACAGAGCAAGCAACCAACAGCAGTGTGAGAACCTCACAAGCATTCAGCACCAGGAGACTCAATAAAGAGTTAACACAGGGCCCCACAGCAAAGAACTAAGGGGTGCTGAGTACCTACCATGTGTCAATTAAAATATATATTACAGAACATTTCTCGAAATCTTACGTGTCAGAAACAGCATCAAGTAGTTTATACCTCACTTCAGTGCATTCTTATACTAACTCTAGGAACTGGGAACAGTTCTGTTTCCACAAAGGAATTTAAGACTCAGAGAATTTACGGGATTTGCTAAAGGCCATTCAGTTAGTATACGGTGCAGTCAGGATTTGAGCCTGGGCCTGCCTTTGCCGTGACTCGTGCTTTATTATCTTTTATGATCATGGATATAGCTACCATATTTTGAATACCTTCTATGTACCGGTCACTGCACTCAACTCTTTCCATGAATCAGCTCAGTTTCTCCTGAATGAACCACCAGGGTGGTGTTATCATCACTAGCCTCATCTTACCACTGGGGAATGTGGGAGGGCGAAGAGCTGCAGTGCCTCACTCCGGGGCACATACCAGAAGCAGCAGAGTCGAGTTAGAACTGCCCGACTGCAGAGCCAGAGCTGTTCCCATCCTCCCGGATAAGAGGACACAAGAGCAGAGAGTCTGATGAAGGAGGCCTGTGGACGGGTTGGACACACAAGGGAAGAGAGCAGCCAAGGTAGGTCCTTCTTCAGCCTTGGGCAGCATAGTCACAGTCTGTGAGGCTGCCCCTGGATCCCTCGTCAAGGGCGCAAACATCCCCTTGCACTACAGGAGGCCTGAACATGGCCTGCACTAAAGAACAGGTCCAACTGTGGGATTCAGAGGCAGCAGCAGCTGGGACAAACAGGGTCCCACGCACCAGGCCATGGCCCAGGGAGAATGTGACGCAGCTGACCCAAGCAAGTCAGGATTCCTCGTTTTATAAAAGGAGAGATCCTGCCATGGCGTTTCCAGTAAAACCATGGCAAGCTTTGGTTTCAAAGCTAATAAATTCTCTCTGAACAACTCTCGTGTCTGCTAGAGATGGAATAAGGATTCTTTACTTTGTTCTTTATGGACAAGGAAAGTGCAACCCCCCCCCGACTAAGTGTTGTTATGAGCCTCCTGCTGGGAAGAGCCGCAGGTCCCCCTCTCCTGGGCCCCAAACTCTGCCATCTGGAACTGTGAACAGTGATTCCAGCTCTTCTTTAAAATACACATTTGCTTCTACAGGCCTTTCCTTGTTCTGTTTTTCCTCACCAGAGCAGTTCTGGGCGAGTGTGTAGTGTGGGTACTCAGCAGCAAGAGCACGATGCAGCTGGCGTGGTTTAAGGGGTATCAACCACCAGGGCGGCATGCCATCTACTTGTATGGGGCGGGGGGCGGGGGGGTACCGTACTCCTCAGAGGCCAAATTGATGCCCAAGGCTGGCAATCTACAGAATAGCAATACTTATTAGGGAAGGACTCCTTCACCCCTCTTCAGTACAGACTCATAGTCAGGCCTCCTGTAGTGCAAGGGCTCTTTGGGGACATTTATTTATGCTCTTGATGGAGGATCAAGGGGACAGCCTCACAGCCTGTGACTATGCTGTCTGAGGCTGCAAAAAGACTGATCTTTGAAAAGCTGATGACTGCTCTTCAGTACAGGATGCCTTCCACTCTAGGAATTTAAAACTGACAGCTTGGTCCAGACTCTGGAGGAAGGAATATGCGTTCTGGATGCAAAAGCATCTGGACACAGGTGGGGCTCTGTCATGGCCAGCTGTTCAAGGGTAGGCAGTTACTTAACCTCCCCGAGCCTGTTATTTTTTCTCTTGTATAAGATGAAGCTATCACTTTCTGCCTCAGAGATGGAATTTAAATAGCATGCACATAGGGTGCCCAGCATAGAGCAGACACCTAATCAGTGCTTATGACATCATCATCCTCATCCTCCTCCTCCTCATCATCATCATCATGTATATGATGAGAATCAATGTGACCAATTCTTAACAAAGTCCTACTATGGACCTAGTCTGTGCAAGACACTCAATTCCTACTATGTGCCAGACACCAAAGCCAAGTTTTGATGACGATGAAAGAGATGTATGTGTAGTCGGTTGAATCGGTTTGTCCTCTTTAAGCCCTGTATTCAGCTACAAGCCATAGGGTCCCTTTCTCTAGCCACTTCCTTGTCACCTGTGCTCTCTATTAGCCACAGCAAAATTCATAGCAGCCATAACTTATATGTGTGCCACAGTTGATCATCTAAAAGCTGTTTGATGTAGATCACCTGGATGGTCTTCATAATATTCCTGGGAAGAAAATAGAGCAGGTCCAATAGTCTGCATTTTATAGGATCCCCTAAAGGAGCAGCACAAGGTGGAAGAGGGAGGCAAAGGTGCAAGAGTGTGAGGCTTGAAGTGTATAACAGGAGCCCCCAGGCAATGTTTGAACATCAGGGGGCGGAAATTCTCACCCCCTGAACAGGTCCCAGGTGCTAGAAGTCCTGTAGAATTAGGGTACCTGGGAGACTGGTTGTGCATACAGTGCTGGAACTAAAGAGCTTTCTGATTGCTGATGAAGGAAGGAAGACATTTCCTGAGTCCCAGGCACTGTGCTTGGTCCTTTGCTTGCTGAACTTAGCGAATCCTCACGGCCACCAGGGTGTCACAAATAATCATGAGCCTCATTTTACAGATGAGAAAAACTGACCTAGGAAAGATAAGTAACTTGACCAGTCTCTGACACAGCAATTGAGCCAGGGTTTGGAGGCAGGTCTGCTAACTCCGAAGTGTGACTAGTCAGAGGTGCCACTACGCAGCTTTCTCAAATAATGACCACCACTGCCGAAGACGGCCTGGTTATGTGTCCTTTGCTCTGGTCCAGTCCACTGGCTGATTGCTTTGAACACATTATCTCATCTAATGCTCCCAATAATCCTCAAATGCTAATGTGTGTGAAGATTTTTTTTTTATAGTCACAAAGCACTCTTTCTCGGTTATTGATTATCATTTAACTGTTATACAAACCCTGGAAATAGTAGGAAAAGGAGGCCCAGAGAAGTTAGAATTACCCAAAGTCCTATATAAGGACTTCCACCCTCTAAATCCCATTTCCATTCTGCTATGTCAGACTGCTCCTTCAACTCCCTTCTTCCCTGCTCTTCCTTCCCGGATCCAATGAAGGTCATTGCCATTTCTCAGATGGGAAAAATTAAGGTCAAAGAAATGAAGTCATTGCACAGCCCTAGAGAAATAGAAATATCTACTGACATGAATAATTACTAAGACCTAACACTCTTCTGAAGCTCGTTGCCATCATGCCATTTCGTTTCCAATCATTGGTAATTTAAAATCATCCCCCAGAAGGGTATAGTGGATAAAGAGGATAAAATATATGGTAGCTGAAGGAAACTGGACTTTGGGTGGTAAATACACAATAGAATATACAAATGTCAAATTATAATGTACACCTGAAAATTATAGAATTGTATTAACCAATGTTACCCCAATAAACTTAATTTAAAAAATCAGCCCCCACAAAGAGCCTTCTCCATAATTCAGTTTACTGTGCATATTATCAGTTCAACTGCCCTACCTCTCAAGGGAGCTCTGTCCACATGCTTGAGAAACTAGAGAGTGATGAGGAGCAGAGCATGAACCACCCAGGGTAGAGCCAGGCGGGAGGAGGGCGAGGTGGAGGAGAGGCCTAGTCACGCCTTTGGCCAGCAGACAGACCTATCATTCATGGCAGGTCTGTGCAGCTGCCAGTCCTCAAAGCCAGCTGAGGCAGCCTCTGGCGTTCAGAATCCAGATGATCTCTGTCTGGGAATTCACTAAGTAACAGAGGGAAGAGGATTCCCCTTATCACCACCTAAGTTTTTCTGCCGAAGCTGATGGCCATAATGCCTAGCCAGCAGGGAGGAGAAAGGGAAGGAATGTGTGCAGCACATCTGTGTGTCATACCCACAATATGATTGCAACAATGTCTAATGAAATTATTATTGTTGAAAATTTAGAAAGGGAGGAAGAAACTGAGACATTACAATAAGTGACTTGCCCAAAGATCACATGGCTGAAAGTGGGCCTGAACCCAGATTTACTGGCTCCAAAGCCTCTATGTCAAGTTCTGAAAGCAAGTGTCCTATCCAGTCCTATCTTGTGCCCACTATGGGACATCAGCATCCTCTGAGGAGGAAGGATGAGAGGGGACCTGCTGTTCAGGGCTCTACCCATTTGGCTGCTGAACTGGTGTTACTCAGGGACTCTGTGTAGCCCCACCGTATCCTAATCTTATATTTTGAGAAAATAATGTGGAGTGATCCCTGGGTTCTTTCCTACTCTTTCAGTGAGGCCTGGAGAGGGCCAGTGACCTGCCCAGAGTGACAGCATCTGGATTGGCTGAGTCATATGTGCTCCAAGTTTAGAAACAGTTCCCAAGAGATGAGTGTCAGAGAAGTCAGAGTTTGAAAAGATGTAAAATGTCTTCACAGAGAAAGGATTTTTTGAACTAAACCTGGAAGAAGAGTGTGATGCCATCAGATTGTAGATTGTACAAAAAAATAAAAATAAAAATAAAACCAGGGGCCAAAAAGAGAAAAGAAAATGGATAAATTGTAGAAGATGAGAGTTTGATTGAGGAAATCCCAGGTATACCTGTTTGCTTGAAGGATAAGGTAGGGAAAAGGGACAGTGCAGGGTGAATGTAGTTGGGGCAAAGGCACCATAAAACTGGAAATAAGAGGTTGGTAATGAGAAGTTAGTGAAAATTATTAAATAAGAGAGATTTAAGGGGTTATTATAACTTTTTAAAAAGTTTTTAGTTTGCAAAAATATTCTTCATCTGGATTTAACTCAGGGAAGAACTTTCTACCTCTTGGAACATAGCAGATCTGGATTTAAATACCAGCTTCTCTTCTTAAGGGTTGTAGGATCTTGAGTAAATTACTTGATCTCTCATCCAAGGTGATTTTGAGGTTTGAAAATAATTTAGGTAAAACATGTAGGAGAGTGCCCAGGATCATGGTCCGTGCCCAATAATTGCTACCTAAGGTTATGATGACGATGATGATGATGATGATGATGATGATGATGATGGTGGTGGTGGTGATTAATCATTCAGATAAGTCAGCTAAAGAATTCTGTTTATAGAGGAATTGCACTCTAATAACCAAGAACATGGACCCTAGAGCTGTGTAAACTTCAGCAATAACTCTTTCTTTCTCTCTCTCTCTCTCTCTCTCTCTCTCTCTCTCTCTTTCTTTCTTTCTTTCTTTCTTTCTTTCTTTCTTTTCAATTTCCTTGCTTTTAATATGGGGGTAGTACTAGTATCTGCCTCCAAGAGTTTTTGTGACAATTAAGTGAGTAAACATATATAAAACATATATACAAGAGTGCTCAGCTGAAAATAAGTTCTTAATAAATGTAAGCTATCATCACATGTTCATTGAAGAGCAGCTTCAAATGGACAATTTTGAAATGATTTATACCATTTAACAAAAAAAAGTGGAACAGTCCATTAGCTAGTCCCACATCTAGCTCATTTTTCTTTATTTTATATTTTACCATATTTTCTTTTCTTTATACTGCCTGTATTATATTAACATTATATTTTACATTCATTTGTTAATTTATTTTCTGAATCTCCCACTAAAATGTAGGTCTGTGAAGGGAGACACTTTATCAGTTTTCCTCATTTCCATATTCATAGTGTTTACGATTATGACTGTCATATGCTAGGCACTCAGAAAATATTTTGTTTAGAATTTGAGTATGATGTGTTTAGGTGCGGTTTCCGTTATATTTATTTTGCTTGGAATTCACTAAACTCATTCATCTTTTAAATGTGCATCTTTATCAAATTTAAGAAAATTTTAATTATTTCTTCAAATTTTTTTTCCTGCCCTGTTTTCTATTATCATTTTTCTGGGGCTCCAATTACAACTTTGTTAGATCTTTAACATTATCCCACAGATCACTGGAGTTCTGTTAGTTTTTTTTCCACTGATCTTTTTTTCTCTCTGTTCTTTACATTGGATAATTTCTATTTATCAATTTCAATTTTACTGATTCTTCTATAATTTGTAATCTGTTATTAAGATTACCGAGTGAAAGGTTTATTTATATTGTATTTTTTCAGTTCTAGAATTTCCATTTGGTTCTCCTTTGTATCTCTACTGAGATGTGTTTTTCTTTTACCTTTTTTATTCATTACAAACATATTTTTCTTTATGTCCTTGAGTAGTTATAATTGCTGCTTTAAAATGCATGTCTGCTAATTTCAACCCCTAGGTCATCTCCAGCTCAGTTTCCATTTATTGCCTTTTCTCTAGGTTTGCATTGTCCTATGTCTTTAAATATCTACTAACTTTTAACTCTACTCTGAACATTATGATTGATGTATTATAGAGGTTCTGGATTCTGTTATGATCTGTAGTTAACTTGGATGAACTCAAACTTCAAATATTTCTCCCCCGTGGTGTGTAGTATCTGAAATCTTGATTCAGTTATTTTTCCCTAAGCTGGGATTCTTAGAGTTTGCTCTGCATATATGTAGTTCAAGGGTTAGTCAGCCAAAGAAGTGGGGAAAATGTATAGAAAAAAGTAAGGCTTCCTCTCTATGGCTCTCAACTGCCTGGTATCCCTCTTCCATTTTCTAGGGGTTGTGTTCACCCTGAATGCTGTCTTCTGAATTTTCCAAGATAGTTAGACCAAAGATTTTCTATCTCAGCTGTAGCTACCTCATATAGCACTGCTAATTTGGTCCTGCCATTAAGCAAAACAATCACAAAAAATGTGAACTTCACTTAGTTCCATTTTTTTCTTTCAAATGCAGACTCCTGTCCATTTTCTCCCTGCTTTTTGTGGCTCTTCATGCGTTCAAGTTTATATATATTGTCCAGAGTCAATAGATGTTATCTGCAGGAAGGTTGGTCCAATTAGAGCTATTTCTCCATTACCAGAGGCAGAAGTTCAGTGAACATTTTTGGTTAAAAAAAATTACATGCAGTGACACTGCATAGAATCAGATTTTAAGAACTCAACCCTTAGTCCTCAAGCCCTACCCTGTCTTTGACTCACTCTTCTATCTGTGCAGGCCCGGAAAGTCTTGTCTCTACCTGTTTGTTGTCACCACCACCACTTTCTACAAAGAGATTTCCACGATTCCTGGAGGTTTGTTTCTAACCATTATATAAATCAGTGGCATATGTTTTACATTTGAGTCCCTCACATCTCTAGAAGTGAGCAGAAGTGCAAGAGGACCAGAGTTAATAGCAATTCTCATACTTGAGATCCTCAACCCTAAACATTGCTCTGGGAATTGTACTCTCTCCTATATCATCAATTTTTCTCTGGCTATTGGATTATATCCTACAGCAAACAGTCTTTAATTTCTCCCATTACAAAATAATAATTAAAGTTTTTTAAAATTCTCTCTTGATTCTACCTCCTTTTTCAGCTATTATCTCACTTATCTGCACAACTTTACAACAAAGCTCCTCACACTTTTCTCTTTGTGTCTTTTTTGTCTTCCCCCATTTCACCTAGAACCCACTCCCCATCCTACTTCATGAGATCAGCTCTTTGACTTTTGTATTTTTTAAGTACTACAGCTAATATATATGTCTCAACATTGACTAATAAGAGCACTTCACATAGTTGATTATTTATACCAAATGTTTTTTGTTTTTTTTTTTGCTTGACTTTTGAAACACTATTCTCTCTTGACCTTCCTTTGACTCATAGGCCATTCCTTCTCAGTCTCATGTGTTGATTTTCCTCATCTCTCAAACTTCTAAACACTGGAGTGTCATAAGTCACAGATCTCTTTTCTTAATCCCTAGGATATCTGATCCAGTCTAATGGATTTAAATACCACTCATATACTAACAATTCCCAAATTTATTCCTTCAGCCATCACTTGATCTCCAGACTCATAAGTGCAACTGCCGATTCAATATCTTTATTCAATGTCTAATTCGAAATGTTAAATTCATTATGTCCATAACCAAGTTCTTATCTCCAGCCCCCAAACTACTTATCCTTAATTCTTCTCTATCTCATTGAATTGCTACTTAACACTTTCAGTTTCTCAGGCCAAAACTTTGGAATCATCTTTTATTTCTCTTCTTTTTCATTCTTCACATTTACTCCATTTATAAATAGCTCTACCCTCAAAAATATTTCCAGAATTTGACTGCTCCTCACCACCTCCACTGCTTCCACCAGGGTTCAAGCCACCCTTATCTCCCCTTGGATTATTTCAGTACCTCCTTACTGGTCTCTGCTTCTTTCTTTGCACTCCCCATGGTCCACTCCCAATACAGCAGCCAGAATGATCCCTTTAAAACACAAGCTATATCATGGCACTTAGCTGCTCACGACCTTTTAATGGCTGCTCATTTCATTCATTGCGAAAGATAAAGTCTTTATAAAGGCCTGCAAGGCCCCATATCATCTGCCACTACCTCTACCTCATTGACCTCATCTCATGCTGCTCTTCCTCTCTCTCTCTCTCTCTCTCTCTCTCTCTCTCTCTCTCTCTCTCTCTCTGCTCCAGCCACACAAGCCTGCTTGCTCTTCTTTGTACATGCTAATGCATTCTTACCTCAGGGTCTTTTCATGTGCTATTTTCTCTGTTGGATGATTCTTCCCTCAGAGAGCCACCTGACTCACTCCCTTATTTCTTTCAGGTTTCTGCTCAAATGTCACCTTATCAGTGGGGCCTTACTGACCTACCTTGATAAAAGAACAAACATCTTCACCACAGCACTCTCTGCACCCATAATCTGCCTTATTTTTCAATATAGCACTTATCAACATCTGACTATGTATTTACTTATTTATTTTTTTATTATTTGTCTTCCCATCAGTAGAACATAAACACCATGGGGACTGTTTTGTTCGCTGTTTTGTACCTATAATCTCAACAGTGCATAAAACATGACAGGCACTTAATAATATCTGTTGAATAAATATTGAATGAATAAATAAATAATTATTTTGTTTGGCTCAGAATTGCCTAAGGAGCAATACAGATTTCTTAGAATACAGATTCCTGGGCTCAATGGAGGCAGAATCTCCAGTGGTCCCAACTTCTCTGGACTTCAGTTTCCTTATCTGTAAAAAGAGATAATTCTTCGCACCCCTCCGGTCTGTGGTTCAAAGTAAGTAAGATGATCTCTGTATAAAAGTGCTTAGTGCCCTGTCAGGCATATAGGAAGGGCTTAACCATTGGGAGACTCCTCCTCTATCACCCATAGATTGCCTCAGAAGATGAACATTGAGCCAAGAGCCCCATTCCCTAGACTCCTGGTCTGTGGTTCCGCCCACTGGTCCATGTATTTGCACACTCACACCATCTGCATCTGCTATGTACTTAGACAGTCACCATCCACCCTTTTTTCTTTACCAGCATCTGAAATATTTCCTAGCATCTGCATGTCTGGCCAACTCTGCCACGTGCCCATTTCAAACCAATGCCACAGGATCTAGGGACATATTGGCCTTTTTCCTGGGTTTCCTTTCTGGCAGGGACCAGATTTGCTCGTAGTCAGTGCTCCTTAGCTCTACCTTTGAAGCTTCAGGGACACTCCCTGTCACTGATCCTGAGCCTCATTCCTTCCCCACTCCTGCCCATTGGCACCAGAGCTCCAGCAGTGCCACTGATGGAGACAGCCCCCAGGCCCTAACCTGAATAAGATATGAAAAAAGAAAAGAGGGGAAATTCTTCTAAATGGGAAACAGAGCCAGAAGCTCCACTGTGCTTCTGCTCTAACACCATCTGCCCACCACTCCTCAACACTGATATGCCTTGTTATGACCCCTCCGGCACCTGATTCCACCACACGCTCAGCCCTGCTGCAGTTCTCTAGGCAGGACACATTTGAGGTGGTTCAGCCCCTGTACTGTTCCATCTGGCGTAGCTCCAACATTAGGAGAGGCAGAGGGCATCAGCTTTGGATGGTGGAGGAATTCTTCCCAAAAGTGTTCCTTTTGGTCCCATTTCTCCTGGAGTTCAGGTTATTGTCTGGGGCCTTTATGCTCCCAGTGGCATGACCATCCTCTCAACCTTTCCCACTCATCTCCTCCTGAGAGAACACAGAGATTTCTTCCTAGGTCACCCCTCTTCTCCAGCATCTGCTCCCATACCCCCATCAAATAAATACACAATCATTTTAGCTTTCTGTTTTCAAGTTCAGATTCATTTCATGGGCTCTCGAACCAATCTTCCCATAGCCCTAAAACACAATCTCTGAGGATTAAAGACCCCATAGGCCTCATTCCCATGAAGAGGAAATTCACAATGCTTTGAAATTTGCTTTTCTCTACTGTTTATGTTCATTCTCTCCCTGTGAAAAACAAATCTTTAAGTGTATTTATAGTTTGCAAATGCTTTTCACACACACCACATCATTTGATTCCCTCCACTGGCCCTGATGAACTCATGGCAATGCCCATTTTACAGATGAAGAAGCAAAGTGCAGGGAAAGTAAATAACACAACTCAGTCACCGGGATAACTAAGTGGCAGAGTCAAGATGTGGAAACCATACATGAAGGAGGAATGAAAGGTTTTAATAAGATTGCCATCGGGCTTCAGAAAGGCCAACTACAACTTTTTGTTGTATTTTTTTCAGTTGTTTGCATTACAATGTGTGGTATGGCCCCTGCCGCCGTGTCTCTCACATTTAGTAATGCTTGCTTCCTGTGCCCAGGGCTCCTAGAAAGCAAAGCTGAGCGCTCTCCCAAGTCCTGCTTTCCTACTCTACCATGCTGTGATACAGCGAGGATCCCAGTGGGGAATCTAGGAATCATCTAGTTCCTGGAGATGGATTTCCCAACACTACTGGTGGATCTGCTTTGTACTTTCTGAGCTTCTCCAGCTGGGAAGCGTGGGTTCCCTCACACCTTTCCCACCAATCTGCTTCCAGGGATGGGCCAGGGTCTCCCAGTGGCATTGTCCTGCCTTAGTTTTGATTGCTAAGGAATCAGAGCTCCTCTCTCCTCCAGCTTCCACCTGGCAGGAGAGCTGTCTTTAATGAAAGCTTTGCATTTCCATTTTCCCTTATGTTGACTCTCTTTAGCCAGAATCTACATATTCTAGACTGATTTGTTGGAAAGCAGAGCATAATGTGCATGCCTAGCTGCTCATTTTGCCTGTGCTGCCAGGCTACCCATTTGGGGGTTTTTTTCTTTGGCAGAAAAGGTAATTATGTAAGTATGGAGCATTGTGAGTGGGAGAACATGCTGAAATTCTGCTCACTCCAGTCCAGGAATTTTGTCCAGGGTAGATTTGCCGGCACTGTGGGCTCCCTTTTTTTTTTTTGCCCCCATTAGGTTTCAGGGACTGAGCCTATCATCAACTGTCTGTCCCCAGGGTAGATGTCCTGGGAGATGTTGTTTCACCTCACTTATGCCATCTACAGGGGCTGGCATGTATAGTCCTCATCAATATCATTGAGGCATCATTTCTGGTCCCTCATTCCCCCAGGACCTTGGTATTGGAAATCAAAGCCTCTTTGGGAGACAACACTGCAGAAATCTGATTAATTCAATTGGAATGTGGTCCATGGGATCAAAAGTGAAGGAATTTGGGGATAATCAGGTACCCTTTCATGATGCCCAAACACCTCCATTTACTAAGAATCTGCTCCCAAGATGGATCATAGAAGAGGCATAATTTCAATCACAACAACAATGGCAGTAATCATGCTCTAATGGAAGAAGTATTGGCTTCAGCACCAGGCACATCTGAGCTAGAATGGCAGATCCGCTTCTTATCAGCCCTGCCATCTGGGTGAGCTGTGTGGCCCTGCCGCCCTGTTTCCTCAGCTGTAACACAGGGTGATGATTCCTACATTTCAGGACTGTTATGAGATATAAGTGACATAACACAAGCAGAGTGCCCAGCACACAGCATGGCATGTGCCAGGTATTCAATTAAAGCATCCTCCTGTGCTATGTCATTTGATCTTCACAACAACCCTGGGAAGAGACAAGGCAGGCTGGAGTTACTCCCACTTACAAAAAAAAAGAAAAAAAAGGGAGCCTCAAGGAGGTAAAGTGACTTGTCTGTGGTCACACAGAACAAGCAGGGGATGAGCAAGGACTTGACATTTTCTAATTCCTACCTCTGGATTCTTTCTAATTAGGTGACTCAGGCTCATCTATCATCTTCCCAAAGCATCTAGTTCATTCTCAAAGTGGAGTCAGGTACCAGAGACATCCTCTGGTACTCTTCCTGGCCCTTCGTGGGTCAAGTCCACCTCTTCTGAGAAAGGAAGTTCTGTGGCAGGCTCTTGCTGAACCTCCTGGAGACTTTCTCAGCTATTTAAGAACTTAAGTCGGGATACTTTCCTCCCTTTAATATTTTGGTTTCTGGGGTCTTTTGGCACTTTCTCCCAATATTTTACCCCGACCCCCCCCCACCCACCAAGGAAGGTGGTCTTTATTGGGAAACAGAGAGCCTTTATCACTTGTCCCTCCAGTGTCCTTTTCTCCATCCTAAAGAACAGGGGTGTTGTAGGGTTGTATCTGGACAGCTTAAGTCTAGGTGAATGTCACCTGAGAAGGCAAGGTTCACCAGTGTTATGGGCTAAATGTCTGTGCCCTCTCCTCCCCCCAGTTCATCTGTTAAAGCCCAACAGGATGGTATTTGGAGATAGGGGCTTTGGGAGGTATTAGGTTTAGATGAGGTCATAAGTGTAGGGTTCCCATAATGGGATTAGTGTCCTTACAAGAAAAGAAAGAGACTAGAGCTCGCTCACTCTCTCTGCCTTGTGAGGACACAGCTAGAAATGAGCAGTCTCACCAGGATCCAAATCTGCCAGGACATGGATCTTGGGCTTCCCGGGCCCTGCCCCCAAATTCTGGGAAATAAAAGTTGTTTCAGCCCCCCAGTCTATGGTATTTTGTTATAGCAGCCAGAGCTGACTAAGACAACCAGAGAGAACATTGCCTTCCCAGACTGTCTCGTGCTTGGTATGCAGGCCTTACTCAGAGCCTCCTCTGGAAAGTTTGTGCCATGGCAGAGGATCCTGAGCTGAGATGGAGCAGAGGGAAAAAGCCAGAAGAAGCAGAAGTTCTATCACCAGAGAGGAAAAGTAAATATGGTGGCCAAAAAAGCAACATTCAAATAAAGGGGCAAGATGAGACCTTAAATGAGGGAAGAATTAGGAGGTAAAAGGTGCCAAGGGTCAATAGCAAAGTGGAAATTAGTCAGCGATGGAGGTGAAGACAGGCTACTCAGTACCAAGGCTGTGCAAAGTGCTCTCCTATTTGCTCTGATTATCTAATGCTGCATTACAAATTACCCCAAACCTAGTGAGCATAAAACAAACATTTATTATGTGTATAGATCTTTGAGTTCAAGAATTCAAACAGGGCACAGCAAGAAAGGCTTGGCTCTGATCCTTAATGCCTAGGCCATCAGTTGTCAGCTTTCAAGACTAGAAGCTAGAATCATCTGAAGGCTCATTCATTCGTGCTCAATGCTAGGAAGACTCAATGCAGCTGGAGCTCTGTGGGCATTTCTGCCTGTCTCTATGTGGCCCTTCCATGTTATCTATCCTACATGGCAGCTATAGGGTAGTCAGACTTCTTACACGTCTTCTAAGGGCCCCCAATGTGATGTTTACACATCATATCACTTTTTATGACCTAAGCTCAGAAGTTATGCAATGCCCTGCCACCATGTCCTACTAATCAAGGTCATTACAAAGGTGTACCAGGTTCAAGAAGACTGAAAATAGATCTCACTTCTCAATGGAGGAGTGTCAATGTCACACTTTAAGAAGAACATGTGGAATGGGATACATATCCTTGAAGCCATCTTGGAAAATACAATCAGCCACTTTGTCCAAGGTCCCTTCTCTGTGGCACCATGTCATGCTGCAGTGGTCAGCTTGGATGAAAGCATAAAAGCACAGACAATGGCCTTCCCTTGAAAGGATAGGGCTAGAGATGAGGATGCCCAAGGCTGAGACAAAAAGGGTGCTTGGCATATTCCTTCAGAGAAAAATGAAGCAGTGTCTGGGAACCTAGCTGTAATAGACAGGAGTTCTGTGCTCTTCTGCCTCAGCTATGTTGCTGTTTTGTTTTGTGGTGGTTGTTAGCGATGGTGGAAAGCTCATTTTTGTCAATTTCCCTTAGCTTTTGGTAAAGACTTTTCTGAAAATTGAGCCCATATCAATGATGCTGAGAAAAACCGAAGGAGGGCTTTCAATTTGCTCACAGCTGAGTCAGAGACAAGGTGGAGCAGGTCTCTCTAAAGGGGGGTGTGAAGGACAGCAGGTCTCACAGGGAGGCCAACTCAGGGCTACAAAGAGCAAGGCCCCCCCACCCTAACTCTCTCTGGGTGGCTTGTCTCAGCTCAGCCCTGGAGCATTTTGTATTTTGCTTCAGTGACTTTCTTTTACAGACAGAGGCGGGGAAGGATCAAAGTGGAGGCACCCAGGGGAGAGGTTAAATGCCAGAGGGCTGTAGAGCCACAGCCCTGTGACTGTCTTCCTCACACACGAATATTTCTCGAGGGAGTTTGTAGAGTTCATCTCTGTATATCATACACTTCCACCCTCTGTATGCCCCCCCACCCCCCACCTGCCCCACGCACCACCTTTGAGCCTCTGGAATTCTCCCTGCTCAGCTAAAGTCCTAAAAAATGTATTTCCGCAAAGGAAGTTCCCTGAAGGAAACACCAGCATGAAGGAACGCACAGACTAAGAAGCAGCAAAAGGTCTCCCTTCAAATTTCATTACCATGCAAAGATGCTAATTCAGAAGGGCCTGATGGAGACCCTTTGTCCCTCTGACTTCTGTGTTTCCCATAGCACCTGGTATACATAATGTTTGCTAAATTGTGTAAGCACAAGGAATGTGCAGTCTATGAAACACTGAAAGTGAATATATTTGCCACCCACAGCATTAGGGTAACCTATTTGCAAATATTTCTCATTCTTATCTACTAATAGAGTGTACAAGGTTCTCGAAGACTTAAAGCCCAATTCCATTCTTGTCCCATCCTGATAAAAATACTACAGTTGGATTTTGAAAGTTATATTCTGTTTTTTATATGTCATCCATTTATTCACTCAAAAAATATTTATTGAATATTGCACTATGCTAGGCATTGAAGATAAACAAATTAGAGTCCCTGTGCTCGAGGAATTCATGTTCCTAGTGGGAAAGTAATGAAATAAAGAAACATTTTAGTGGGTGTTATAAGAGAGAATACTGGGAGCTGTGGGAGCATATAATAGGAAGATAATCTAGATTTGAAGGAGAGGGTATCAAAGAAAGCTTCTTGGAGGAGGCGACACCTGAGCCGAGCCTTAAGCCAGGAGTTAGAGTTGGCAGGAGAATATGAGAGAAGGGAGGGGAGCATATGTGTAGGTACCAAGGTATAGGACAGTATGGTACCTTCAAGGAACAGAAAGGAGCTCAGAGTACCTGGAGAAGATGTGAGGGAGGGAGGGCAAGGGGAAGGAGAGGAAGCTGAAGAGAAAGGGAGAGTGAAGAGCCTTAAATGCTGTACTGAAGAGTTTGGGCATTCTCTAGGATTATACTATCATAAAACTAGCTTAAAACTTGGAATTTAATTTCAAGCAAGTTAACAGTCACAAAGTCACCTCTAAGAGTTAAAAACAATGAAGTTGTCCTAGCATCAGCAAAGAGCAGCACTAAGCTGCTGACCTTTGACATTCCCCATACCATCAGCATAGGGTTGGTAGTGGGAAGCAGATAACATCTGCTCTTAGATCAACCTTGTCAACTTAGTCACTGACTTTGACATCTAAGCCCCACATGCATGCTCCAAATTGCTTTAGTTTATCAATCTGAACTTGACCTGTCTATCTGCAAGCTCCTTTCTTCTCAGCTGAACAATTGTTTGGAGGCCTTCTGGTTGAGTCCTACCATGTTACTGACCATGTTACTGCCTTTGTTCCCAAGATCCAGCTATAATTAAACTATAAGTCAATAGAATTTTTTCCCTCCCATTCTAACCTCAGCTGCTATACTTGTTATCTATTGACTGCTGATTAGATATCTTGGAATTATGGGCAGTTAAAGAAAAAAAGACTCTTTAGGGATTGTCATGCCCAAACCTCTCATTGTAGTTAATGCCAGGGAGGAGAAATGACTTCCCCAGAATAAAGACTCATTTGAGGGTCTTCTGATTCTCAGGCCAGCGAGCATCTCTTGGAAGGCCTCTTGGTAACAGGAAATGGCACACTGGTAAACATAGTGGATAACAAACACTCACAACTTGAGCTTGGGAATTTTTTAGACAACTCCCAGAACTCCATAGTAGACTGAAGCTTGTAAAGTAAGATTTACTCATTCGCTCAACAAATATTACCTAACTACCTGCTCTGTGTCAGGCTCTACAGGAGATACTAAGCAGTCAACAGAAAACAAGACCCGGTTCTCGCCAGAGGAGCCTGTATCCTAGAGAAGGAGGGGGATAACAAACAATAATTACGCAGTGTGAAAAGAGCTCCAATAGGAACTGAGAGAGCACAGAGATGACTTTGGAGTTTCAGGGGAATGTTGGATCTTGAAAAATAAGTGGGAATTAGGACAAATGGGATGTAAAGGAGTGGAGACATTCCAACATGTTCAAGAAACATCATTGTCATGTGGAAGCAGAGAAATGATGACAAAGCAGGCTGCTGTGATGCTTCACTGAGGCAAAGCCTCATATTCGTCCTAAGAGGGGAGGAGGGTGGCCTGCAGGTGTGAATTTTAAAAAGCTAAACCAGAAGTTTGACTGAGGAATTAGGCCGGAGGCAGGAAAACTTGTTTAGGGGACTGTTGCAGTATTCGGACACCACAGGGAAGGAGCTTTCATGGCTAAGCCATTGATTTGCTTCTTACAACTGCTATTACTTCTGTGTAGATGCCAAGAAAAATTAGTGAGATTATAGGATTTGGTTTGGGAGTCTCCATTTTTAAGTCATCGAAAAGGTTACGTTATTTCTGTAAACAAAGTAGAGGATCATAAATCATTAAGTCCAACCTCTCGTTTATCAAAATGGGAAACTGAGGCCCAAAGAGAGGTGACTTGGCCAATGATACCCAGTTATGATAACTGGCCTCAAAACAGCCCTTCTGACTTGCATCAGAGAAACAATATGGTGCTGCAGAAAGAGCACTGGACTGTGAGTTCTAGTTCTGGCCCTTGCCATTCTTATGGACTAAATGTTTGTGTCCCCCAAAACTTATTTATTGAAGTCCCTATATGATGGTTCTCAGAGTTGGGACTTTTAAGAGGTAATTAAGTTTAGATGAAGTCATGAGGGTAGGGCCCCATGATGAGATTTGTGCACTTAAGAGACACCAGAGATCTCATGCCCTCTCCATGTACAAGCACTGAGGAAAGGCTCTGTGAGAACACAGAGAGAAGGCAGATGTCTGCAAGCAGGAAGAGAGCCCCACCAGGAACTGAATCTGCCAAGACTTTGTCTTGGACTTCCCAGACTCCAAAACTGTGAGAAATAAATTTCAGTTGTTTAAGCCACCCATCTGTGGCATTTTGTTGTGGCAGCTCGCACAGACTAAGACACCCATATTTACAAATCACTGTTCTTCTCTAGTCCTCAGTTTCCCTACATATCAAAATGCAGTATTGGGCCAAGAAGATCTCTGTGTCTACTTCCAGCTCCTTGATACGATGTGACTATTATCCAGTAAGGAAAGAGAATGAAAACCAAACAACTTCCTAGACTGTCTCTGGCCATTTGCTAAGGGAGGCTGACAGTGGGTGTGCCTGAGCCCAGGTGGCCAAACCAGGAAAGAGCGAGAGGAGGGAGGGGGTAACATTAACATTCCCCCAAAGCATGCCCGGAAGCTTGGAGGGCCCAGATGGGAAGCAAACAAGCAAATCACCTTTCATAGCAACTGCCACTGCTCCCCTGTTGCCGTGGCAACTTTTCTCTGGATTCTTCTCATTTCCCATCTCTCAGCTCCAGAAGCAGGGCCCAAATGACCTACAAGTTAAGACTAGACAGCTGGAGAGGGAACAGGTGGGGCAGGGGACATAGGTTCAGTGGTCAGTGACCCAGACCTCACAACTTGGTAGGCAGGGCTGGGATTTTAACCCAGGTGTGTCCAGCTGCTGCCATCCTTCTTTGACAAACACTGCTTCACAGCGAAGCTTGGAAAGGGAAGTGGAGCAGAAAGGAGAATTTTTACATTATAAGTCACCCTGGTTTTACAAAACCACAGTTTTTCTCTAATACTCATTTGTAGCAGCAATGGAAAGGTCACTGCTTTCTACTCCACAATGAACTTGCTGTGTGACCTTGGGCAGGTCATTTAATCTTTCTAGACCATGCTTTCCTAAACTGTAAAATGAGCCAATAATTCAATTCAGGAGCATGGAGGCAGGCTCTCACCTTCTTCTCCTGCCTGAGATTCTGTGGGTGAGTCCATTGAAATACTCAAAGGGTCTTTGCTTGGGAAATGACAGTCTTAAAATGTAAAGGTTTACCAGTGATTTTTTTCCCCCATCATTTTCTATGCATTTAAGAACTGATTTTCTGAGTATTTCTTCCTTTATAGGGAAAAAATGCTTTAGGGGCCAATATATTAATCAATTTCCCATTTTAAATCAAGAGGAAATAGAAGCAAAACATCTCTGAAATTATTACCGAAATCATTAGGAGAAAAGGATTTTTTCTTATCAGACTTCAGTTTACACACAGATACGGTTTTAGGAAGACATTGATTTGTGTAAGGTGGGCAATTTCAAAACTGATACGTCACCTGCTTGAAAGGATAGTATCAAGCCACTTCCTCCCTTCCTGCCTTCCTTTATTTGTTCAGTCGATGCTCAAACAATGCCAACTCTGATGACTGTTATTCAAATGCATTTAAGGAGCGTCTGCTCTGGGTCAGGAACTGTGCTGGATGCTAGGGATGCAGTGATAACAAGCCAGGTCCTATCCTGGAGGAGCACAGACACAGGAGCCGGGAGACAGACATAGGAGTAAGACTCCCCCATCCATTACCTATGCAGCCGTTCAATGACCCTGTGAGGAAAGCGTTATCATTGCCATTTCAGAGAGAAAGAACTGACACTCCTGAAATAAAGCACAACCTTACCTGCATGGTCTCTGCTTGACCGCGTTTGGACCCCTGGCCTTCCCTCTCCAGGCCATATTCTTCAACCTGGCCCCCAGCTTGCCCCATGGCCCTGTCATCCCTGGCTTCCAACTGGGATCCATCACCCTTCCAGCTCCGGCCTCATCTTCCCCTCCACACCTTACCACATCATAGTGTTACAGCCTATTTGCTCATCCACAGCCGCCATCACCACTACTTCTTAACCACAGGTCTCCGGACCACTGAAGCCTTTATAGATGGGCTTTGGGGAAGTTTGAGAATCCCTATAATTTATGCAAAATTTTGGTTGAATGGGAATATGTGCATTTTGAGGGAAACAAGGCTAGACCATTATCAGATTCTCCAAGGGATCGCAAGCCCCTACAAGGTTGTGCTCCTGAGTAGCTGCACTTATTTCCTCCTGCTTCATCCACAGAGCCTGGTACTTGGCCAATAGATACAGGAAGAAAGGATGCATAGCCACCACTCTCAACTGGTTATACTGTGTAGAGTATAATACAGAGCAGACCTAGAGCCAATGTCTGAACCCTATCCTTAAGGAAATTTGTCTGGAATAGGAGAAGAAAAATGAAGAAGTAATTGGAGGGACCATAAAGCCAAGTGAAGGTCAAGGAGAAGAGAAGACTCAAGTAGAATAGATCCTCTGGAGATACCAGCCACAGAGAAAGGCTAAAGGGGCAGGAGTTGGAAGGGAAGGAGTAAAATGACCTGAGCAAGATCACAACTCATTCAGCTCATCAGCAAATACCTTCAGGCACTTCCTATGGTCCAGAAACTGTTCTAATGCCTTATTTTGTGAGTCACAGATCACAGAAGCACTGGGGTGATGGAAAGCGCCCTGGACTGGAGACTGGAGACTTGGCATTTGGACTAGATTCTGCTGCTCTTCATCAGTGTGCCCTTGGGAGAGACTCTTCAAACTTCAGTTACTTCACCTGTAAAAATGGGGATAACATCCTGGCCCCACTTCCACAGTTATTACCATGAGGCTCAGATGTGATGGGTATTATTACACATAGGGTAATTACCACTAACAGACGTCACACTGACAGGTCCCAACATTTAAAAACCAGACTTCTGGAAGTCAGTTATTGTCAGTGTCTCCCACCTCTGTGTGCCAACAGAGCTAACTTCAGGTTACCGACACAGAAAGCTATTCGCATATTACACCCCCCAACCACAACCCCACCTCTTAAACTCAGGACACGTTCTGCAAGCCTCCGCTCTCGCCCTGCCCCAGCTGGTTCTCAGTGGTCTCAGCCTTCCCACCTGAGACCTTTGAATTATCCTTTACATTTCTCTCTCCACCACCCCTCACCACTCCCATGGGGGCTTCCCATTTTCTTTCTCAGCCCAGTGTCCATAATGTTATGGTTCATCTCAATGTGACTCCAACATCTCACTACCTCCCTTTGCATAGTTTATTTATTCCCCCATTTCAAACCAGAGGCTTCTTATCTACATGTTCCTCCCGGCCTTTTCCAGATTTCTGCAATGGCCAGTGAGCAGGAGACGTGGTCATCTCTCCTGGGCCTCCGGGGCTGAGGAGAGGGTATCCCAGGTGTTCTCATGCAGGCAGAACTTCCGGTGAGAGATCTAAAAGCACTCTGAAACCGGCAAGGCGGTCTTCAAACCCGCTTAAGCGTCTGTAGTGAGAGGCCCTTGGGGTAAATTGAGCTGCTTGAAAGCGAGGGGATTCCTCTTTTCTTCCATCTCCAGGAGACAAGTTCTGCTTAGGGCTTCATCTGGCCATAGGTGATAAATATATTTATGCTCAAGAGAAACAAGCAGCCATAGATCTTCTATATGGGAGGCAGTTTCTTTTTATTTCAACCACATGAAATGGGGCCCGACCAATGAGCCAGTGTGAGAAAGAGATCAACACAGAATTGTAAAATGGCTGAGGCTAAAATCTCCATTTAATAAAACCTGAAAAATAAAAACCCTAGAAGCAGGTCACCTCCTTGTGCTTTGAAAAGAGAGATTGAATAACAGATGATTAGAAGAAACAAACAAGGAAGGAGCTTAGGGTCTCTCTTCTGGCGGCCTAGGTGGGAGGAGTGGGCTGCAGGAGAGGCAAAGGGCTTGCTGGGAAAAGCCGGAGCCCCTTCCGGGGAACAGTTGTGTGTGTTGTCATTTGTTCCACAGACACTGAGCATCTCCTATGCGCAAGGTAAGCGCATAGGCTTGCCCAAACAAGACAGGTCCAGTTTCAGCATCATTCCCTATGGCACAGCTTACAAATATTCAGTCACACCAATTCTACCTTTGAAACTGTTGCCATTCCTGCAAGCTGATTATTCTATTATTTATTCAACCATATCATTTAAATTGGCTTACTTCTTTAAATGTAAATACCAACCCAAGTGTTATCCATGAAATCACACGTTTAAAGTGCTGGTTATCTTTTCTCTAGTGCATATTAAAATAAATCCATAATCATAGATCCCTGCTTGTCTGAGTTAATAATATCTAAAAGTGTCTGTGTACGGTCAATGACATGTATACCACATATTGGGAAATGCTACTGGGTGGGGGAAGTATCAGTTAGGAATAAGTTTGGCATCATACAATGCAAAAACTCAAATAATTGCCCTAAACAAAATAGAAAATTATTTTTGTCTAACATAAAAGAATTCTGGATAGAGACAATCCAAAATCTGGTGTGGCTGCTCCAGGGTTATTAGAGACCCAAACTCCTACTGTTCATCAACACTATCCTAGCATGTGCTTCCATTCTCAAAGTCACTTGATGACCCAAGATGGTTGCTGTAGCATCACCCATCACATCTGTATTCCAAGAGGCAGCAGTAAGGGAGGAAAAAAAAGGAGGACCCTTTTAAGTCTGCTTGTTGAGGAGCTTTTTCTACAAGTGCTTCCAATGATTTCTCTTACATCTTTTTGGCTAGAACTTTAAGAGAGCAGTTTTGCTTCATGTGTGAAAATCAAGTTCAAGTACCTCTTGAGCGCTGAGCCCCCCTACTCGGATTCCAGAGCTTGTCTGAACTCCTACCGATTCTGGCCTTGACTTTTAGCTGCCTTTGCCAAAAGTAGGGCTTGGCTCTGAACCTTAGACCAGATAAGTGGCAGTAGCATGATACTATCGCTTTGTTTTCATCTGACTTTTTCTTCTAAAATGGGATTCTGCTTCAGAAACTCATCTCATTGACTTGAATGTACCTCTTTGACCTAAAATCTGGACCCAACCTGGTACCAAGCATCAGTGCCACTTTGAAACGCCTTTCAACTTCCTATATTCCAGCCCCAGACTAGACCCTTCAGACATTAATTTCTGTTCAGATCATATTAGAGTTAGCTTTGTCCCCTTCTCTGCCCTTAGCATTGAGTGAATTCTATTTAATCTCCTTTTGGCTAGCACACCTGTTCCCCTTTTGCCATCATGCTAGCCAGGTAGCCAGAGCTATGCTCTTCAAATGTATCTGATCATATCTCTCTCTCTTCCATGTGGCCTTCAGGAGTTCCTGACTCTCTCCTCCTCTGCTGCTGTTGTCTGTTAAGACATTTTTGCCTCTCCTGCTGACTCCTGTTGTCCAATGTTGGACAAAAAAGACACAGAATTCTCTGACCTTCTGCCTGCAATTGCTTCCAGTTTAGTCTTTGCTGATTTCTATTTTCTATAAAGATCTTCAATAGGCACAGTTATCTCTTAGTGTAAACCTTTTCTGTTAATGCCTTCTGCAAAAATTTCTCTGCAATAATATGTAACATTGTTATATAGTAATTAGAGATTAGTTAATGTTTAGCCTTTTATTTAATAATGAGTTTCGTTATAATGAGAAAAGCACAATTGCTGAGCTTATGTATTATTCACCTATTATGTTCTCTTTTGCAACTCAATGTCCAGCACTTCAAGAGCATCTAATAAATGTTTACTAAAAGAATGAATAAGTGAATGAGTGAATGATAATATATGTTCTCATTTGTCTATGCCACAAGGGACTCTAAATCTATAGGTCATGACACAATAATTACACATTATTATTCATGAGGAGGCACCTTGTAAAGTGGAGTTATAGGAACTAGAACATGAGTCAACAGACTTTTTCTGGAAAAGGACTGATAGTGAATATTTTAGACTTTTCAGGCCATGTGGTCCCTTTTGCAACTATTCACGTTGCCACAGGGGCACAAGAGCAGCCAAAGAAAGTATATTAAATGAATGAATGTGGCAGTGTTCCAATAAAACTTTTCACATGTCACAAAATAATATTCTATTATTCTCCTTTTGATTTGTTGAACCATTTAAAAATGTAAAGCCATCCTTAGCTCACATGTTGTATATAAACAGGTGGCAGGCGACGTTTGGCTGTGGACTGCAGTTTGCCAACTCCAGATTTAAACTATAGTTGTCAAACTTTAGTGTGTGTAAGAACTACCTGGGATACTTTCTAAAATACAGATTGTCAGACTCTGCAGCCCAGGAATCCATTTCAGTAGGGATGAGGCAAGGCATAGAAATCTGCCTTTTTAGAAAGCAAGTAATCCTGAGATCCTACTATGCAAAAACCAATCATTAATTAAGGCAGGTTAGGCTGCCAATGCAAATGAACCCCCAAATTGTAGTGGTTTAATACAACATAAGTTTATTATATAGAGTTCTGGGTAGTTTTTCAACTCATGGGTAAGTCTCCTCTACACCTATGTTCAGGACCCCAGGTCTTCATGTGTCCCAAAGTCACCCTAGAAGTTGACATTCATAAGCAGGGTAGAGTTTAAGTATTAGGAT
The DNA here is from genome assembly GCA_028627145.1 of Eidolon dupreanum. NCBI lineage: Eukaryota > Metazoa > Chordata > Mammalia > Chiroptera > Pteropodidae > Eidolon > Eidolon dupreanum. The sequence goes on along the minus strand of CM053506.1, from coordinate 78,562,701 downwards.
CCTAGTATGTGGGAGGTTAATATGGGCGAGACCTGGAAGAGGTATGTAGCACTGTCACTTCATTTCACTGGAAAGAAGTTGGCAAATGGTCTTATTCAACTAGAAAGAGCGTAAGAGAGGCGGTGTAGCCCAGGAAGAATGAAAGAACATAGATTTTAATGCTGAGCTAGTAGTCCCATTCCTCCAAGCTAAAAGAAATAACTAACTGCTGAAGGTCTTCCTATGAACATTTCCATCTGGTAAGCTTTTGAAATAGGCAACAGAAGATCATGGTTTTAGACCTGGCTCTACTATTTCTATGGGAACTTGGGCCTCAGTTTTTTAATCTGGAAAATAAGGATAACCATTCTGTCATCCCTCCCTCACTAAACTGTGAAGCTCACTGTAAACCCCGTGCACATGAGAGGAAGGAGTTCAGCTCTGACTGTGGGTCTGTCAGGGGATCTTCCGGAGCAGGCTGGGGATTAGGTGCCTCTGTTCACCCTGAAGAGTGGTTCTCAAAGTGTGGTCTCCAAATGAGCAGCAACGCATCACCAGGGAATTTATTAGAAATGCACATTCTCGTGCCCCACACAAACTCAACCCAAGAGAAACTCCGGAGTGGGCCCAGCGTCTGTGTTTTAACCAGACCTCCCAGGGATGCCGATGCACACTCAGATTTGAGAACCACTGCTCTAGGCTGTCCCTACCCCACAAGCTGTTCTCTACTGGAAGACAAAGGAAAGAAGACCCTCTTTCCTCCTCATAGAGTCTGGAACACCCTGGAGATTCCTTGCCATGCAGCAATCTTCATGCAGCAGCAGCAATGAGCAACAGAGACATATACCAGCCTCCCCTTGGAGCCCTGCACTGCATCAAGCCCTCTAATTACAGTGGCTGAAGAATCGCTCATTTTCCAAAGACCTAATTACATAGTGAGGCCTTTGTGCCTGTGGTGCTTCTTCCAAATTGTGCAGCCCAGTGCTGGCTCTGAATGCAACCTATTGGGGGCTTCATTTGAATACTATTAAGACATGACGTTAATATTTTGTGGCCAAAAACACTGTCTGCAGAGGTGGCCTTTCTACCTCCCCCTCTGCAGTCGCCTTTGTATCTCCCCTTCCCCTCCACCCTCACCCCCACCCCCTAACTGAGCAGCCTGAAGCAGATCCTAACTGTGGTAGAGACCAGCCAGTGAGCCTAGGAATGCAAACTGTGGCCACATCATCAGGGATGTGCTGGCATTTCTGGTCCCAATGTCTGCCCAGCATGGGTGCCTTTCTTCTTTCATGTCCTCAGAATCTGGAGGTGGTACGGGAGGTAGACAGGTCTGAAACCTGGCCTGGCTGCTGACCAGCTAGCTGTGCAAACTTCCTTAAGCCACTGAACATTCCTGAACAAATGGAATAATGATCTTTGCCTCACAGGGCTGTCCTAAAGACTCAGTAAAATAAGAATTTATTAAAGTGCCTGGCCCAAAACCTTCTGTCACCAAGCGAGTGCTTACATAGGTTCCTGCCTCATCACTCACCTTCACCGCCCACCTTCACTCCTGTCATAGTGAATGGGTGAATGATGTGGAATTCTCCAAACCTCTACATATGCTTGTTCTCCATCCCAAATACACTTTATGCTTATTCCTCACTCCTGGCTGATTCCTACTCATCTGTCAGGTCTCATCTTAGAAATCACTTCCTCTAGGAAGCCACCCCTGATCACTACCCCTACCCCAGGTCTAGTTTAGTTTCATCTTCTCTGGGATCCCGTTGACTCAATCTTTCCTAACCCAGCAGTGATTATATCATCTGATTCCCTCTTCACCATAAATTCTGATTACACAGGAAAGTTGTCTGCCTTGTTCACAATTGCAGTTCCATGCCTGGCAATCAGTAAGTGTACAATAAATGCTAAATGAATAAATTAACAGAAGGTGTGCAGTAAATGTTGAGCAAATGAATGACTCTCAACAGGGCTCAGGCTGGGATCAGGATAAATTCAATTCAGCAAACAGTTGTGAAATTTCTACTTGTCAAGAGCTGTTATGGGAGCAGAGGAAACCAAGATAGATAAAATATAGTCTCTACATTCAAATAATTTACAATCTTAAAAGCTGTGCATGTAAAGAATGGAAGGCACACCTTGGAGGAAAAAGCTCAAGACTTTAAAGCCCTGACTTATCCTGCTGCAGTGCCCAATAACAAATCCTACCACAAGAAGTTTCTTGGGACAACTGCAATGGAGCCCTCGGCACTAGCTTATCCTGTTTTCCACTCAGAAGAGCTTTGGCCTCAGACTTTTCCTCCATTTCTGCTTCTCAAATTTGTATTCATGGGCTTTGGTGCTTTTTGTTTTATCTGCCATCAACTGAAACTCTGGAGATACACATACTCACACACATAGACACCTACACAACATTTTTCCTGCTCACAGACTTCTCCTAGTCTGTTACGGGCAACACACACATAACCAGCATCCATGTCCTGAGCACCTACTCTGTTGAACACTAAGCTGGATGTATGTGTGTGGGGAAAGGGGAAGGAAGAAAGGACAATGGTGAATAAAATGACTTGGCCTCTACCCCCAAATCATCATTGCAGGAGGCTGGCAAACTGTCGTAAGTGCTGAATGTATAAAACCAGGGGAGCTGACGTCATGGTGGGAGCCAGGAGAAGGAACGACATGTGAGTGGAGGTCAGAAGGACAGGTAGGGACCCAGCAGGCCCTCCAGAGGAAGCTGAAGAGGAGAATTTTCCCTGCATTGGAACAGCTTGGCCTGAGTGGGAAGGAATCCAGAGCTCTTAGAAAGGCAATGTAGCTGGGGATGGGGGTGGAGGGACAGAGAGGTGGCACAGACCCTGTGGAGGATTTCGGCCTTTATCCCAAGAACAATGGGAAGTCACTGAGGATTTTGAGCAGAGGGTGACTTGGTCAGGTTTGCACAGATAGAAGTTCACACTGGCTGTAATGGCAATGAGAAGACCAGTTAGAAGGCTATTGCCATGGTCCAGGTGAGAGATGGTGCGCTCTCCACTAGGGGATTGATGTAGGGATGGAGAGATGGGGATGAACGAATTTAAAGATGCTCCTGGGCCATCACTGGGAGAGTCTCAAACAGCCCCATGGTACACATGATGAGTATAACCTTGATGGAGGCCCTGTACATGGTCGGAGTGTCCTAAAGAGCAAGTGATTGACATGTAAGTTAAACTGACCATACCACTCTATTCCAAAGTCTAAAATGCTAATAACCATAAAAATGGTTCAAAGACCTTTGGAATTCCTAGGAAGAGGAGGTCACTCCTGGTTCAGGAATAAAGAAAAAGAAGAAGTGACATTTGGTTGGGCCTTAAAGAACAGATAAGATATAGACATGAGAGGGAGTGGAAGTTGAGGAGCAGAAGGTTCCACCATGGCTATGGGTGTGTTCAAGGCATGATTATAGAAGGGTGAATGGTGCAGTTGGCTTAAGTGCTTTAAGGCAAATAGCTAATAGTGGATGGGTCTAGGATGGAAAGAGTATTAAATTCCAAAATAAAAAGAATAGATGTTATTTCATGGATTTGGGGAGACATTCAATTACAAAGAAATCCAAAACACTAATTCAGAAAGATCTATGCACCTCTATGGTCATTGCAGTGTTATTTACAATAGCCAAGATATGGAAGCAACTTAAGTGCCCATTAATAGACGATTGCATAAAGAAGATGTAGTACATATATATAATGGAATGTTACTCAGCTATAAAAAATAAAGAATAAAGTCTTTTCATTTGTGACAACATGGATGGACCTGGAGGATATTATGCTAAGTGAAATAAGTTAGGCAAAGAAAGAGAAATACTATATGATCTCATAATATAATCATTGAACTTATCTTTTATGTCAGCATTGTGCTGAGCTCTGGGAATGCAGTATCAAGATTTTAAATGAGCCCCAAATCCAGTGGGGAGGCAGATGTGTAAGTGTCAGAAGGTAGAGGTGTAAATGCCATTAGCTCGGTTTTAGAGGAAGGGTGAGGTTTGACCTAGTCCTCAAAAAATAAGAACAAGTTCACCAGACAGACTCCAAGAAAGAGAAGAAAAGAGGAAGGGGAGGAAAAGAGTAGGAAAGAAGAAGAGAGAAGAAATTCCAACAGCTAGAAGAGGAAATGCACAGCATGCAGGAAAACCACTTGGTAAGTGTGAGGAACTGCCGAGTATCGAGATGTACCTTGAACTGAAAGCTCATGCTGAAGTGTTGAGAGGGAGGCATTCAGGAATCAGCCATGGGGGCTTCACAGAATTCCTTCCAGTCTTGGAAAGTTTCCTCTGGAAATGGTTGGAGGATGGTTTGGAGAAGAGGAAAGAATCCAGAGGCAAGGCTCTATTGCAGGGTTTTGAGCAACGGAATTAAACGGACAATAATTGAATTAAAGATCTGTAAGCTGAAGGGTCTTATGACATCATCTGCTCTAAATGTTCCCATTTTACAGAAGCAGGGAGAGTCTCGTTAATCATCTAAGTTCTCACTATTAGTGAGTGGGAGGTAGGAAAAGCTGGCTGCCATGGATAAAAGAGATTAGAAAGGAGAGTTCTGGAAGGGTTCAAGCAAGGGGTAAGAAGCGCCTCCCTGGGACCAGGCCGCCATGGAGCACAGTGGGCAGACACCAAAGAATCTCATGCTCTGGTTCAGTGTGTGTTGGATAGATGGTGATGGAGGGGTCAGATATGACATTTCCAAAATTTCTGGCCTGTTGTTTCTGCAAAGATGGGGGCTAGTAATCTAGAAGATGGGTAACCTAGGAGAAGGAGAGGGTTGCAGGAAAAGTTGTGTGCTTGGTTCTGGGTGTGCTGATTTTGAGGTACCTACATGATGTCCATGTAGAGATAAAGTTAGAGGTTAGGTAGATAAAGCTGAAAGTTTCAAATAGAGACTGAGGAGGTATCCTTAGGGGATGGTGGTGGGAGCCATGGGAGAAGAGGCACTAACCCAGGGAGTGGAAAGAGAGGAGACGAGGGCACAGGACAAAGCCTAGAAGGAGGACCATATAGGAGACCGAGGAGGAGGCACTAGAAAAGTACTGCAGGAGGAAGATGGTTTTAAGGACCTAATTGTCAATGGACTCACTGCTGGTCACATAGTCTATCAGCTGGTAAAGAGCAGGTGCATCTCAGATGCCCCAACTCCTCACTCATCATCCTCCCCAGCACCTCCATGTCTACCCCCTCCCCCACTCTGAGTGCAAGAATAAAGAAATCCTCCAAAAAAACTCTAAAATGCTCAAAGATCATAAATGCAGGTGCCAGCCTTCCTAGACTTTGATTTCTCATGGAAATTTTCTTTAGGAAATAAAGTTGCATTATAAATGCATTTCGACATGCTTCACAATCAAACATTTTGTAATCACGGGAACAGCTTGGTGGCAGGAAAATATGAGGCTTCAGCATGTATGAGAGCGCTGCTGAGAGATAGGGGTTCACTTGGAAGGAGGATCCCCTGGGGAGAAAAGTAAGCTCTGTGCCCTGGTGGGGGTGTGGGGCGGGCATGTAAACAGGGACAAGACTGATGAAGAGAGGATAAGAAATCATTAGACCGGTGTAAAAATATCTCAACCTGGGGGCTAATGTTTTCTGAATGGCTTAGTATAGCAGCTTTAAAAAAAAAAAAAAAAAGGAGCATGTGGAAGGGAGAGTTTAAAGCCAGCTTCATCTCCTTGCCCTTCCATTTGCAGTGGAGCAGGTCACAGTGTCGAAACACCCAGTCAGTCAAGGTTAGCCAGTGGGTCCTTGGAAATGGGGAGGGGCATGCAGGTGGACAGGAGAGGGGTGGAGAGGGACTAACTATAACTGAACCCGCCCATGCTAGCTCAATGATGGGGTCTTAGTATTAGCTACATTTTCCTGGTTTTCACACTAAGACTTAAAAAACTCAAGTACTTTATCAAGTCGTAGTTAACAAGTAATGGGACTAAGATTTGAACCCAGAGCTTTCTGACAGCAGTCTATGCTGTTTTCAACACTGCAAGGAAAGTAGAGAGTCCCTATAGTAGAAACGAGGGAAATTTGGAGATTTTGAAGGAACCCCCCACACACACACACACATCCCTCCAATATGATGGTGAAATCTCATCTAGGTGGGAAACTTTTTTTGCAGAGAGGAGCTATAACACCATCGGATCTAGTGTTTCTGTGACTCATGGGCGGTTCAGATTTGCCAAAGTCCTGAGATGCAGAGAAAAGTTAGCAATTTAGTATTTCTTGCAGCTGCTCTTTGCTGGCTCAGCAGAGGTGTAAGTCACAGTCCCAGCTCTCATGAACTTACAGCTGGGCAGCAGGACAGACACATGCAACATTCCTCTGAGGCAGTATACAACTAGGGATTAACTGTATGTTTCGGACACAGCACACCCACAATGAGGGTGATGAAGAGGAGCAGGCAGAACCCAGGAGGACTGTAGAGAAGGTGAATCTTCAGTTAGACTTTACAGAATAGATGAGACTGGGGCAAATTTTCAGCCCACTCTCACTTGGGACACTAGCATCCACAGGCTCAAAGGACAGCTTTCCTCACTAAAATGGAGTAATAAATGTTTCGATTCCCAGAGCACATTACCTTAATGGAGAGAATTTTCTCTCCATTAAGGATTTTTTTCTAATAAACTGTTCTTAAACTTTGGATGCCTGCTACCACTTGGCCGCTAGTGAGTGCTATAGGTGACACAGAGAATGACAAGCGGAAATGAATGCCAATGGGAAACCAGTAATGTGTTTTGTTCAAAATATTTTATTATGATTATTCTTCTTTGAGTTGCAGAGACTTGCATACATATAATATGGCCATATTTCCTGCTAGAAAAATGGTTCCAGGTCTGGATGATAGAATTAAATACGTCAATATTTTATGGCATTTCACACAGAAAACTGAGACTTCAGGCGCTTCATCACCTAAACCACTTTGGAAGCCAGTAGGATAGATTGGGAGGTGGGAGCAGGGACAGGTGGAGGGCGTTCTATATGAGGGAAGCAGAAAACTTTTTTTGTAGAGATTGGAATGAACACAGCCTGGCAGAAACATACGTCTGCCCAGGTGCCTTGAAAACTGCTTTTTAACTTTCAAACACTGTATGACCTGTAACCTCTAGTGCCAAAGGCAGAGCCAATTCTATGACCCAGAAAAGCTGACTCTAGTCCACTGCTTCCCCATACCCCATCCTGCCCCAGTTCCTCTTCATTGGATATCACACATTGATGTTAAGTGGAATGCAATGCATGTTTTGTTTGGCCCACCAATTTTTTTTACAATTTTTTAAAAATTATTTACCAATATTTGTAAATGGGACGATTTTACATAAAAATCCAGATTTCTGGCTTCTTTTAAAAAATCAGAAGACAAGACAATAGTGAGCCTTCATTCTCATATGACAATAATAGGTACAGGTGAGAAAGAGTTGCTGCCTTTTGCAGACCGTAGACGCCTCAGTCCTCACTACTCAAAGTGTGGTCCCTGAATCAGAAGTGTGAACATCACCTGGGAGCTTGTTAGAACTGCAGACCCTCAGGCTCCACCCCAGATCTATTGAATCAGAATCTTCACTTTAACAGGATCCCCAGGTGTTTCGTTTGCATTTTGGAGAATGAAAAGCAAGGCTCTGGTTTCCCCAAGTTCTGGCCCAGCCTGCTTCTCTTATTTACCTCAGTGGCCTGGCCTGCGGACACATGACATTCCTACTCTAGATCTAGTTCATTCTTAAACAAGGTACCACCTAAGCCCACCCCGTAGACCACCACCATAAAACCTCAGGAGAAGAGAGCCCAACTTGAACCCACCTTCTCCCAAAAGACCACTGGCCTAATTCTATCAGGCCCACAACCTATTCGGCTCAGTCTCCCCTAAAAGCCCAAGCCATCTTGGTGTCCCTCATCACAGAACCTCACCCCCTTACTGCTCTGCACAGTCCCTAATCTCACCCATTGTCCCAGCCCTCTTCACCTGTGTGATGCCCTCAGGAGCTCACAATGTATGGGCAGGAGCATCCCAACAACTACAACTCTTCTCTGAATATTTCCTTCACCTTTCCACCCTAACAGTAGCCCACTTCAACACTTTCACCTGCACCTCTACCTATTCTTAAGGACTGAAAGTGGGGTAGCTCTTTTAGCTCCCAACTGCCTCCTCCTAACCATATAGATTCCCTACTTACACACACACACACACACACACACACACACACACACACACACACACACACAGCTTCCTGGTGGTTAGTGCAGCCTTGAACACCAGCTAGGTAGCTAGCCCTCCTTATTGCCCCTACCTCAGTCAGTATCTGTCTCCTTGTGTCTCTTCTAACACTTCTATCCTCACGCACACTAACTGCAGAATCCCCATGGGTGGGTCATCTAGCGCTTGGCCTTTCGGTTTCTTGACCTCATTTTTTCCAGTAATTAATTTTTTGCCCACCCTACCTCAGCTTCCCAGCAACATGGTCACGAGCTTGACTTTATCATCACCCACAGCTGCACCACCTTTGAGAAGTCATGATTTTAAGTATCCCCTCTTATCCTACCGGCTCACTCGTGCCAGTGCTCGGGCTCCAGCAATTCTGTGACCTCATCAAGGCTTCTGAATGGATGATCCTACCATTTCTCACCCCCAGTCATCCCCTCCAGTCCTCAGTACTCTCTTAATCTTTCTTTCATCGCATCCTTTGTCACTGTAATCACTCTACCAAACACCTTTAAGTCCTTTGCCACCTCTGTCTCTTCTTACCTCCCAGGGAAAGCCCTGTGCATAATTAGATCTGACTCTCCACCTGCTCCAAGTTGCCAATGCAGAAACACACGTCCAACTTTAAATTCACGGCTGGAAATCTCAAACTGGCACTCAGTGTTGCCTGGCAATCTTACTATATTCTCCAAGTTCATTTGCCTATTCTTTGAAATGACTGTTTCACATCTTCTACTCTCTATTCAAAACTCTTACATCCTTGCCCCCAAAATACACATGCACATATGTATGCACAACAGCCATGGTCTTTATCTCATGCTTGAGTACGATTAGATGTAACTAGATGGGCACTCTCAGTTCCATTCTGAAAAGATGCTGCTCTGAACCCATCTTCTTTGTCTTTCCTCTTGTTCCTACAGATGAAGTGTCCCTGCCTCTTTCAAAGGTCGCCCCCCCCCCTTGTGCTCTAAGTCCCATTCATCTCTCCTTCCCAAAGAGCTCACTTCCGCAATTCAATTCCACCTCCCTTGCACCTTCCATTTTTTCCTTCCACCAACATCATTTCCCTCAATATATAAACTTGTTCTCAGATCTTCTACCGGCAGCACACAAGCCCCCATTAACCCTTCAGGCACTGCTCTACTTTGTTTCCCTTCACAGAAAAACTTCCTTTTAAAAAAAGGTGCCTATAGCTGTTCGTATTTCTGCCTCACATTGTCTTCTCAACCTACGTCGATCACACGTGCAACCCTACCAGCACAGGACACTGCCTGGCCTCCTGCCAAAGCCACGTCTTGCCCCATTTGACTGTCACTGATCTGTCCTCACACTGCTGAAATTAACACTTTTCCTTTCCCCCTCTCTCCTGAATCCTTTTCTTCCCTTGGCCTCCATGACAGCTCACTCTCAGGTTGTACTCTCACTCACAGTCCCTCCATCTTGCTCTTCTTCCTTGCCAGTTGTGCCTTCTTTGCCGAAACTCTAAATATTGAAGCACCTTAGGGCTCTGTCTGGGTCTCTTTCTCTTCTTTATCTACATTTCTTTCCCTTGATAACATATGCAAATAACTCCCAGATCTGTATTTCCACCTTTAATCACTTCTCAGTGCTCAAGGTGCAAATATCAGATGGCCTTTTTGACCTCTCCGTGTGAGTGTGTGCAGGCATCTTAAATTTAGAGGGCCAGAGCAAAACCTTGAATCCTCACTGTCCCTATCACTCAGTCACATGTGCACACATGTTCACATACATGCACACGCACATGCACACATGGAGAAAATCCCAGACTATTACCCTCAGTTCTTCCCCATCTCAGAAAATACCACCACTGTTCACTCTATCACAAGCCAAAAATCTTGGAATTCACCTTTATTCTTCTCTTTGACTCACTGCTACCTCTACCCAACGATCAATCAACAGAGGCTGTTTATTTAATTTCAAAATACATTGGGAAATGTATATACATGTCTCGATGTTTCCACCTCTGCTATTATCACCTTCCTCCAAGCCACCACCATTTCTCATCACACTAGTAAAATAACCTCCTAATTAGTCTCTGGCTTCCATTCTTGGTTCCTAAAATCCATTCTCCATACAGGCCAGAGGTATATATTTTTAAAGGCATATGTATATCAGACCATGTCATTCTCCTGCTTAAACCCACCTATTGCACTTGAAACAAAATCTAAATTCTTTCTCCAAGGATTATAATGACCTACATGATTCAGCTTTCACTTTCCTCTCCAATTTCATTTGTGTTACTCTTCCCCTTGTCTACTACTTGAATATACCAATCTCTTTTCCACTCCAGGGACTTTGCCCCAGCTCTGCTTTCTGTTTAGAATTCTTTCTAACCTGGTCTGACCACCCAATCAGAAGTAGTTACCCAATCGTTTATAAGCACATCACTCTGTTTTAAATCTCTCCTCCATATTTACCATTCCTGTTCTTTTTGTTCGTTTCTTTATAAATAATCTCCCCTCACTAGATCATAATATATGTGAGAACAGGACACCTTGACTTACTCACTGCTATGTTCTCAGTGCCTAGAATTGTACCTGACACAGAATAAGGGGTTCAACAAATATTTGTTGAAGGAATGCACACATACACACACACAAAAAAAATGTTACCAAAAGAAAAATTGCTGGTCTCTGAAATTATAAGGATAAAGTTTAGCCTTCTTCAGAGAACAGATTCTTTTTAAGAACTTGGACACATTACTGCATTTGAATGCAAATGGACACTTACTAATTACAAATGAGCCTTATCTATATTCAAGAGTCTCCCTTTTCTACCTGGAAACACTTTGATAGTCAGGAGTTCTGGCAGCTTAATTGGAAAGTTCTTTTTTTAAAAGTTTTTTTTTGTTTTTTTGTTTTTTTGTTTTTGCCTTAAAACTTCTTGTGGTTTGCTAATTCAAGCTGCCATCCTCAGCCCTAAAGGAACAAGGACTCGCTACATATATAGTGGCATGACTCCCACAACTAAGAATTTTTATTCATTCTTTGTTGATTCATTCATTCAAGTATATATTAGCACCCATATGTGCAGAAAGCAAGAATACAGAGCTGAGACCTGGTCTATGTTCTCAAAGAAGGTCCCATCTACTCACCAACCAGACCTTAAGAAATGTATTCCTGAAGTAGTAAGTTAACAATATGAGAAACTTGTGAATAGGGTTAGGTGGGAAGACAGACCACAGAGAGATCTACTACAGTCAGGGAAGGCCTGTGACCATTATTTAAACATATTGTTTCATTTAACCTTTATCCCAACCCTATAAGACAGGGATTTCTATCCCCAATTTACAAAGAAACAGGCCAAGGAAAATCAAATCCTTGGCTCAGGGTCACACAGTGTTAAGTGGCCAGATCAGGATTCTAATTTGGTTCTTCTAACCAGGTTCTTTCTCTATTACGGTTATGTTTCAAAACTGTTATCTGCTCCAGGCCTTCCTGATGCCATATACCTGCCAGGTTACGGTGACTGTCAGCTGCCGGCCTGCAGGTGCCTGGTGCTCCTGCAGGAATAGTCCTCATTACCTAACACTGAGCATTCTTGCCACTGACAACCTGAAAACCAGCACCTGCTTCTCTCTCTGCCCTGCCCTACCTGCCTCAGGGGACTTACATCTTCCCTGGCAACTGGTCAAAAGAGTCATTTAAAAGTTTTACTGAGAACCTGCTATGTCTGTGGCATTGAGGGAATGGGGGTGGGGAGCTACAAAGATGACTGAGACACGGTCCATGCCCTAGAAGAATTATCTGGTGAGGAAATTGAACATCTAGCCTGATTTTGACATCATGATGTGCTAAATGCTATCATGAGGCATGAACAAATCCCTATGGGCAGACTGAGTCTGGAGCACAAGACTCAGCCTGGAGGAATCAGGGAAGGCTTCACAGAGGAGTTGATGGCTAATCCAAGTCTTGAATAATAAACATTTGCAAAACAGAGAAGGGTAAAGGACAGTTCAGACATAGAGGGGAATGTGTGGACTAAGGCACAGTGGCTCTTCAGGGGACTCTGTAGGGATCCATCCATGACTCTTACATGGAGAAGAGCTCCAATCACATCTAAATGTGCACATCTGGAAATAGTGTGCTGGTGGTAATGAGTTCGGGGAAGGGGGCTGAGTTGGCTCAAGAACTTGACAGTGCTGAGCCTGTGGCTGTGGGTAGAGGCAGGTACAGAATTTTGAAACGAGAATGCAGAGGAAAGGAAAATGGCTGAAGCCAAATGTGTCTCATGGACAAAGGTTTTATAAGACTGACAGCCACATCAACTCACCAGTCAGAAGCGATGGCTTGAGTGCATACAAGTGTACAGCACAGAGGGAAGGGGAAGACGCAGCAGACAGCACCCTGTACCAAGGGAGTTTTCAGTCTGGTTGGAGAGCTAAGATTTGGACACATGCAAAAATCAGTAATGTGGTAAGGCAGTCAATGACAATTGTCAAGGGAGTGGCTTGGTAATGTCTAGACCTAATGTCTGAATGAAATTAAATGTCCAGGAAAGTTGAACGAATTCTTGGAGTGGCCAGTGGCATCTGTTAAAAATCACAGAACTACATTGGAGAAGTCTGGGAGCAGGAGAGGTAGGGTTTCTATGAGTGCTTGAAGAATCAATGAGCTTTCCAAGGAAAGCTTCTTGTACTCCACCTGGTCCAGCCCTGAATGTGTTAGCAGCCCTGGGTGATTGAACAGGACCCCTCTAGACTCTGGCCCCTCAGAGATGTTCACAGCCTTTTTTTGGTCTTACCTGCTTGCCTTCTTTCCTGCCCCTATTTAGATTACTCACAGATTGGTATCTGGATAGCTTCAGCCTCCCTCTTACCTCTCAGCCTTGCTGCTTGAAGCTACTTCTGAATGCTCACCTTGGCTCAATGATTTGGCTACACTTTGCTTGTGCCCCTTGGATATATGAACTCTGGTCCCTCTGAATAGCATCTTAGGCCCATTCAAGATCCCTCCTACCCAGCCCATCTGGTTCTGTCCTGGTCCCCAAGAAGGGGATGATGGAACAACATCATGGGTTTAAGCCATAGAGGCAGACTCAGTCTGGAATTAACGAGGTGCTGGAGCGGGAGCTATGGTGAGGATCTGAGCTTTTCCCAGAAGCTCTATCATCCTCAGATAAGAAGAAGTGATTGGACAAGGCTGTATCAAGGGCAATCACCTCCATGTCCTACAAGCCCCCATACCAGAGCTGTGACATTTCTGGGAGAAAAGGCTTAGTTGAGACTTAATGATCACTTACAGTCTTAATGTAGATTTAATCAGTCAATGGAGAGTAAGACTGTCATTTGACTTCCCCAGGAGAAGCTAGGCTGTAGATATAGGGCAACAAGCAAGCAGAGGGAGGTATCCTAACAATGTCAGACAACAGGAAACACACACACACACCACACAAATACATGTACGTACACATGAACACATACAAACACACATAAATAAACACATAAGAACCACATCCGTACAGAAACAATCACATACATAGTCTTGCTCAAAGGTGCCTATAAGCGCACACATGTGCACGCACACACACACACACACTCACTCGTGCGCATGCCTTTCCGAAAAAAGCCAGTTTATAGTTTAAATCTCTAGCACCAGAGTACGGATTTCACAGGTGATGCCCCCTTCCACTTTGTTAATGTCCTCACAGGGGACACCCCAGAGAGAGCCCTTGTCCTGCTGCACATGGGAGTGGAATTGTTGATGCTCTCAGAAGGATTTAAGGCCATTTTTCAGCTAACATCACCTGCCACTTGACAGTGGCATGAATTGATCTCTGTTTATTCACAACACATTTTCTTCTGCTAAGCAACATTAAGTTTGAATCAAAATATGTGACTACTGTGTAATTATTCTTGCTGCTACTTCCCTTTGGTTGCATTTTTCTTGCTACTTATTTGCTCAGGAGTAGATGGGGGTATTAATTCCAAGAGATGGCAGTCTGAAGCAGGCCTTTATTCAGCACCTTAGTAAAGAGGCAGCAGCAGCTAAGGCAAATCCCCAACTTAACCCATTTCCCCCTGAGCTCACTCCAGTTTATCCCAAGGACCACTAAGCATCTCTCTTCAGAGGTTCATCAGCTGTGTATCCACAGCTAATATTGAATGATACAGTGCAATCAGATATCTGGGCATTGCCCATAATTCACTTGGTCAAATCCTAACCCCTCTGGGCCTCATCTTTCTTCTAAGTGAAAGGGGGATGATTAAACCACAATTAAGGTAGCCATTCCCAGGTTACGCCTGCAAACCTGGAATAATTATTAATAGTGTCTCTGTGTCAATCAGTTATTACCATAATAATGCTTCTTGACAAACTACCCCAAAATTCAGTGGCTTAAAACAACAACCAGTTATGCTTGTTCATGAGTCTGTTGATAGGCTGGGGTTGGCTGGTCTTGGGTGGGCTCTACTGGGCATGTTTCCACAAGGAGTTGAGTCTGGTTTTGTCCTTAATGTCCTTCATTCCCCCATGGGCCAGCAAGCTGGACAGGACATGTCCTTCTCATTGAAATGAGAGAATAACAAGAAAGTAAGCCCCATAATGCAGGTCCACGGCATGTCCTCTAACATCCCATTGCCCAAGGTAAGAGACATGGCTACACCCAACATCAATGACATGGAGAGGCACACTCTGCTCACAGGAGGAAGGGATGAGTGGGGCTACATTTTGCCGAACAATCATCCAAACCAGACGTTGGAAACTTTCTGTAAAGAACCAGATAGTAAATATGTTACTCTTTGCAGGCCATGTGGTCTCTGTTGTAACTACTCAACTCTGGCCACTGTTGTTTAAAAGTAGCCATAGATAATACATAAACAATGGGTGTGGCTGTATTTCAATAAAACTTTGTTTACAAAAACAGGCAGATTGCCACCCTCTGATTTAAACTATTACAGATTCCTTTCCCTCTCAAAAGAGACCTGATTTGTATTATGAATCACATGGTCCCTATAATTATGAGTTTCTCGGTGGGTGGTCTGCATCAGAATTAGCTGAATTGGGGAGTAGGTATACAGAGCTAGCATGCAGACTCGAGGTTCCCAGCTCTGAATCTTGGGAGGGGCATGGGAATCTTGAGGTCTAACTAGCTCTCCCCAGCCGAGTCTGACACATATTAGCTTTTGATTGCTACTGTATTGGATGACCTTAAAGATTCCCCCCAAAATCCAAAATTTAAGGAAATCTATCTTTGATTTGGAAGGTTCTTTAGGACAAGAGTATTGGCTCTTCCTCGTGACCACATTTTAAATGACTCCCCTTTCCTACACACATATGAATATCCCAAGGCTGGGACCAGGGTGAGGCAGCATGAAGCACCAGACACAAAATTTAACAAAGCACTCACTCCTGGGGTCTTGCAGGTACTGGGTCCGTACCTGAGAGTGAGTGCTTCCTAAAATGATGCCCCCTGGGCACTTCACATGTTTCATTCTAGTCCTGGCCCTGGCTTATCTATGCACACATGTGTACACATATTCATTCACACACAGGCACACACACACACACACACACACACACACACACATATACTCATGACTCTGGTCTTGACCCTGGCTTAGCTATTCATACACATATGAGCGTATTCATTCACACACAGATACCTGCTCGCAGACCCCTAACTCCCCCCCACCACACACACACACACTATAGAGCTAGTATGATGAGTAAGGAACCTCCTCTGCAGTCTAATCTGAGGATCATGAATGCTTCCCTCCCTGGACTATTAATATGCCTTAAATTCCACTATTAGATATTTATTCCTTCAAATCTTAGAAAACACAAGTATACCTCGAGGAGGTTATACCTGAAATTTTAACATCTGTGTAAACTAACCTTAGCTAACCTAGAGACTTTGTAGACCTTGGGAAGAAAAAAGATGAATAGAATGAGAAGAAACATTCATTCAATGAATATTTACTAAGAATTTGCTGCATGCCAAGCACTGATTTAGAAAAAATAGCAGTATCCAACATTGATAGTGGATTCATACTTAATTACGAACTCTCTGAACTTTCTAGATAACGTGAGCAGAGCGAGAATAATTATCATCATGTCTGTCCAGCATCTGGGGGAGCCGATACTCTAGCAGATTAGGAGACGGGCCCCTAACAGTCATCCTTGCCATTCCCTAGTGGTGGAGCAGGTAGGCATAGAGTGGGGTGGTGTTGGTCCTTTCCCTTCTGGCCCCAGGCATTGCCCACTAGTCACAAGGGGAATTGAAGACATTTCTCCAGTCTGGTTGGCTGCCTGATTTAGTAGCATAGACCTTCATAAAATACAGCAGAAAGCAAAGGTGAGCGGTTTTTTTCTTGCACTCTGAGTTTTAACGTTGCTGACATTTCCATATTTGTGGCATTTGGTTATGTATTAGGCATTTAAGATGCATTTATAATATTAACCTTTGTAGAGGGGCCAATTTTAAAGCAGTCATCCTTGTCTGTTTAAAATGCAACTCTGAGTGTTACCTGCAATTCCAGAAGTTGAAGTTAATGAATCAAAGCTATGAAATGCAGGATGTGTGTGTGGAGGTGCAGATTATGCTAACAGATGACCTACAGTGAAATATCAGATACCCATTTGAGTGTCACCGGTTCCAAATTTGGCTCTATCTCTTCTCAATGCAGCTAAAATATCTTAAAGAGGCACATACATCTCTTACCTTCCAGGGATGTCAGGAGCTGGGGAGCCATTACAGCCGTGGGTTTGTACAAGGTCAAAAAGAGGAGGCAGCCCCAGATAGATGACTTTATCCCACCCCTACTCAAAATACACTGTCTGGCATGAGGGGAGGAAAGGGCCCCAGCCCTCTTGAGGGTAGGACACTGTGCTGGACTGGGCTGGGCCCCTTACATACACCACTCTCTCCAATTCAGTCTTTGCCTAGATGACTATGGCTTCTTAAAATGCAAATTGATCCCTTGAGTAAACATTTCCGAGGACAGAGTAGGAGTCTTAAGCAAACTGTGGCCCACAGGGCAAATCCAGATGCCCTTGTCTTTGTAAATAAAGTTTTATTGGAACACAACCACATACATTTATTTGCATATCATCAATGGCTGCTTTTGCTCTATGACAACAGACTTGAATAGACCATATGAACCACAAAGCCAAAAGTATTTACAGAAAAAGTTTGCTGACCTTAAACTTGTAGGATTGAAACTCCAGTCCATTGAACACAAGGTCCAAGATCTTGTAGGCCTGACCTTGCTCACCTTCCCAGCCTCATCTCTAGGTACCCCCACCTGCCACCTCCCCCCAACACCCTGCTCTAGCCCGGTGCTTCTCAGCCTTTTTCCCTATGGATGTTTTCTTTTTATTTTAATTTTTAATTTTTTAAAAAAAATTTATTGTGGTAAAAATGATAACATAAAATTGACTATCTAAACCATTTTTAAGTGTACAGTTCAGTAGTATTAAATATATTTACATCATTGTGCAACCAAGCTTCAGAATTTTTCATTGCAGAGCTGAAACTGTATACCCATTAAACACTAACTCCCCACTTGCCCCTCCCCCAGCCCCTGGCCAACACCATTTTACCTCCTGTCTCCATGAATTTGATTACTCTAGGTACCTCACAGAAGGGGAATTGTACAGCATCAGTCTTTTGTGCCTGGCATATTTCACTTAGCATAGTATCCTCAAGGTTCATCTTCATTGTAGCCTACAGAGCCTTTTCAGATATTTTTCCTTATCTGCCCAAGAAATTTTAATATCACAGATATTAATAGGCCACAAACCATTGAAATATCTAAGACCTTTCACTCTTCCCTCCAAGAACCTCTTTTCGCCGTTATCAGTTATTCCTCCCACTGAGAACGCCTGCTCTGGCCATGCTGCTTGTAGCCATGCCCACACACAAGTGCTTTGCTCCTTCTTGCTTCTGATTTCCACATGGTGCTCCAATCTGCCTGAAATGACCTTCCCCTCATTCTTTCAAAACCAAGCTGGATGTCACCTCCTCTAGGAAGCCATTTTGATTCTCCCACTTATACCCTTTCTCCTTGTCAGGCCAGCACTCTGCTCTGCCATGTGCTCCTCACAGGACGATGCCATCTTTGCTTACTCTCTGGCTCCCTAATCTTCCATGAGATCCCCGTGGTAACATTTGCATTGTCCAGGGCTAACAGTACAGGGCTAGGAGCATAGCAAACATCTAATAGGTGTTCAAATGAAATAGCTCATTCAATCCTCACAAGAATGCTGACAACATTACTAGCCCCTTTGAACAATGGAGGCAACTGTGGCTTAAAAAAGTAAAGTAACCTGCCTCTGGTCACATGATGTGGAGGGAGGCCAGCAAGGACTTTGGAGTCAGACCACCCTAGGTGAAATTCGGATTCTGCTACTAACTATAGTTTGCCCTTGGGCAACAACACCCCTTAGAGCCTCAGTTTCCACATCTGTAAAATGTAGAATCACGTGAGGATCAGTGAGCTGATGCATACAAAGTGGCCCAGACAGGACTCAACAAATACTAGCCGTTATTACTTTGTTAAGTGATGGAGTCAGGGTTTGAACCCAAGTCTGTGAAACTTCAGAGTCCAAGCAATTTTTGCTTCTGCTGCTGCTGCCTCATGAGAGTGCCACTGTGCTCGTGTACAATGGAAATTGAGTCTGGGCCTGATGGGTGCCTGGGGCCACTTGTCTCCCAAAGCCCTCTGCAAGAGAGCAGGACACCTCAAGAGCATAAAGCTAGCTCTGGAGGGTGCTTGGAGAGCCCCAAATTAAAAGGGAGCTGGGTGTTCTCAGGAGATATTTCCATCCAGTCCAGGCAGCCTGATGAATCACCCTTCTCTACTCTAGAAATATTTCTGTCTCAAGAACCAAGGTCATTTGTCTAAATTCAGAGTCTTCCTGGCTCTTCTGTGCCATGAATACATAGACAAATCTGACCATGTGGTTCCTTTTTGTATCAGTCACCAGAAGCCCCATTACCTCCTGTCTGACAGGTTCCACCATAATCAAATGGGCATGGCTTTGTAGAATCAGTCAGACTCTAGCCAGCTCTCCAGAGAGAGAGAAGGAGGAAGGGAGGAAAGGGAGAGACAAAGAGAGAGAGGAACAGCTCTGTGACAGAATCTTGGGAAACACTGATTACTTGCCAGACACATGCAGCCTTGGGCAACTCAACCTCTCTGGGCTTCCCTCGCCTCACCTGTAGAGTGGAACTAATGATAGCCTCCACACACGGCCCTGTGAGGACAACTGGGATCTCTGTAAAGCGTACACTAGGCACTCATCTATTTCAGTCCCTTCTCAGCACTGGTTAGAGAGTGAGGCAAATGAGGCACTCTCTGCAGGTACCAAATTGAAGGGATGCCAAAATTTCAATAACCAAGATAAAGAATACTTTAGTGCAGTACTTTTTAAAAATCAAATATATGTCAAAAAAAGTGTGATGAACATGAAATCCACATTTTGAATAAAGACAAGATCAGTATTAGACAAGTTTCCTTTTGCTTCAGGCTTCCTCAGAAGGAAGAATGAGACTCAGCAGAATAAGTGACGGACCTAGAGACACAGAGGTTATAAACCCTATTTTTTTAAGTTTTGAAATAATCCAGAAATTACCCTGAAGGACAGGGAGCCTGAGATGCGGGAAGTTTCCCAGGCCCCAAGAGGAACTTGGCCCAGACCTGGGAGGCAGACACGGGACCGTATGCCACAGCAGACTGGTGTGCACCCGTCCCCAAACTCCACAGCACTTGGCACCTAGGTGCTTTGCTCAGGCTGCTGTCTCTACCCTCTTCCTTTTCTCTTCTTGGCAAATTCCTAATCATCCCTGAATGCTTCACTCAAATGTCACCTCTATTCAAAGGAGACTCTGACTTCCTTCTTACTCCTTCTGTAAATCTGTTATTTCTATGTAGCACTCATGTGTCTGGGATGGGAGCCAGAGGCTGAGCTGTGGGCCCCTTGAGTGTAGAGACTAAGTCTTATCCATCTTTGTGGCCTCAAGTCCTACATGCTTCTTCAGTGTTTGATCAATAATTCTGACCCTGACACCCTCACATTCATGTACATGTGGCTATAGACTCTCAGCTGATCCCCCCTAGTGCTTGGGCCTGCTCTGCCATGCCCTTGGCTGATCCTGGTGGCAGCCACAGGATATGCCATATTTCCTTTGCAGCCCCTCAAGAGTATAGGTTCTCTTGTATGTCAACTAGGCTTATGAGTTCTCTGACTCCACCCTTACAGCTCCTGGGACCCAGCCTGGCGTGGTGGAAAATGCCTGGACTTTGAAACCCATCATATTTGAGTTTGAAACCCATCTCCCCCGACTTACTGTCGCATTGGCTGCGCTACTTAGATGAGTGAAATCACAGTTTCTTCAACCAGAAAATGAGACTAAGCTTTCCCTCCTGCAAATTTGTGAGAATTCATATGACTGGAACATATATAAATTACCTGGCATATAGTAGATACTCCAGCAATTCCAGCCTTCATCATCATCATCATCATCATCATTATTATTATATTATTATTATTACTATTTTCCTTTTAGTTAGGACAAAGCATGTTCAGCTTCATGCCCTAGCTTTATTTTCAGCTTTCAGTTCAGAAATGAACTGAATGCACCTCATTTCTGGGGGTTTTAGGCACCTGGCAATTATCATTTTACCTGGACGCTGGTGCTGATATTAGCCTAACTGCTTACATGTATATTTTCCCATCGCTGGGTTCTCACAGTTTAATGTTAAAAGGAATAATAGATCTGTCTCTTTTGAATCCAGCTGCTGAGCTTGGCTCACATTACGTGTTTTACAGACTTTGAGAACTAGCAAATAAATGGGCAGGTTTGTCAGCCCCAAGTTTTCAAAGTGATGAGTCAATCCTGACTTATTGTTATTATCGCCTAATAGTTTACACTGTATTATTCCGTAATTACTCCGTGAATCACATTGACAGCTTGCATGTTTGCAGCTTGCCTGAGTTATTCCTCCATCTTCCACTGAAAGCATCATTAGTCTTGCACTTGCCTGCAGGAAGACGACCCCGTCACCTGCCGAATACAGAGGACCCTTTGTCAATCTTTGTCAGGAGAGGATGACACATAAGCTATCATGGCCTTGGGTTGGGTTGCTCATTTGGGGAGAAGGAGCAGTTATTTGCATTCTAAATAACCCTTACAAATTATACAGCCCATCTCTCTTTGTTCTGTGAGGGCTAAAGATGCTCCCATTGGGTATGAATGTCCTCTTTGGTCAAAATTCCTCCCAACTTTTAGGATTACACACCAGCTGGGTTGATTACCAGTGGGGTCTGTTTGCAATAGCCTGCATGACTGTGGTCATTGGAAGACAAGTCTCTTATCCTTTTTTACATTAAACTGAGATTCCAGCAAGGGGAAAATATGATTGGTCAGAACTGGGAGCAAGCTGAACAGCCAAGTGCCGATCTCCCAGGGCATGCCCACCTCATCTGTATCCCCACAAACCAGAGCAGAAGAGAAGGCAAGCAATGGGAAGTGTCACCCAATGGGAAATGCATGAGCTTTGGGGCCATGGAGACCTGAATTTGAACCCCAGGGGTGCCCCTCACTGGTTTAGTGACTTTTTCACCCTTACTACCCCTCAGTTTTATCATCCACGAAGTGGGTACATTAACACCTCTTTCATTATGTACCTCAGCTAATGCTCCCTCCTCTTATGAGCTTATTTTGTAATGAACAAAGGTTCCAAGGCTCCCTTTTGGAATGTATAGGCCCTGGAATGCCTCAGAGTTTCAAACTGAGTGCCTCAAGAAAAGGATTATGCTGCCTAGGGCATTAGGAGAATAGTTGTGCTTCTCAGACACCTAATGTTAGACTTAAAGCAACTGAGCAGCTTCCTTGTCCAGCCCCTTCCTGAGGGCATTGAATACATCCATTTTGCGGCTCCAGGCTGAAGAAAGAGTTTGTTGTGTCAACACCACTGAAGAGGGGTCTTCCTCACAAACCAGCTTTTTGTTTGAGGGGCAGCCCCAGTCCAAGGCTCCAGGAAAAAGACTTCCCAAATTGTCAGAAATGATGTATCAGTGTGCAAAATGCAAATTTGCCTGGCAGCCGAGGAGCTTTTACACCCACAGTGCTCCTCTTTCCTACCTCCTCCCCTCCTTCAGGACCCCAAAGGCATAGTGAAATGATTTTCTCACATGCAACAGCAGAAACTTTTTAATTGTTTTTAAAAGTTATTTTCTCTTAACTTTGTTTACTTATTATAATAAAGCCTGTGTTATTATGAAAGAAATATGTACTCACTGTATTTCAAAAAAAACAGATAAATGGAAAAAAGGAAGGGAAAATTGCTCATCATCATACCACCTAAAGATAACTACTTTAAACTGCTTGGTGTATTCTCTTTCTGTCATTTTGTTGCGTTGAGCTATTTTTACATACCTATAATTCTGCATAAACAATTCAATTCTTGCTCTTTTCCCTTCATATTTTAACATAAGAAGTCTCCTTTATGATAACTGCCTGATATTATTTAAAATGGCTGCATGATCTCCCCACTCTTTAGATGTGGCTCAGGCCCTTTATCACTGTGCTAGAATTGAACGTTGGGGTTTGTCCAATTATTTCACAGTATAAATAAGGCTGTGATAAGCATCTCTAGGCCTGAAACTTTCTCCACATTTCAGATTGTTTCCTTAGGAAATTACTTGGTCAAAGGGAATGGATATTTTTTATGTCTCCTGATTCATATCATCAAATTAATTCTCAAGACATTTCACTTTTTAAAAACAAAGGGAGGAAGATGAAGGAAAGATGACTGGCCTATCACCCTGCAAAGTGAAGTTCCTGGAATCATCCCTAAGGCTAGACCTTTCTTAAAGAGTCAATGGGTAAAAGTTGCCAAGAGAGTAGATCTTAAATGTTCTCACTACACAAATAAATGGTAGTTATGTGACAGGATGGAGGTATTAGCTAATGCTACGGTGGTAATCATTAGGCATTTGGGAAAGCAGAAATTGATTATTGTAGATCGAACAGATGTTGTATAGGTAATGAGACAGACTGGTACCTAGAAGACCATACTGCTATAATTCCCATATGAATCTGAGACCTTGGAAGAGGAACCAAGGGACAGAGAAAATTGTCTATAAAGTGGTATTGTCCAATATATTAGCCATTATTGTCACATGTAGCTATCAAGCACTTGAAATGTGTCTAGTCCAAACTGAGATCTGCTGTAAGGATAAAATATACACCAGAATTCTAGAACTCGATACAAAAAAAGTAAAGTATTTCATTAATTATTTTATATTGATTATATGTTGAAACGATATTATTATACATATTTATGTATTGAACTAGATAAAATATATTTTGAAAATTAATTTTACTTGTTTCTTTTAACCTTCTTTTTAAAAACAGAGTTACCAGAAAATATAAAATTACCTGTATGTCTCGCATTTTATTTCTATGGAACAGCACTGGTAGCAAGTAGCTCTAGAATTAGCCTCCCTGACATCGAGAAGGCTGAAGCAAGCCTCATAACATCAACGGGCTCATGGAAGGTGAGCATCACCTAGTCACTTGACACACTGTTTAGTGATTTTTAAAAAATCCCCTGCTAGTAAAGCAGTAGCTTTTTACTTTCACTGAGTACCAGAATCATTTGATGAGCTTTAAAAAACATGGATGCTCTATGTCCCAGAGACTCTGACTCAGTTGGTCTAGGGAAGGGCCTGCCGTCCTATTGTTCTACAGCTCCACACATGATCATAATGTGCAGCTAAAGTTGAGAAAAGCTGCCCCACTGACAGCTGCCTAGTTTGGATGCTGGCTTTTTCACCTGCTAGCAGGATGACTCTGGGCAGTTACCTACCAGTTCTAAACCTCCATTTGCTCTTCTATAGACCAGGGATGACAATAAGGTTGGAGAGAGAACTAGATGATATTACCCATGTAGAAGAACCCAGCATACTATCTGGTATACAGAAAATGTTTAATAAATATTAGCAGCTCTTTTTAACTTGCGGTTACTGCTGCTTGGCATAACAAAGGGCTGTCTTTGACTCATGAGTTAGTGCAGATCTTTATAGGCATGCAGATCAAAAAGAGGGTAAAAAACAATGTATGCCTGCTGTCATCTGAGTCTTTCAGTTCAGCACCTTTGGTGTCTCAGAAACTCGTTATTCAGAAGAAACTGAGGCAGCATCCAGTGGAGTCAACATGAAATAGCTGAGGTTTTCAAAGCAAACAAACTGAATGTTTTGACTCCACCACATACCTTCTATGTAGCCTTCAATAACATCTTAATCTCTCTGAGTTTGAGTTTCCTTATCTGGATAATAAAGAAAATAGTAGTGTCTAATAGTATTATCAAAAGGATTAAATGAGATAAGCAATCAAATACACCCAGCATAGTACCTGGAAGTTAATGGAACTCAATTAATGTTTGTATCTTCTTCCTGGCTTCTGTCCAAACTGACTGCAAACCCTGGGGAAGTCACAGGCACCCTCTAAACCTTACAGTTTTCGCTGATAAAGTGAAGATTTTGATCCCACATGTCCCTACCATGTCTATCCTTACACATCGGACCTTTTGGAACACAATATACCCATCCACCAAAAAAAAAGAAAGAAATGGCAACACAGGGAGAGAAGAACAGAAGCAGAAAACACACGTGGTGCTGGAAAGGATAGCAGCAAAGACGGACAGCAAGGGCATAGAAAGGACATGGACTTAGATTAGGCAGACAGGTTTGCATGCCAGCTTAGCCTTTTTAGAAGCCCTGTGGTCTATTCAGATAATGTGATTGGGTGCACCTGTAAGATGAGGCTAATAGAACTGAGTCCCTGGGATGTCATGAGGACTCACTGCAGTAGTGTCTGTGCACAGAGTCTGGCTCAGTAAATGCAGCCTTTACTCTTATGATCCTGGCTCATTACTGACTCTGCAGGATGTTGGTCCCAAGGACTTTCCTTCATCTCTTTCAGAGGCCAGATGCCCAGTCACTTGAGGAGTTGAAAAAATTAGGAGAGGGTAGGTGTCTAGTTGCAGACACTCTTACCAGCAGATGGCCTTGGGGTGAGGGTGAGGAGCCTGAGATCAACCTAGACCCCTTATGCTTGGGAAGAGAATGTTCCTTCCCTCAGAATGGCAGAGCTGACTTCAGCCACAGGGGAGCATGGCTCATAGCCAGGTGAGGACTTAGAGATCATGTGGTCCCACCGCTGCTACCCTTTCATAAATTTTTAATAAATAAATAAACAGTCCTGATTCATAGAGAGTGAGGAGATAGTGCATTTCCCTCTTGACCCAAAGACATTTTTCCTTCTCCTCACTGCTGAAGCAGCTCCTTTCTAGGAGAAGAGGACAGGTACAAGACCTCCGTGGATGGTTCTAGATAGTCCTACAGACTTAACACCTTACATCCTCACAAAACTTCAAGGCCAGGATCGTGATCCCATTGGGAAGGCAAAAAAAAATGGGCGACATGAGACCAGGGGCTTGTCCAAGGTCAAGACACAGCTGTAAGGACAGAGCCAAGGCTTGAACTGGAGTTCCCTTGTTCCAAGACTGCATGTAAAAAGAAAATGCTCCTTGGAGAAACCACCGACTGAGGTAGCGTTGGCTGCCTTGTGAAGGACTCATACTGCTAATCAGGACATTGGGCTGTATGTAGGATAAACTTCTTGACTCTGACAAAACCACTGCTGAAATTTGGGCCTTCATTTCTCATTTGTAAAATGGAAGGCTTTCCCAGAGGCTTTCCTAAGATCTCTTCCTGATCTGACCAGCTGTGACTCTGAGTCAGGGTCCTACCCCATTAGCTCAGGTTTCCTTATCCCCTGCAGGCTGATATTCCCATTAACCCAAAAGCCTTACAGCTAATGAACTTCTCAGCCAAGGAGGAATTAGCAGTCTAATCATATAAGCACCTACTCTCTACCATGCATATATATACCTGATCCTAAAACATTCTGCAAAGGGAGACCAAATAGCTCCATTTCACAGATGAGGAAGCCGAGGCCCTAAGAGAGGGCCTCAGTGTGGGGTGCTGGCATGCTTCAAACCTATGCTACTCTATCAACTATAGCATACTGGCTTTGACCTCATCACCTGCACATTCCCACCACTATTTTTCTTGGGATTCTGAGCTGTTTCCTGCCTCTTAAAGAAGTTGATTCTTAAGTGAGGAAAGCATTTGGCTGGTCAGCCAAGATTCCACTCAACTTTCCCAGAGCATCACCCCCAGTTCCAGGAAAAGGGAATAAAAAAGCAAGGAGAGAAAGGTGTTTGAAAACATTCAGGTTTGCTTAATTACTATATTTAGCAGAGTATCCCCTGGAGACTAATTTAACATATATATGGTAATCGGTATGTATCACAGGATTTGCTAAATCTCTATTTAAAAAAAAAAAACTCAAAAATAACAACAGTGCTAAAAATAGGCTACATCAGAGAGAACAGGGAGCAAGAGAGTGGATGAGAGAGAATCCTGAGGGAAAGCAATTTAAGAGTCCTTTAAAGGGTGGGAGAGGGAGAGAGCAAGCATCACATGTGTCCCCTGAAGAGGCTGTGTCTCAATCACAGAAATTTGGTCCTCAGAAGCAGAGATATTAAAAGTGGTGGTGGATATCAAGACCTACAGTATCCTGATTATCTCAGAAGAGGGAAGGAGAGTAGAGGAGAGAGGAAGGAGGACATTGAGAGAGAAAGAGAAAGCATGGGACCATCCAACTCCCTCAGAATCCTGGGTGGCTTTCATTTAGCTCATGGTCCCCAACTCAGCCTAGACACCTTCACCAATCCAGTGTCCCCATCAGCACCACAGCCAGGGGTCTTCCATGTCTCAGTTGTTGCCTGAACATAGACTTCCCACCCACCCAGCTCACTCTGCCCAGAATGAGTAGATATTTTTGTAACATGACAAATGTCATTTCCTCAGCCCAGGGCTGGCCGCTTCCAGCTACCCATCCCTGTGTTAGTTTCCTAGGGCTGCCATAACAAAGTCTCACAAACTGGGTGGCTTCAGACAATGTTTATTCTATCGCAGTTATGGAGGCCTCAAATCCGAAGTCACGTGTTGGCAGGGCCACACTTGCTCTGAAGGCCCCGGGAAAGAAAGAGTTTCCTCTGCTTGCTTCCGGTGGTCGCCACCATCCCTGTGCTCCACAGCTTGCAGCTGCATCACTGCAGTCTCTGCCTCTGCAACCACATAGCCTTCTCCCCATATATGTTTGTGCATCTCCAATGCGAGGACATCAGTCGCAGGATTGAGCACCTGCCCTAATCTAGGAGGATTTTATCTTAACTTCATCACATCTGCAGAGACTCTATTTCCAAATAAGGTCACAGTCACTGATACCAGGGGATAGAATTTCAACATAGCTTTTCAGGGGACACAATTTTACCCACAATGTACCCATCATTGCCACAGTCTGAATAAGGGGTCTCTTCTCGCGACCTGCCTTAACATCTTGTTTGTAGTACAACATGAATCACACTGAAGGTATGTGCCCATTTATCTGCCGTCTTCCGCACACTGAGTTCCTTGAAAGCAGAGAATTGGTCTCATTCATTTTGGCATTCCAAGCATAGCAAGAGCACACAGTAGGTGGACAATCCACTCTGTTGTGGTTAGCTAAACAAACAAATGATAAGTGAATGCTTTTCTTGAGTTTTCACTGACTGGAAGCGTATTCCAAATAACCTCTATATATGTAGGACTATTCAAAGGTTCTAATCCCACTACGTGTAGTATGCTGTGCTGGGCATTATGGCTGCAACAGCGAGTAAGAAGCCATCCCAGCCTTCAAGTCTTCCAAAATGCAATAAGAACTTTGAGGATCAATGGAAGAAATTTCTTGCCTCAAGAATTAGGAGAGGCTTCACGAGGTGATACTTGAGTGGCACCTTAAAGAAACGAGAAGATAGGTGGAAATGAGAGAGAGATATTCTGGGCCTAAGGAACAGTATGGTCTGAAGTACGGTTGAGGGAATGTGAGTGACACCTTGGGAGATAATAAGTTAGCTTTTTGGTTGGAGAGCAGGCTCCCTGTTGAAAGCACCAGGAGTCGAGTTTGAAAGAGATTGACAGGAGACTGTAACGATGCCTGACCCATTGACGAAGAGGTCTAAGCTCTATTGTGCAGACAATGAGAAAACATAGGGAAGTGCATGCTAGACTGAGCCAGCGCTTGCGAGATCAGTTAAAAGGCTACTGTGCTAGGTCAGGCGAGAGGAAATGGGATCTGAACTGGAACGATGTTAGGTATGGGGAAGAAAAGAGCAAGGAGAACAAGATCGTGGAGGAAGAATGTGAAGGCTCAGTGATTGACTATGGCAACGGGAGGAGGACAGTGAGAACGGGGAAACTGTGCCCACGGTCCTTATGGGACATGGATAGAGACAATAGGAGGCACTTGGGGAAAATGTTGGTCAGGCCCTTCCACCTTTGGAAGCGGCTGCTTTTTCTCAAGGGAAAAGGGATGTTTTGGTTGAGAAGTGCATTCAACAGTAGCTTCTTATCTAATGAAAATTGAGTGCTTGCTTTGTGTTAGGTGCTGTGCTAAATGCTTTCAGTCCATGTTCTCTCTCCTCCTCTCCCTCCACTGGGGCTCAGGGCCAAGCCGATTTCCCAGGTGTCAGGGACAGTGGTAGGTTATGTCACATCTCTTTCCAGGGTGGTTTTCTTATGACATTCCTGGCAACTGGAGTGAGGGGGCAGCAGGCAGGCCGGGAGCCTGGAGGGGCGATTAGCATCACTTCACATCCCTCTCCTCTGGTCTTCTTCTCTTGGATTGAGAGAGAAGCAACCTTTGTGCTGCTGAGAACGCTGCCAGAACCACTGATCCCTGGGCTCCTGCTTAATGGGAGGAAGAGAACACAAAGGCGAGTTCAGTGGCTTGGTCAAATGGCAGGGGCAACTGAAATGCTGAAAGAGAACAGTAACTTCTCAAAGAAGGCTTCCTATGGATTTCCAGGCACATGAGCTTGGTATCCTGATTTTCACGTGAATCTCTAGGTAGATCAGGCAACCCCTTACCTCCCAGCCCCCTGGGGCAGAATACAATGACCCCTGGAATTTATATGGTCCTGTCACATTGTTTATCCTGCTGGAGCCCAGCAGGCAGGCAATCAATGGGGCTAGAGGTGAATCATAGCAACATCTCTGTCATAGCAACAGCCCCAGACTGTTACTCTATTCACTTGAGGTAGAAATTGAGGGATAGTCAAGCTGCCCACTGGTAATGGGCACAGACTTAACAATGGGAAAACACTCCTGCTCTGTTCACAGACCCATTCTGTCTCCTGAAATAGTAGCATCTGTTAAAAAAGCCAAATGCATGGAATGAGGCCTCCTTTGAGGGAAAACGAAGTGCTTGATTTAATGACACACGGGCACCAAACCTCCCAGGAGAGCCCACTTTTCTCATAAGGAACACAGAAGGACCCAATTCACCACAGACCTTTTCTGTGCTCCAAATTCCTGCAGCCCTTACAAGCCATCTCTGACCTGCAGCCTCTCCTTGGATTACAGATGGCTTTCAACTTTTTATTGAAGAATAATATACATACAAGACTGCACTATCTTGAGTGTACAGCTTATTAAATTCTCATGAAGTGAACACCTCCAGGTTATCAGTGCCCAAATCAAGACTTAGAGCCTTACCAGCACCAGCAAAGCATGCCCCCGCCCATGCTTGTTTTCATTTACTACCCTTGCCAAATATAACCACTGTCTTGACTTCTAATAGCATAAATTAGTTTGCCTGCTTTGTGCTTTATAACATAGATTTTTGGGACTCATCCATATTGCTATGAATGGCTGTGCAGCATCCATTCTCACTGTTCTACAGTTCTCTAATGTATGAATACATTACAGTTTATCTATCCATTCTACACTGATGGCCATCATGGCAGTTTCTAGTCTGTGGCTATTTGGAATAGTGCTGCTGTGAACATTCTTGTATATCCCTTTGGGTGAACATATGCATACCTTTCTGTTGGGCATATACCTGGGAGTAGAAAAGCTATGTCATAGGGTAGCCATATGCTTAGTATTTGCTTTAGCAAATACTGCCAGTTTTCCAAAAACAGTTGTACCAATTTATACTCCTACCAGCAGCATGTGAGTTTAATTATTCTTGTTTGTTTTTTTTTTTTAATTTTTACATGGTTATATGTGGCTGTATCCAGAAAGAGGTAGTCAGTTGCAAATACTCTAGTCTTTTATTTTCAAAAATATTAAATCATCCTCTAAATTCTAATAGAGGTTGATTCTGACTCCTAAACTTACACTGTATACACATAATTTTATTTCCTTACTAACTCTTGTTCAGCCTTCATGATTCTATTCAAGTATCACCTCCTTTAAGCTTGCACCTAGGCCGGATGAGGAGGTACCTATCCTTTTTGCTTCCACCACATTCTGTCCCTCTCACTCATTTTGTGTGCACCTATCTCTTCCATCAGTCTATCACACGGTAGCATTCTTGGAGGACGATATTGTGTTTTAACTATCTCTGCCTTTGTTACTTAACACTTTATAGAGCACAAGGTAGGCTTTCAGAAAATTGGGATGAATGAATGAATGAAATTTCCTACTAATTGGTAAGTTCATTGAAGTCAAGGGTCAGGACTTCTGCCTCTCTCATATTAGATTAATTGGGCATACAGCAAGCACTTAATAGAACCTCGTTGCAACAAATTGGCATGAATTGCAACCAACACCTCCAGTTGCTTAAGGGAAGACTTGAAAATCACAAGAGCTGGGCTGGGCAGACAAGGCTGTCATTCTGGCTGAATTTTGGCAACATTTGTATCTTACTTTCCTCTTGTTTTTCTCCTGTCCCTCAGAAGGCAGAATGGGGTGATTCAGACTCATTTCTCACCCACGCACAGAGCCGATTTTGCCCCAGTTTCAGCCTGGCTCAGGTTCTGATCTTCCAGGATCTGAAATTCAGGAGCAAGGGTTGCAGTGATGGAAATAAAGACCAACCCACCTCCTTCGTCCGCAAGCCTTCTGAAACTGGTTCACAAGAGAAGGCCCTTGCTGTTGGCTAATTCTAGGCCTGTCCCTCCTCTATTACCTATCACTCTAGAGTGGAAAACAGAGCATGGATTCATGGTGGTCCTTCCTGGGCTTCAGATAGCTGACTGAGAAACTATGACGTCTTGTGCAAACTGAGAACTGAGACTTCCACCACCATTCCTACTATTGCTTAACTTCCGGCACTGTGAGATTTCTGGTGCAAACCATGGCATCCACGATCTGCTGATGGCTTGGAGGAGAACAGCACATTTTCAATGCTCTAGTTAAACAGGCATCATGTTTCTCATCAAGGTGGTTGTAAACTCAGTGAAAAGAAAAGGTGTAATGAAAGTTCAGTAGCTATCTTTTCCCTGCATAAGAAGGAATCATTTCTATCAAAAATTGACAGAGTAATTATGACCTGCTTCCCCAGAAGACTGAGAAATGGCCATTTCTGATCTTACCTCCAGCAAGAAGCAAAATGGTTTTTGTTAGAAAGAAACAAAACAATAATAATGAAAAGAATAAATGCTAGAAACACAACCTTTAATCTTTCTTTATGCCAAGGGAATTTTATAGGAATACGTATTTTAATGCAACTAAGTCACAAATATTTTAAATGATGGCACAGGAACAATAAGCAGGCCTTTGCATTTTCACAGAGACCTGGTTTTAGTTTTAATTCTGACACAGAAATGCTGTGCATCCTTCACCCCTTTCTGGACCTCAGGTTCTACATTTATAAAGTGTCACCCTCCATCTTTGATACACGAGAATGTGCAGGATTAACTTTTTGTAGCTTTGTAACAAAAACTAATCATGCACCTATTAAACGTAAAGGACAATACTTAGGCCCAAATAAACAATGGCACATGTATTCATTCACCCGACTTTATACCTACAATGTGCTAGGTGCTGGGACACAGAAATACAGGCACTGACCTTGCCTCTAAGGAGTTCAAGGCTGAGTAAGGATGACAGATCCTTCATGACATCCACTAAGAAAACAGATACAAGGGTGCAGTGGGCACAAATAGAGAGCCATGAACTCCCTTAGGGCAACAACAAAGGGTTTTCTAGGAGGAAACCTAGAGTAGCAGTGAAGGACACATTACCAGGAAGAGAAAGGAGAAAGAAGATGAGTGTTTCTATAACTAAGAGAACAGACATATCATGACTTAAGGGTTTCACATGAGAAAAGCAAATTACATATGCAATTTAGACAACTCTTAACCCAGAATGAGTCAACAAGGGGGATGTGTTTGCAACAATTAAACCTTCAAGCAGGCTACTGTCCATATCAAGTCCATGCTGGCCTAGCCCAGGCCCCAGCTCTCTCTGGAACTGTCACCCTGACTGTGGACAATTCCATTACCTTTCCCGGATCTCAGATCTTTGTCTGTAAGATGGAGGAGGGTGTGCAGTAGTGGTCTAGAGAGCCCCTTACTACTCAAGTCACCTCTAGGCTTGTAATGATCATACGCTGAGAGCTAGTAAAATATGAAACCTTTTAAAGCCTGAAAGACTCGTTGCTCTAAACACACCAGCTGGAATAATGAATGCCTCAACACAATCGCATTTACAAAAAGTACAACCACAGAGCTCCTCCTTTAAGAAAACATAGACTCAAAACTGACGAGAGAATTTTATTGACAACCAGTCTAAGAAGGGAGGAAATGCCTGGAAAATGTTCACCTTCCGATTTTATCACAAAGCTTTCACAGACACAGGGCTGGGATGTGGGATGGGTGTGGTGACACTGAGGAGGCCACCTCCAAGTCTACTAATGCCCACTTTTTACCATTCCATGAACTGCTGATGAAGGCCCCAGGGTCACATCCCAGGTCACAAAGGAGTAATTTTGCTTGGCAGGGGTGGAGGGGAGTCATAGTTTGTTTGGTTGTTTTTAAATTCTTCCTCATAGAAATTTTTAAACCTTGTATTTACATAGACCAAGAACAGGGATGGTCCAAATCAAAGTTAACGCAGGGAAAGCCTGGACTCTTTCCTGTCCACTTCCGAATGCCCTATAGTGTGGTTGTGATCAGCTAGTCCCTTGAAGCCCGACAGATAACACCAGGCAGGTGTTTGTCCCCCACCGTGATGTGCCATGGGGCCTTGAAGGAAGAAAAGTTACTCCGTCAGTGATGAACATGTTCAAAACTACCCCTATTGGATGCACAGAATTGTAGTTCTTAACAATCAGTCATTCCAGTGTTTCCCACAGACTTTCTCCAAATTTCTGGTTGCCCAGATTCGTTCCTGGTGACTACTCTTTGCAGACCTAGAATTACTTTGGTTTCCTGAACATCTTTTTTCCTCTTAAACTTCAAAACAAAAAGGGCCTTATGTCCTCTTTCCTGTCGACACAGCTATCCTACTATCCTCCTGAGGGATGGGAAGCTACCCTGTTGATGTCTCATTTGCTTTTATACCTGGCCCCCAAGGAGCTTCAGAGGGCACTGACTTTTCTATCAATTATCAAAGGGACCCTCACCGGAGCACAGAAGGGAAATAAAAGCAAGTTCAATCTTAGCAAGGCATCCTGCTATATTTATTGACTCCATTAATTAATGAGAAATAAAACCAGCTACTCAATGGGGAGAAACTGCACCACCCCAAGAAAACAGTTTGGTTTGCAATGGTGATGTGTAGGCCAAATGAGCAGGGCAGCAGGGAGAGGAGCCCCCCTCCTCTCATCAGTTCCTGGGAATGAAAGAAAGCCCAGGGCAGTTGGACCTTATTTTGGTACCAAATCCTCCTCACAGCTCTGCAGTATGTGAAATCAGCCCTGGGTTAAGGCGGACTGAGTGATAATAGACAACCTGGAACCCAAACTCACAAAGGAGCAGAGTTTTTGATTTCTTCCTTACTGAGCAAGCATTGCTAAGGAAAGGAAGAGAAGGTAGGAAAGCCAGAAATCCACGGAGCACATCTGGAAATGGGAAGAAAGGGGCTAGGGTTTGCTCCTCAAAGGAAAAGATGGAGGCAGGACGGAGAGGCCAATTTCCAAATTCACCTACTCCACAATGTTACAGAGGTCCATCCTGACCCCAGGCACTTCCTGGGATGCCAGCTGCTGCCCCAACAACGTTTTATCTCTGTGATGAATGCAAGATTCTGCACGAATGCAACTAGTGCCTTTGCATATGCTGGAGGTTTTATCCCTGGAAACATCTCAATCTCTTATCTTTGCCCCACCTACAAGTACACACACAGACGTACACAGACACACACACACACAGGCGCACGCGCACACACACACGTCTCTACATCTAAATCACTTTCCTAAAAATCAAAAGCCTGGCCAAAATACCACCTCTTCCATGAAGCCCTTTGAGATCTCCCTAGCCATCAGTGTTTTTCTCTTGCTCCAAAAGGCCACAGCACATTCTTTGACTGAATCTTCTGGGATTCCTGTTTTACAGCTGTTGTTAATGTGTTTTATCTCACCGCCACCCAGCCCTCACCCCTGACTTGTAAACTTCTCGTGTGCAAGAGCCATGTCTTGTTTATCTCTAATTCCTTACTGTGCCCACAGAAGTCCCTGGCCCAAATGTAAGCCTCCATAAATATCTGTTGAATTGATTATTCTCCTAAACCAAAAGTCACTGAGAGGAAAGGAACTGCAGAGGGAGTGAGGAGATTTTTATTGGGTGACCCTATATGCAGGCCTTGAACAATACAAAAAAGAAAATACAAAAAGAAAAAACACAGGTCAGTCCACAGGGAGCTCAAAGATATACATAGGGATATTGACAAATTCATTGTGGTCAATGAAGAGTGACAGAGGACTGCTCACCCAACATAGGGTAAATTCTGCCCAGCAGAGCATTTTAGAGGGGTGACCTTGAAGTTCCACTGTCAGAGCTTAGAGGACTCCTTGGTTGCAGCAAGAGGAACAATTCACAGCAGGCACAGTCCTCCGACCAGGCATGAGGACCACAGCATTCCAAGAGAACCAGGCCTGCGGCAATGGAAGGAAGACAAAAGCAGAAGAAACTCCAGACAGCATGCAAACTTCCTGGGGGCTTGATTAATTGCTTTAATTAACCAGCCTGTAACCATAAAGGCAAGTGGCATGGATGGTAATAACACAAGAATGGGACCCAAGATTAGGCCTAAACAACTGCAGAGCTGTTCTCCCAGCAGCTGAACCCAGCTCTCTGAAGCTGGTCCTGGGGCCAGAGAAGAGAAATGTGCAGGGTGTGATCTAGACGGACCAGCGCTGATTAGCACCAAGCTTCTTACCTTGTCAGCACCAGTTCCCAGGGTGAATTAAGTGCCTGCAAAATGAATGTGTGTCTGGAACATCTCCAATGCAGATTTTATTCTTGCCCAAATGCTACCCGGTATTTTAATTAACCTGGGCTTATTGTTCTAATTACTGGAGTTTTATACCGTGAATTGTTGCTCGGGAGTGATGACAATCGGTAAACACAATTATCGTGTTTATTTCCAGCAAAGCTTGCCCTTAAATTTTTATTTAAAATATAATAATTAGTAGCATAAATCTTTAATTTCTAGTTCACTGGGGCTAACAGGCTGAGTAGGATGGAGGAAAAGCTTTCTTAGAATATCAAGGTTTGGTCTTAATAGTCTCCCATCATCCGATCTTTTAAGTAGCCTTCTTCATTTTGAGAAATATGACATACAAAAGCCAGGGATGCAAAAGACTGCCCTGAATGAGCAAAATCACACATAACAGATTGTCGGCAACAATAACATTTTTAACTAATAGTACCAAAAACGCCAGATGAATGTCTGTGTGTTGAGTGTGCATAAAATACATAAGGAAAGATATGCACTAAACTGTTAACACTGGGAGAGCAGGACTGGAGGCACCAGGTAAGAGGCACTCTTCGTTTTTATTTATATGCTTCAATGGTGAAATTTGAATTTTATAACAGAATTTTTGTTTTTGCAATTAAAACACTTTTTATTAAAATCTGAAAATCACCACTCTTTGAATAAGCCAAGGGCACGGCAGCACAAAGACCCCTGCACAGGGCGGCTGCCGCTGCGATGCCCACGGTCTCAGAGCTGCGGCAACCCTCTTCAGCTGTCAGAGTGGCATCCTGTGGAACCTGGACCTCTCTCCCTGCCAACCTGGCTTCTGCTTTTGGAACCTGATCTGACATCTTTCAATCCCTTCTTAGTTTCTCCTTGCTTTTTCTCGGCTCCCTGATCCCCAGCCCATTTCTGTCTTCACCCTGGGACTCCAACTCAGTGTCTACCATGACTACCAGTGTTAGCCTTTTCTAACCACCTCTGTCCAAAAGATTCTGCCTCCACCCATTCATTGTCCACCAGGCCATGTCCTCACCACCTGCCATCCCAGGGGTCCTCCCTCTGGGCACCCAATCCAGTCTAGTGTTTGATGATACATATTTTTGATCCAACATGACCCCTAAACCAGCTAAACAAGCTAATTACTTATTTCTAGGGTTCCACTAAAGAAAATTAAACTTTCCAGTGCAGAAGAGAAATTGACTAAGTTAGACTTGTTGAAAAATAATATTCCAATGGGGTACCTTCCTGAGAGATTCTCAGGATGATTTTTATTTGCTTGATTTTTACCTTATACTCTGTATTAGAACCTAATCCCTATCTAAGAAGTAATTCCAGAGAACTACATTTAATGAGATGCACCTGAAATGGAAATTGTCAAAATGTCAAGCTGAATCCCAGTTTCTACCCCTCATTTGAAGAGTAAGTGATATTGGCTCCAGGGGTTCTCATTTATTCACCTAGAGTGTATTAATTCATTCTTTAAAAAGCATTTATTTCCCCACTATGGGCAGGCGGTAGGCACGAAAGGTACCACGCTGAAAGATAAAAGTTCTTGCTTTCAATAACTCAAAGTTCAGCAGGAAAAGGTACCACATGAACCAAAATTGGTAGTCAAAGTTACAGAGGTCATGTGAGACATTTGTACAAGATATAGTGGAGGCACCAACTAGCAGTAGACACTGACAAGCATCACGTTAGGCATTACAGGAAATGCTGACATGACTAATGGAAATGTACCATCTCTGGCCTCAAAAAGCCCATAGTCTAGCAAAAGAACAAGTAAGAATATTGCTAGAGAGTGTGAAAGAGTTACCAGGGATATCCAGAAACAGAGGGAGACTAACTAGGGAATGAAAGATGGCCTGACAGAAAAAGCACGATCCCCAAAAATGAATGAGCTTGTATACCAAGCTGACCAGGAGGGTGAGGAAAAGGATGCTCCAGGTAGAGGGAGAAGCTGGTGCAAAGGCATCATGTATTTTAGGACAGGGCAATAGTTTAAGAAGTCTAGAATTTAGAGTACTTGTTGACTGGAGATAGGAGAGGCCCCAGGGTGAAGGGCTCTGAACACCCAGCTGAGGCATCTGCGCTTGCATTTTGTGGACCGCTGTGATCCTCCAGAGAGTGTTAAGCAGGGGAGAGACATGTTCAGGTCTGTAGTTTAGAACCATCTCTCTAGTGCCAGTGGAGGATTAGAAAGCATGACACAGTAAGGCCTGAAAGTAAATAAGCTCAAGAGCTTAGACACTCCCAGAAAAAAAACCACACCAGATTATATTCGGTGAAAAGGAAGGGGAAGAGAACTGACTCAGTTTATGAAGCACCTACTCTGTGTCAGACCCCAAGCTAGGTGTCATACACCTGTCTACTTACCGAGTGGCCACAGCAATACCACGGGAAGGGGAGGGAGTGGGGTGTGATGAGCTCCATGTTGCAGAAAAGGAAAATGAGGCTAGGTGAGGGTAAGTGGATTCACAAGGTCACACAAATACAAAGTGATTGAACCAGGATTCGAACCCACGACTATCTGATGTCAAGACCAGTAAGTACTCTGCCATGGTTTTTATCCTCCTTGGCTTTTTTCATCAAGAATCGGGATTATAAAGGCCAAATGGAAGACACTGCAGGAGAGTCATCATGAGCCAGCATTCCTCACTTAGCTTTGTGCATGAAATTTGAGGTGCAAAGTCATAAATGCCTTAGGGGTTTGTAATGAATTCCTTTGGAAATGTAATGTCAAGGAAACGTTTCCTCCTTAAACAGTGGAATTGTGTACTTTCTCAGATGATAAGAATCATTTAATCCATTTCTTTTTTCCTCTTGGCTTGTTTACCAAGAAGCTCTAAACTCAGTCCTTAAACTCAATAACTATGTCAGCAAAAGTAATTATAATATGTGCTTTTCCAACCTTTTATATGCTTTTTTTGAATTTCCTATTTTATTGTATTCATATATTTTGTTTTAAGATACCTCCAAGCTTTTTGGTATACAACTGGAGAATATATAAAGTATTACAAAATATGTCTTCTACTTATGTGGTTCTTTTCCTGTTTTTACTCTGAGCAAATATCAGAATAACTGCTACAGTGGGCAGGCCTGTGGTTCCTTCCTCCCTGGGTTCTACTTGCAATGTGCTCTCAGATAGCGACGTTGCTCTGTATCATGATGCTGTGCACGATTTTGGTGTGAACTTGATATATTTGTTATGTCTTCACTTCCCACTAGGTATCAGACACTGCGTTGTTATGTACCTTACCACATTTAGTCACTCTGACATGCAAGGTAGTTACTATTATCCCCACTATACAGATGAGAAAACACTCGAATGACTAGCCCAGGTCACACAGATGAAATTCAATCTGAATTGAGGTTTCTGTGATACCAAAGCCTGTTTGCTGTTCCCTCTGCTGAAAGAGGTCCAATTCCCTTCATTCCTTTGTGACTAGGCAAGATTGTATGTCTCATGTGACCTCCTCATCTCCCTACCCTGTCAGCTCCCCTCAATTAATAAAAAGAAAAAAAAAAGAGAAAAGTTTTATCTCAGATATAGTGACAGGACTAAACATCCAGATTGGCTATTTTCCTGACCTAAACTAAGTGCTTTCAAATCATAAAAATAGAATCTTTCTTTTCCATTATCTTTATCCTTAAGAACACAGAATGGAGAATGTGTCAGACCCCCTGACTCGTCCATCTATCCGTGTTTAAAAAAATTCCTTTTAATCTTTTCCACTGAGCTCTTCTGCTTTCTATGAGGCTGGTAATGAAAACTCAATGTGCAAATCCTAACCTCAAATTCGTGTTACATAATAAACCCCTGCCTTCCCAGCCCTCTCCAGAAAGGCAGATTTCAATGAGGCCCTTTTGGAACTGAAGTATTAGAGTTTCTTTGGTACAGTGATGGGCCTCTAATTGTCCCCGTGTCCGCTCGGGGACAGAATGTGAGTTCTCATCTGGAATCCACATCTCAAAAAGTCTGAGTTTCTAGAAATATACCTGCTTAGTCAAGAAGAAACTGTGTCCTTTGGGAAGCCCAGAAGACTTGGATAATACCAGAGTCCTCTCTTCATAGTCTGGGATGGAAAGAAAGAGAATAGAAGAAGGGAGAAATTACCACTACTGTGTCCACAACAGTACTGAGTGCTTACTCTGCTTGCTTTCTTAATCCTCACAGCAGCCTTTCTATAAGGTTTCAGTGAGGATCCTGAGGGCTTGAGTACAAACGTGGCCCAAGGGCATCACAGCTAAGAGAATGGAGGCACAAAGCCAAGTCAGCATCTCCCAGCCTCAGACCCCATTGCTTCTCTGCATGACATTGCCACCCACAGATAATCATAAATGAAGCAAAATCCTGAATAATCCACAAAGATATAACACATCCTCTGTTGGAGAACTGGCTATAGAAAGAGGTCACCAATGACAGCTGTCCCCCACCTTCTGCTTGCCCACATCTCACCAACAATCCCTTCGTAGAGATCCCTGGGCTACCATCTTGTGTGTTTTCTCAGGATGGCCCTCTTCCTCTTAGCTATTGTGATCCATATGGAAACAAGTGTCTTTCTTCCTTGATTCAGCTAGGAAACAATCAGCCTACTTCGAAAAGCATATGAAATGTGCAAGGACAAGAGAGAAAAATAGAAGAGAAGAGATTCTATCAGCATTGCAGAGAAGGTATATCTTAACAGATGTCACACAGGAGCCCCCCATCCAGATATGCACATGTCACAATAACTGAAAGGCTTTTTATCTCTGGACCTTGTGAAGGAAACAAGGAGGTTGGTTGAAAATGATGACGTCTACACTCCTGTGATCAAAAAGTTATACACTTACTAGACATAATTATAGATGGTAAACCATACACTAGATTATGATACCAAATGATAGAACAAGTGATAACTCTAAAGAATAAGAATAACATTTAACCATGGTGGTTAAAGGAAACATTTTGAGTCCTGTTAGATTCTTCGTCAAGTGTACAAGGCCGCTCTTAGGACACACGGCCTCAGCGGAAGTTCACTTTTTGCTTTAGGTCCTTGTCTGCCAGTAATGGAAAATTCCTAGATTTTCGCCTCCCATTCTTCACCGATTTTTTCCTCAGTGATCTTTATGGACATATTTACTTCTCTCTAAAAGACTAAGTATGTACAGTCCTTGTTGTCACTGCTTTTCTTGTTCATAGGGTGGCTAGGCAGTTTCTACAGCACCTGATTTTGCTGGTCTAAATGTTCTGCATCTGAGTCCTTCCTGATGTCTGACATGTTGTTCCACAGATAGGTACCATGATGTTTTCTCGGCTGTGCATTGGGAAAGGCACAATATACTACATTTGGCAGAAAAGTCACTTCTTCCCTTGGAGGCCATAATGAAATGGAATTCTCCCATGAGGTAAAAACCTGGATGCTGTGACACTTCCTGTGTCACACCATTTAAAGTCCCGCTAACAACACCATTTAGAACATTGCCACTTAAGAACAGCTACCATTCAAAGTTGCTGCATACACATCAGGTACTGGTTTAACAGGTTATATATACTACTCTCATTTCACTTGATTTTCACAAAAATCTATAGTTTCAGTGCTATTAGCTCTACATGAAAGATAAGGAAACAGATAGTTGGAGAGATTTTGTGGCTTACCCAACATCACATGTATAATACATTACAGAGTTGATATTCAAACCTAGGTCCTTACTCATCATCCTCTGCTGCCCCCTGTATGCTTGACAGCAGTCCCAAAGACCACTGTGGGGTTTGAACTTTATTCTGAAGGCCAAGGGGATCCCTAATGGGTCTAGAGAGGACTAGTGAAGTGTTCTGATTTGGTAACAGTGTGGGGAATGGATGAGAGAGGGTGAGAGTGGAGACCAGATGGAGACTATAGCAGGATTCCAGATGATAGGAGTCTTTTTTTTTTTTTTTATAGGAGCTTAAGAATGTTACTGAGAGTAGAGATAGTGGGAGGAAAAAGGTAGATAGATTTGAGAAAATCAGATTCAGATCAATAAGACATGAGGATAGGCAGAGGAAGAAGGCAGGCATGACAACTGGGTTTCTGACATGGGCAGTTAAGTGGTTAGTGGAGCCATTTGCTGAGGTGAGAAATTTAGGAAGATTTTGGGGAGAAAAAGATGAGATGAATGTTGGTCATGCTGAATTTCAAGAGCCCGAGGGAAATCCAATAGAATGTATAAAATGAGTTGCATATACAGGCCTAGAACTTAGAATCAAAATTTGGCAGAAGTTGTAGGTTAAGGAGTTATGGCTTTATCCATAAGTTGAAACCAAGGAAGTAAATGATTCTCCAAAAAAGGCATATAGAATAAGATGTGGGATGAAGAGTGAACCCTAGAGATGTAGCCGATGGCAGGGAAGTGTCTCCTCTCTGTATTCAGATGAAAACCTCACCCTCTCCTCCCAGTCTCTGGGCTACCTACCACCTGGCTCCTACCTGCATCTCAGGGTTCTAATAGAGTTGAGCTCCCTAAGCACAGTTGAGAAGAAATTCTCTCTTCCAACTCATAGATTTTCTGCTTCTAGCAGTGCGAACTGAGACGTGATGAATCAGTAGTTTCCCGTCTATGAGATAAATCTGTGTTCAGAAGAAAATGCGCTGCCCTACATTCCCTCATCCTAACTATTACCAGCTCCCCACTACCCCACACACAAACAAAAAACAACCAAGGAACAACCAAAACATGAATGAGGAAGTCTACTTTCTGGTGGAGAGGACACAGTCTTTAGGGGCAAACAGACCTGGATTCAAATCCCAACTTTAATGTAGAAACTTGAGTAAGTTATTTCAAACTTCCAAGTGCCAGTACCCATGTCTATGAGATGGGCAATCCTCCTCAGAGACCTAGAAACATGGTTGAAAAGATCAGGTGAAAAACCAAGCAGCAAGAGCACAACTTGCACACAGCAGGTGCCCCCCAGCTAAGGAGGTGCTGCCTCTCTCCTCTTTCTTCCCCCAGGCTAGAATGAAGCCAGAGCCACGCAGAGGGTCTGAGCTTCATACCATTCCTCCCCGACCTTTTGAACTTAGAGGGGGCTCTCAGGTCCGTATTTACCTGCCTGCCTCTCTAGCCAGAGGCTGTAAAATCAGTCTCGATAATTCCCAAGAAATCTCTAGCCCTTGGACCAGATAAATAATGCTAAGACAAAAATGCAACCTTTCTTTTTTATATAAAAGGATAAGAAAAGTTTTCCTTCCAGCCCCCAAGCAATCTTGTGTACAGCAAACATCACTGAAATTAGCAGGTATATGTTCCAAGAGAAGACTCTGTCTCTTGGACTCTATTTGAGTAGTTTTCCCCTTCTAGAAAACATAAAAAGAGAGAACAGCAGAAGATACAAGATAAGGATCAAATCCATGCACAGCCAGTGTCCAGCTTCCTCAAATGCATTTTTTATGCAGGTTCTGAGCCTGAGGATGAAAGTCTGGGCTGTTCTCTCAGACCAGCACCGCAGTCCCTAACCTCTGTGCTTTTTGATATCCGTAAGTCACCTGAATTAAGCAGGCAATGTTGGCGCTCAGGATCACTCTGAAGACAAGACTGGGGCTTCTGTAGTCTAAGGTTAATGATTAGCTCAGGTGTGTACAAGTCTTAGAGAAACACAAATTCTAGAGGTTATCTAGTTCAACTATATCATGTTAAAGATAAAAGACCTACTCCCCAAGAGGATAAGTAACTTTCCTAAAGTCACAGCTTTAGTCAGTGGTAGATTTGGGACGTGAACCCAGAGATCACGACTCCCAAGTACCACTGTCATTCCAAGTGTAACCTGCTTTTCCTGAGCATAAGTATTTCTCACTGTCACAGATTGGACATGCAAATGGTCATCAAAAGGGTTAAGGGATGTCATAGGTATCAAAACAGCTTCAATGGACAGGCATCCAACAGTGGTATTACAGTAATATAGAATATTAGAGTAATGTAATATGCTATCATAGCATATTATTCTATTACTCAATTTTAAAACCACATGTGACTGGCAAAAGCATCATCTTGCTTGACTTCATGGGGTGGAGAGGGAGTGATGGTATTCTAGGTGCATAATGTCCTCCAGAGTTAGAGATTCTTCACCACATTTTTATTTAATGCCTATTATATGTCAAGAATGTGCTCCACTTTAAGATTACTGGCAAGAATGAAATGGTCTCCAAGATCTCACGGTCTTGTGGGAAAATAGATGTAGGAGTTCATATG
Organism: Eidolon dupreanum; assembly: GCA_028627145.1. Lineage (NCBI taxonomy): Eukaryota > Metazoa > Chordata > Mammalia > Chiroptera > Pteropodidae > Eidolon > Eidolon dupreanum. Next base: position 78,519,023 of record CM053506.1, on the reverse strand, counting down.
GGCATTGCGAAATGATTTGTGTCACAGTAGAAGCAGATATAATGGGTTTCAAGTGTTGGATATGGAGGGTTATTTCAGCTTGTGTGGTCAGTATGCCATCCTTTGGGATAAGGACCACAGGATGGAGGAGAGGATGCACTGGGGGGAACAGAGGAGGAGGGTGATAGTGGTGAGGGTGAAGGTGGTGGTACCAGTAGAAGAGGAGAAGGAGGAAGATGGTGAATTTAGTATGAGACTTGTTAAGTTCAAGCGCACTCAGAGGTACTTAAGTTACAGGGCTTCTTTTGAGTGAACCAGCTCAGGTTCACTTCTCGTCAAAATCTCTCTCTGCCGGCACTTCAGCTCACAACTCCTCTGTTCTGCCATTTACATTGGGCCTTTCAAAAATGGATTGAAATATCTAATCCACTGATGTCTCCTCTTTGTCTTTCAAAGTGTTCTCCTTTTTTCTTCTTTTACTATCGTTTAAATGCTGTGTATGGAAGTAAAGGATGTATGTCTGTAGACAATTCACTATATTTAACCAGGAGTTTCAAAAGTCAATATCCGAGCAGCAAGCAGAATAGAGGGAGAGGGATGAGAAATAGGAAGAGGAGGAAGAAGAAAAGCGGGAGGCAGAGGAAGAGAAGAGAACTGGGAAAAGATGTGTGATGTAGCAGTAGAATCAGGAGACAGTGCAATGGAAGACAGCAGTTTAATCAAGTGGTCAGTCACCACTTCATTATGCTTAGTTGCAATGAGGCAAGAATTTACCCACCCCAAATTAGCGGGATCCTTTTGGCAAATACAGTGGATACCTCAGTGCCAAACTCCTCTATGGTCCAGTCAGCGCAGACCATGTCTATTTGCAGAAGGACTGAAGCTACCTAGTCAATCTTTTTCTTCCACTAAAAAAAAATGACCCTTTACCTAAATTATGTAGATGATTCATAATGTTTTTAATATATAGGTGGTACTGCCTTTTACCAGAAATAAAACAACTCAACCAAGTTTTTTGGTATCATGTAGGTTAAATCTATGAGTGGAAAAAAGTTGCTCCTTTAAGTTCTTCTATCCTCCTACCATTCTTCCTGTTTTCATTCATTAATCATTCATTCAACAAAAACACAGAATCATTGAATACCTATAATATACCAGCTACTGGGCAAGGCTCCATAACTAAGGTTTGGTTTATGACCATGAGGCTGGCTGGATTGGCCATAGCAATACCAGGAGAGGGGTGCATAAGTAAAGCAGCCTGGTGGGGTCTTGTTATTTAAATGGGATTCTCTATCTTTTCGGCCACTTTAGCATTTTAAGGGATGTTTGTATCAGACTTGTTACCTGTCTGACTTCCACTTATTCAACTTGGCACCTAATTAATTGTTACCACTTCTTCATTAAGGAATCTCACGTTGATTCTTCTTTCCCTGTGTCTTTCACACATGTCCTTTAATTATCCCTTTCTATAGAAATATTCTTTGGAAATGTTCCTTCCCATCCCCACTGTCAACACCGTACTCAGGCCCTCATCAATTCAAGCACAGAAGATCACAATTATCTCCCTGTCTGCTCTTCTTCCCACCTCCAATCCATTCTACTACCTGTTGAAAAAAATAATTTTCTAAAAGCTTCATATTATTATATTTCCCCACTCATATTTTCTGCAAATGAAACAAAAAATAAAATAACATCTTTATTGCCTAAATAATAAAGTACACAGACAAACATACACACACACACACACACACACACACACACACACATACACACCACTGTGGCCTCAAGCCACCTTTGTGCCTTATTTATGTTCACTCGCCTTCACATACAGAGAATTTCACTTCTCCGCTTCTGTCCACAGACCTGAGCTACCAAATATATATGACTAGATCCCATAAACAGACATTTTTTTCCCCAGTATTTTTCAGGTATTATTATTATCTCTACCTGGAATGCTTTCTCCTCCTCTCTATGTTATAGATACTGTAGTAAAGTAGAAGAAAGGAATGCTTAAGGATAGTCCCAGAGCTGGCTGTGTGACCTTGGACAAGTCATGAACTCTCTCTGGTTCTTTTTCCTCATCTATAAGTTGGACTAAGGATATTAGGCCAGCTGATTTCAAAGGAGCTTCCAGCTCTTACCTGAAGTGAAATCCACCCTCATCTGCCCTTCCCAAGGTGATTCTCCTTGATAAGGGTGGTCACACCTGATCTGGAGAATAAGAGTAACTGGACTCTGTATAAAATATCCAGAACTGCACGTGTGCTAGAAGTATAAGAGCTGAAGCCAACTGGTCCATAAATAGCTGTCCTGTTCAGGCATCTATTTCAGGAGGTAATGATACAAATTAGAATGTCTGCCTCACTTACCTCTGTCCAACAAAAGTGCAAGCATTTTATGTGGACACCAGATATCCCTAGAACTTACATGCCACAGCAAGGAACATGAGTTTGAAAACAGGTTTGAGCACTGGCAGTTCAATCCACACATCAGCCTTGGGACAAAAAGTATAAATGAAAGGACAATTCCTAGGTTGATAAGATATTAGCAAGGTGTTTATACTTTAAAGTATTTCATATATATCATCACTTTGACCTTCACAAGAGCCAAATGAGGAAAGCTAGCAATCAACAAAAATGTTATTGAGGTCTACTGTGTACCAGGCCCTTTTGAGGGTGTGTAGGATACACCAGTGGACAAACTCTGGATCTCTTTCTTCATGGAGCTGACATCTTAGCAAAGTAGAATCTATTTGCTACAGTGAATAGGAAATCTTAAAAGAGTTAACAGCCACTATGCAATTATGGGTAAGCGTACTGGCAGAAGTTTGATGGTTAATGATAACAACTACTATTTATTATTCAACAAATATTTACTGAGTGCTTACTATATGCCAAGCTCTGTGCCAAATGCTTTACAGAAATTAAGAATTGTACATAATAGGGTAAGCTATCAGCTGTAGACCAGGAGGGCCTGAACCAAGATAGCAGTAGTGACAGTGGGTCACAGATCATGGGCTTGAGAATGATTTAGGAGACAGCATCCACAGCCTTTGATAATGTATGGGACGTGGTACAGTGAGGACTTAGTTGAGAATAATTCCAAAATTTATAGGTAAAAGGGAGACTTAGAATTCATGACTGAAATGTCTCTTCCCCTGAGTAAAATTCCAGTTCCAAATTTAAAAGATGTTGTCAATACTTCATAAACAATATAGACATGTAGCATTTCTCTGTATGCAAAAGGGAAAAGCAGACACATACACACAAAGAAAAGACCCTCCAACGGAAGTTCATATTTGGGAAGCTAATCGATGAGCTTCTATGACATCCCTATGTAAGTCAGAAGTCTGCTGTCACCTATTACACAAGACTTCCAAGTCCTACAGAACAAAACTCTGAAATGTTTCTGATGGAGACATGAACGCTAGCACTGTTTTCCTCAAATAAAATCCCATTTCACCTTTATTGTTTCTTCCTGCAGGGGAAAAAAATGTGGTAAAAATTAATCCATTGTTTTTCATTTAAGAAACAGAAAAGATATAGAAACATTTAAACATCACAAAACTCTCTTTTATTGGATTAAACACCTGTAGCATAACCCAACTGGCAGCAAGGTAACCAATTTGGAATGTGAAGCCATGTACCGAGTCACTGTTTGGCCATCAAACAAAATGACAACAGGGAAACTTTGTTCAAGGTGATGGCAGAAACAATGGGCCAATCAGAGAGTAAAGCCTTTGTTATTCAGACTGGCTCTACCAAAGAAATAAGTCATTTTTCTGAATAGTCAGTGTTTCCAGGATTTATGGATTTCTTAAGCACCAACATTTTTTTTTAACGGAACCATTTGGCTAAAACACCTCCTGAAATATATTCCATCCTTTCCTATATTCTTGTGCAAATTGTGTAGAACAAAATGTAATCTTGGTGACTCAAGGCCATCATTATAAGTTCTAACTATTATTTTGGACTAAAAGATTTCAGGACTTTTTTTGAAATGTGTGGAGTTTGCCCAATATTAAATGGCATCATTTTTTTAGTCCTTTTATCTGTTTTTATAGTTGTTTTGTTTTCTCCTTTGTTGTTGGGCTTTGGCTATATGTTCTATTGGTACTCCTGAATCTTAAGTTTACTTGTTTCTTTTCATAACAGATATTATTTCTATTCTGCTGAAAGCCTGAAAAACAAACAACTGAGCCTGTTATCAGGATGGTACATAAAGTAAGAATAAGCAGCCTCCGTGAAAAGACAGGGGCTCACTCATGCTTAAACTATGCGATGATATCTTCAGTGTCTGGAATCACAAAATTGGGGGCAGGGAGAAAGAGGATTTGACATCAGCAAAACCTGAGTTTGATCTTAAATAATCCACTTGCTATCTCTCAGTCACAGATTCCTCCTTGACACAAATAGAAAGAATAACCTCTACTTTATTAGGTTTACTTTGGGGATTAAATGAGATAATGCATGAAAGTTCCCAGCATGCCTGCTATATTACTATCCTCATTTAATTAAGGCTATTATTATTATTATTGATTTTGTGACATGCATTGTGATTGCTCAAATGGTGTTTATACTTATCTCCTTGCACTGCCTCTAAACTAAAAAGAAGAGTATCGTGGGCGCCAAGACCAAGGGGAATTCTAGCTATAGTTAAAGACAGAAGCATGGTTGTAGTTTGTGAAAGTGCTCAGGTCCTTCATGCTACTGGGGTCCAGCCAGGGTCAAGTGCACCACCTCAAGTTGTCCAGCCATAAGTCAGAGTAAAGTTTCCAGCAGAGACTGGTAACAGATGATAGAGATGCAGTAAGCAGAAAGGACACAGGAAAAAAAGCACCTCAGAGGCAATTCTCATTCAAATAACTCTCCCTTATTGGGGACAGTTTAGCCTCTGAGCCAATTTTTATTATGGGTCACTATTTGGTGACAGAGCATCATGTGAGTCATTGATGAGATTTTGTTCAGAAGGGATAGAGACTAAGGTAGGGGTCCTGGTGGAGCCTGATAATGAAGGAGGAGGGGGACCCAGGAGTCAGAAGCCAGGAAGAACATGTTTCAGGTGATTGTAGGCATCCATATCAGGGCAGCATCTGTGGCTCACGTTCACTGGTTGATGGGCAGTGTGGGGTGAAGAGGATGGTGAGGCTGGCCAAGAGGTCCAGGGCTGCAGAGGCCCGTAATCCAGTGATACCACTAGAGTATCTTCTGCTTCCAATGTGCCTTCTTTCCAAGGTTGGCTCTGGTGAGTTTCATGGGTTTTGTTTGTTCACCTAAAATCCACATAACATTACCAAAATAACCTATTTGTTAGTAAATCCTGTCTCTCCTAACTCTCCTCTGACCATTGTTCATGTCCAAAGACATGTTTCCTTTAAACGGTGAGCAGGCTGGGTGTGCCCTTCATGCTCGGCTCTCTTTCCTTGGTGCTATTTCATATATAACTCAACACTCTGGCATCCTTGTCTGTTCTTTTCTTTAAAATGACATCATTTTCCAATGACATAATATCATCATCACCATCATTTGCTTGGCCATTCCCCTAGGTTGGGCATGTGAACTGTATTTATTTATTTTTTCTCCCTCTGTCATGAAAAGCCTCATTGTGAATACCTTTGTACTTTTTTGTTTGTTTTTTGGGGGGCTTATTTCCTCAGGGAATCTACTAGGATATGAGATTACAAGGTCAAAGGGTATGAAGTGTTTTATGCTCTTGTTACACATCAAGCTTATGAATTTGCCTTTATAACTCCAAACACTTTTAGAAAACTTTCGAATCTAATGTTATTAGTGCTGTAGGCTGCTGAGAAATATTGAATGAGTCAGCTTAAGTACTGTTGGGCTAAATAAGTACTGATTAGAAAGGAGAAAGCAAGGCAGAGATCAGGAAGGGAGGGAGGAAGGAAGGAAGGAAGGAAGGAAGGAAGGAAGGTGAGGGAGGGCAGAAGGAAGGAGAGAAGGAGGGAGGAGAGAGAGAAGGAGAGAGGAAGGGAAGAAGGAGGTAGAAAGGAAGGAAAGAAGGGAAGGGAGGGAGGGAAGGAGGAAGGGAGACAGAGAAAGACAGGCTGAAACCTGTGGTTTGTAAAAGTGAGTTCCCACTTTGTGGTCATGTGATGGCTCTTAGTAAGAGAGGAAATATTTTACGTGGCCTTTAACTTATTTGGCCCAGCCTGGCACTTATACCCATGGGTACATCCCTAAACCTCTTCCCAACCACTGGGCATATATATTTTTAGCTCTGCTCATGATGGCTCACACCAAAGCTGGGAAGAACATAGCTCCAGATGCACAGCAGATACTGAGAATCTAGCTTCTGTTTTCACTTCCTTCATCTCCCCAAAGGTTTTTGCAAAACTCTGAATTATGCTGCCACCCACTTTGTCTTATCGCTTTCTGAACTCCCAATTTCTTACCTTTCTAATAAGTACTAGAATGTTGGAGTAAGTCCTGGGTTGGAGTCAGTCCTGCCACTGGGCGACATACCCTGTGTATGTAACTTCACCTCTAGGCAAGTAACTTTACCTCCCTTAGCCTCATTTTCTTCATTTGGAAAAGGAAGCTTAACTCAGTGCCTGACGTCTAGGTCGGTGAATGGTTGCATTACGTGATTATGGCTATTACTCTGGTTTAAGCTGTGTTTAAACCAGCGACAGGAAGAATAAGGTTGGAAAGAGTTTCTAGATCTCCATCTGTAAAATGGGGATAATATTGCCCAGCTGGGACAGTTGCTGTGAAGAATCATTACATGATATACCTAGTATGTGGTAGGTACTTGGTTAGTATTCTGTGTCATTGTCCTCTCCTCTCCTCCCCTGTCACTTACTCCCCATCTCTCCCCTTTCCCTCCCTGTTCTACCTTCCCTATACTGCCCTCCGCTTCCTGTCTTCTGTTTGGATAGTCACAGAGGCCCACACCACTGCAAAAGAGTGTACTAAATCCTTTTCTTTCTGCTCCTCCCTTTGGTGGACGGGTAAGATAAATTAGAAGCAGAGAAACCTGTGGCAGTGGTTTGGCCAGGTCATTTATAAAGGAAAAAGAGTTAACCAACCTCTAGTGGCTGAGACCAAGGAAAGCTATGGCTAGGAGGAAGAGCAGCCAGAATAGAGGCATCTGACAAATCAACCTGGCCTTAAATCTCTGAGTCACTGCAGAAGATCTGTCTGCCAGAGAGATTCAGGGCTGGTTAGTTAATGCTCCCCAAAGAGGAGGTGAGAGTCAGGGCAAGATTATGTCATGACTGAAAACAGTTAAGGGGACAGTCAAGGAACTGTGAATAAAATGTCTAATTGTATCTGGGGTTATATATTGCATTAAATCCTATTTTAACTGAATGCCTTTTCATTATATAAGTGGATGGTAAGTGCTGGAGAAGGTTATTGCGCTTAACTATTTTAATGAGAGTTTTGTTATGTGTATGGGAGAGGAAATTGGGTAGAAAAGTGTGCAAAGCTCCATTTCTCTGCTAACTTTATAGCCCAAGTTACAACCAAGACCCGGTTATTCAAACCTAGACCCAGGCTAAGTCAGTAATAGGCAAAGCTCTGCTGGGGAAGGGAAGAGAGATTCATTATTGAGGTGACCTGAATCTAGAAAGTAAATGTCAATATGACATCATCAGGGATACAGAACCCATCTCAGGAAGAAGACATGGATGGGGACATTGTGGACAAAGAATATGAAGGCATCCTCACCATGGGGCTGTGCTGGTGTTGCTTTAGCCCCAGATCCGGGCTCAAAAGGTGGACCTCCTGGGAGAGGCCACATAGTTCTCCATGAGCTGGGGCGAGAAAATGAAAATGAATGGAGAAATTCTGAGGAAAACAAAGAATGCATGTGGTGACAGCTCTCAGACCAATAGAGGGGAGAGCCCTCTTCTGGACCCTTTCAACATTCTGTGCTTATTTCTGGCATAACATTTATCATGCATTATTAAAATTATCTATTTTTTTTAACCCGGGTCCCCCACTGGACTGTCAGCTAAGGCAGAAACCACATCTGAGTAGATGCTGTGTTCCTAGTGCTAAGGACAGTGCGTGACATAGTCTAGATGCCCGATAAATATCAGCAACAGTCACTACTTTCAACTAATTACAACCAACTTAATTAAGACCCTATACTCTAGAACCAAAATACTTGGGTTTGAATCTAGCCACTTAACAAACAAGTTACTTATCCAATCTCTGCCTCAGTTTCCTCCTGTGTTAGATGAGCTATAATGGTGGTACATATCTTGTAGAGTTGCTGTGGGGGGGGGGGCAGATTAAATGGGTCAATGCATGTTCATTGAACACGGTGCCTGGCATATAGTTAGTGCTCAATGTCAGTTATCGAATATCATTATCACCAATATCACTTTCATCATCACCATCACCATTGTCATCAGTACCATCATTGGATCAACTTCCCAGTGACCAGGTGCAAGTCACTAAACTGTGTGCGTCAATTTCCTCTCCTAAGTTCAGTTATATGCTCATTAAGATCACTTTTGGCACTGACACCCTCTGGTTCTCTTCTTAGTAGTTTTATCCTCTCGATATATTACTCACAGAAACTCCTGAATCCCAAACTAGCTTTCTCTGCCAACCAATGCATGTTTGGACCTTCCCAAACCAAGACCTGTGTGATCAGAATGCTCAATTGTGTGCGTGTGTATGTGCGTGTGTGTGTGTGTGTGTGTGTGTGTGTGTGTGTGTGATAATTAGCCTAAAAATATATGACCAGAAAATTAAATCTTATGCAAATATGTCAGGTAATATTCCTCAAAGGCAAAAGAGAACATATCTTTGCATTACCTGCTGTTTGAAATTATCCACATGAGAGCTTCCATCCATCAATGTATCTAGCAAAGAGTTAACAAAAAATCTGATAATAAAATACCAAGCTCTATGTACCACCTTGTCATAGTACCCACTGTCCTTTTTGGATGGGAAACCAGGACAATGTGAAATGAGAAGTTGGGGAAAGTAACAGAAGTTGGAATGAGGAGCCAGAGGAAGGCAGCCACAAAATAGCTGAAAATATAAGGGGAAAAGGTGTGAAGAACATGGAATACAATTACTCTAGTAAATGGTATTCACAGAATGCAACCATTTGTGTAAGAAAAGGGACATATGAAGACCATATACACATATATATTCATAAAAGATCACTAATAGATTATGCAACAAATTGATAGCATTAGTTGCCTTCAGGGAGGAAAAAAATGAGTGGCCAGTGGAGGGGAAGGAGTAAAGATACTTTTTACTAGACTTCTTTACTCTTCTGTTCTTTTTGAACCATGTGGCTACATTACTGATTTCAAAATGGATTTTTAAAAAGTTATTTTATAGGCTGAGCAGAGAATGAAGCAGAGTTAGAATTTGGGTTCTGGTTCTGTGTTTATCAGTATCAGTCTGCATCTTTTAGAGCTAGCCTCTCCCCCCTCTGGACCTCTGCTTCCTACCCTGGCAATGAAAGGGTTAAATTAGATCTCATCTCCAGCTCCAGCCTCTCAGAATTTGCCTTTCAATGTGGAGCTTCAGCAGAGCTCGCTCTAGCCTTGGGGCATGTGAACCTACCTGCCCTCTCCCTGGACCTGATCCTTGTGCCCCTGAGGGTGTGGGCCCTCTTTTTCCTTTTACCTCTCAGATTTAGTGGTGGTGAAGGATGAGCAGCTGAGAGCTTGAACTCAAATAAAATGGGAATGACCAAAAGGGAAAAAAACAAAACAAAACAAAACGGTGACTCTAAGAATGAGCACAGAAGAGAGAGCTAGGTGAAGCCCAGGGAAATAGAAGAAAGCCACAGAGTGAGAGGAAAAGCAGTGGAAACACCAGAGCACGTGAGAAGGTGGGATAGAACAGCAGCTCCAGTGTCAGCCTCATTACGAGAAGATGGAAGAGTTGGGAAAAATAAGTGTGCAACGAGCTAAATCCATGGTGGAGACATCCTCCTCACTCTCTTTCATCAACACGGGAATCTTTATCATGACAACTGGACATTTGCTCAGGTCCTGTGACACTGCAGCCAACTCCAGAGGCCACCAATAGCATAAGATGATAAGATGATGTCAGAGAGCACAGATAGGCTTCAAGAAAAGGTTTTGGAGAAGAGAAAGGGGAGGAAAAGAAGAAAGAGGGAGACAGAGTGAAAGAGATCCATGGATAGTACAGAGATGGAAAAAAAAAAAGACAAAGAGAAAGGAGAGCGAGATTCATAGGCAGACCCCAAAAACCTGCCCACCCCATCATACCAATGAACTCTAATACTAAAAATAGTGTTGACTCATCACCAGGAGCAGCAGAGTCCTAAAAAATGTACCTCTGCCATTCTAAGCAGGGACACCAAGAATCCATCGCTTAGTGTTCCTTCTCGCCATCTACCACCTCCATTAATTCCTGGGGGTGAGAGGACAAATAAGAACCTATGAGCATCAGGAGGGAGCTCGGGGGCTGCAAAGACCAGGTTAAGAATAAAAGGCTTGGTGGGCTCATCCTCTGCAGGGCTGGAGGGTCACATTTTAAGGATGTTCACAACCAAGATCCCATCCCAAGAGTAGAATGTACAGAAGAAAAGTTGAAGGAACTGGTGACATTTAGCCTGGAGAAGAAAAAACTATTGTAAGGCTTTGCTAGATAGGTAGGTAGACCACTAGAGCCCCTTTCAGCATTGAAGTACTCTGATTCCATAAAGTATTTTGAAGGGTTCTCATGTGAAAGGAAGATCAAACTTATTTTGTATGGCTATCCAGGGATAAATTAGGAGAATCGGACGAAATTCAAAAGGAGACATGTTTCAATTTGATGAAAGGAAGAAGCTGTAAACACTGCCAGGTGTTCCAGAATAGGATGGGTCACCAGTGGACTGTCATTGAAGGGGTGTATAGAATTTTTTATAGTAAGTCAGGAGCAGGGTTAGATGGTACCTCAGACACTTTCCAGTGCTGAGTCCCTGAGTAGTAGGCTTGAGATAAACAGGAACATTGGGGCCTTCAGTGAAGCCTGATCTAGCCAACAAAAGTGTCAGCTCCTAAAATTGGATTATAAAAACAAAACATCACATTGTCTTAAGTGGACCTTTCCCTCACAACAAAGTCATTTCATGGGAGAAAGAGCTTATAATTAATGGTGGTGGTCACATGGCAGAATGTGGGCTGGCTGGCCGACCCTTCTGCCACTGCACACAAACACCACACAGAATGCCAGGATGCCAGGTGTGGGGCAACAGATATTTCAAAGATAAACAAGAAAAGAGATTTGCTTAAAAGCTTATTATTGGGAAATCGCAATGCTAAATTCTAATTTCTTGGTGGATAGGTTATGTGGGTCAGCTCATGCACTGCCTCGTGAATTTGTTTTTCTGGCCAAGTGAGTCTGCCAGGATGGAAAAGCTAATTCACATGAGTTGTTGTGTCAGAGCAGCTCCGCAGGCAGAGATGGTACAGTGTAGGGCTTGAGAGCACAGGGGCATGGAGCCACACTGCCTGAATTCAAAGGCTGCTCTCCTGCTTAGGAGCTGTGTGGCTCAGGGTGAGTAACTCAACCTCTCTGTGGTAAGGATTCCTCCTCTTCAAAAGAGAGAAAATAATAGTATTTATCTCATAGGATTATTGTGAAAATTAAACACTTAAAACAGTTAGGACACTTGTTTAAAGTGTAAGTTACTTAGAACAGGCCCCAGGACTTAGAAAGTTCTACATTTATTATTATTGTTATTGTTATTGTTATGCATCATAATACTATTGAAAGACAAATGATGGAGAGGGAAAATCTCGGACTTTGTAATGAGTTAGAGCTAAGTTCAGTTCCTGTTTTCCAAGCCATTGGTTCAACTACTGTAAAAAAGAGGGCAAAAAATACCTCCCAACAGGGTTGGAGTGAGAAATTAAATAAAAATATGTTTATGTGCGTGGTTCAGTGCCTGGCATACAGAGATAGTCCAGCAATCTTAGTTCCTTTCCCCTCTTCCTTTGTCTCAATGTGTTTTATCAATGTGCCAGGGCACTGTGCTAAGTGGTAGGGACACAAATATGAATAAGAAGTAGTCTCTGTCCTCAGAGGGCTCGTGTCCAGAAGAAAAGCCTGGGCACAAGCAGTGACCAGGTGCTATGACAGGGGCTATGATAGAGGTATAAAGTCAATTACTTAGGATGCAGTGCTTAAGCTGAGATTTGAAGAAAGAATAGAACTTCGCCAAGCTGATCAAAGTATTGGCTGGGGCCGAGGTAGTGGGTATTTCGGGCAGCATAGAAAACACACTGCATACATGTGCCATAAAGAGATTGTTCCTTGCAGTCACTAGCTGTCCCTGTGCCTACCTCTGGATTTCTGTGCCAAGATCCCTGCAGCCTATATAGGATACCCCTTCTCTCTCTGGAGAAGCACACTGTCCAGAGAATTAACAGAAAAACCCGTGGCAGAGAAGACACTTGCACAACCAAAGCAGCATGTGTACATTTTAAGGGAGAAACTGCCAGGAAAGAAAAAGCCTAAAGTTTTCTATAAGACAGACCGTGCCATCCCAGTTATGATGCTAGAAGATGTCACATGCTCGCCCTGGCTGTTTCATCAGTAACTGCACTGAGCTCACAAGGTTGCCCCACTTTGGCTGGGATGTGTGTCACTGTGGACCACCCCCCCACACACACACTGGGACCAGGCTGGGAACACTGGTGTGTGAGCCTTTGTTAGAGATCCCATAAAACTGTCAGATTCAGAAATATACCCCTCCAAACCAACAACAGACACCTTCAAGGAACTGAAACCAAAGCAGAATTTCAGCAAAGCTCAACTTCAATAGCTTTTTCCCCAGGTGAATGAGAAGGGCTATGTGTGTATAGTGTGTGTGTGTGTGTGTGTGTGTGTGTGTGTGTGTGTGTGTGTGTGTGTGTGTGTTGTATTTACACATTTTGGTGTGTATGTTTGTGTATGAGTGAGTGGTGATGTGGAGATGTGTACGCCTCAGATGTCCTCTTCTCCAGAGACCAGATACAAGGATTTGCCATGCTGACAAGATGTCTTCCAGGTCAGTGAGGAGGGAAATCCCACCCCACCACTTATCAGACACCTGGTGCTCATTTAACAGATATGCCCAGACTGCCCCTAATAAGTCATCACAAAGTAGGCGAATTTCTTCTTCAGGCCCAAATTCTCCAACTTCACTAATGCCCTCCTACCCTCAGGATCCCTTCACACTGTCTCTACTCCCACCTGACCCACAACAATATCTACTCTCTGGAAAATGTCTAGAAAACTCCTTTATTTCATTCAGTAATGGGACTGGAAGTGCTACCTGTCCCAGTGAGGGCTCAGTGAGCCAATTATTTGGGTAGAAACCTGTGCAACACACACTGCCAGGCAGCTATAGGAGCAAGATTCCAGCCCTGCTCTCAAAACACCTTGCTCAGAGAGTTCAAACAGTGAAATCCTGTAGTACAGTAGAAAGAACAGGGGCTTGGGAACCTGGGTACGGAATCCCCATCCACCACTTACTAGCTGTATGACCTTGGGCAAGTGCTTGGCCTCCCTAGTCTCACTTGCAAAATGGAGCTAGCAGTACACTACAAACTTCGTCCATCCTCTCAAACACACCAAGGGAGAATAAGAAAAGGCTAAATGAAAGCGTACAAACATGCCCAGGGAAGAACCTAGGCCTGTCCAGGAGGGAAGGGTAACATCATCAGCTGACTGACTGTAGGATCCTGGCTGTGTGAATGGCAGAGATGGAGTCTCCTATTCATGGAAGTCACACTGTCTTCTCCCGCCCTCCTAGGACAGCTGTGCTGGGCTGACTGCTCAAGGGGCAGGCTATCCAACCGAGTCCAACCTGTCAGAGGCCCAGTCACTGCAAGAAGCACCTCAGCACACATACTCATCTACACCTCCCCCCCACACACACACCAACTACACACCTCATCCAGAAATCTTGATATCCATCCACACATCAACACACACATTTGTACCCACCACCCACTAAATAAATACACACACACACACACACACACACACACACACACACACACAGAACTTACACACTATCAGACACTTACACACACCACACACACTCAAATAGCCAGCGTACAGTATCTGCAAATAAGCTCACACTCAAGAGATACACAGAAATACCCATTCACACATGCACATTCTACCCACACTTGGTGCATGATACCCCATTCCCACACTCATTCAAATGCCCACATTACCCAGCGGCTGACTTTCTCTGCAGCCCATCGCACACAGTCTGAAGGGCTCTCAAACTTGTCTGCACATGGCCCTACTAAACACAATGTTTCTACTCCACATCTCTCCCACCAGCCTGCAAACCAACACCTGCCCCCCCCTCCCCCCCGCCCGGCACATCTGTGTAGTGAATCTCCCATCTGGCCGACTCCAGCAAGAGGCTTCCCGCTCGGTGTGCAGCGGCCACAGTGGCCAGGAATTAAAATGCAGCGAGGAGGAGCCGGGGCGCGTCAGCACCGCGTTTCCAGGAGCGCACAGCGCTCGCCACCGCCGCCGCCCCGCCTGCCGGGAGCCGCGGGGCCAGCGAGCTGAGGAGCAGGTGCTCGAAGCCCAGCAGCGCCAGCGTCGCGCGGCCGCTGCCCAAGTTCTCCCGGGGCCGGAAGAGGCCGGCCAACCGAGAGAGGAGCGCAGCCCGAGCCGCCGCCGCCGCGGCGTTGGAGTCTCCAGAGGAGAAACGAGCGGAGCAGCGAGTTCGTGTCACCCCCGGGAGGTAGAGGCCGGGGCTCCGCAGTCCTCAGCTATTGGTACCGCCGGGGAACGGAGAAGAAGAGGCAGAAGACAGCGAGGCCGGGCTTTCCGGGGACTCGAGGCATCCCGGAGAGACGGGTGAAGAAGCAACACTTCCCTCTGCTCAGCCTCTTCGAAGGGGCCCAGTTACCAGCAGCCTCTGGCAGGACGCCCTGAGAGACCCCCCCAGCTCCAGGCGAGAGCGGGCACATCTAAACACAGGGCTCGGTCGCGGGACTTGGGGGAGGCTTAGCTGGTCTCGGCCGAGTGCAGCCCGAGGAGCAGTGAGAAAGGTCCTGGAGGGAAGGGAAAGAGGGCAGCATCAGCAGAGCGACCACTCACCCCAGTACACACCCACCCCACCCGCCGAGCCAGAGGCCGTGGTGCACCTCTGGGGGCGCTCGTTCCCTGGCGACTTCTCTCCCGTGTCCCAGCGCCGCTGGGCTACGGGCCGGGCTAGTAGGGTCCTTAGGGATGTCCAAATCAGGCATGGTGGCCGAGTGGCTGCTCTCCCAAGACCAGCGTAAAAGCTGGGGTTAGGCGGAGCAGAGGGGGACTCAGCTCGGGGTCCCCCAAGGTCCAGGACGAGGGGAGGCGAGGCGGGCGCAGAGCCCAGGGACTGTAGACGCGGCTCCTGGTGGGGCCCCTCCAGAGGTAGTGGCCGGCTTCTGGCATCCTGCAGGAAGACTAGGGGCCAGGAGCTCCTGGGAGGCGTTGGGGAGAGGCCAGTGCCAGGGGCGGCGGGCCGAGGCGGCACTCAGTCCCGGGCGGGCGGGCGCCCGCGGAGGCGGCAGCGGCTGCGCCGGGAGGGCATGCCGCGCCACCGGAGCTCCTTTCGGGCGCACGCTTCCCTGGCGCGGGCTGCGCGCGGCTACTGCTGCTGCTTCCACTGCTGCTGCGGACTCCCATGGCGGCTCCGCCCGGCCGGGGCCGCCGCTGCCGCCAGCTGCGGGCTGAATGAATGAGCCGGAGCAGCGGAGCCGGGCTGCCCGCGGCCGCGCTCACCGGCCCGGGACGCTTCCGCATGGCCCGCGAGGAGCCGGCGGCGGTGGCGGCGGCCGGGCAGCCCGTGGATAGCAGGGGCGGCGCGCGGGAGCGGGCGCTGCAGGGGCCAGGGGTCGCCCGCAGGGGGCGGCCGTCGCTGAGCCGCGCTAAACTGCACGGGCTGCGGCACATGTGCGCCGGGCGCACGGCGGCTGGGGGCTCCTTTCAGCGGCGGGCACTGTGGGTGCTGGCTTTCTGCACGTCCCTCGGCTTATTGCTGTCCTGGTCCTCGAACCGCCTGCTCTACTGGCTCAGCTTCCCGTCGCACACGCGGGTGCACCGCGAGTGGAGTCGCCAGCTGCCCTTCCCAGCTGTCACCGTGTGCAATAACAACCCGCTGCGCTTCCCGCGCCTCTCCAAGGGAGACCTCTACTACGCCGGCCACTGGCTCGGGCTGCTGCTACCCAACCGCACCGCGCGCCCGCTGGTCAGCGAGCTGCTGAGGGGCGACGAGCCGCGCCGCCAGTGGTTCCGCAAGCTGGCGGACTTCCGCCTCTTCCTGCCGCCGCGCCACTTCGAGGGCATCAGCGCTGCCTTCATGGACCGCCTGGGACACCAGCTGGAGGACATGCTGCTCTCCTGCAAGTACCGCGGCGAGCTCTGCGGCCCGCACAACTTCTCCTCCGTGAGTTGCCCACCGCGCGAACCCATTCCCTCAGCTCTCGCATTCTCCAGAGTCAGGACCTCCCAAGTTCCCCGGGGGACTGGACACCGGGCCCCTTGCGGTGACATCATTCTGTGATGCCAAAGCAGAACCCACTCTTGGGTCCCCTGAGTCTGCTCCTCCAGGTTGTGGGAAGTTGAACACAACTGTAGGAGGAGTTGCCTTGCCCTTGTATCCCAGCCTCTCCTTCCGGTGTCAGCTCCCAAGCGCTCAGCTCTGCTCCTTATGGTCCCTTCTGGGAATACTAGCCCTATTTCTCCCCAGCCTCACCTTCCAGGGCCACAGAACTCCAGAAAGGTGTCTTGTATCTGGATTGAAGGAATGGGAAGAGAAAGGAGCATGTCTTAAGTGTGAGCTTGTTGTGTTTGGGAAGATCAGTAGGAAGCTCTTTAAAATTGGGCCATCAGGAGAGGCCTGCAGAGACCCCAAACAAGCTTAAGACTTTATCTAAGCGTCTTTGGCTTCAGAGTTTCAAGCTCCTTCCATTCTAGGGGGACTGCGGAGGAAACTCTCAGAATATTAATTAACGTTGAAGCTGTAGCTAGTTCGGTGGGGAATGGAGCAGACCCTTCTGCTACTTTTTAAAAGTCCTTGCGTCTTAAGCATTCAGGGCAATTGAGCAGTGGTGGGTGCCAGCAGGGCTCTTGCCCCCACCAGGAGTGTAGGTCTTCCGGTCTAGATGAACCAACACTCGAGTGGGGAAAGCAGCGAGGCAGAGATATTAATGCGAACAGCCGGGCCCAGGAGAAGCTGTGCTCAGGGTTTGTAAGCCATTTGCTGTGCTGGTTCCCCCACGCTGTGGGTCTGGATAACGCAGCTGTCAGACAGAAGGTATCTGCCTTGTGCGGTCTGCCTAGGAGAATTTCTGGTGCCAAGCACCAGCATGGCGCTAGCCTGTTCAGCCATTTGTGTGTAAATGCCCATTAGGTGGGTTTGGGCTTTTCCCCTAGTTCTGGGAAGGTTAATGTGTAAATTTATTTGTAGTGCTTTAATGGTGATTTTACCAGCCTTTATGCATCATTCCTGGCAGTTTCATCTGTATCAAAGCTTTTGCTGGGATGGTAAAGAAATGTCATGGTTCCAACAGGTGTTGGCACATCAGGCCAGGCCTCTGATTGGCTGATTGTCTAGCACGGTGACCCTGGCTTCAATCTTACCCTCCTTGCTTTGCTTTAAGCCTGTTTGTAAAGTATCCCTGAATTATCCACTCCCAAAACATCCCTTGTTTTCTGGGCTTTCCAGTTTGTCTTTAAAGAATATCTATCTGTTGGCTGCCATACCTTAGCAAACAGGAGATGCCATGACCATATGCTTTTAAGTGACTTCCTCTGGACTTTAAACACGATTCTGAGTTCCACAAAGATAAGAATGAGGGTAATGATGCCTTTTTTGTTTATTGCTTTTTGGCTGACTGATTAGCAGCCTCTCGAGTGAGACTGAAGTCCAGTGCTACATTCAAGTATCTGCAGCTTCCAAGTTATACAACTCGGCCTACCAAATACAGTTCTGCACATCTGATGACAGCTTTACAAAATGTGCAGAATTACATGCTAACAGCCAGTATTCACTTCAGACATTCACCACAACCCTGTGTTAGCAATGAGTTTTATTCCCATTTTAAAGATTAGGAAAATGAGGCTCTAAAACACTGTCCAGAGCTCAGAGCCAGGAAGTTCAAAGGCCAACTTTGCATACTATCAAATGCATTGTACGGAAGCCACATGTAACCTTATTCTTGAACTCTGGGCCTGTCTTCTATCAGAGGACCCCTGGGTAGGATTCTTGCCCTCCCTTACCCCTACCAAATCCTTTTCTCCCTAGAAGCATAGGAAGTGGAAGTGGAATTGGCCCAGGAGTCCAGGTGGCTATGGCTTTGGCCACATGTTACCTGGGCCTAACTCACGTCTGCCTGCAAGCACACAACACCTTCAGGAACCACCTGACCTCAGCCTTCCCAACAGGTATGGCTATGAGTTAAGGAAAGCAGGGTCCTTCCCACTGGGCACACTCTCCTCTTCCCTCCCTGTACCCTGCCTTCCTGTGTCTAAAGAATTTGTAGACATACACACACCCAAACAAAAGTATTACCTGCATTCCCCAAAAATATGTGTTCCTGGCCACTCAAGTGACCCCTAGTGACTTCATATCATGGCCTTATAGGAGTTTCCAGCCCCTTAACATTTCATACTGTAGTTTTGTTTGTTTGTTTGTTTGTTTGTTTGGGTTCCCCCCATCTCCAAGGGCCTCAGAATTAAAGGCTATTTCAGAGGTGCCCCAAATACAGAATGGGCCCATCAGGAATACTTTCATCTAAACATGCGACCCTGTCTCAAGCCTTTGTCGTCTTTGGCAGAGTGGCATCATACTGTAGTGGTTAGGAACATGAATGCTCAAGCTGTACTGATGGTTCTGCTGAGACTACTACTTACTGTGCGCCCTTGAACAAGTGACTTTATCTCTCTGTTCTTCAGTTTCCTACTCCATCTAGTGGAGGTAACAATAGTATGTACTCCATATTAGTTGTGTGTCTGTATATATAGAATATAGATGTGTGTGCATGTGTGTATATATATATATATATATATATATATATATATATAGAGAGAGAGAGAGAGAGAGAGAGAGAGAGAGTGGGAGGCTCTTAAAACTGTACTGGGTCCCCATAAAAACGTTGCCTTTAAATGGCACTGGCCTCATAACTGGACTTTGGCCTCCGATTCAGTACTCCCTCCCTTCTGCATCCATCCTCTGCACTATAGCTAGAGCTGTCTTTCTAAAGCTCCACTCTGAACATGCCAGCCTGCTTCTTAAATGCTTCAGTGGCTCACCTGTCCTCAGGAAGAGCTTCAGTTCCTCAGGCCCTGTACCTGGGCCCTGCTCTCTCTCGTGCCGCAACCTTCTCATACCACATACTCAAGCTCTGCAGAACAGCTACAACAGCTGGACCGCTCTCCTCAAGTCTCTCCACCTTCCTCTGCTACTATAGGGGCCATCAACCCTGCTGCTTTGTCAGCACCAGGCCACCTACTCATCCTACAACACCCAGCCCTGGGATTTCTTCTGCTTTGGAGTCTTTCCTAATGACCCCCACTAGCCTCCCCTCATCACCAAACAATGGATGCCTTCCTCCTCTTCTCTTTCTACTACCCTGCTTAGGTGTTAGTCCTCACATGTGTGCATGTCATGGCACCTCATGATCAGTGTCTCTTACTCCCTCCAAACCTGGGCAGGAATCATGTCTGATTTCCCTGCAGCCTCAAGCACCCAGCACAGAGTCTAATGCTAAGTGTTCAGGAAAGGTCTAGGGAATGAATACCTTCACCAGGTACCCGCAAGACGTATTGTTGTCCTGGGTCACTCACTCCAAGACTCTTGGTGTTCTACAGTGGCAGTCCCCAGCCTTTTTGGCACCAGGGACTGGTGCTCTTATGGGGATTTAATGCCCAATGATCTGAGGTGGAGCTGAGGCGGTGATGCTAGTGCTGGGGAACGGCTGCAAATATAGATGAAGCATGGACTATAGATTAGTGGTTACCAGCGGGTAGAAGGTTAGTGAAGATGGGCGAGGTATATGCGGTAAAGGGGGTCAAATACAGGAAGGTAGAGGGAGGATGAAGTGGGTAAAGGAGATTAAATATATGGTAGCTAAGAAAATTGGACTTTGGGTGGTAAAAACACAATAGAATATACAGATGTCAAATTATAATGTACACCTAAAAATTATATAACTGTATTAACCAATGTTACCCCAATAAACTTAATTAAATACACATATATACACACACACTCACCTCCTGCTGTGCAGCCCAGTTCCTAACAGGCCAAGGACGGATACTGGTCCACAGCCCGGTGCTTGGGAACCTGTTCTACAGGAACTCCAGTGGAGTGCATTTCTAATGAGCAAATGCACAAACAATTTTGGAGTATTTATTCCTTTTTGGGACAAGGGGGAGAGTGGGGAGCAGGATTCCAAATGCTCCCCAGACACCTGTCTCCCAAGCCCTAAGGGGACTAGTGTAACACATGAGGAATGGGCTTCCAGGAGAAACCCTCGGGGAAATGTGCCAGTTGTCCTCAAAGTCTCTCTCCATTCAGTTAGACTCAAGGTCTAGAAATAAACTAGGCAGGAGAAAGAAAAGTATCATGGAAGGCCATCTGTTGGGTTTTATTGTCCAGGCCCACTTAGGATGGGTTTTCTAGCAGCTCATGTTTGTGTGTTACAGCTATGCAAAGGTTAATCACTCAGCCCTCAGACAAACAGCTCCCGCTTCTGAATGCCCATGTTGTTTCCCTAGCAGTAGCCGTGGACCTCAGGCTCTGCACACTCCAGCCCTTCCCACTTTAACTGGGGGCAGAAGTAAGCAGCCTTCCCAATAATTGGGCAGGATGGAGAACTGTGAGGCTAATCTCTCTGGCCACTGGGGCCTCGGAAGAGGGACTGCAGGATGGGGAACAGGAGCACACAGAGTCCAGTCAGGGTCGACTGTGAGAACAAGGCTAAGAGCAGTGTCCCTCTGAAAGGAGACATGATTTAGGAGACCGTGTCAGGCAGACCTGTCTGAGGACTATGGCTGTGCCCCTTCCTAGCCTTGGATAGGCACTTAGCTCTCCAAGCCTCAGAGAGCTGGGATAAAGATAACATGTATGCAGTGACTGGCCCATGCCTGGACAGCAATAGGTTCTGGATACTCGAATACTATTGTTATAGTTTGGAGAAAGGGATCGACACAGTCTTTGTATCTAGTGGTAGCAGTTATTAATTATCATCAATATAATTATCCTATCTTAGCATGACCACTTACCTGTGTATGGATATGCTCATTGTCCAGTTCGGGCACTCAATCACTCAGTGTCTGTTGAGTGTCAACTATATGTTGGGCTCTCTCCTGGCTACTGAGGATATAAAATTCGATAAGGCTTGGTGTGTGTCCTTCATGAACTTGCAGTATTGTTGAGTAGAGATACGTGAACAGATGCCAGGAGTTCTGAGGTGCCGTGTGGGCTCAGAGGAGTACCCAGTTCAGACTGGGGTGCTCTGATGGCTTCTTGGAGGAGGTGACACCTGACCTGAGTCTTGAAAGATTAATAGTGGTTCCAAGGTAGAGGATTTCAGGGAGAGGGGACAGCATATGCAAGTAAATACAGAAGCATGAAATAATGAGATTGAACACAAGAGTAGTTTGGGGTAGATGGCAGGAGGGCTGGATGTTCTGAGTGGGGTGGAGTTGAGGGATGATAATGCAATAATATGATGGACACCTCGAGGCCAAACTGAGTTTTTAAACTTTGCGGAAAGACCTCTGACTTTTTTCATACTGCTGTTACACTATGGAGGGAGACCACGGAGACCTCATCTATGTCCCAGTCCCCAGCTGCCACCCCCATTCCTATGCCATTAGGGGCCACTTTTCCCCGTACCCTTCCCCATTTTTTATCCCCATTTGCAGGGGTCAACCTCAAGTCCAGAATTGGACTAGTCATAAGTTAAAGGTGAAGGAAACCATGCTTGGTTTCATCACCCTTTGTCACAGCAAGCAGGCTGGCTAGTACGAGCCAGTGACAGAAAACAAGAAATTATTTCAGCAACATATTGTTTAAAATCAGCAAATTCTGTTGAAATGGTGCTAGGCCAGGCAGTCTAGTAGTTGTAAGTATGGATGTCTTTAGGGAGGCAAAAAAGAACTTTTGCCTTTAGAGAAAGAGGAATAAACAAGCTAATACATGTCAAGTGCTTAGAGCAGTTTCTGGCACCAAGTAAGGACTCAATAAATATGAGCTATTTCCGTTATTATTACTTGCAGTGAGCATTTCGCAAAAAAGACGACCACAAATAGCACTGGCCGGCTGTGATATGCCAGACCGGAGCTGGGCATGTTTCATGCCATGTCAATTCTCACAGTAACCATAAAAAGTTGCATGACCATCCACATTTTATAAGTGGAGGAGGAACTGCAGTTCAGGAATAGACTGCAGTTTGCCCATAGTCACAGAGCCAGCAGACGACAAAGCTGGAATTCGAACCCAAGCCCTCATGACAGCATAGGTGTGTGCCGCTGGAAGCACAGCTGCACAGTGGGGTGAGGTAGGAGCAGTGTGGGTGGGGGACGGGGAGTGTGCTGGGGAGACCATTCCAGCCTCAGGGTCTTCCTCTGTGGAATGAGGGCATGAACTAAATGACCAGTGGGATTTGGCTAAGAAGTTCCCAGTCCCAGTGAGCAGTCGAGGGGATAGGGCTTAACCACTGCAGGTGTCCTGAGCTTCGGACAACCATTTCTTTGCTTTGCAGAACTAACATAGTGATTAAGGGAGAAATGTTCAAGTTATTGATGTTCTAGAGACACGATGGTGATTAAATGGACATTTATATAAGGAACATGGAAAGACCACCCTGGTTATTTGACTTTGGGGAAATTAGTTTAGGGAATCAAATATAAATTCGGCTCAGGTCTGCAGATATCCAAATTGACCAACGTCAAGCTATTGCTGAGAGTGGCTATTTGGGGGCCACTGTGGCCAGTCATGAAGGCATCAATCAGATGTCTGCCCAGTTGAGAAGGGCTGGAGGAATAAGCAGGCCATTTGTTTCATGCATCAGTCACTTTGATTCTCGTAAGTGATTTGCTTGGATCAGCTTCTCAGAGATTCAATCAACCAGTGCACATTAAGCGCCTATTGTGTGCCAGGTGTTGGGCCACAGAGATGACTGTAAATCCACTCTGTTTCTGGTAAATAGGCCTGCAGAGGTCAGTGTCTTTCATCAGGGCGACTAGGTCTACAGGGAGCTGCCCATCATACAGGGAGTGGGGCCAGGCATGCAATAGCCTAGGATTTGTATAGGACATAGTTACATCAAGTTCACCAGAATTGAATGAGTTTTGTGGAACCCATTTTACAGACTAGGAAAGCAAGACTCAGAAGGCTGAAAAGTTACAGCTTGTGGGCAGCAGAGTCAGGATTCAAACAAAGATCAGCCCAGCTCCAAAGCCAATTTTATTTTCTACAGCAATGTTTAGAGATGCTGGTGAGAATAAACCCTTCCATACAAGGTGTCCCTCACAGTCTTTCAAGTCTTGAAGTTTTATTTTCACTCCATGTCACTGGAAATCATCCAGATTCCAAGGCCTGCAACTCAGCGAAGGAAAGACCACTCCTGAGAGTACAGGATCAATGATGACTTGTGCCCTCCTACTCCATCAACAGGACAACCAGATGGAAGGAGAACCATGAAGGAGAATCTCTCTACTCAAGAGCTATGAAAAAGTTTCAATTCAGCTGTAATCTGAACAAACCATTTCATTCTTTTAAGGACTTTGATAACTTAAGTCCTGGCCTAAGGAATTGTTGCCAAAATGAGATTTAGCTCAGACCTGGGCTAACAAATAGATGACTCACTCGTAATTGGAACATGAATTGTTGGTGAAACAAATAGAGGCCACTAACATCCTGGGGAAGTTTGTTCTTCTGAGCATGTCAAATATCTCCCCTGACACCATTGTGTATACTATTGAATTGCTTAGTAAATTGTTTTCTCTGATTCCACACACATTTATTGAGCTCCTACTCTCTGTCAGGCACTTTACATTCATTAGTTTATCTCAGCCTGAAACAAGAGGAGAGTGTTCTTTTCTCTCTGGTACTGATAAGGAAACTGAGGTGCAGAGTGCTTCAGTAACTTGCCCAAGGTCACAGACAGGAACTCTGATCCCAGGGTGCCAGAGTCAGTGCTCTTTGCCCTGCATTGCAGTGTGGCTTTGGCCAGACAAACCTGCATTTCTAATCAGTGAGTCTCAATTATCGTAGATGAATAAGATGGCAATACTGTACATTACCATCTCATTTTATCTACACCACAGTGGAGGATGCTTGTTGCACACCGTTGCCTGCCCAACTTCGGAAAGGGCAGTGACCTATGGAGGGTCAGGTGGCATGGGGACAGAAAATAACCAGGATTGGGTTCAGCCCTCTTAAGGCCTCCATATACCTTTTCTTCCCCTAGCTCCTCTGTTCCTGGTCAGTGTGACCTTGAGGGATTTTACCTGCTCTCAAGATTTTCTCAGGGAAAAAGCAACGGGCTTCTGAGGGTCATGCAGAAAAGAATCAGTGTCAAAACTGACTGCTGAGAAGAGTCACTGAGGCAAGTGTTGAGCTCCTTACTTCCCAGCAGGTCTATTCAAGCACACTCCAGTTGGCCACGAATGAATGGGGAACCTTCAAGATACTTGCTTCTCAAGCTTTAGCATGCCTAGTTTCCTGGGCCCACACAGAGTTCCTGATTCAGTACTGGAACCAGGCCCGAGATTTGCATTTCTAAAAGTTCCCAGATGATGACGATGCTGCTGCTCCATGGACCACACCTGAAGGGGCAAGGCTATGGGCTCCTTGAAGTCCCACAAATGCCGAGAAGGGATTCGTGGCCTCTCTCAGTCATGTCCGATTCACTGGGCCTGTAAAAGTGCATGTGGAATGAGCATTCTAGACTGAAGTAAGGCAGTTTTCCTGGCAGAGGAGTCCTTAGGAGGATGGGCATGACAGAGGCATCATTGTTCTGGGCACAGCCTTCACACCACACCAAAGGAGGGTCTGCAGAGGGGCTGTGGGCCTAGCCAGAGTGACAATCAAACCCAAAATCAAAGGCCATCTGGTAGGCTGAATAATGACCCCTCAACAATAGCCACATCCTCATCCCAAGAACCTGTGAGTACAGTGCCTTACATGGCAAAAGGGACTTTGTAGCTGTAGTTAAGTTAAAGGTTTTGAGATGGGGAGATTATCCTGGACCATCTAGTGGACTTAATGTGATCACAAAGGTTCTCGTAAGAGAGAAGCAAGAGGATCAAAATCAGAGAAGGAGGTATAACCACAGAAAGAGAAGTCAGAAAGACAGAGAAAGATTTGAAGGAAATACATTGATAGCTCTGAAGATAGAAGAAGGGGCCATAAGTCAAGGAAAGCAGGCAGCCTCTAGAAGCTGGGAAAGACAATGCAAGATTCTCCTCCAGAACCTCCAGAGGGTGGTAGCCTCTCCCACCCCATAATTTTAAGCCTCTGACCCCCAGAACTATAAGTTAATACATTGACGTGGTTTGAAGCTACTAAGTTTGTAATTGGTTATAGCAGCAACAGAAAACTAATGTAAGCCTCGTTTGTTGTCCAGAACACTCTTTACTACACACCTGACTCCCACTGGCCAGGGTAGGTTTGGATCAGAGTCTACCCTCAAATCAAGAAAATAAAATAATTCCTAACAAACACGCGTTAGGTTCAAAAAAGTCAACATGGGGATATTTTGTCTATGCTTATACTCATGTGAGATTGGAAATTCGGACCCCAGAAACTTAGAAAGAAGGTGCTTAGAGAAAGAGGAAGGAGGTGGCTTTAGAAATCAGACTTAATAAAAGTTATGTTTAAATACAAAGAGCATCTCTACTCTCTTGAACATAAAAACAAAGATGTATAGGTGGCAGATAAAAGTGAGTTACCACTATCATTTTTCTCATTATTGTTAATAGGTGACACCTCTCACTTCTTCCAAAAAAAGACTTTCAGGCCCTAGAAGAATAGCATGTTATTGGTGGCCTTCTGTATATTGTCACATTCTAACCAGGAACTATATGTCATTTTCATGCCACACTTCTGTGGGCAGTCCAGAGCCTTCGAGGGTTTCTTCCTCCATTTAGTGCCATAACCAAAATTAAAAATCAGGGAGTCTGAGTTACTCAAGGTCACATCGAAAGCCACTGGGAAGTTTGAAATAGACCCTGAGAATTCCTGTGCTTTAGCCCACAGGCGATATTTTTATATCACAGCACGATCTACTTCTTCTACTGTGAACCTAATCTTTTTCCAAAATATGTATGCTGGTCATCCCCTTCTGATTCCAATGTCGTATCTGATCTAAAACTCGTTGCCACTCCAATCTCTGAAAGTGACGGGTTTAATCTTCTCTTGGAACCCCTCCCAACAAAAATTATTTTCCCACTTTGAAATGGCACGGGCATCCACTGTGAACTCACATCCATAAATCTAAACCTGCTGCTCAGGAAAGCAGATGAGGTTTGATTCTGCTTCTCAGCACAGTCTCACAGAGCAAATTATGGCAGGAATTTGATTTATAGAAGCACCTCAAAGGCTCTGGAGTGAGACGCGTGTTTATTCACTTTATTACCATTTATTTTACAATATCTCTTTATGCTCCCTGCACATGGATTCGAAAGACTATTTGGATAGATGCTTATGACCTGCCAGTTTGCACAGGCGCTGTTAAGGAACGTAGTAGCTCTTTTTGCTGATGCTGCTGATAGTTTGGGTTGGGGGTCCTCATTCAAATGTTGAGTGAAGCCCAGATATAACAAACAGGCTTGGAGACTGTTGCCCAAAGTTCTTGCCTGAACTTCCCCAGCTCAGTGTTTCTATGGTACTTGGTGTGAATCTCCAGCTGCAGCCCCAGTTTGTGTATAGGCGGGCTTGATTTAAGATTCAAATATCTCGGAACAGCTGGGAATATTTAACATGGCTATAATTACATTACATTTTTGACAGTACACAGAGTGAGAGCATTTTTTGTTATTGTTGAATATTCAATGAGCATCAAATATTTTAACCAGCCAGGGAAACACGGCTGCATTTTTCACATCCAAGTAGTTTCATTTTAAAAATTCCAGCTTGGGGTATTTCAGGCTCCAGTCTACTTTTACCATGTCTTTGGAAAGGCAAGAACGATGTCTCTTCAGCTGCATCTGAGGAGCTGGGTTAGGTGAGCTGCGATGTTGAGGAAAGTAGGGGGACAGGCAGGGACTGAGTGAGCCCCCTATGTGCCAGGGCAAGGAGCAGGGTCGAGAATGTCATCACAGCTCTCCGCCCTGTGGCACCAGCAAAATGGTGACAAGGAAGCGGAGGCTCAGGTAGCAGACAGAAACTTGCCAAAAGTGACATTGCTGATAAATGTTGGAGCCAAGGTCAGCGAAGGTCTCTACAAAGGCATTTTTTGGCCACTTAAGTGTAATGATTGATGCCAGGAGGTAGGGCGGGGAGAGTAGAAACAGGACAAAGAACAGCCTGCTGTGCAGCAGGCTCTGTGCTTCACATTTGTCTTCTTCAGCCGTTATGACAGAACTCTTGGGGCCAGTACCATTGTGCCCATTTTACAGATGAGGGAATCAAGGCTCACAGGGTTAACGTGGGAGGTGCTGAGGACCTGCATCTTCTGCTCTTAAAGGATTGCATTTTGAATATTTGATTTCTGTTGAATCCTGGCTACCTCCTCACACTCCTTCCTCTCCTCTGCCCCATGTTTCAAGAATCTCAGTGACCTATCCCCACCCTCCTGGAGTCACAAAGCCAAGTCACTTAATGAGCTGATCATCTTTTTTCAAGGAATTTTTCAACTTCCATGCTCTTGCTCAAGCTGTTCCCATCCCCTGGAAGTCAGCCCTCCCTGTTCTATTCAGCTGCATGCTTAGATAGGCATGAATTTGATTTATAGACTATGGGAGGCTACATGGGGTCCGATAACCAGCTGTCCCTGAGGAGGGGGCCAAGAGGGCGGGATAGGCTGGGTGAAAAGGAGCCTAGTTTCTTATTTTGCACCTTTTTCTACAGTTTGAATTATTTTAAACCACATGTATATATAACTTATAATAAAGAAACAAAGATATTTTCTGGAAAAAAAAAAAGCCATCTCTTCTAAGATTATCTCTGGCCACTCCTCAATGCAAACCATCTGGAAAGCAAAGGTCCCATTCTTTCAACTGCCCAAGACTCACTTTACTTAGGCTTCTCTTATACGGCCCTTTCTTCTTTGGGTCTTTCATTGCAACTCTCTACAGACTGACTTTCCCGGCAGCAGACCAGCATCTCCCTGAGGGCAGGGACTGTGCCTGGCTCCATCTTCTGGCTGCCCCAGGACCTAATGTCATTCTTCAGAAGTAAAAAGAGTTTGGTCTGAATACTAGATTGCCAAAACAGGAAAAAGGATTGGTACCACAAAAACGGATGTGGACTCATTTAGTTGTTCATTCATTCATTCAATAAAGAGTGACCGAGAGCCCACGTGTGCCAGGCACTATGCTCGGTGTGTGACACAGAGGGAAATGGATACATACAGCCCTTCCCTCGCGGACCTCACATTTTGCACCTCCTATAATGATCTTCAAGATGATCCGAATCAGTGGGAGGGCTTGTTTAAACATCCCTGGTCCTGACTCAGAACTACTGAATCAGAATTTATGGGGGAGAGAGCCATAATAAATAATAGATTTATTTTTGACACACAACCCCAGGTGACTGAAGATTTTAGAAAAACATTCTGTGTTGGGGGGTAGCACAGATAATCTGCAAATAAACAAATAAATGAAGAAGAATGTTTCGATATTAATAAATGCTGCGAAGGCCAAAAAAAAAAAAAAAAAAAAAAAGAAGGATGTGAGAGAATGGCAAGAGAATGCTTGAAGTTGAGAATAGGGAAGGATTGATTCTGTGAGCAGATGACATCTTTGCTGAGACACCTGACAGATGAGAAGGAAAAGCCATGTAGGAATCCAGAGAAAAGCATTCCCAAAAGAGGGAACAGTAAGGTAAAGGCCCTGGGGAGGTTGGAATGAGGGGGAGGTGTCTGCCTCATCCTTCCAATACTGGAGTTTCAACTCCAGTAGCTCAGTTCTCCTATTCTTTGTACCACGAGTACATCTGGCTCTTTTAAAAATGTGGCTGCCTCCCTCACCCACACAATGTGAGAGAACGACCTGATTCTAGCAGTTCTGGAAATATTGACCTCCAGAATGCTAATGTAATGGAGCCTTAGGTCCTTAGGCTGAACTCTCCTTTGAAAATAACTCCAAGTGAGTGGAAAAAATCCACAGTTTCAAGAATCCAATTGAAAATCCCTGTGTAAGGGCAGCTTGGTGAGACCAAGGACGAGGCCAGGTCCTTTCACTAGAATGCTACATCCTGGTTAATTAGCAGCCCATTCCTCTGATGATTAATTTCATGAGGGCAAGGTCTTACACTTTTGATGCCCAGTTGGATTTTCCTTAGTCATCCTCTAAAATGTTCGCTTAGGATAGCTGGTTGTCTACACTAAAAATAGGCCCCATTACCTGGCTCTGTGTTTCACTAAGAACTTGCAAATCTTTCACCTTTGTTCATCCTCATGATAACCACGTGACAGAAAAGCAAACATTATCATTCCCATTTTAAAGTGGGGCAACTAAGGCTCAGAGAAGAGAACTGGCTTGCCCAAGGTCACCCAACTAGTGCCAGAGCCAGCTCAGTTCTGACTCTTTCTCTGGTATTTTCTCTGCCCATGGTGGTGAATCACTGGGAGACAAAATCTGTGCCCTTCTGCAAGTCTCAGTGTCACTGTCACCTCCTGAGGGAAGTCTTCCTTGATCCCCCAGGAGAGCTTTGTGAAACCTGGTCAGAGGGTTGAATCCTTGGTTCAGAAGTATCTGGGTCACCTACAGACACAGTTTCTCAAACTTTAATAACTTTTACAGGCATGATCCACCTGTGGATATCGCTAAAATGCAAGTTCTGGTTCAGTAGGTGGGGCCTGAGATTCTGCATTTCTGACAGACTCCCAAGTAACGCCAATGCCACTACTGCACGGCTCACATTTTAAGTAGCAAAGATCTACAAGGCAGGAGGAAAAGGCAGCATGGAGCACAAGAGAAAGAAGCCCCTCTGGTCCCAGACAGACCTGAGTGCATAGCAACCCTGGCACTTTATTTTGTGTTATAACAATCGACCCTTTGGACAGAATTCAAAGAGGGACCACCTTGTCCTGAATCCTGCCCTGAGAAGCAAAGCTGACTCTTTCAGGCTAGACTTTTAGGCTGCTACTGCTTAAAATGCAGACAGCAGAACCATTGGTAAGTTTCTATTAAGGATAACTCTTTCCTTTGTCTTTATATGAGACTGAAATGACTAGTCATTTAGGGAGACCATGTGAATGGAAAAATAACAATGGAGTCACATACCTCCAAAATGAGTGCCTCGCAAAAATGAGCTGACATTGGGTATTTCTGCGCCCTTCTTAGATTTTGTGGCTATCAGTGGATGTGTCCATGAGAGCTGTGAGTCCAAGAAGGGTGGCTTCTAGTTTGATCACAATAATCGATCTTTGTCTTTGTGCAGCATGTTGCTACGGAGGGGGAGAAGCCTTCAATTTGAGAGAGTCAGGCCAATAACAAGGCATTTCTAGGTAATACAGCTAAGCCTGTGCTTTTGTTGCTATAAGGCCATTAGTTAGAATTGCTAAGGCTGCTTGCAATCCATGCCTTGGACTGTTCATTTGATTCACTCATTCATACCCTTGTTATTTCAGTCATTCATTCCTTTGCTCATTCTTTTATTTATTCATGACTCTCAGGTTCACCTACTCATTTACACTTCTTGAGTGCCTTCTGTATACCAGGTACTGTGCCGGGTTCTAAGGATGTCAAAGTGAATTCACTCTAAGTCACCAATTCAGTCTCCTCACCTCTGTATATCATATGGCAGGCAACAGGCGATGGCCCTCAATG
Organism: Eidolon dupreanum; assembly: GCA_028627145.1. Taxonomy (NCBI): domain Eukaryota; kingdom Metazoa; phylum Chordata; class Mammalia; order Chiroptera; family Pteropodidae; genus Eidolon; species Eidolon dupreanum. The sequence goes on along the minus strand of CM053506.1, from coordinate 78,488,091 downwards.
GCCTCTCCATTTTAGTGCTGTACAACTGGCCAAACCATTTGTTATCTTTATTCTGAGAATCTTTCCTGCTTAAAGTTAATCACGTAGTTCCCTGTTGCAAGAGTAAGCTCCAAACTCTCACTCTCACACATTCATTCTGCCATGTTGAACTGTCTTGGGTTCCTTGTATCAGCCATGCTCTCCCAAGCCTTTGCATATGCTATTCCCTTGGCCTGAAATATCCTGTAACCCCCTTGTCTTCCTGAAAGCTCTTTCTCTTCCTTCTAGGCTCATCTTTATCATCTCCTGCCCTTCCCCATGCCTCTATGCTAGGAAGAATTAGGTCCTTCCTCCCCTGGGCTGCATTTAGCTATCAGTGCCCTGAGACACTCAGTCATACAATGGTTAAGAGTAAGGGCTCTGGGTTCAGTCTTGACTCTGCTATGTGCTAGCTGTATGACCATGAACAGATATTACTGGAATAAGCAATTTCACATCTATTCTCCATCTGGATTTGCACAATAACTCTAAGGGAAGGTAGAAGAATTGTAAATCCAGGGCAAATGGAGTGACTTGCGCAAGGCCACAAAGCTAGTAAGAAGCCAAGTCTCAGCTACAACTGCTCACTCCCTTTCCAGGGCTGATGTTAGTCTACAACATACACAAAGATGTTAGCTACTGGGAGTCATTAATTAATACCTGCAGGGCATCTTTATTACTTTCCACTGAGGGCTAGAAGAATCTGCTCTGGCCAGACAAGTAAGCTGCAAAGGAGAATTAAGGTTATTGTATGATGATTCAGGTTTTAAAATGCAAGTTTTGCTTGAGATATTTAAATAACTTCAAGTTATTGCCACCCCATGCAGGAGAGGACAACCAGGCAGTGGTATATGACTTCTGGGTGGGAGGGGAATTGAGTGGGAGGCCAGAGCCAGGCTTCCAGAAAGAAATTACCATTTTGTATTTATTACTTTGGCTCACAAGATTGCCGCAGGGACAAGCTTGCTAATACATTAGGTAATTGCCTCAGTTCTCCACTTCATTTTGTAGTGTGTAGCCCAGCCCAGGTGCAGACTTATAGGATATGATTCAGCTCAGGCCTCCCAGGTACTCAGGGCTCTCTCTGGGGACAAGAGATGCTAGGGGGAATGGGGGATTGGGAGAATGGGAGTCCAGGGTGTCCATCTCTCAGGCATCAGGGGACACCAGGGTTGTCTGGACCCTATGACCAGAGTGAAAGGAATGGAGGAAGAGTCCCAAAACGGGAACCAGGGAACTAGAGTCTGCACTCTGCCACTGACAGCTCAGCCACCCTAAGCTCTTAGCTGTCTCTCTCTGAGCCTCTGGTCCCCATCCAAAAGATAAAGTAGGTCATAAATTAGTATTTCTCAACTGTAGCTGCGCATTAGAATCACCTGGGGGAACTTATAAAATACAAAAAAAAAAAATCACTAACACCCCAAGCTCAACCCCCAGAGATTCTGATTTCATTGGATTGAGGTAGAACCCAGATGTGGGTAAATTTTAGCCTGAGTTAGGAGTCCCTGGAATAACTGATATCCAGTCTTCCTTAGGATGGGCATTCTAGGAGCCTGTGTCATTAAAAAAGGCAACAAGTCAGTGACCTAGAGATCCAAGGTCACTTGTTTCCAAGTTTAGATTTTTGCTGTCAATAATTTATACCTGCTTGTGTCTCCCCTTCTTCCCAGTGAGGTTCCCTCTTTTCAGTGAATGTTGGAGAGCTATAGCAGGAGGCGAGAGGCTCTGCTTCAGGCTCTTGTTACTAGATCTGTGGCCAGGGTTCAGTCACTGTGGGATTCCTGGGCCTCAGTCTCCTCATCTCTAGACAATGAGAGGACAGTTTGACTCTGCTTGCTGCAAGCACAAGTTGGACCAGACTATGTGTTACAGTGACGTCTGGTTTGCAGAGGGCTTTCCCATCCAGTGCCAGAGCAGTCAGCCTGAGAGAGAATACTTTTCATATTTCTTAGATAAGGAGATAGATAAACTTGCTCAAGGCCATCCAGCCAGGAAAAAAAAAGGAACCAGACAGAGATCAGTTCAAACCTCAGCAATGCAGCTTCCAAACTAACATTGACTACTTTGTTAATTTTTCTGTCTCAGTTTCCTTATCTGTAAAATGGACACAAATGCCACCCATTTCTAGAGTGTAATTATAAAGAGGAAAAAGATAGCCAAGCAAAAATCCTGTGGAGCTTGGCCCAAAGCACATGCTCAGTTAATATTTCCTTCCTTCCTCTATAATTTCTACCATTCTCCCTTTAGCCCTTCCTTTCTCCATGTTGGTTTTTAAATTCAAGGACTGGGACTAGGAGAAGCAATGCACTATGCATGACTTTGGGCAAGTAGTTTAATCTCTCTGGGCCTCAATTTCCCCTTCTGTAAAACAGAGATATTAGTGGTATTTGCAATTGTGAAGACCAAATATATTGAGAGAACAGATTCTGGCATAGAGCATTGGTTGTGACAGTTCTATATCTGTAGCACTTTCCTTTCCTCTCTAGGCCCTGGCATGAAGAGTGCTCTGCCCCCCTCCTTGCCTCCAGTGATTCTCCAGTGATCTAGGGAATGATTTCCCCCTCCCGAAGGCAGAGGGTAAACAAGCACAGCCTCCCAAGTTCTCCCTTGCTGACTGTGTTCTCAGCCATGACAGCTCTACTGAGCACACAAGGCCCTCAGGGTTCCCAGGCAAAGAGAGGCAACCCTATATCAGGAAATTGCTTACTATCTTGAGATGGAAAAAAAAGGAAAAAGCTGGAGGATTTGTCTGTGATAAGTCATGGTTAGAAAACCCAGCTATATAACTTTAATTCTCCACTCCAGCCTGTAAGTTCATGCAGTAAAAATAGACACTAGTAATTTTTTTCCACGCTTTTAATTTTGTCTGTTTTTTTCCTTAACCAACCAAAAAGTCATCCTAAACTCATATTAAGCTTTTATTTTTTTCCCTTTTAATAGTCATAAAATGTGACCAGGGATTACAATATAAAAGTTATCCCCTCTCCTACATTGCCAGAATGTAAATGTGCAGACTCCGTTGCAATTTCTTAATTAGGTGTTGATAAAACAGAAGGGAGCCCTGGGCTTGGCTTGCCTCACCTGCCTCCAGGTGGCAAAGGAGGCTGGCATGGAGGGAGGCAGTTCTGCCAGAATTGAGCATGCAGCGCAAGTGCTGAACTTGAGTCACTGTCTTTTACCTCAAAGTTGAGTGATCCCAAGGCTTAGTTTCCTTGTTTGTAAAATGTGGACAAAAATTAGAAACTCACTTCCCTACCTGGAATGTTCCAAAGAACATTCAAAGAATCCAAAGACATAATGTATAAAAAATTGTTTTGTTCAATGTAAAGTACTATAAACATGTTAGAGATTATTGTTACTGATGGTGATGATGGTGATGGTGGTGGTGATGGTGATGGTGGTGGTGATGGTGATGATGATGATGGTGATGGTGATGATGGTGATAGTGATGGTGATGGTGATGGTGATGGTGGTGGTAATGGTGGTGATGGTTTTGGTGATGATGACAGATGATGGTGATGATGGTGATGGTGATGATGACATGATGGTGATGATGGTGATGGTGGTGGTGATGGTGGTGGTGATGGTGGTGGTGATGGTGATGGCGATGGTGATGGTGATTGATGATGGTGATAGTGGTGATGACTGATGATGGTGATGATGGTGGGGCTGGAGATGAAGAAGATGATGATGGTGATGGTGGTAATGATGGTGGTTGTGCTGATGGTGATGGTGACAGTGGTGATGGTGATTGATGATGACTAATGATGGTGATGATAGTGATGGTGGTAGTGACAGAGATGATGATGATGGTGGTGATGAGTGTGATACTGCCATGTGCAGGGTAGAACCTATGAGTTTATGTGATAAGATTTTCCTCAGAACCTTATACTTCTCTATGTATATACAGTGGGTGCTCAGTACAGAATCATCCACTTAAAGTCAACCTCAGATTTAAGAACATGGTTCACCTCTTAGAGCTTTCAGTCATTTGTTCGGCAAATATTATTGAGTGTACCAGACCCTGTTAGCACTGGACCACAGTGAACAAACAAAATAGGCACAGCCCCTGCTCTCAAAGGGTTTATAGTCTAAAAGATGGTGGAATGGGGTAGTGAAGATAGATGGTAAACATCTAAACAATAATTGTAGATGGTGATAAAGTCTTTGAAGACAATAAAAATAGGACAGTATGACATAGAGTGATGAAGAGGAGTATTGGCAAGACACTTTTCGCTTGTATAGTTATGAAGTCCTATCTGAAAATGTGACATCTAAACTGAGACCAAAATGATGGAGGCATGTAACCAGGGGAATATCTGGGGACAGGGTGTCCCAAGTAGAAGGGACACAATGCAAAGGCTATGAGGTAAGAATGAACTTGGCTGTTTGAGAGATGAAAAGATCTGTATGTCTTGAACAGAGAGTAAGAGGGAGAGAGTGGTTTGAACTGATATTGGAGAGGTAGATACAGGCTAAATTGTGGCAAACCTTATTTATAACCTGAGCTGAATTTGTAGATTACCCCAAGGGCAGTAAGAAGACTTTAGAAGGTTTAAAAGGTATGAGAACACCATGAATTAATATACTCGTTAAGAAGATTATACTGGCTTCAGAGACCAGATAATAGTAGATAAGAATAGAGAGGCAGGAAACAAGTTATGATGCAATATTTGGGATCTGAGATGTTGGTGGACTGGACTAGGTTTTTGACGGTGGAGATGGTGAGAGTGGTCTAATTTGAGATAAGTTAAAGGTGGATCCAATGAGACTTGATGTTGGATTGGGTGTGGAGTGTGATAAAGGGAGGGCTCAAGAATAACTCCTAGGTTATTGGCTTGAGCTACTGGGTTGATGCTGGTATCATGCACTGAGAAGGCGAAGGCTGGGGAGAGTAGATTTGGGAGATTGGAGACATATGCATGTAACGGGCAGGTAGAACTCAACCTGGACATATTGAGACTGAGATAACTAATAGACATCCTAGGAGGCAGCTGGACATATGATCCTTGATCTCAGGGAGAGGTCAGGATGGGAGACAGAGATTTGGGAGTCATAGGTAGAATGATGGGATTCAGAGGCATGGACTAGATGAAATCATGTAAAGAGAGTGTATAGACAGAGATAAACAGTGAGCTGAGCACCAAGGTCAGGGCAATATTGAGGAGTAAGGGAGCAGAGGAGCTGGCCAAGAAAGGTGAGAGTAAATAGCCATGGAGATAGGAGGGAAACCAAGAGAGGGCTGACATAGAAGCCTAGGGCAGGAGTCCCCAACCCCCAGGCTTCAGACTAATACTGGTCTCTTGGACCAGTACTGCTCACCACAGCAAGAGGTGAGCAGCAGGAAAATGGGCTAAGCTTCATCTGTATTTTCAGCCGCTCCCCAGTGCTAGCATCACTGCCTCAGCTCCACCTCAGATCATCAGGCATGAGATTTCATAAGAGCACCGGTCCCTGGTACCAAAAAGACTGGAGACCACCGGCCTAGAGGACAGGGTTATAAGAGAAAAGAGTTGTCCCCCTTGCACAGCAGTAGGCAGCAACAAAGGGCAGGCTTCTTCCCTGTTTGGAAATGGAAGGTTGTGCTGTACAGAGGTTGTAAACACAAGCTTTGGAACCAGATGCACTTGAACTCAGGTCCGACACCACCATTTTTCATCTTTCAGATCTCAGCCAGGTCCTAACCACCTGATCCTTGGCATCCTCCTCTGCATGGCATTATTGTGCACTTTAAAGGAGATAATAATGTCTGTAAAGTGCTTAGTGTTGGGCCTGGCATATTGTAGGTGCTCAGTAAACAGAAGCTGGTTGGGTTCTTCCTGAAACTGTTGCAGTGGGTAGAGTTTTGTTACTCGGGTGCTATAGAGGTGTCCAAGTTATGAAGGGAAGGTTTCATTTGGGCAATTTGGCCTTTACAGGGTTGGAAATGAAGTTGTCTTTAAGGATCAGACAGGTAATGTAAGAAGCAGCCAAGTCAAGGCAGATAGGGACAGTAAGCTCACTGGCCAACTGGAGCACACACACTCTGCCTAGGGGTGTCTAGTTAAAATGTTTAAAGTTCAATGTAGGCCAAACAAAATCCATTCATACAGGCCCAGTGCTGCCCACATGGGTCTGAGACCCTGTAAGGTGATGGAGGACCAAAGAAGCATTTTAAATAGAATGTATGGGATAGACAGGCTCAGAGTCACATTTCAGCAGGGCTATCTGGGCGCAATGCAGAGAGAGGATGGGAGAGTATGGATACAGGTCCAGTTCCCTGCAGGGAGAGGAGCCAGGAAACTCTTCACTCAGGAGAGAGGAGAACCAGGATGAGGAAATGGGCTTATTATAACATAATTAGCTCTGCAATCAGTATGCAGGCTTATCATCTGAAAACGTTAAGATGATTATATGATTAAAAGGTTTTCTTCATTTTAATGGAAGTAACTTGCTAACCTGGGGTTTGAGTGGGTGGTTGGATAAAAAGGTAAGAAATTTTTTAACCAATCAATTTTGCAAGAAATTAGTTTATTGATTCAAAAAAAATTACTATGGACAGTAAAAGTTGTAAATGAGATTAGTGCCTGGTTAGAGTGAAATCTAAGTGCGGGGACCCTGAGGCTTCCCCTCACGAGGCTGGAGAGGTTTCCCATGGCTAGAGAGGAGGGGGCTCTGACCTGGACCACAGAGCCTACTGGGACATGGAATGAGTGGGCTCAGATCTGAATGCCTCCCCTCTGTTCTCTGTGAAGAATAAACAAGTGGTGGGGCTTTGGCTAATGAGGTAGTCCAAGCTGACCCGGACTCCCCTCTGCTCCAAACATAGAAAACATTTCTACCCCCATTCGTAATGTTTTTAAATACACAGGTTTGAGGAGAGAGAAAGAGAAGAAGGAAGGAAGGAAGTGAGGAAGAGAGGAAGAGAGGAAGGGAGGAGAGAAAAATAAGTAGGTAGGTAGGTAGGTACGGGGAAACTGAGTCCCAGGGAAGTGCCTCAGTCTGCCCCAGGTCACACAGTGTCAGCATTAGGCAGTGTGGGGTTGTGGAAAGAGTGAGGATGTTGGAGGTAGTAAGACCTGAGTTTAATCTAGGTTCTGCCATTTAACAGATGACCCAGGTCAAACTACCTAAACTTTCTGAGCCTCAGTTTCCAGGAATTGGGTCACTGATGCCTACCTTGTAGGATAGCTGGGACGTAAAGGAGATCGCTTAGGTAAACATGTTTAGAGTGGTACTAGATACTCTATAGCTGTTGGTTCCTTTAAACTTCGCTCTTAAAAAATTTCCTCTTCCAAAGAACCCTCCCACTAAGCCCAGCTGGCCCTGATCCTCTTTATCTAGTGGACCATCTGTGTTCTACTACTTTGCACTAAATTGCTTGTTGTTATAGGATTAATTTTTAAACTCCTTCTGGCTTTTCCAGTTCCCTTTAACTTTGTGCTCTTGTCTGTTCTTACTTATTTCCCACTGGTCCGCAACACTCCAATAATAGACTGGAATAATGGATGGGTGGATGAGTGAGCAGGTGGGTGCATGGATGGATGGATGGATGGATGGATGGATGGATGGATGGATGGATAATGAGTGTACAGATGGATATCAGTTAGGGTTTTTTGGTTAGCAATAGAACTTGACCTTGACTAAATTAAGCAAAAGGGACTATATTAGAAGGATATCAGGGAGCTCACAGAATCGATAGCCCTGGAAGGGCTCATTTAATTAAACAACCACTGAATGAGGATTTCCTATACCAAATATGGTACCAGGCTGGAACTTAGAGAGGTGGGACACACACAAGCACCTGTATGCATGCACGCACACATGCACACACACAGAAATGCTGGAAAACCAGGCTGAGAAAAAGGCAGGGACTGAAGAACTGCAGGGTTAAAGAGTGGCAATAATCACCTCTCAGTCAGATCAGGGCCTTGTCCCTGGAGTGAATGAACAGCAGGCATTTTTTATGCCTAGGCCTAATTGCATTCACATCAAAGTCCTAGAGAGAGAATCCAGTTGATGTAGTTTGGGTCACATGTCCCTTGATGTGTAAACCCTCTGAGCATGCACAGTGAGGCACAGGTAATGTCCCAAAAGGAAATCCAGGCACTGTGGCCAAAAGAAGAGAAATGGCTGCTGGGTGCTCAGTGTCCCACTACCACCTGCAACAGAGAGAATAGAGGAGTCCTCAGGCTCTGGAGGCAGCACAGGGGACTTGTCTTCATTGGCCCCCTGCCACTCCTCCCCTTCATGCCTCTGTTCACCCTTCATTCTCCCCCAACCAGTTCTGCCTCTGCCTCTCCTCCACTTCCGGGAAGCCTACCCCTTAAAGCACAGTCACTTCCTACTCCCTTCTAGAAGCCCCTGGCTTCTCAAGCAAACACTGATCTCTTCTGTCCGCGAACTCCAGCTGCCCTTGTCATCAGCAAGCTCCAGATTATCCTTAACTACAGCCTGTGTGCTGCTTCACTTTTAGGGTCTGGGCTCTATTCTAAGTTTCCTGAAAGCAGAAGCCTTGTCAGACTTGCCTGATATTGACATGGTCCTAGCATAGTGTTGGGTTTGGAATCAGTGACCAATGAATGCATGTTGATCAATTACCAATGAGGGAGTGTGGCGGAGTCATTAATAATATTATCATGTCTTAGAAATGAGCTAAGACAAACATCCTTTGAAAGTTGAATTAACAGGGGCGCCGAGGGCTGGTTTATCCAAAGTTGCACGACTAATTAGAGACAATTTTAGGCTCAGAACCCAGCTCTTATTATTTTCAATCAAATCCAAACCAGTACTCTTTGCTGCCTTGGGCTGTGTGTGTGCATGCAAGTGTGTACATGTATGTGTGTACATCTGAGTGCGTGCATGTACGTATGCATCTGTGTTATGTGTGCATGTATGTGTGTGTTCCACTTCTATAAGTTGGTCTGCCTAGTAGCGTATTTGGCCTAGTAAATCCTCAGTCAGTGGTTGCAAAATTAAACTAAATGCTGCCAGGATGGCACCAGTGTGTTCTCTATCTTGTTCTTGTTCTATCTTTGCCCAAGCTGCTGCAGTGAGCAGCCAAGAAATGTCGATTGATTACCCCCAAACTTCGTTTCTTTTGAGATTCAATGAATTTCAAAAAGTGGATGATTTGTCATGTGTGGACAGAATCAACTGAATCCTTGTGTTGCCAAAATCACTCCAAGCAGGAGCCCTTGTCAGCCATGCCACCTCACTCCTCTGTTCTGTGCTACTTGAAAAATTAGTTGGTGTACTGGAAATAAAGTCACAAGGAGTGAACATTTTGACAAGGTAATGGTCCCCTGCCTTTCTTGACATGTGCGAGGGAGTCAGAGTCCATTATAATGTCACAATGGTGTGCACCATTGACATCTCGTTGAATAATTAAAAGGCGGTTTAATCATAGCGATCATCCACTTAGTGTCTGGTTCCAAATGTCTGGGAAGCAAGTTTAAGGAGGCAGCCATGGGTGTACTGACAAGGGACAAACCTGGGTCAGAATGGAGACTACCAGGTGGCAGGTTCTGCAGAATTGCTACAGCCCCAGGGACAGGAAGTCAGTTCCTGACCTTTGCGGTGTTCTCCACCAAAAAAAAAAGAAAAAATGCTTCTACTTTCTTTTGTCTCTTTGAACTTAATGCAAGAGAAGACTTTCTTTTCGATCTAACTGAAAGCCGAGTTTGTTGTTGCTCATTAATCACCAGTGGTTTTCATTCTTTCATAAGGCAGGGATATATTGAATGCCCACTCCAAATAGGGCATTGTTCTCAGTGCCCATGGTTACAGAGAAGAAAAGGACAGACCAAGTTCCTGCTCTTATGGGTCTTATGTTCCAGAGAAGGAGAAGGATGAAAACACACCTGTGCTGTGTATAGGGCTAAAACAGGGTGGGTCTTTTTGGAGAGCAGCATTGCCACTGAGGTCTAAATGGCAAGGGGCCAAATGTGAGTGTCCCTGGGCAAGCACTCCTGGCAAAGAGAAGCTAGTGAAAAAGCTCCAGGTAGGAAGAAACTGGATGTGCTCAAGGACCAGTAGGAGGACCATGATGGCCATGGGGCAGGAAGTGAAGGGTCAGTGGAACCAGGTGGGCTTCCCAGGCTTCTCTGGTGGAGAGTTTGGATTTCAGTCTGTGTTATGGGATGAAGCAGAGGGATAACAGATTTTGAACGAAGAGATCTCATATTAGACAGAATTAAGCCCACTTTTGTTCTCCAGCTCTGTGCTCCTCCTCCATGCTTGGCTCCATGTTAGATGCTGGGAAAGACAGTGGTGAATTAGCAAACCTGCCTCAGGGACTCACTACCATGTGGGGAGACAAAGGAATGAACAGGCAATGACTGCCTGGTACAGAACCTCCCGGCGCAGAGGTAAGCCCAGGACTGGAAACCTAAGAGGTCAGGCACCTAACCTAGGAAAGCTTTCTGGTAGAGGTGGCCCCGTTCTGAATATCGAGGGATGATGAGAGAGATTGGCCAGTCAGATTAGGCAGGGCAGAAGAGAACATCTGAGGCAGTGAAAACAGTGTGGGCTAAAAAGTCCAAAAGAAAATGGCACATCTGGGAGTCTGCAGACTGGAGTCCCATGACCTAGTGAAGGTCACACAGTACACAGTTGTTTACCTCCACCTTTATTCTCCCAGGTTATTCAGCACAGTCAGATGGTCAGATCATTGGATGAGTCGAGTCATCCCAGAACTGTTCTTATCCAGGCTGCTGCTTGTACCTGGCAGGGTTCACATCCAGCCAGGCTGGGAATGCTTTTCCCCGCAAGGGCAGGTGATTCTGACTTGGCTCTCACTTTTTCCCAACTGTTGCTCTTCCCAGGAACTGTTCACATCCTAGACTCATACCCTAAAGCTGACAGGGTCCAGAGTTCATGCTACTAACACCCCCACCCCTGCCAATAACACTGCAACTGGGGAAACTGAATCCTGGAGAAGGGAGGTGAGTTAACCCAAGCCACAGAGCTTTCAGGAGGAAACACTGGGACCAAAATGCTGGTCCTTGGCCCCTGATCTGCCCTATCAGGAGTGGGATGAGATGGGAGGAACATCCATGTCCCGCACAGTCCCCTCTACCGTACACCATGAGAGGTACGACGTCCCGGAAGGGAGGCTCAGGGGTGAAGCGGTTTCGAGTTCTGGTTCGAACTCAGGCAGCCCGTGTTTAATTTCCACTCATCACTAGCTGTGTGATTTTGTGTGAGTTGCCTCTCTGTGCCTCAGTTTCCTCGTGTGTAACATGAAAATAATCATGCCTGCTTCACTGAGTTATTGTGAGCATTGAGTCGGGTAGTATATGGAAAGCACTCGGAACTCACACAGTGCGCACAGGAAAACCCGTGGTAGCCGAGCATTCTTCTCCGGGCCCTGGTAAGAGTGGCTGTGGAAGTGCCCAACACGTGCCAGACCATTCTGGGTGCTTTTCACATCTCTTCCCAGTAGTGACATTGTAGTTTACGAAGTATTTTTAAGACACCCAGCCTACGCCCCATGCCTCTCATTGGTTTATTCCATTCACAGCATCTCATTCAATCACCACAGTAACATCGTGAGATGGACTTTATAGATGCAGAAAGAGAAGCCCAGAGTGGTTCAGTCATTTGCCCAAGGTCGCATGGCTGGTGGGAGGCAGAGTGGGATGCCAGTCCAAAGCACCCCTCCTTCCTCTACTCATGACTTCTCATCCTTTCCCAGGTTCCCTGCCTAGCAACTTAGAGACCTGTTGCTACTCACCTGGGTGTCACTTGAAACTCACCAGCCCTCACCCTTTGTCTACAGCAGCCCTGTTCCCTTGTGCTCTGAAGAGAGTGAGCATCGAGAGGAACCCTGCAAAGTGCTATATGAACACCTCTTGCAGGCAGACCCGACTTTCATACCCCCAGATCTGTGCAGTCTAGGGCATCCAGGTTGGGCAATGGGCAGGTTTACTCCTGCTGCAGAATGTCTCCTGACATTTCAATGCTCCTTCATCGAAGGGCAGATACTGGTCAGAACAGGAGCAGGTGGCAGCCTGGTGTTCACAGGATCAAAGAGGGAAGGCCCCCTCCCAGGGATGGTCTAGGCCAACGGGTGTCAAACTGGGTTTCCCAGAAGAACTCTGCTTTGGTCTGTTTGACGTGGTGGATTTACATCCAAGATTTTCTTTGGAGAAAAAGATTTACTAACCAAAAAGCCGACAACTGCAGCTCATAGGTAGGCCTCCGGGCTCCCAGCCTAGACCCACGGCTCAGGGCGCATGAGCAGGACAGTGGTCCTTCTAGATGTGTGTTGTCTCCATGGCTCAGGGGGACAGCAGGTGGGATGTGCAAAATAAACACACTTCACTAGACATGTGCCTCAGCGGAGGTCTTGGCTCACCCTCTGTGGAACCAGATGGTGTCTCCGTGAATAAGTGCATACAAAGCATTCAGCAGGGCCAGAAAACACCCAGATGAATAACAATATGACACCCTTCCCTCAGGGAGCTCACAGTCCAGGTAATGAACTTCATAGCTCATTTACAGAGCAGACATCCCTGAATTTCTTTAAAGTACTCTCTGGTCTTTTGCATTAGCCTTCAGCACCTCCCACCTGGCTGAGACCTGAGTATCCATCACTCATTACAGGCAGCCTTAACCCCTCACTCCATACTCCTTCTCTCCTGTACATTGGAACAACTTTCTCCACCTCCTCCCCCCTCCCCCATTTTCCCCTCATGATACCTTATTCTTTTCCCTATAGCACTCAGCATGATGTGTAATTACATATTTATTTGTGTGTTTATTTATTTAATGTCTATCAGCATTCAGGGACTGTCTGTTGTACTCACATTGTTCAACCAGAGTCTAGCAGAGTATCTGTCCCACACTGGACACGTAGATTAATTTTAAATAAATGAATGGTCCTTTGGGAGATTGTGATAGGTAAGTTTGGAAAGTGGTTGAGGTTTAGAATATGGGGTAGGGGGTGGGGAGGAGGGCTTGAATGACAGGCTGAGAGACTGGTATTGTAAGGCATTTGAGCAACTATAGACTTATCTTCCTTCCCATTCCTTTCCTCCCTTCCTTTCTCCTCCCCTCCCTTCCTTCTTCCCTCCCCCTTTTCCTTCCTTCCTCCTTTCCTTCCTTCCACCATTCCCTCCCTCTCTTTCTCTCCTTCAATTCATAGAAAGATAAGAGAAAGAAGGGAAAGAGACCCTTGGAGGGTAGTACAGAGGTTAAGTGAATTTTGAAGCAAGCACGTGAGCTCTGGCAAACCTGTTCTTGGGGCTGGGCAGCCGGAGGTCCTTCCCAGCAGGCATTGAGAGAGTCAGATGTTTCCGTGGCTCACTGGGGCCTACATGGACTTGCAGGCCAGTTCTCAGCACAAACTGCTCAGTCTCCTGCCTGACAACCTGGTCATGGACCAGCTCTCCTTCATTACTCCTTCTTCAGATGCTGCTTTGGAGGGATCCCCAATAGTCACACTTCAGTGGTAGAGAGAGGCCATCAGCACCCTGTGTGGATATAGAGAGGGACTGGGCAGGTAGGCTGGCTTCCTCTGGGATTGGAAACACTTCCAGAGTGAAGACAGCCACTGGCCCTGACATTTTTTTACTGTGATGCAATGTTGAAAACATGAACTCTAGAGGCTGAGTTCAAATCCTGATTCCACTACTTTCAAGCCACTTCTGTATACAAAATATGGATCATAGAATAATGGTGCTTATGTCCTAGGACAGTTATGAGTATCAAATGAGCTAACATACATAAAGTGCTTGGCTGTGGTCAGTGCTGTGAGCATCTGGGCTGTTATTATTATCGCAGTGATCTAGATGCCTGGCTCTCTCCCCAGCACATGTGCAAACTCCCCAGGGGCAGGAAGCAGGCCTTACTCACTCAGCAAAAGTTAATCGACTTTATCCAGGTCACCAGGAGATTCATGACAAAGCCTAGTTTCTCATTTTCTTGCTGTTCCTCCCATGACCCTAGAAACTCCATGTGGACAAGGACCCAGCACAGGCATATAGCAGCAGCTCAGAGAACAGTTGTTGAATAAATGAATGATGGAATGATGAGAACTGATGATGCTGTGATGCGGAAGATAAGGGGAAGGTAGGAGACAACATTTATTCTTATGTGTCCTATCTTGCTCAAGAAGATAGGTCATGATTCTGATAACCAAGAGAGAAAATAATGGGGAAAGCTAGCAGTGCCAGAAAGCAAGTTTCTAAAATTAGTGATAGAGGACCAGGATACTGTTTGGGTCAGATATGGAGTTTTTACTTGGCAAAAATGGCCCTTTGAGTAAGGTACACTTGGGTATTTATTTCTAAGTTTGCGGTCAAATCAGGAGTGTGAGGTTCTACAGTCAGATCAGGGCAATAAGGAGTGAAATCAAAATGTTTGTCGGAGAGGCTTAAAAGGCTTCTGAAGAGGTGGTTTCTGAGGAAGAGCAATCTAGTGGCAATAAAGCATCTTTGCAGTAATGTGAGGCCACAGTGGGAGGCCAATGTTTGGTCGGCCCAAGCTCATTTACCTGCAGGAGACAAGGGACCAGGACCTGCACTGTGCAGGGAGCCGGTGATGGGTGGCGTGACGAGATCACCCCTGGTGAAGGATGGGGCTCTCCCTGAGGAAATAGGTGGGAAGGTACTGGGACAGGGAGAGGAAGGCGTCTCCTCAGCATCTCTGCCTGCAGGGCTCAGCCCAGCATGACATCCCTGCCTGCTACCTTGATCCCATTAGTCATTTATGACCTCTCCAAAAAGCGTCCTGCTTTGCAGTGCCACACAGACCTGTATTCCTCGGCCTCCTGGTGGCAGCGATCTATTGTGTGGCTGCTGGAGGTGATGAGGTTCAGCAGGAAAAAACCATCAGACCGTCATTTTCCTTTCAAGAAGCCATTAGATGATTCCATCTGACCTTCAGGGGAGCCCTGGGAAACTCAGAGTGGCCTCTGCCAAGTGCTCCAACCGGCCCCCATGGAGCTAATGTGCAGGGCAAGTTCTGCGAGCTGTGTGTGTCTGGTTGCCATCCTTAACAACTGCTGTTGCTCCCATGCTTGGAGTATGCTTAGGGACAAAGTCAGGTGACAGGCAGGGCAGCCCAGTGGAGGAGCACTGGCCTCGAGGAGACCTGGCTTTATTTATAGCTCTGCCTCATTCTGCTGCAATAACTTGTGCAGGGTGTTTCATCAGCTTCAGTTTCTGTATGGTGGCCCCAAAGTCCCCTGGAACAGGTGAAATGAAATGACTCAAAAGTGGGGACCCAGGACCAGCAGCATCAACATCACCTGAGATTATGTTTAAAAAGCAAATCTCAGGCCCTAGACCCAAATCAGAAGCTATGGGGGTGGAGCCCAGCATGTGTGGTCTGACAGGAACCAGGTGATTTGTATGCACGTTGAGGTTTAAGAATCATTGCCCAGGAAGGAGGATTGTGTCTGTCATCTCCATCTCCATGAGTATGTGACATTTAGTAGGGGCCATGTGGTCAGATGGCCTGGGACCCCAAAATAAATGATAAAGCCCAGACTCACATCTGGGTCTCGAGATGGTCACTCCCTGTTCTTTTCACCAAATCTTGCTGGTTTAGTATTTTTGTCTTCTTCTACCACCCAGATACAGCTTGTTTCTTACTTTACTGTTCAGCCTGGGGCGGAGGCGGGAAGGGGGGGGGCGGGTCTGCCAGTGATATGGACACCTTACTTTGTCTTTTGAGCTCTGTATTTAAAATGGGTCGGGGGAGTTGCTTTGGGCCAGACTTCTAAACCAAGCGGTTACTACATATAGAATGTCAGGCAGTGATATCTACACATATATAATACATAGATTCTGTTATAAATTACAGGGTTTTATGACATGGTTTTGCAGATTGACGGCGTGAATTGTGACAATGCAATATATCGCCATGTGAGATAACACCACCAGCGCTGGAGGCCTCATATATCATTACCAAATAGGATGTTGCATTTAAAAATGTGCTATTTTTATTTAAATGCCTTTGGTTTTTAAAACTGTCAGCTCTGAAATGTCCCAAGAACTGACAGGTTTGGGGCAAATGCCACTTATCGTGTAAACCCTAAGCCCTCACCATTTCCCAGAGTGGCTGACTGAGGCTGCCAAGGTGAATATGGGTGTATCGGGACACAAAGGTGCCCCTTCTGTTCTGTTCTCTTCCCTGCATATACATGCATGAGCGCATGCGCGCGCACACACACACTCACAGACACTCCCTACTTGTCCAACATCCTGTATTCTGCACCTAATTTCCCAGGAGACAGTTTGGAGCATGGATAGTTGTGCCTAGACTCCCAGTGTATTGCTGATTGTTCATACCCAGGACAGTGTATATACCAACGGTTAAGCACATGTACCTTGAAGCCAGACTGTCTTCGGTTCAAATCTCTGGTTCTACTACTTACCAGCTGAGTCACCTCGGGAAAGTTACTTAACTCCTCAGAACTTGAGTTTCTTCTTCTGTAAAACAGAGAACAGAGTATAAGGCATGGTCCTTGCCTCCTGCCCTGCCCTGTGTATGGACTCTCTCCCCTTTGCTCACTGGCTTCGGAAACTAAGACCTCCATTCAGCTCCTCAAACATTTCACATAGTGGGACTTTCGCCTACCTGGTCCTCTCTTCTGCCAGAAACACTCTTCCTGCATTCCTCTGCTGGCCACTCTGTCACTTCACCAGGTCTCTGCTCAAATAGACTTCAGGAAAACAACCTTCCCTTATCACCCTGTTCAAAATTCCTCACTTGACTCCCTACCCAGCCTCATTCTCTGTCCCCTATTCTGTTATTTCCCTTCATAGCATGGACTACTCCTGACTGCTGACTAATTGATGGATTGATTATCTGTGTCCTCCCACCCCCACAGAATGTAAGCTTTATGAAGGCAGAAAGAATATAAGCTTTCTGTGTTTTGGATGCTATATTCCCAACACCACAGACAGTACCCTGCATAAAGACAATAAGTAACTGTTGAATGAAGGAATGAGTGAATGGTACATGCCTGACTCCAGTTGAGAGAACTGAGATGAAGCATGTAAATCACTTAGAGAAAATCCTACCATGTAATAATTATATCTACTGTTGCTCATTGAGTACTTACTAAGTGCCAGGCATGGTTTAAGCACTCCACAAATATTCATTCATTTAATCCTCGAAACAATCCCTTGAGGTAGGTGCTATTATTACAATCTCAACTTAGTAAATGAAGAAACAGAGGGATAGAGGGACAAATAACTTGCCTAGGGTCATCCAGATAGTAAGTACTAAAGCAATGATTCAGACTGCTCTTCTCCTCTGCTCTGTATGCCTGCCATGATAAGTGAGCTATGAATGAAGCTGTGGCTGTCATTGTTATTATACCCATTTCCTCTGGATTATAAGACCTTGGTGCCACTCGCACATGCCATCACTCTTGCCTCACTCAGGAGATGGTGCCAGAGAGGGAGGGCTGGGTCGTGCCCACAGGGAGCCCAGTGCCCTGACTTTCAGTCATATCCAGTCTGGAAGCTGGTCTGTAGGACGCAATAACGTTCTCCATAACGTGCACTAGTGCGGGAGTTTGGTGCTCTGGGCTCTTGTCCTGCCCCTGAGACAAACTTGCTGTGTGACCTCAGAGAATTCACCTCACCTCTCTGAGCCACAGCCTCTTCACCTATGTAACACAGGTATGAGATAACAGCCATCCTCCTGCTATAGAGCTTCTTAGGAGATGCTTGGGCAGACTCCACTAGGAAGTAGTGTTGGATGAAGAACCAAATGGAGAGATGTTCAAATCCCACTTCCCTCAGGGCAGGGCCTCACCCATGAGATGTCAGCACAGAAACTGCAAACACCTCCTAACCTCCATCAGGAGGGGACCTAGCCAATGGAGTGTGCTCACCTGCCAAGGGCAGCCCACACCTGGCTGCTGCCCAGGGTCATGCTCACAAATACAGCCCCAGTTTTGCCAGATTTCTCCAGATAATCCAGGAATCTGATTTTTCTATATGAAATCTTTAGATGTTTTTAATGTTTACACAATTTTCATCACAGTCTGTGATGCTAGGAGGCATATCTATGGGCTGGATTAGGCCCAGGGGGCTGACAGTCCCCATCTCTGCATCTGTGACTGCTGGGGGAAGAGCTACTTGCAAGATAATTCAGAAGGCAAAAGGCTGTCCATCACCTCCACCCAGCAAACCCCAGGGAGACTGGGAATGGCCTCCTTTCATATTCCAAAACCCAGAGGAATATTCTAGGAGGGAAGGGGAAATAGATTTCCTCTTACAGTAAAAATTTTTTCACGTCAGTTTGCTTTTTTATTATCATGAAAGTAGTACATGCACACAGTTAAAACAGTATAAAAGAGTGTAGAATAGTATAATAAGCCCTTTCCTAGAAGTAAACCAGCAGTTTCCTGTGACTCTTTCCAGCATATATCCTTTTTTTCAGGGCTTGTATTTCATATTCTATACTTTGTTCTGTACTTTTTACTTAATATGTCTAAAACACATTAAGAATTAAGACACATATATTAAGGCACTCATTTTCATATTAGCTAGCATAAATCCATCTTATGTTTTTGATTGCTCCAGAGCAAGCCATTATATGGATTTGCCATTGTTAGTCTTACCAGTCCCAGGGGTCAGACCCTTTGGTGGTATCCAGCTTTTCTGCTACAGATAATACTGCAAAGGACAACTTTACACATATTTTTGTACACATGTAGCATGTCTGTAGCCTAAGAAATATATGTATTTTTCTAAAGTGGGCTTAAATCCATGGAAATTAGTCTGGCATTAGATAGTGACATATAAACCTGTAATGCTTTTTTTTTTAAGTATGAATTAAACAGAGTACCTATATGACTCTAACAAAGAACGAAAATAAAGCAAATAGGGGAAAATAGTAATGACAGGTGATGTTAGGTAAAGGTATGATGTGGATGTTCTTTATACTAGTCTTTGTAGTATTCCTGCAGCTTTTCTCTAAATTTAAAATAATTTCCAAATTAAAAATGTTAACAATTTAACGAAGCGACATTGTGACTTGCCTGAAATCTTATATTATTAATTATAAGCACCTTAGTCCATCCTGCTACTTAGAGTCTTTTACTTTCTATTTGATTTTTTAAATATTCACAACAGTGATACATGCTCACAATAGCAAGTGAAATAAAACGGTACAAAGATCAATAAAGGCAAAGTGAACTATCTGCCTCTCCCACCTCATCTGCCCTTCCTATCCCCTGAGATAACCAACGTTCTCAGCTTAGTGTGACCATCACTATCACCCACAACTTACTCCTTGTTGATATGTAAACATGGATATGTAAGCATCTATTCATCTATTTGTATATTTTTAACCAAGAACTATATATATCAATCTAAAGCTTGCTCTTGTGAGTTATCATATGTCATGGACATCTTTCCTTCAATAGATTTAGTTCTCAACAGCATTTTCTTTACATTTATTTACATTCACACACACTGTTTAGTGAAACTATTTCTTTTTTAAATAACATTTTGTCTAATTATTAAAATAACCAGTTCATATAAAATGTAGATAATTTATAAACATTAAATGAAGGAAATGAAAATCACCCCAAGCCCTTCCACCAGTGGTAACAGCTATTGGCACTCTTGCATATTTCCTTTGGGTCTGTTTGCTGTGCACATACCCACATGTCTGTGTAGTTAATAAAAATGATGCTACTTTGTGTGCTTTTTTAGGGCCTGTTTTTTTGACTTGTTGTTGCAATGTGAGCATTATTTCCATATATTCAATATTTTTTAAAATAGGAAGCTCACAAGGAAAAAAATAAGTTAAAGATTCAGTTTCTCACACCTGTGAAGTGGGAGAGACAATCAGGAAGACTTCTTGAAGGAGGTGATACCTGAGCAAAGCCCTGAAGTATGAGTAGAAGTCAACTGGATGGATTAAAGGTTGAAATAGGTATGGTAGGCAGGGGGAACAGCATGGGCAAAGGCCTAGAGGAGAGAGGAATCTTGGTACATTCAAAGCCCGCATGAGGTTTCATGGGTTAGGGTTGGGGAGAAAGACAAGGGCCAGCTCTTGGAAGGGTTTGGGGCTAAACTAACAACTTATATTTTGTCCTGAAGGCAAAGGAGACTTACTGAAAGATTTCATCCAGGAGGGAAAGGAAAGTAGTACAATCATGTTTGAGATTACATCGGTAACACTATAGGGGCAGAACTAGAGAAGGCACAGCTGGAGGTAGGGAGAACGTTAGAGGTTTCACAGAAACTCCTGGAACAGTGTTCCCCAACTTTTTTAGACTGACATCCTAAAAACTCACCCGGACCCAGCCCTTCTGTTTCTCTGCAAGCCGATGCCACTTCTGGAATAGTTACCTGAGTCTTTCTGGCTCAGGCTGTAATGTTATCAGCTGATGGGCAATGCCCCCAAGCCCCAGAGTGCCTGTTAGTGGAACCATTACCAATTTGACAGAAATCATTTTGGAAAACTTGCACCAAAGAATCTGTTTCCCACTTCTACGGCTGCTCTTCAGTTCAAAACACAGAAATTAGGGGAAACAAGGTCCTGGGAATGCACCTAACGATAGAAACCAACAGATGGTTTAATTGTACAAATCCTGGGTGAATTTGAGCATGCTTTCTCACCTAATGACCCCCAGTCCTCTGGTCTCAGCATCTTGGAGCTAGGACATCTCCAGAGATCAGGCCAGCTCCCATAGCTGGGAGACCCAAGGCTCTTGGAAGAAAAGAGTACACATTTCAGTTATTTTAAAAGTCTTCTTCAGATCCTCATTTCCTCTTCTTTGTATGAAAACTAGAGTCTCAAGGGTTGGATGGTCACCTGTTCTCCTCAAATCTTTCCCAGTCTGAACCCCACCTCAACCCTGAGTCCCCTGGCTGGCTGGCTCATCCAAAGGGAATCATGTTTGCCAGCAAACACCAATCAATGCTGCAGAGGCAGAAACCTTTGTTTCTTCTTGTAAACATCTGTAGTATTAAGCAGAAAAAAGAAAAGAAATGCAGGAATATTCATCAGCCTAATTGCTTAGAGGTGGAATGTGTTCCATGAGACATTAATAATGCTGACTTGTTGATAATTTTTTATTTTCAACTCTGATATAATTCATGTAACCCCCAATGATACAAATGAGGGGTGGTATTTGCGTGTGCGCACATGTGTGTGTGCACACATGCTTGTGTCTGTGTATACTGATGACTAAAATGAAGCTATAGACCATAGTCAGTAATGACATCTGTTTGTTCTCGAGTTCCTGAGGCTAAATATACTGGTTGGGAGGCAAGATTGCATGTTGCTAAAAACATATGGACCTGCGTTTAAACTCCAGCTTTGTCCCCTGTGAGCTGTGAGATCTTGGGTAGTTTTATACCTTTTCTGAGGCTCAGTTTCTTCAACTGCAACATGGAAATACTATAATAACTATCTCACAGGGGTATGAGTACTGACTGAGATGATAACTAATAAACAAAAGGACTTAGCCCAGAGCCTGGCATGCATCAATGGTAACTGTTATTTCTGTTGAAGCTCAACATGAGTATTGAGGAATCCAGGTATATCTGAGTTGCACCCACCAGAACAAGTCAGACCTGGTAGAGGCAGAGGATAGAGGGCAGGGGTATCTTCGCTAAATCTAAGATGCCAAGGCAGCCCATAAATGTGTTCTTAAAATGGAGAGATGCAGCCATGGCCCAATGAAGAGCCAAATTTTTGGAAGTAGGAAAGAGAACACATAACAAGTCAAAGATCTGGGCAAAGACATACTAGAAGGGAGAGCAGCAAAACTCCAGCTAGGAGAGCCAAAAAACAGAGTGAAGTGCAAGGGACTCACCAGGCCAGGTAGTTCAGGAGCTAAGGCCAAGAACGAAGAGGGCCACATCAGGCGACACTATATGAGCGGCATCGGAACCTCTGTGCTGCCATCGCTAGTCTCTGCAAACACATGTTCCTGCTGCTCAGAGAAACAACGTTCTAGACTTTAACCAACCTGTTAACCTTGGGAGTGGCAGACCAAACAAAAGTACACTTTTGCCATTGTTCTCTGTAGGCAGGCATGGGCAGGAAATCTGGTCTCCAGACTGGACCTGTTTAAATGCATGCAGAGAGGTGTGTCAGGTCATTGTAGATCAATTTGTCCTAGAATGGAGTGGACTGTAACAATGGCTATTTGTAGCAGGGCTGGTTGTATTATGCATGACATTTATTTGCTAATTTGCATTTCCTTCCCTTCTTAAAAAATGAAAGCAGAAGCAGATAAATGATGAACTGAAGGGAAATTGAATGCCTAATAACTGAAAAGCCTGCAGTGATGAAAAAATTGGTGCACTTCGAAAACAAAATAAGTTCTGCTAAAGAGAGGAGCATGAACTTCCTGAGCAAGGTAGCCCTATGATTTATGGTTCATGCTCTTGATGGAAAGAAGGTTCAGAAGGGAGTAGCAAAGCTCCAGGTCTGCACACACTCTGCATGACCATAGGCAAGTCACTCTATCTCTCTGAGTCTGTTTCCCTATCTGAAAAGTGGGCACGATGGTACCTGACCTGCTTACCTCACAGGATTCCTGGAAGATCAGCGTTAGTCATGTGGATGGGAGAGCCAGATTTGAACCAAGAACCTGCAGATCAATAAAAGGGATTATTTTTCATACAACTCAATGACTATGTACTAAAATCAGAGGGATTTCTTGCCTTTAGAAACAACGTGGAGTGCAGAAAACACAGTCTTTGCATACAGATCTGAGTTTAAATCCTGAACCTATGAGCCATATGACCTTGGGTAAGTCACTTTGTCCCTCTAAGCCTCAGTTTCCCCCATATGTGAAAAGGAAATAATCATACTTGCACCCTCTTAGCACAGGTCAAAAAATTAACTAACATAAGGTATAAAGATGGTACCCGGCATGTAAAAGGTGCTCAACTACAGCTGAGTCTATTCTCTTTCTTGCCCTGACTCTTAAACAACAGCATTTGCCCTAATTTTCTGGGACCCCAGAACCTGATCACAAGAAAAAGTTATCATTTTTGAGATTTTGAGATTTTTTTTGGAGCTGTGAGACACCTTAGAAATACTTAGTTCAGAATCTGTCTCTTTATTTCTCTCTTATAGTCAAAGCATTTTTAACTGACTACAAATACTAAGTCAACCTCTCATCAAAATATAATTGTGCAACAAATTCGACATCAAGAAAGTAACAAGTAGGCATCAAACGTTAGGAATTTGGCTGTCTATCCGCAAGTTAAAAATGGAAATAAAGCATACACACAAATATATTTTTATACATAACTATTTGAAATGCATATTCATCAGCACCAATTCATCTAACTCCAATCACATATAGCTTTAAATTCAGAGACACTAGCAAATTTTGCCTTTTGCCAGAATTTTTCAGTCTGTTCTTTGGAGCTGTAGGGTTCCATGAAGGTGCCTCGGGTCACCTTGGGGGATGAGGAGGCTCAGAGCTCCCTCCCCGCTTTAATCTGTTTTAAACATCAAGTACAATGTAACGCTTTTTTTAAAAAAAAATTAAAATACTTCCTACTATAAAACAAAAATGTAAAAACAGCCAGTGTAGTTCAAATGTAATTCAAACCTCTCGTCTTACAAGTTGAAAAAAAATGAAGCTTACCGAGGAATGGTGACTTGCCGAGGACACCATGAGTGGGCAGAGAGCGCACACCAGGCCTCTCCTTGGTCCACTCGGAGAATGTTCTTTGAGTCTAGAAGCCACGGTGGCTGTGAGCCATTGGCACAATCTCCCCAGGCCTCACTGGACATGGGTTTGTGAGGTCAGGACTGGCAGGTGCTGGGCCGGTCTTTGGAGTTGAGAGAGGAGGCCAGCAGCCCCATGTGGGCAACGGGATCCTGGCTCTGGCCTCCAGGTCCACGGCTGGCTGCCTGCCCCTCCTGGCTCCTCTAACAAGAGACATCTCCCTTTGGGTGGGTGTCGGGGAAAAAAACAAAATTTGGAGTACCTCTGATGTGCCTTGTCGCTTAAACACAGTACAGTAGTCCCCCTTATCCAGTTTCATACATCCACTGGGGGTGTTGGAATGTATTCCCCACGGATAAAGGGAACTACTGTATCTTATTCCTTCCCAGGGAAGTAGATCTCTGCAGTTTCACTTTACAGATAAGGAAACTGAGGCTTAGGGAGGGTAGGTGATTTGCCTACATCAACATAGAAAGCATCGGAGGCAGGATTACTTCCTGGGGTGGGGAGAGTCTGGCCCCAAGAAGCCCTGTTTCAAATTCAGCCCCTGTGACTTCTGGATTGGCCATACTCACTGTTTTCAGGTACCAATTTCTTTTCTACCAGTTGTCCCACCTCTCCAGCTACAGGCTGATGGGCCATAGGCCACAAGCTTATGGCTCATTAGCCACACTCTGAGAGTCTGGAGTGTTCAGCCTCTTCCACAGCCTGTTGGGTACAGGCCCACCCTGCCTATGGCAGAACTAAGATTCTATGGCCAGTGATTTGCATAGGGGTCTATGGGAGAAGACTACTTACTGTGTGATCTATGAAACCAAAACTTACCTGCCTTTGCTCTTAGGTGAGACTCACCCTCCCTCTCCTTACACACGGGCCCAGGAAGCTGCTCTTGGCTTAGTAGACTCTCACTTCCTGCCCCAGGGAGCCGAAGGGAGCTCCTTTAGCCACATCACTTACTTCCTGGCCTCCTGGCTGCCAGGGGGCACAGGTGGGCCCTCCCACCTTGGGTTTCTGGAAGCCACGCTGTTCTCTCCATCTCTTTCCCCTACCATCTGGAGACATTCCCTCCAAAAAATACAGGTGTGTTCAAAACCTGAGAGATGATTTCAAGCATTTTTCTGGATTTATAGTGTTTCATGAAAACCAAATAAACTTAGAAAAAAGATCCAAGTGAGACCTGACAGCTGGACACCTAAGATTTCCGAGGCTCTAGACATTCGTATGTGGCACCACACCCCACTTTGTATCAAACACATTAATACAAGCCCCTTATCCCACAAGAAATATAATTTTTTGTGGTAACGCACTTTGAAGGGACTAGTGAAATTCTGCCTTTGTGGTTCTTTGACTACAAGTTGCTTATCTAACTTATTTCATTTCTGTCCTTTACTTTTTGTATTTTTGAACCAATACACTTTTTCAGGCCCCAAGTTTGTTTTTTGTAGGCTCTTGAAAACTTTCTAGGTCCCAGGCCTGTGTATTGGTGGCTGATGGGTAAACTGGTTGAACAAGGGAACCCTCGGTGGGAATCAGAAAGGCCAGGTGCTGCCCCTGATATACCATATGAGCTTGAACAAGTCCCTAATGCACTCTAAGCCTGAGCTTCCCTATTTCTAAAATTGAGAATATGGCTCTGCTTCTATGTGGTCATAGGAATCAAATGGGATAATGTACGGCACAAGTGCTTTGTCAACAGTAAAGCAATATACACTTGCTCTTCATGGCAATCATTTTCACCAACCTCACTGGCTGACTTCACCTGGGCCAGGTGTGAGGTGTGCCTGATTTCCTCCTGAGCAAGAGTCAGCCCACTGTTCCATTGCTGGGCTTCCTGGCACCGAGCCCACTGTTCGCCCGGCTGAATCCAGACCCCACTCTGTCCACTGGTCTGTCTGGCAGGCCTGTCTGGGTTTTAGTAAAGTTGCTCCACTGCATTAAAGGGACAGGCATTTACTGAGTTCCTACTGTGTGCTAGGTGTTCTTTACACATCCTTTGTTCCATCTTCATGGAAGCCTGCGAGCCTGGAAATGTTCTGTTTCTCTCCCTGCCTTCTCTTCTCAGTGTATAGTTCCTCCGTCTGCCTCATGCCATGAACCAGGGGGCTGGGATTCATTTTTATTTCTCCCTCTCCCTCCTCCCACCTCCACACATTCTCCATCAACCAGGTTGGCCAAGCTCACCTTCAACATGTATCCCTGGGAGGAGGGTACAGCCACCTCCAAACTGGCCTTCCTGAGTTTATGGGTCCGCCTCCATCCTGTCCTCTAAATGGGTACCAAAGAACTTTTTAAAAAGGTAAGTCAGATCCATTCACTCTCCTGCTTTCCCCTTCCATGCATCTCCCTGGTCTCCCTGGACTCCTCGTGGGGGATCCACCTCACCCTGGGGCCTCAGCCATCAACACCAGCCCTCACTCTTCAGGTTCCTGCCACATGGCTCTGGGTTTCTTGAGCTCCCCCCCCCCCGCCCAAGGCTCTTTGCACCTTTGCCCACATTGTTCCCAGTGCTCTTCCCCGACTCCTCACCTGGACGCTTCCATCTCACCCTTTGGCTTCCAGCTCAGCAGTCAGGTCCTCAAGGAGGCCTCCCAGATCTTTAAGGCACATCTGTCTTCTGACATTCTCTCATATCCTTTCTGAGTTTCCTTCATAGCTCCACACACAGCCTGGACCCACATTCTTGTTGCTTTCCTGTGTATTGCCTGCCTCCCCTTAGGCAGTTATGCCTAGAGGGCCTGCACAGAGTGCCCAGTACAGCGCCTGGGGCTCCATGGACATTCAACAAGCACTTGTTGAATGAGTAAATATTTCCATATTGACTCAGTGAGGAAGAGCAGATGTTCAACCCAGAGAGAAGCCAAAATTCCAGCCCCCTTGGGATCATAGCTGCCTCTTCTGGACTTCCCAAACACCTGTTTTTATCTTCATAATAGCTTTTACTGCACTTGATTGATCTTTTCCTTGTCTCTTCTGGTTGCCTATGAGTTTCTCAAAGACAGGAACCCTGTGTCCCAGCAGCTAGCCCAGTGAGAATGCAATTAAGGAGTAAATAAAACTTATAACTAGACAGTCCCAGGAATCAGGGCTGATTGGGAGTCTTTACAGGACATATGATTATTATGCATTGTTACAGTTATGACATATAGTAATATAATTACTACATCATGTTCATAGAATAGACTATTTTCATGCTAAAAATGCTCCCCCATGACCTTGTTCAGCACTTTTCTTATGTGCATGAGACTAGTAGCACTGACCGAAAGAGGGTCTTACCAAAGATCTCAGGTTGGCAGAACCAAGACCAGAACTCAGAGCCACTCACTCCCTGCTCTGTTCTCTTTCTGCTTCTTCTCGCTACCAACCTGTGCCACCTCATTTCTCTCCTCGGCATTCTCACCTGAGCAGAGAGGCTGAACCAGTGAGAAAGGCAGGCTTAGTGGGAGCGCTCATTGTCATCAAGGCTGAAGGCTGTGTGTGGAAGGCACAGGATTGTATGCAAGGCTCATCTGAGAGCTCGGCGGGCAGCAGGTGCGGAGGGGCAACAGGTGATTCCTTGGGATTAAGAGCTCCTGACTTCCCCACTGGGTGTTGGTCACATTATTTTAGCAAAGTAGGTTGTTATGCCTTCTTTTGCTTCTTTGTTACCAACACTGAGCATGTGTGTGAGCTTTACATGTGTACACTTAAACCCGTTAGTTAAATATCTGCATGGAAAATAGAAATCATAAGAATTATGTCCGATACATATTATGCCAGGCAACTGGGCCAAGTGTTTTATATGTGTTTACTCACATAAACAATGATCTGATCAATTTCACCAATAAGAGTCACCCAATTGTGTAAATCAGGATTTCACGGGCTTCCTAAGGGGGCATCACCTTCCAGTCGTATGGTCTACATGGTTTTCTTAAATCGACAGATGGTCACCTAACCTACCTTTCCAGTGTGAATTGGAGACGAATAGACCATTGTCCCCAAATACTGCCAAAACAAAGCCAGTATTATTCCATAGCATTTCAAATAAAAATGATTTTGTTCTGCTGCTTCTTTCATTCCAGATCAGAACATATCTCAGTGTATTTGGCCTGGTAAGAGTGTCTGTCCTAACAGAATCACATAGCATGTCCTCATACTTCCTTAGACTTACTCCATAGGAAAGGTTATACAAAGGTTATGGGTTGAAAGACTTTGCCAGTTTAATTTGCTCAGCACCACATTTAACCTAGCACTATGCATTATTGGTTGCTGTTTTATGAACTCGTAGAAGTGGGTGGTGTCAGGGGGTTACTGGGAGATCAACTGAGCCATCCCCCTCATATCACTTAAGAGGAAACAGAGTCTCAGAGAAGTTAACTGACTTGTCCAAAGTCACACAGCTAACTGTGGCAGAGCTGTAACTAGAATGTAGATCTCCAACTCCCAGTTAGACGATCCTTCCTTTAGAGGGTAAAAATGATCAGGAAGAAGCTGGGGATGAGATATGGAATTCTTTATACTATTCTCTCTACTTTTGCTTATGTTTGAAATTTTCCATATGAAAAAGTTTAAAAAAAAAAAAAAAAGCCCTAGGAGAGCATTTGATTATAGCAGGAATGGGTCCTGTTTTTATATTCACTTCTTCAAAGAAGACTTGTTTAATTCTTCCTGGAAGGGATCTTTCCTGTACTTTGAATTCCCTCAACATTACACACAGTCTGTTCCCACACATAATTACTCCCAGCCAGAACACCAGCCATCCCATCTTTGAAGCTCCAGACCCCTCCAAGAGGCAGCCTCAGGCTTCTTCCCCACCCATGGCTCCCTGATGCCCACACCGGACCCTCGCAGCCAGAATATCCCATTTAATTCACTCGCAGACCATCTTCAGGGGTTTCACCAAGTAGTGCATGCAGCACACCCATTGACTAAATATTTTCCTCCGAACTGACTCATTTTATTTACTTTGATATATTTTCAGAGAAAACTGTGTGTCATTACTATCAATAGAAAATCAGCCATATTATCTATGAAATCAGGGTTTGATATCCTAGTTACACTTATCTAAACAGTCATTATAAAATGCTTAGTTATTTAAACATCAAAATATCTACCAACGTACATCTTAAAATTTCAATTCAGACGGCGCTTTGGGAAACTCCATCGTCTGCTGCCTGTCTCCGGGGAACAGCCCTGCTTTGTGTCTCTGCCCAGAATCAAGTCGGCAGAAGGCGTGTGTGCACATCTGTGTGTTTTCAGCAGTGGGACGTGGCCATCTGACCACTGGAACAGGCATATCCTGTTCTTATGCTCTCTGCCATGTGCCCCAGGGAGCTGCGCTGGTGTGTGGCAGCGAGTGCTCGACTCGTAGGGGAGTCAGACGTCTGGCACTCACCTCTCGACACAACCCTCTTGTTCTCTGCCCACCCTCCTTGCATGGCAGCCCCCTGAAAGTGAGCCTTAACTGCCCCTGCTGGTGTCAGAAGTAGGAGTAAACAGGATGGGCCTTAGCTAGAAAATTGATGATTTATGGAAGCGATTATATGCGAAAGTGGAATTTGTAGATTGGGAGCTCCCACAGGTGTTGGGATTATTCTCGTGAATGTCAAGGATTTAATGCTCTCGTGTTTATTGAGAGGCAGCGTGGTGTGCCAAGATGGACGTGGCTTTGGAACCGCACAGACTGGCTTTAAATCCAATTTAAGTCATCTTGAGAAGTTATTAAAGTCCTCTGAGCCTCATTTTCTTTATCTGTGAAATGGGGATAACAAAGCCTCCTGTCCAGGTTGAAGTTTAACTAAGAAAGAACTGGATGTAGCACTAGCTGCACAACACAGGCAGCTGCGATTTCCCTAAACTCATGAAAGACTTCCTGATTCATTGAAGAAATAATAAATCCCATTTTGTATAAGTTCAGAATTAAAGTGGAGAATATTTATTATTGCATTCTAATATTTTGAGATTGGGTTTCCGTTTACATATGGCCACTATCAACTAGGACATTGATTTAAATTGATCACTCCATGCTTGCCTGATGGCGTAGTGAAGGCGTTCCAGTGCATTGCCTTAGAATTGCTAGACATGTCTGTGGCTCAGCCCAGCCTCCCCTACTTGGTGGCAAAGCCCAGGAGAATGGAGAACATGCCTTCCACTTTTTTAGAGAACTCCGTGGCATGGCACAACCTCTGTGTATGCTGGATTTACAAGCAGGTGTCCTGGATTGAACAGAATGGAATTAGATCAAAAGACTGTTAGGGTCTTCCAGAATGTCCAATAAATACAATCTTCTTCTCTCCTGCTCAGGTTCTGAACCATTTGAAAAATAAGAAAAAAAGAGTAAATAAGATAGAAACCAAAATGTTTCCCTTACGACCAGTAAGGTCTAGACAAGGGATGGTTTATATCTGTGGGAAGATGACTTCTGAAACAAATCTGAATACTGGAATTGTACAGACTCACCCATCATCAGGCAGCACAGAAATGAGACAGGCCTCCCCTGTAGTGAGACAGCAGAGAAGGATGGGCGAGGGGCCTGAGGAAAAAGGCTGAATGGTACATGAATGAAGCTCCCACAATGTGAAGGAAGCAGCAGAGGAAGAGAAGAAGCATCCTCTTCACCAGGGTGAATGTGTTTTGTTTTGTGGTTTTTCCTGCCTCCACTTTTGTCCAAGAACCAAGTCATTAATTAAGTACCCAATGCCCAGTTATCCTATGTGTAAAACAGGAGTAACTCTTGAGAGAAACAGGATGATTTGGATACGGAGAGGACAGAATGAGGGAGCCCTGGATTTAAATACTTGCTAGCTGTGCATCCTTGAATATCTCTCTCAGGCTGCCTGAGCTTCAGTCTCCTGGTCTATAAAAGATCTATGAATTCAATACCCCAGGGTTGATCTGGGTGATAACTGAGATAACTCTGGTGCCAGTGTCTCATTAGTAGTGCAGAGTAAGTTCTCCATAAATGGGCAAGTTAATTGAAGAGTTAAAATCCTCAGATACTGGTATGCCAAAGTCCTGTTTTCAATGCATTTATTTATTTATTTATCTATCTATCTATCTTCTTATTTATTGATTGATCTATTTATTTATGAGAGAGAGAGAGAGAGAGAGAGAGAGAAACTGGCCATGAAGAGAACAAAGAACGTGGCTGTGAGAGCATCTTGATTTATGGAGGGAGGATGCCTGGAGGACACCAGCAGGGCAAGGGCCCAACAGGAACAGGAGGTGCACGACTCACCCCACCTCCTTTGGTGCTGTGGCTCTTTCCTGCTCCCAGCTGCCTGCAGGCTGACAGCCTGTTTGCCTCCCATAGCCCCACAAGTAGATCAGGTGGGGAATCTAATGAAATGGAAACTCATCCAGACAAAGGACTCCAGACCTGAGCTGCCCAGTGTCTGGTGGGGCCCCAGAGATGAGGCCAGTATTGCTTTCTGACCAGTTGCCTAGCACCCAAACATCTGCTATCTGCCTGGCAGGCTGCTTTCTGAGAGAAGCTTTTCTCTCTCCAGCCCCAACTAAGGGCAGTCATTTGGGCGGGGGATTTGGAAGAGGAAGACCAATATTAACAAAAGCTGCTGTGGCCTGAAGCCTCTATCTTAGAAGAGGTGCAGGTGAGGCAGTGTTTTCTGGATAGTCATCTGTGTTTCACCAACAATTTGGGGGCATTTATCCCTCACTCTGACCCCGAGACAGGGCAGGGATGGAAGCAGCACTCATAGGCTCAAAGCATCCAGATTAACCATCTAAGGCTGTGTCCATTTGCAAAATTTTCTGGCCCCTGTGTTATAAACTCTTCCAAAAAAAACCATTACTTTGCACCTACTATGTGCCAGGTCCAGATCTGGTGCTTATCCTACAGTCTAATAGGATAGATGGGGAAATTAACAGGCAGATATGGAACAGTCTGGGGAGTGTTGTGCTGGGAGAGCACCAGTAAGGGAAACCTGACCTAGTCTGGAAGTCAAGGTGGGCTTCCTGGAGGAAGGGATTTTTAAGAACTGCACTTGAAAAGGCCTGGAGACTAGAGAGAAGAGAATTTATGGAAGAGGCAAGCGCAGTGCTTACTGTGGGTAGGTACTGAACACTACCCAGTACTCGGATTCAGCATGGTTTGCAAATGTCTCTATAACTGTGTC
Organism: Eidolon dupreanum; assembly: GCA_028627145.1. NCBI lineage: Eukaryota > Metazoa > Chordata > Mammalia > Chiroptera > Pteropodidae > Eidolon > Eidolon dupreanum. Next base: position 78,456,303 of record CM053506.1, on the reverse strand, counting down.
CCCAGATCTCAGCAAACTTTCTTTTGAGTTTATTATCATCTTGGGAGGGCAAGAGGATAGTCCTATTTACTGAGCATGTACCATGTGCCATGCCAGACAGTATCTTAGAATTCTCATTTATTCATTTATTCATTTGACAAATATTTATTGAACAGTTACTGTGAACCAGGTAGTGCTGTAGGCACTAGACTATATAGCAATAAGCAAAACATACAAAATTTCCTGTCCTGCAGAGCTTTCACTCAAAGCTTTCACCCAAGCAATAATTGATAGATATACGTGATAAACAAATACATAAGCGAAACAATAGAATGTCAGATGGGATTGATGCCATGGAGAAAGCTAAAGCAGAAAGAGGAGCAGGTAATGCTGGGGCTGGGGGTTAGGGGAGGGGGAGGTTGCAATTTTAATTAGGATGCACAGGAAAGGCCTCATATTTAAGCAAAGACTTGAAAAAATGGAATCAGTATGCCTTGTAGATATAGAAGGGAAGAATACTCCAGGCAGAGGGAACAGCCAATGCAAAGGCCCTGAGGCAGGAGTGGGCCTGGAGTGGTCTGCAAAAGTAGGGCAGACAGTGCAGCTAGAGCTAAGTGAGCATGAGGGATGGAAGAAGAGGTGAGGTCAGATCTCATAGAGCTAGCAGGCAGGCCACTATAAGCATGCAGCTTTACTAGCAGTGAAATGGGAAAAGATGGTAGGTTTTGAGCAGAACAGCAGTAGGTTACATTTGATCGCTCTGGTGTCAAGAATAGCCTGGAGGGAGACAGTGGAGGAAGCAGGGAGGCCAGTGAGGAGGGAGCTGCCTGCAGCAAAAGCCTTATCGTCGCCTTGGGCCACACTGCCTGCCTCCTGGCAGAGTCCCCAGGGCCTACTCCTCTCTCAAGGTGAGTCAAAGCAGCCTTGGAGTCCAAAAACCTGTCAGTACTGAGGTGCTGCTCCCTCAAGAGGTGGCCCCAAGGTTTCTTCAGCTCAGCTTCTAGTATTTCACAGGCAGAGTTCTTCCCAACCAAACCAGCCGGCCTGTGACTTCAGGCTCAGGTGACAGTGGAATCAGGTACAGGAACAGAGCTTTCAACATAAACAAAAACAAAACCTGTGACCATGAAAACACCAGTGGCCTTTATTACAGTGCTAAGCAGCTCCAGCTTCGGAATTACACAGGCCTGCTAGGTTTGAATCCTAATTAATTAAAATTTCCGAGCCCCAGTTACCTCATTTGTAAAATAAGTTAATAATAGCTCCCTGGGCTGTGGTGAGGATTAAATGAGATAATGTATGAGGAGTTCTTGACACAACCCATGGCATGGGGCAAGTGCTGGGAGCGGGGTGGTTAGTACAAGAAGCGGCTATAACAATGGCTTTATGAGGATGAAAATGAGACCCCAGAGTGGACTCACCCTGGATCCCATAAGTTAGCATCAGCAGCATGGGCCTAACAGTGAGATACCCACTATATGCCAAGTACATGCCTCATCTACTCCTTCCTCAACCCTGACAGGTAGATACAATGGGGCTTACTATACAGATATGAAAAACAAGGCCAGAGCAGTCAAAGAACTCGCTCAAGACCCAACATCTACTAAATGGTAATGTCAAGTCTACTTAATCCCTGAGCCCAACCCCTTTCCATAATGCCTCCCTACATGAAACCCTGCTGTGGCCCCAACTGTATGCAACCCCAGGCCCAGCCTTGGCTGGCATTCAGCTTCCCCCGATATGCCTCACAAGCTACTACCCAACATATTTTTGGGAAGCCACCAATGACTTCTGCCTCTGATGGTGCCCTGCTGCCTGCACAGATGATGGACTTCTCAGTAGCCTTGCCTTTGGCATGGCTGTGAATTCTCCATGACACTGTACCATACTCTGTATTAGTTTCCTAGAGCTGCTGAACTGAATTACCACAAATCATGTGCCTTAAAACAACATAAATTTGTTCTTTCACATTTTGGTGCCAGAATTACAAAATCGAGGTATTGGCAGGACCATGATCCCTCTGAAGGCTCTAGGGAAGACCTTTTCCTTGCCGCTTCCAGCTTCTGGTGGCTCTAGACATTCCTCTCTTGTGTCCAAATCTCTCTCTCTTCTCTCTTTTTTCATTGGATTTAGGGCCCACTCTAAATCTAGGATGACTTCATCTTAAGATCTGTTAGTTATATCTGCAAAGACTATTTCCAAGTAAGTTTACATCTGAAGTTCCAGGTGGACCTGAATTTTGAGGGAACACTATTGAACTTACTACAGTCCATCTCCGCCCCCAATTTAATATGCAAAATATGTTCATCTCATTCCAGTATCTCCAAAAGTCTTAACCCATGCCAGCATCACCTGTAAGTCTGAAAAAAAACTCATCTAAATATCATCAACTCATAAAATACCAGATCTCATCATCTAAATCACCTAAACCAGGTATGGGTGGGACTCTGAGTCTGATCCAGCCTGGGGCAAAATTCCTCTGCACCTGGCACCAAGGGGGAGTTCAGGGCACACTAGCTACATGAAAGCCAAGGCTGGGCCCACAGAGGTCCTTTCCTAGCAGAGCTCAGTAGACTCTGGAGCTCAGTAAACAGCAGCACAGAGGGCTCCTCCAAAGACTAGTGAAGAAGCACAGGTGATACCTGTGTCTCGAGGGAGCTGAACTGGGTCACCCACCAGCTTTCTGAGCCCTCAAGCCACTCCTCACAACAGCACATACATTTATAGATTTGCACTTGTACCCTGACTCATTCCAAATCTGATCTAAGTTAGAAATAGAGCAGAAACTCAGGGTGGAAGGGATTGATTCCCATTCCATGCCTGAGTCATCCGTGCCCGGCTCTGCGCTGGCTGTGCCATTTGGTTTGGCCCATATATATGGTTATTCATAGGAATGAAGACAGATATGGTGTACCGTGGGTTCCTGTATTTGTGGCTATCTGTCTGACATCTCAAGCTCCAAGTTTCAGCAGTGACCTTGCTTTCCAAGAAGAGAAGATGGCAAGGTGCAGCATAGAGGAAAGTAAATGGGACCAGAGTCACATGCCCTCAGGAGAAAGGGAATGAAGGAAGCAGGAAAGGATGTGGTCACAGCTTTGTGTCTGACCTCAGCCTGACCCATGAGGGAATTCAAAAGCACAAATAACAGCATCAAACACTTGTACCCTCAAAATGGATGAACCAGGGATCTATGAGCAACAGGCTGGACCCACTCTGAAACCACTCCCCTTCTCCACAGAGGATCCTGCTCAACAAACCACTCACATCACCATGTCCTCCCTTCTGCCAGGCTGGACACTTCAGGGCACCCAGCCAGGACAGCTGTCACAGTCTTTCCTGAGACAAAGAGAAACCTAGTAAGAGCTGACAGCCTCTCAGGCCCCCATTTTTAATAAATCACAGGGAGACACTTAGCCTGCCCCAACCTCATAAAAGATGGATAGTGTAGTTGTATAACATTCAGGGCTTTTGACGAACTTCACCTTCCCCTTAAAAAGCTGCTAACTTCAAAGAAAAAAAGAAATCACTCCAGGCATTTTGGTGATTGTAATAAAATGTATTCTCCAGGAATGTGGGTTGTGTTTCAGCCTCTCAAAAGGAGGCAACGTGGCCATGTGGGTGTCCACGTGGCTGCTTCCTTGTGGGTGACGGGTTTTATCTACCCACAACTGATTTATGCTGAGAACTGCCAGCCTGTGGTCATGACCTACTTTCCATGTTACCGTACAGTATCCAAGGCTTGACAGGGCTGCCTGGCTTAAAGGAAGCCAAGAGTACAGACACCGAACTTGGTAGGCATACACGCCAGGTGTGTCTGTTGACAATGTGCTTTACCAAAAAATAGAAGTGTGTGTGTGTGTGTGTGTGTGTGTGTGTGTGTGTGTGTGTTTAAATTTCCAACTCAGTGACCTAAAGTGTCACTAAGTTTTTCAGTTTTGAAATTCTGGAAAGAGGTCATGTGTATATGAATCAGGTCAAGTAGTAAAATTCAACTCAGGAGAAAATAACATACATAGTGGCATAATACGTTGAGTGAAAAGTCTCTGTAGGGGAGGAAGAACTGTTCTTCCCTCTGCATTTCTGAATTCTTAGCTGAGATCCCTGTCACAAATGACAGGTGAATAAGAGAAAAAACAAACAGAAGTTTATTAACATGTGTGTGTTGTGTGCCATTGAGCTGGCTCCAACTCCCGGCGACCTTATGAATAAGTGATGTCTACAGTATACTGTCCTCAGTAGCCCTGCTCAGCCCCTGTAGTCTCATGCCTGTGGCTTCTTTTTTGGAGTCTATCTACCTCATCTTTGGTTTTCCTCATTTCCTGCTGCCTTCTATTTTTCTCAGTATTATCATTTTTTTCCGAAGAACCCTATCTTCTCATGATGTGCCCAAAGCAGGACAGCCTCAGTTTTATGATTTTTACCCTCAGTGATGTTTCAGGCTTAATTTGCTCTGGGACCCATTTGTCAATCTTTCTAGTGGCCCAGGGTATCCATAGAGCTCTCCTCCAACATCATATTTCAAATAAATCAGATTTTTCTCTATCAGTCTCCTTCGCTGTCCAACCTTCACATCCATACATAGTAATTGGGAATATGAGGGTGAGAATGATCTTAGCCTTGGTCTCTAAGGACACATCTTTGCTCTTGATGATCTTTCTTAATTTTTCCATTGCTGCCCTTTGAGTCTCAGCTTTCTCTTGATCTCTTGGCTTCACTCTCCATTTGAACTGATGACTGAACCATGGTAAGCAGAATTTTTAACAGTGTCGACGTCTTCATTGTCTATGTTAAAGTTGTGTATTTCTTCTGTAGTCATGGTTTTTGTCTTCTTGGTGTTCAGATTCAGTCCTGCTTTGGCACTTTTTTTCCCATTTTCATCAGAAATCATTTCAAATTACCACTACTCTCTGCCAGTAAGACGGTGTCACCTACATACCTTAAGTTTTTGATATTCCTTCTACCAACACCAATTTTCACTCCTCCTTCCTCTGAGTCGAGGCTAGTTTTTCATATGATCTGTTCTCCATACAGACTAAACAGTTAGGGAGATAAAATGCACTCTTGTCTGACACCTGTGCTTATGTAAGATGTATACATAATGCATACATTGGAAAGACCCAATAAAATATGAATGACTCAAAGAGATAGCTTTAGAATTTAAGCTTAAATACCATCTTAATATGGAAAAAGAAGGGGGGACGTAGGGCTCTTGAGGGATAGTAAATGGTTTTTAGGAAAGGTGAATGGGCCCTTAGAAGAAGAGATGAGTGGTATGATAGTTTGTGACAAAATTTGTCTAGGTGTAGTGTCTACTTCTGGTCTTCTCTCCTCTAACAAGAGTCAATCTTCCCTGGTTGATGAAACTCCCGAGAGGGGATCTATGACAGTTGAGTTCCTTTGAAGGATTTATCTTCAGGCAGATAAGGGGAGTTCGAAGAAAGCCTTTCTCTGCATTTGCTGTTTTCCAAGTGCCTACAACTCAAAATAATCAATATACCAAAGTGGCACCTTTTGGAAGGGCATGTCCTGAACTACTACAGTCACATTTTGTAGTGCTATATTCTGCCACCCTCCAGCTCCTACAGAAATCACGAGAGGGGCTCTCTGCTCAGGGCCCTGTTGGAGCTGCCTGGATGTGCAGGGGGCGGGGAGAGGGTGTCTTGGGATTTAGGTGGAGCCTCAACACAGGTGTTGGTCCAATGCTAGGATGGAGAGTCATCTACTGCAGCTGTTTTCAAAACAGACTGCTAAGGTATGGGTACAGGAAGACTTTCCAGGGGGTGCACAGGCAGAAAAAGTGGTAAAAGAATTAGTTTCCAGCTCTTCAGCTTCCACATGGTCTGTCGGGGAATGTGCCTGGAGTCAGCCAGGATGGCTCTTCTCAGCTCCCCTTTCATAACTCACCTCCTCTCACTTTACAAATGAAAGGCACTTTCTAGGGTGCTTTGCCATGAGAGGTGCAAATTTCTTGGCACAATCAAAGAAAGGGACAATTCAAGAATGTGCAGCTCCAAAGGGAGAAGTCCCTGAGGAAAAAGCAAGGCAGGTGCTTAATAAGAAGTAGTGAAGGGGCAACCAGGCATCAAAGGTTCTGCGTGGCCTTTCTCCATCTACCTTGTCGTCCATCTTCCCCTCTCTTGGCATTCAGAAGTGGCCATGGAGATGCATATTAATGCCTTTATTTGAATTGAAAATTGTCAGGTTTTTTGGCTGAAAATATGTCTGATTTGGCTGATTGGTTTGATAATAAGGACAGCATGGCCCTTTGAGTGTGATGGAATTCAGACATTATCCTAAAATATGGTGCATTGGCATATACACTATCTTCAGCTGAGGGAATTTGAGAAAACAGCAGAAGGAGGAAGGTCACTCTGACCTCCTTACCTCACCCTTCTTCCCCAGAACAGACCATAAAACTCTCATGTGAAAGGTGCCTTCCCTGTCCTAGGAGGAAAGAAGACATTCTTACCAGGGAATTCAGGGCCAAAAAGGCCATATAAACAAACCTTGTTAAACTAACTCTTATCTTCCTAATTACTTCTTCACCACTTACTACCCAAGCCAAACCCCTTTGTCTTATCAGTTCTTCACAAATTTATTATTTCTTTGCCTAAAAGATATAAATTCTTTGTGCTCTGGTCATTCCAGGTCTTTGTTCTCTTGTGAAGGTTCCCAAGTACATATAAAAATTCAATTAAGTGTGTATGCTTATCTCCTGTTAATCTGTCTTCATCAGTTTCATTTTCAGACCTAGCCAGGGACCCTAAGAGAGTTGAGGAAAACTTTTCCCTCCTCTGCAACTTGTAGGATAGACATTTTACAGAAATTCAATGAGCAAAATCTTCTATCCAAGGTTTTAGTGAAAATATATTTAAAGTATAAATACAAAATAAATTATATTCAGTTGCTGCTTTGAAATGTTTGAGGTGGTTAATAGTTTTTCAAATTTATTTTAGGACTATGTTAGCAAAACCAATCAAGTACGTAGTACTAGAGGTGTCCTAGGCAATAAATATTTGTAGAATGAAAAAAAGGTAATGAATGAATATGGATGAGGAGACTGAGGTGGCAGCAGACACTTGATTTTTCTATTAAAAAAAGTAGCATTCAACTGTATACTTAAAATAGTTAAAATGATATATTTTATGCTATGAATATTTTACCACAATAAAAAATATAATAAGTGTAAGAATTGGGTAGCACCCAGTGTCCCAACTCCTACCCAGTGCCCCCTGCTTGCCTCCCTCTCTGTTGATCACCTTGGTTTTCTGCAAATGTTGTTATCAGGGATTTGTTGAGCGATGCCCCAAAGCAGGAGACTTCATTGTTGAGAAACACTGAAACATGACATAATTCTAATCACAGAGGCAGGCTGGGAAGGAGAGTTCTAGGCCAGAGTAAGAACAGAGACAGGGTTCAGTTCCAGGACCCTAATCACAGTGCCCAAAGGGGTCATTAGGTCTGGATCCAACAGGCATCAAAATCAATATCTGAGGCTGAGATCTGGGTCTTGAGACTGCAGTGGTGGCCCATTAAATCTGGAATAGAACTCTAGCTAATGCTCCCAAGACAGGCAGGCAACAGGGCTAGCCATGAAGAGATGGAGCTAGCATAAGCTAGGGGCAGCAAGATGCTCTCATGCTTCAGAAGGCCCCATCATGGCTCTTGTCCAGCCATGCGTCTTCCTATAGAGTGAGGAGTCTGTGGGCCAAGGGGCCATGGGCCCTAGGAGCCAGACCACACTTCAGGCCTCCGGCACCTGGAATTCCTTTTCCAAAGAGCACAGAGCCCTGAAAATGTTCAGGCTGGGCCTGGGCAGGCACAGGGGTATGTTTTCCCCGGAAGGTAGGAAAGACAAACGCCCTGCCTGGTGATGCCATTCCCAACCCCAATACCGAAAGGGCACCTGAAGGCTTTTTCTCCCCTCATGCTGAGCAGCACAGTTAGCGCACAGGGGGCCTTTGGCCCGAAGCTAACTCCCCTGTCCAATGTTTTCCTCCACCCAGATGCTCAGCTCCCTAAGGACCAGAGAATCTGTCTTTGACTCCCAAAGCTGGGGGGCTTTTTGGTTCTCAGCTTTGTTTAACAGAAGGGCGTCTTCTGTTTCTCTCCCCCAAAGCACCTGCCATGGTACTGAGCTCATAGCAGGGATTTATAAATAGTTCATTGGTATTAACTATTAGAAGATACATTTCCTGGGCCCACACAGGAAATGTGTGAGAGTCCCTGGGTCCCCATGGCTGATTTGGGTTGATGCTGCTTGGCTGTTCTCTGTGGTATCTCACTGAGCAAAACCCAGGGCACGTCCCACATATGACGTGTCTTATGCTTTAATAAGTACTACTACCACCTTCATGGAGTATCCATTCTGTGCCAGGCACTGTGCTAGGTGCTGCACCTCATCACTGCTAATGCTCACAACACCTTAAGCTTGGCCATATGTCCCATGTTATAGATAAGGGAATTGTGGCTTAGACAAGGCAATATTCCAAGTCACATAGCAAGTAGGAAGCAGAGCTGAAACGGGTCCCCAGGCCTGCCCGACTCAAGTCTTTGCCAACGTATTTGTGGCTTCCGTGACTGGCTTTAGGAGTAGAATTTTTGGCCTTCCAAGAAAATGGCCTGAGCCTGGTACCAGCAGGGTTTTCCCAAGACCAACCTCTCTGGTCCTGCAATTCCCTGGAGCATAGGAGGATGGCCTACAAACTGAGCTTTGCAAGAAATGGGTGAATTACCACAGATTCTGCCTTAAAACTTTTCTATGGTATAAGCAAGAAATAGATTTGTGAAAATTAATTTACAAATCAATAATTTTTTAAATTATATGTCATGTAATACTCATAATATCATACAATACATATACATTCATATATTAAAACCGCCTCCAATTGCTCTGAACGTGTTTTCATTGCCACGTCTCCTAGAAGTGGGGACCTTAACATTAGCCCCAACGTCTATACTGTGTGTAACAGTTTACACAGTGTCCAGCCCCATTGTACAGCAGGGAAAACAGAGGCTTATGGAGAAGATGCAGTGTCCCCCAGATTAGCCAGCTGAGGAAGTGGCAAAGCTGAGCTCCCCACGGCCTCCCAAGTCCATGGCCCTGCTCTGTGTCCTCACCACTGGCCACAGCAGATGAAAGGGGCAGCACTTGTTTCCCTTGGTTGTGGCCTCTGGACCAGTGGACAGGATTCCATGTCATCTTCCCTTTTACCTAGATAGTTTATAACCTGTCCCTGGGCATCATCTCCCACCAAAGAGGTACAGTCTCACCAGAGTGACTTCTGAGGCCAGAAAATCTGACTGTCTGTTTATTGAGTTAATACAGCAGAAGCCAGAGCCCACAGTTGTCTGCTGTCATTTTCAAGTGGACAGCTGCCAGCTTTTGGCCCCAAGGGGCCTTGCAACAATTTATTAGGCAAGAGTGAAGGGTGTTCCTGTGCCTTACACCAGAAAATGAGTCACTTAGTGGCCAGCCTGCATGTCATGAGCTAGCATGGGCCCCACCTGGGCCCAGAGAAGGGAACCAGTGTCCTGCATGGCCGTCCTCAACTGCCTGGCTCAGCTCCACAGGCCCCAGCTGGGTTCCAGAATGAGGGCAGCTCAGGGCTGGAAAGTAACTTCAAGGTCACCTGATTCAGATGCCTATCAAAGGCTAGAATCCCATCCAGTGGTACCTATTCCCTGCTTGAATACCTTGGGTGATGGGAAACTCACTGCCTCTAGGAGCAGCCAGAGCTGCAAAGTCCCTCGAAAATCATCTGATCCCCTCATTGTACATGTGGAGACATTTCCAAAACAGGAAAATCAGCTTGTTCCGAGGTCACCCAGCTAGGCCAGCAACAGAGAGATGTCTATATTCCGTCTCATACATGTTCCATGCCCCGGTCATAGTTCAGTTCCCAGAATGAATAGTGCTGCTTCACATCTCCTTGTCTTTGCTCACCCTACTCCCCCTCCTAAAATGTCCGCTGTGCCATACCTCCCACCTGCATGGGAAAACACACCTGCCTTTCAAAGAGCAACATGGGAGTTTTCTCCTCTTGCCTGAGACCATCCTCCCACAGTGAGAAATACTCTCTATCTCCAGAGCCCCAGGTATAGCAGAGCAGTTGTCACCCTGGATTTCATATCTCCATACTCGTCTGATCCCCAACTCTCCTGTGAGCCCTTTGAGAGACACATCCCTCATGTCTATGTTCTCAGACCTGTAGCTCTTGGCACAGGGTTGCTTGTTGTAACAGACACACAAATCTATGATTGACTGGAAGAACACCTGATAAGCCACAAATACTATTTGTAATTTCCATAAGTCCTTATTTACGGTTTCATTATTTCCCCCAAACCTTCCTCTTTTCCAACTCCCTTCTCCATCAGAGCTTTCATCTTGCTAGGTTATCACTCATCCCATCTCAGAAAAGCTAGGGGATTTGCTGAAATCAGCCAGCTACAAGCAGTGTCTCATATTCTTATATCTCCAAATTCAAGGGAAATCTCATGGCTTATTGTGCCACCTCTCAAGTAGCTTATCGGGATGAACCTTCCCATGCCCTGCCCAATTTGTCGAGCCTATGCTGAGACCTTTCTCTTCCCAGCCTCAGCTCACAATGCCCATGCAAGTCTCTTAGGTTCTGCATCAATCCATCTGAGATACAGCTCCTGGAGGATAAAGGGGAACGTGGGATGCAGGTGGGTCACCTTCATGTGATGGAGGCATGAGGGGACATGGACAGAGTTGGGGGCCAGACAGACCTAGGCTTGAGTGGAGGGAAGGATAGGTAGCAGATATAGACTGTAGTAAGTACAGGGGACAAACTTAAACAGTTACTGACTCCAGCTCATTCGTACATACCTTGGCCCCCCTTGCTGAGCTGTCACCCATGCCTCTCCCATGTGATACGTACTCATTGTCACCTGTTAGAGGTTTCCAGGCAGGTTCAACCCCTTGTTGGGATGGTGGGTGGTACATACTCATGCGAGTGGGACAAATATCATGTGGCTATCACACATTCTCTGGATGTCACCCTCTCGTGGATGTTACACATTCACATGGATGTGCACACTCATGGGAGTTACACACTTGTAAGGATGTGTACACTCGTAGGCATGTGCCTGTTTCCCCAGGGTGCAGGGGTGACCAGGGAGGCTCGACACTCTGCAGCTTCATCTTCTCAGGGGTTTCTCTTCCTTCCTCCATTCTCAAGAAAGTTGCATCTTCCCTGGCCCTTTTTTTATTTTTAATCGTGGTAATATTCACATGGCCTAAAATTCACCATTTTAACCTTTTTTAAGTGTTCGATCTGGTGGCATTTAGTACGTTCCCAATGCTGTGCAACATCACTACTCCCTAGTTCCAGAACGTTCCCATCACTATAAAAGGAAGCCCCTAACCCACTCTCCCCGGTCTTATAGAGAGTAACCAAGTAACGGGGCAGCACCCGGCCTTCCTGGCTCTGCGTAGTGAGGATACCAAGAATGCCTCAACGGGGCAAAAGCAAGGACCCCATGTGGGAAATACTGTCTGTCATCTCTCTAGATTCAAGTCCCAGTTCAACGTCCCCACCTGCCTCCCAGGCCCCACCTTCTCCCACCTCTCACCCACCAGTGGAGAAGCAGTCTCTATCTGCGCCCAGTTCCAAGAACACCTTCTCCGCCCATTTCCTAGAGCACAGCAATAAAGGGTACAGATTCTGAGCAAGATGGCCGAGTCTCCAGTCCTGGACTGGCTTCTCACCAGCTGTAAATCCTTAGGCAAGTTACCTAATCCCTGTGCTTCAGTTTCATTATCTGTAAAATGGGCTCCATGATAAGACCTATCATCAAAGAGGACTGCCGTGTGGCTTACACGAGCTAAGAATACAGGCAAAGCTCTCCGGACAGTGCTCCAGGTGTCAGGCGTGCACAGTCCATAGCCCTTCCCCCTGTTACACGAGGTGCTCCTTGCCCACAGGGCCTGCAATGCAGGGGAGCTTGGAAAGGTTGCTTAAAGGAGCCCAAGAGTGTTCAGGTGTCCCTGGCTTCAGTCGCTCCCCAAATCTTATCTGCCCTTTGCCCAGATATTTAAAATGGCCAAGAGAACTGGGTCTCGCTGTCATATTTGATCAATTCAAATGCACTGTGGAAAATGCTTTACTCTCCACTAAGCTGGAGGGGAAGGCACAGAAGAGAAAGAGAGGGACCAGAGCTGTGGGGAGAGGGGGACACTGGAGGCAGAGGCCTGGGAGTGCCGTCTTCATATACAGGGACATCGGAGTGCATACCACGGTGCCAACACTGAGCGAGAACAAAAGTGTGAATTGTGTGATTTTAAATGATTTTATTCCCGTTTGGTCAGACATCTCCCCAGGGTCCCTCCAGCCAAGGTGACAAGTTCTGTGCAAGGCCCAGGCCTACCCCACTGACAGTCTCTGATGGGTAGCAGAGTGGAAGCCTCAGTCCTCACTGTCCAACCCAGCAGCCACTGACCACTGGTGGCTACTGAGCACTTGAAATGTGGTTAGTCCAAAAGGAGATGTCCTCAAAGTATAATCAAAGGCTTAAATTGAAAAAAAAATAATAATAAAGTATCTCAATAATTTTTATATTGATTATATGTTGAAGTTACACTGTTTGGGAAATAATAGGTAAAATAAATTAATGAATTGAATTAATTAATTAATTTCACCTGTCCCATTTTAGTTTTTAAAGCATGACTACTAGAAAATTTGAAATTACATCTAAGGCTTGCTTTATATTTCTGTTGGACAAGGCTGCCCCAGACCTGCCCAGACTGGGAGTCCTTGGCTGTGGGTGCTGAGGGCCACTCCTTCTTCTTTTTCCCCCATTTATTAATTTACTCAGTGAACATTTATTGAGCACTAAAAGCCAGACACTGTTCTGGGAGCCAGCAAAACAGAGATGCAGGTAATATATAAACACATAAATGGATCACGTATAATTGTAATAAGGGTTATAAAAGAAACGAAAGAAGTGACCAAAGTGACTAAGGGTGGAGGGGAGAAGAGCTATTTATAACCTCTTTGCCCTTTCTTCTGCCTTTGTTGATATGAAAACATCTGCCATACTGTTTTCCTTTGGCCTCAAGATTTATAATGGCAGCTATGTCATAGACATCTTAAACTCTATGCTGTGTCAACCTAGCAAACTCCTATTCATTCTCCAAAACCCTGTTCATATTTCACTTTCTATCTAAGACTTTCTCGCCTCTTCAACAGAGTTAGTGTGCTACTTCTGTACCTTGTACAGATCACATTGTCATGCATATTCTATCTCATAAATATTCACATGCACTTGCTACACATGAAGTACTTTTCCAGAGGCTGGGAATCAATGATAAGACAGATGAAGTCCTTATCGCATGGAACTCACGATTGCCCTAAAATTTTTTCCTTGTCTGTCTCTTTCACTGGACCACAAGCTCCTCCAAAATTAGGAGTCTCCTTTGCCTCTGCATGCCCAGAATCCTTATGTTGCTGCCTGGCATATTGTGGGAGCACTGTAAATTTTTGATAAATGAATGAAAAAAAATGGAGGAAGGAAAAAGTCTGATGTGATGATGTTAGAGAGGGTGTTAGTAACTATATCAGTAACTACAAATTCCTGTCCCTGCCCCTTCCAGAGTCAGGAAACACAAACCCCTGTACCTCCTCACCTCTCCTGGCTCCTGCTGGCTAAAACCAATGACAGTGGCCAGTGTTACCTTAGCCGGGGAGCCAGAGCAGGCTGGCCACAGAGTCCAACTCCCACTGAAGCCTCCGCTGGCAGCTCAGAGCTGTGCTGTACTGGTAACTCTTTTCACTTTCTGAGCTTTAGGACTGTAGACAGGCCCAGCCTCTTAGCCCCATGGAGTCAGCTGTCCCTTAGGACCAGAACTTGCTAGATAGCCACCTGGCCAGAGGGAAAGACCTGAGTTTCAGAGGACTGGGGGCAGGAGGTGGGGAGGAAAGAGAGTCTTACTAATGACTTCATATTTATCAAGTGCTGCTAATCATTATAATTTATTAACTCCTAACTATATGCCAGGCGCTGTTCTAAGCATTTTACCCGTATTAACTCTTGTAATCCTTGCAACTCTATAAGTACTGGTGTTATACCCATTTTACAGATGGTAAAACTGAGGCACAGAATGGTTGTAACTTGGTTCAAATCACACAGACAATGAATGGCAGAGCTAGGATCAATATCCTAACTTCTAACCACGGCCTTTCTGTACAGTGTTGTATTTATTCACCTCCCTATTCATGCATGCTGGGGTTGTTTTTGGTTTATTGCTATAGCAAACATTACCACAGTACATGCTGCACTCTGCACGTGTGCAGGTACTCCTCCAGGGTTGCCAAATCAGAGGTGTCATTTTGACAGAGAGTGCCAAGTTGCCCTCCAAAAAGAGGCTGACCCACTCACACTCAGGAGGTGCCTTTCCCATGCCAGGTGTCCTGAAGAGCAGCAGAAGTTGCAGTAGATGGAGAGGACCAAAGAGCCAACCAAGTCCCCCATCAGACTCCTGCCTAGGGGCAGCTTCCCTGCAGAGCCACTCCTCCTTCCAGGGGCAAGGCTGTGACAGCTGTCCCCCAACAGCACCTGATGCTCATGGCTTTGCCCGCCTATCCCCTAAATTGGTGTCTGGCCAGTGGGGTATGGGACCCTATGACCTGAAGTCCCCACTACTAGCCAATGATAGTAGGTCTCTTGTGTGGCACCAGCTTCCAGCACTATAAAGCAGTGATACTAACACCGAATCATAGAGTCATGGGAGTTAAACGGAAGAGGTGTGTGTCCCCATGCACCTCACCTCATTAAATGGCAGTGAGAATTAAATAAGTGCCTCAAAGGGGGCATGCAGCAAAGGCCCGTGTTCTCCCCTCCTCCCTTCAAGCATGAACATTCATTCATTCATTCATTCATTCACTTGACCTTTATCCAGCACTTCCTTCTAGTTGGGTTTATTCTCTTGCTCCCCATATTTTAACCTGTTAGTTGTTCAACTCACTTCCACCTTCTCTGAGAGCAACACCGCTTTACTTTTCTCTCACTTCTCTGGCCTCCCGCTTCCCCTCCCTGCCACCCCCGTTTCCCCAATGCCCTGAGACCTGTGAGTTCCTTCACCCAGTCTACATTTCCCAGAAACAGATGCGGCAGCTTCACATTCAGGTGCCACCGCTGGAGATTACCATCATCCTGTTTTATATCTGGCCTCCTGAATAATTCAGGGCCCAGAAAGCAAGAGCATAGTAGTTAACATGAGGCGGAAGGGTAACCCCAGTTCCAACACAGCCCTATTGGTTTTATGATCTGATGTTGCCAAGTTTAAATGCACAACACCTGACCCTGTGTGCTTGGCTTGCATTTAAAATTGCTTTCCCTATTGAGACAATGAGTCTGAGCACCATCTAATACACAACAGGAGCTCTTTTCAGAAGCCAGTCTGTTAGTAAAATCCTTGAAAAGAAATGAAACAGAGGCACCTACAGTAATACCACGCCCTTGTCCTCTGGAATGTCGTGTGCAAAAATCAGGTGTCTATGATCAGAATTTTCTTTACCCATTGACTGATCTCCTCCACAGCAAACTCTGAGCTTCCAAGGCAGAGGGTCATCTGTGACCCCAGCCCCACCTAGGTCTTAGCACGGCATCTGGCAAAGGGGAGGCCTGCACTGGATTTGGGGCACTGCACCTCCCTCACATTACCTTTTCAGGAAGATAAGAAACTCATCTCTGAGAGAGCTCTGATGGATAGTTGCCATGAACATTTCAGGTCTAGGCTTCTTTGCCTTAGAGTGTGCCTGTCGGATACCAAATACTCTGTAAAGAAACATTTAAGTGCACCAGGTAATGTCTCTCACTGAAGCCATGCTGGAAATCTTTTTGTAAATTACACTAATTGATTTAGTCAAATACCTAGGATATCTGAATGTTTGTTTTCTTTCCCCCTCAAAAAAGATATTCTGCTGTTACAGGGCAAACATTTGAAAAGGTAGGAAGGAGTAGTTGGGTGTATTTTGGTTCTGTGAGATGCAGGTTGGAATGTAAGATGGGAATAGTTAGAGCTTTGAGCACATCAAAGCATTTCTCTGAACATAGATCCCTGGTGTGAACCTGATTCCCTGGTGAGAACCTGGATTTCTGGTAAGAATCTCATTCCCTGGCGAAAACATAGTTCTCTGGTGTGAACCTGGATCTCATGACAAGCTGGTTCCCTGGTGTGAACTTGGACCCCTGGTGAGAATCTGGCTCCCTCCTGTTGAACATGGCTCCTGCCTGGAAACTTGTCTACCTGATGCAGAACTAGTGATTGGGAAAGGTTTTTGCAGAAGTGAATGAATGCATGAATGCTGCCCGACGGTAGTTTTATTGGATAATATTTTGCAAAATATGCTCACTAAGAGACATAAAGAAGTATTGACTAAATTACAAATCCCCATGTTCCTGTGTATTTATGGGAACAGCATGCCAGCACCAAACCAGGGGAGTGGAGAAAGCTCTCTTTGGAGCACAGGAAAGAGAGAAATATTCCTTCAATTTCTTTGCTTAATTCTGTTTTTTAAAAACAGCTTTATTGACATATAATTCACATGCCATACAATTCACCCACTGAACGTGAGCAATTCAATGTTGTTTTAGTGTATTCGCAGGGATGTGCAACCATCACCATAACCAAATTTTAGAATAGATATGCCATCCCCAAAAAATAAACCTATACCTATTACCTGTCACTCTCTATTCTCTTAAGCGCTAAGCAACCACTAATCTATCCTCTGTTTCCATAGATTTGCCTCTTTTGGACATTTCACATAAATGGAATCATACAATATGTGGTCATTTGTGACTGGCTTCTTAGCATAACGTTTTCAAGGTTCATCCATGTTGTAGCATGTGTCTCTACTTCATTCCTTTTTCTTAGCAACTAATATTCTCCTGTATAGATATAGTACATTTTACTTATCCATTCATCAATTTTTTTTAGCTTCATTCTTCTTGCCAAGGTAGATGAAATTGTGGCTAGAAGCACAAGAATTCCCCTAGTTATCATGTTTCTTTTTGACTACATGCCCCTCACGTCACCATATTTTCTCTTTGTTGCACTATAGAGAATTTGCTTACCTTAGGGAGTAACCCAGGATAGCCTCCCCAAAACACACCCAATTCATAACAGAGCCCCCAAATGTTGGGCAGGCCACAGAAGGCAGTAAGAAAGGAATCACTTCAAATGGAAGTATAAATGTGAATGGGTTAAATAAGCATCTATGGGGCTAGCCTGGGACCCTAACCACCATTTATAACTTTACTTTCATGGGGACATGACCTCTAAATTCGAAATAATTATCTTTAAGGTTAACTTTCAGAAAAAGTATCTTATGATCTTCCTGCACAGTGTCTGCATTTTAAAGCTCAAATAAATAAATATATTCTATGTTTTGTCCAAACAGAAAAACAACTTAGCAGACTCTTCATAATGCATATTAAGGCTATTTTACAAAGTCAAATCTAGAAAAAGTGAATTTATTTTATTTGGCCTTCTTTAAAATAACCATCTTAAATAATTTTGGGTTTTTTCAGTGCCAAGTAGGAGCAGAACCTAGAAGCCTAAAATCTTTACCCATAGTCTAATCAGCCAGGTTTCTCATTATTTCAAGATCAATTGAAGATAAACTCAAATGGTCAGGTTTTTCAGGAGGAAAGAAGAGAACATTCATACAGGTTTCTAATCCCTGAAGATTCTACTTCTTTTGTTTGGGGTAAAAATGTTTCTTGCCATTTTTTCTGAAACTCGAATCATTTGCTGACTTTTTACATAATACAGAAGAATATTTGAACATTTCCGAACACCCTAGAAGACCAGCGATGGACCTCAGATGTGGAAACCAAGACCCAGAGAGGAGACGTGACTGGGCCAAGATCACATTTGGGTTCACAACCAGAACCAGAACTAGAACGAGTTTCCAAAATGAGAAAAGATTTGCTATTGCTGACTATTTTGGGGCTTGACTACACCTAGAATGCTTAAAGCATCACAAAAAGGATAGCATAACAAGCTTGAGCATACCACACGGGCAGAGCAGAGGGACTAGAAAGGTGGAAGAAGTGAAGAGGTAAAATCAATCATATGTATCAATCAAGTACCCGGTGCCAGGAATTGTGCTGGGTGTTTTGCATATACTATCTCATTTAATCCTCCCCAAATTTCTAGGTGGTAAAGGTTAGATAAAGGAACTGAGACTTGGAGGAACTAAATGCCCAGGTCACACAGCTACTAGTTAGTAGATCCAAGATTTGGACCTCCAAAACCCCAAGGCCTTCTTCAGTTTATCTACTTCTCTCAAGGGGGCTAGAAACCACATCAGCGCGGAAGCAAGATGTCAGGGCTGGAGAACAGAAGACCCCAGGAGATGTGACAATGACTCTCACACTTTTTAGAGCTCAGAAGAAGAGGTGTGAGAACTGCTGGGGAGCACAACAGTAGCAGGGAGACTTTCTAACAGCTGCTTTCTCTGTGGAACAGGTTGTTTTGTGAGATAGCACCTCCTTGTCCCTGGAGGCTTGTAAACAGAGGTTCAGAGATCACTTGGTGGGGGGCAGGGTGGAGGGAAGGCTCTAGTCTACACTATAAGGTAGACTAGAGGACCTTTTAGTGCCTCTTCAACTAAAAGTGGCAGATGAGACTTTAGCAGGGCCGTTATTCAGCTAGTATTCAAGAAAATGGCATTTCCTTTATGTGACAGCAATTTTTAGAATATTGACTTTTCTTTATGGGGCATTTCCCCCCACGAACTGACCCCAGTGAACACTGGGCTAAAATTGTACTGTTCTATGAGTCCTCTGGCAGGTAATAGTGTCACAGGTCCATAGCCCTCCCCCACAGAGCTCAGGGGTCCATGAGACTGTGACGAACATTCTGGGAATGAATGAATGAATGAATGAATGAATGAATGAACGAATGAATGGCTACATGATCAAGCAAGTGAGAGAAATGGTTAAGCTAAACAGAATTGACAAATTTCTTTGACATGAGATCTCCCAGAGCCTTTAATAAGTAACTCATGCTGACTCTATTCAGGGGATGGGGGGGGTGCAAGCAAAATTCCAAACTCTGTGGACCACAAAACCTCTTTTTTTCCCTCTAATAATTACATATTAGCATCTCAAGAGGCCTTAAAGTTCCTTGGGACACAGTTTAGGAAACAGAGGACTTTACCATTATGGGCTTTATAAACAGAGAGACTTGGGTTCAATTCTGTTTCCCCCTTCAGTTTTTTCATCCATGAAACAGAGACAGAATACCCATCTCTTCAGATTGCTGCAGGGATTCATGGAGATAATAGATGTAACATGCTGAGAGGGGGCCTGACACCTATGTAGGCAAGAAATATATATGTGGCTGGCATTTATTACCTCATAGGCATTAAGTGTATTACCTCATAAGGTCATTGTAAAGATTAAATGAAGTAAGATACGAAATAATGCGTGCAAAATACTTAGCATCTCGGGGGAGGCGGACTTGTAAAGGCCGACTTGCCTTTCTGCCTCTTCTTTCTGGGTGCTAGTAGCTAGCTAATAGCAGATTTCCTGTGCCGGGAAGGCATCAACTACTTAGAATATGGAGCATTTCCCATCTGCTCATGGCTGTTCTAAAGAAGGTGACATTCTAAGCTTCATCAGGCCCTTGAGTTTTTAAGTAATTGAAGTGCTAAAGTCTGAAGTGACTCACCCTGTGCTGTTTATTCTGGTCTCGTTTGCACAAAAGAAAGGAAAATCACCAGCTCTAACCACCCACTGTAAAATGTTAAAGATTAGAATAGCTAGAGAAAATACCAAAATAATTCCCTGAGCCCAGTTTGGCTCTTTCTTATTTGGGCGGGGTTGGAAAATATTTGTGGCAGATGCTGAGTCATCAATACAGTAGCCCCCCACACACACACACACACACTTATCACTATGTCCCTTGAAGGGGTGAGGAAGGGAAGGAAGGAGGGAGGAAGAGAGATGCCCTGAGCAACCCAGTCAGATTTACAGTCCACACTGGAAGCAAACAGGAAAATATGTTTTAAAAATCCGCCATTGTTGACTGAACACCTGCTATGTGTGAGGCACACTGTCAGGTATGTAGAGGAAACAGTTACGTCAGGGGCAGTACTCAGCTAATGATAATGATAATAATAATGTAAGCTCCCACATATTGAGCATCGACTACACACCAGGAACAGTGTTGGGCATTTTTTATTCTGTATCTCTAATATAATTCTTCAATGTAGGAATTATTATCTGCTTTTTAGGGAAGGCGAAGTGGACACATTTATTCCTTCATCCACCCAAAGGACTCTGGGCCCCCACAGTAGAGGCGCTGGGCTAGATCCTGAGAATGCACAGATGCACAGAACACAGGCTATCAGCTGAGTACAACAGTCAATGACTTTCCCAAGGTCACCAGCAAGCAGTGGGGGAGCAAGGATGTGAGCCCAGCTCGCTGCACAGCAGGCCTGTGCCCAGTCAGGGAGCTACCTTTGCACCAAGCCCCAGCCAGGCTCCCAGCCTCCCAAGGATGGGATATATGTAAAATGCACTCAGAGGCAGCCCTTGTGGTGCAGTGAGGCAGACTGAGAGCAGAGCCATGATTCTGTGCCAGAGTCAACAGCACGGCTAATTTATTTTAAACGAAAAACATTAAAAAGCATGAGTTGCACTATCTAGCAAAAAAATTTTTGTCTTTACCATCATGGGAGATTTTGCTGCAGAAATTACCATAGTATACGGTGCTGGGTTACCCCAAGGGCTTCTGTGCAGGCGCATGTATTAAGGACCTGTCTCAAGTCCCCTCTGCCAAGATCCAGAAGGGAAGCTGTTACTTAGCACGCCCTTGGGCCAGAGGGTGTGCCTCACAGCTCTGTAATAGGCATTGAGTCCCTACTATGTGCTCAGAGCTTTACCTGCATTATCTCATTTACTTCTCACAGCAAGCCTACAAGGCGATGCTGTCATGCTGTTTTACAGAAGAGAAATCTAAGGGTCAGAGAGGAGTTCCCTCCCCTGGAAGGGAGAGAACCTGGATCAGACCCAGCTCTGTCTGAAGTTAGAGCCTGGGCTCTTTCCAGGACATCAAGCTGTAGATTCCAAAGTGCTCTGGGGGAGTGGCACAGACAGAGAATGTTTAAACGTGTTCAGCGTAGCATGTGGGAAAGGGCAATCACTCAGGAGCTGAAGACTCAGGCTCGGGTCTGGCTTGACCATAACAAGCATCGTGTTGTAAAATAGACTGCTTAAGCACGCTGACCCTCATCTATTAAAATGTGTGTGTGCACGTGCATGGATTTCATAAATATATAAGAGCGAATCACAAGTTCATGATTCCTTTCTGCTTTGCGAGGAAAGGTGACCTGCAGAAAGAAGCCCAGCCTTACACACCTGAGAGCTTCCCAGAAACCACTGTACTTTTGTACCTTTCTCACTTTCCATCCTCTATACCCCGCCTTGATTTTGGGTAGACAAGTGTCAAAATGTACCGCATCTGTGCAAAAGCACCTTTTACTACATAAGAGCAGGAGCTCTCGACCAGCCAAACTAGCGTATTGACTTTGCTTTCCGCCGTGAAGCATCAGAGTGATGGCTGACGACCTTCCAGAGGCACTGGAAAGAGCTGGCCTCTACATCTTCTTCACAATGACTTGTGGCTAGTATACGGGCCTTTGGTCTATGCATATACCTACCTTTTCAATAGCTGTATAGATTCCTAAAAGGTTGTGACTAAATTGTATTTTGTTTAATTAAATTGTCTTCTAATTTACCCTGAAATTTGAGCTTGCAAAAATACATGCAATTGCAAATGGTCTGTGAGTCAACCCACTTGCCCAAGCCAGAAACCTGGGAGTTCTTCCCTCCCCCTAGCCCTCCAAACCAATTAATTTGTAAAGACTGTAGCTATTGATTTACCTCCTAAATCTCCTTTCCAGTTGCCCAGCTCTCTCCATCCCCACTGTTTCTCACATAAACTATTAAAACATCCCATACTGGTTCTCACTACCCCACCCCCACTCTCAGCTTAACCACCCACCTGTCTCACCTCCACTCTGGAGCCTGAGTGGTCTTCATTAATTTCTAATCTGGTCATGATCCTCGCCTCTTTAAAACCCTCCTGGGGTTCCCATCACTTTCTCAATAAAATTCAAACCCCACAGGATGGCATCTACAGCTATTTGATAATTTTAGCCGTTCCCATCTCTTCCCTCCCCAAGCACGCCACCCCATCCTCAGGCCAGGCCACTCTTTGGGGTGGCTCCTCAAACCCACCATGCTCTCAGTGTCTCCCATTTAGGTCTTTGCAAACACTGTTTGGAGCTCCTTCCTGTCTCTTCCTTGCCTAACATCTCCTCATTATTTAGGACATCTCTTACAGAAAGGGCACTTTCGATATCTTCTCCACCATGCCCCATGCAAATGGGTCCTGAAAGTCTGCTGTCTCTGGACCATAATAAATGACCTACTTTTCTCCCCTTCCAGCCTGGAGGCCACTTACAAATTGCCTTTCACCTCAGCATCCATAGAAGCCAGTCCATCAAAGGAATGAATGATCACTCATAAGGTCTCTTTAATGTATGACCCTCCTGATGACTTTTGATTGTTTGCCTTAGACATTACAAAATATTTAACTGTAGGAGCTAGGGACAGAGAAACAAAAGCTGTGCCAATCAGTGATCTGTGCCAATCAGTGAAGTTCACTTGTCTCTGAACATCATGTGAGTCAATGAGGAAATAAGGAATACCTTATACAAGTTTAGTGTACGTTTGACTTTTAAGTCATTGGATTAAGTGCAATAGACCTATACTCATTCAAAAGGAATTTTTTATAAGATTACTGTAAAAGCTACACATACATTAAAAACATTTTAGAAAATACATAATCACCCATAGTTTCACAACCCAAATTAACCACTAACACGTTGACTTAATTCCTTTCGATCTTTTTTCAGTGTAGGTTTAAGTGTTTTTTAAAATAATATTAATTTGAGATTATTTGCTATGTATCATTTTGCAAGCCACTTTTTTCCCTTCTGACATTAACATTTTCATGGTATTACATACACATCATTCAATAACTACATAAAACTCCAGTGTGTGGATGTTCCATAGATTTACATTCCTCTGCTGTTAGATGTTTACACTTTCTCTTCTGTTTCCTTATCCTGAATAATGCTGGGACACACATATTCCAAGATTTTCTTAAGGCAGATTCCCAGGAGCAGAATTACTGAGTCAAAGGCTAGGAACATTTCTAAGGCTCTTGATAAATGTGGCCACCTGTTTTCCAGTCAGTTGCCCCAATTTACATTCTCCTCAGAAGTATATAAGAATATCATTTTACCACACCTTGCCTCTCATGCAATTATTGTTTTAAAATGTCTATTCTATTTTGACCGGCTAGAAATCATTTTATACCATTTGGCTTTGTATCATGTGAATGAAGAATGAGACCAAGCATGTTGTGCATGTTTCCTTACGAGATATATTTCCTCATTTGTGAATTGCAGCAGAACATCATCTTCATTTATAAACACCTTAGTAGACAGAGAGAGCATGAGCCAGACACGCAATCTCATCCACTGCTCCTTGTGCCAGCTGTGTGACTCTGGGTGCATGTCTGTAGCTCCCCAGCTATCTGTAAAATTAGAATTCTAATCCTATCTTGCAAATTTGTTGTGAGGAGCAACTTTCACCTACCTGGCCAGCCCTTGGCATGCAGCAGACATGCAGTTTCTGTTCCCCTTTTCCCTCTTTCTGAGCCCAAGCTTTTTGTCATTGCCTCAAGGTGATCCTTTAAGCTCCTGTGACTTGGAGATCAGCAACACCAGCATTTCCTGGGAACTTGTTAGAAAAGCAGAGTCTTGGGCCCTTCCCCAGACCTATTGCATCATAATCTGCATTTTACCCACATCCCCAAGTAATTCAGATGCACAGTGAAATCTGAGAAGTCCTGCTTTAGGCTTTGAGATTTGAGGGTGATGGTTGTGTTCTCCCACCACAATAATGAGCACCAACCCAGGGAGAAAAGGGTAGATTATGAGCCTGGTGCCTGGAAATCCTGGCACACACCCCATTCTCACACAGCTTCTGCCAGCCCCAGAGAACAGGGAGCGAACAGATTGCCCCTATCTCTTTAGAAGTCGGCCCAGCAGTGTACAATCTCTGGGAAGGCAGCCCTCAGTCAGCAGCTCAGTGCTGTATTTTTTGCTTGAGCAAGTGCTACATCACAAGGATGAGTCAACCAGGGGTGCAGGTAAGAGGTTGTAGACTCGGCAGGATGTAGCAACTTGACCCGTATCATGCTGATGTTCTAATTTGTTGCTGGGGTCCCAGAGCTGCTGGCAGAGGCCTCAGTCAGGAGTTGGGGGAAAGAAGGTGCTAAAAGATGCATGGGAACTTTGCTGCGAACATCGTAGAATAGCAGCTGGTTAGGGATCAGGGAGGTGCATAAGCTTTCCAACAGTCACCCTGCTGCATAGATCCAGTCACCCTCTAAAAGAATAGCAGCAGCGCACTCACATGTTATCCTGTCATGTCTTGTTATTCTCTCAACCTGTGAGAAAGCCTGCAGGGGCAGGGAGCGAATGAGCATTTCAGGGCCTGTACCACTCAAGTATCCTACTTCACTAAACTTTTCATCTACCCTCTGATGAGGAACCCTATTTTCCAGTTGAATAAACCAAGGCTCAGAGAGATTGGCAGCTAGGACACTCAACCACTTGACAGATCGTGAAGCTGAAGTTGAAAATTTAAGATACCCAAAGTCCCAAAAAAGGATGCTGACAAGACTTGATCTAGGGCCTAGGCCGTTGGAATCCTAGGTCATGGTGTTGAGTTAAGACACTCGATAGCCACTGAGCATTACTCCCAGGCCTGGGAGTGATCTCATCCCTGTTGCCAGGCCCAGCCTCCAGTGGCTCAAAGAATAACCCCATTGGATCTCCACCACAGCTGACAGTTTAGCACACCAACTCCTGAACCATCATCATTCCCTTTTCATCTCTCAAACTTTCACCTCCTCTTATCCCTGCAAGTTCATTCAGAGCCTTCCCATTTTCAGACTTTTAAAAATTGCTTCTTGTTTTTCCAGTCTGACTTTTGTTTTGTTTTTGTTTTTTTCACCTTCAGTTCGTAAGGACCAATCTGTGCCACTCTGGCAGTGGCAGCCAGAGAAATCCTCCCAAATTAATATGCATTGGAGTTTCTCTCTGAGGGATGGTTCCCCAGCCTGCATCTTTGAGAGGCCTCCCCAGGGAGCCTCAGGAACCTGTTTGCATAGAAGAAGAGTAAGCATAATATGCACAGAGTATGTTTTAGAAGCTCCTTTGATGGGCTCAACATTTTACCCAACCTGAGCTTATACGATTACTTTGCTCAGCACATAGTTATCAAAATCTTTGAGCTGGATCTGAGAAGTCATGACATCTTCAGAAGCTGAGAGAGATAAAGTGCTTTGCCCAAAATTCACACAGCAAGTGACTGGCAGAGCCAAGACAGAACCCAAGTGACTGAGCCCAGTGTGCTGTCCTCTGTCACTCAGCTGCCTCCTTCTCTTCCCTTAGGGGTTCAAGGAACGCAGGTCTTAATTACAAATTGCATTGTTTCACCTGAGGTCAGTGTGGTTAAGAGGGGTGAGGTGACAGGAGTCAATTACATCCGGAGGTCAGCCTCATCCCATTCCTTGACTGTGCTGACATCTTGACTTGATTCTCTTCTTCCTGCTTTGAGAAGTGTATGAGTTTCCCGTTGTTGATATTAAAAATGACCACAAGCAGTGGCTTAAAACAACAGGAAAATATTGTCTTACAGTTCTGGAGGCCAGAAGTTCAAAATGAGCCTTACAGGGCTAAAGTCAAGGAGTCAACAGGGCTGGCTCCTTCTGGAAGCTCTAGGAGAAAATTCATTCTATGTTTTTTCTATCTTCTGGTGACTACTGGCATTCCTTGGCTGTGGCCACAGCACCCCAGTCTTTCTTCCATCATCACACTACCTTCCTTTCTTCTGTAGTCAGATCTTCCTCTGCTTTCCTTTGTGATTACATTTGGCCCACCTACATAATCCAGGATAATCTCCTCATCTCAAGAGCCTGTCATGATCATAGTTCTTTTTGCCAGTTAAGGTAATAGTCATAGGTTCCAGGGATTAGGATGTGAATATCTAAGGGGGCCATTATTCAGCTGGCCGGAGGGAGTAACAAGATGTAGTTAAAGAGTATGAACCCTAAAGACAAACATGGTTTCACATCCTAGGTCTGGTGCTTGCTAAATGCAAGACCTTGGGCACATGTTTCAGCCTTCCTAAGAGTCTGTTATTTCTTCTGCAAAACGGAAGTCACTTATCTCTCTTTCGGGGCTATTGTGAGGATCAGGCACAATTCTCATTGAACACCCAGCACTGCAGGTAGTTAATATAAGTGGCCAGGAGTGCTAGGGGATTTTGGAACTCTGCTTCTTCATTCTCAGGAGGGTCTGCCGGTCTGGTGCAGCCTCGCTGATTTTAAGAAGTCAGCAAATGCTATAAGGATGCAAGAGCCAGCAGATTGTACAAACAGATTGGACCTCTATTATCCTCAAAATTAAGTTTGCACCAGGTCCATTTGGAGTAGCTAGTAATGGAGAAGGCAAAGCACTGATCTATGGTAAAAGAATTCTGAGTAAGTGAGTTTGGGATAATGTAATATGCGTAATAGATGGAAGGAGTTGTATGCTCTGTCTGCCTCCCTGCTGAGAAACTCCAGCAGGTTGGATCTTCACTTTGATTTTTTTTTATTTATTGTTTAAAGAGATGTTTATTTCTCTTTAGATGGGGAATTTCACTTGGTAGGGAAAAAGAAAAAGGAAGAAAAAGCAGTCACCTCTGGTTTTCTAAAGTAGAAATTCTAGTTTAGAAAATCCCAGCTAAGGGCTGAATTTCCCTGTCACCTTACTAGAGCCCTTATCTTCATTAACAGCATTACTAACCTGCTGTTTTATGAGACTTGGGTGCCGGGTGTCACCTGGAAGGTAATGTGCCTCAGTCTTCAGTGCATGCACATAAATGTTTGGCAAGTGGATTTCTGGGGGAGAAAATCCTGATTGCCCATTTCCGTAGTGTCAACATTCCCGCCATGGCTGATTTCAAGCTATCAACCTGACCTCACTGAACACCGGTTGGGCGGGATAGGCAGTAGACTCTCCTGAGCTTATACAGGCTGGTTCCAGCAAACAGCTGCACCACCTGCATCTACATCCCTCTCTAGCAAGGTTCCCCAACCCCCAGGCCCAAACCAGTAATGGTCCTGTCCAGGACCTGTTAGGAACGAGGCTGTACAACAGGAGATGAGCGACAAGTGAGCGAGTGAAGCTTCATCTGTATTCGCAGCCGCTCCCCAGTGCTAGCATCACCACCTCAGCTCCACCGCAGATCATCAAGCATTAGATTCTCATAGGAGCACTGTTCCCTAGTGCCAAAAAGGATGGGGACCACTGCTGTGAGCATCGCTCCTCACACATGCCTTGCTCCACCGAGGGGCGTGCACTCCTGTGCGATCGCACACACTGTCCTTCAGCCCTGGAACCTTTCCATCTTCCATCGACCAAAATCGTATTTGTTCTTTGAGCCTGGACTCATAACATCCTTTAAGTGAAGTTATCCTCTCTCTGCTTCTCCACAGAACATGCTTACATTTTTATTTGGCATTTCTTTCACCCTTCCTTGTGAGATACCACTAAGTTTGTCTTTTCCTGTCATCTTGGCTTTGGAAGGACTAAGATGCCTTAGTCAAATCCCCCTAAGTAGCTGTGTAACTCAAAGCACTTGAGTTTCTCAACTGGTACGCAAGGCTACCAACCTACACACCATTTTCTTTTTAGGAGTTACCGTGAGGGTATGTACAGAGCACACAGTAGATGTTCAGTAAGTGGGGAGACCTTTCCTTGGGGAGCAGGACCAAGTCTCATTCCCATCATCTACCCTTACATTTCTGGTACTTAGAAGGTTCTCACTCAGCCAGGACTTGTTGAAAAGAGGCGAAATCTCTGACCATGTGTGATGCAAATGGAGATGAGGGGAGAGTACAACCTAAAAGGTCTGCAGCTTGCCTCAAATCTCACCCATATGGGATGAGCTTTAACAGTCTAAGAGATTCTAGCTCAATCTGGGTAGGGGGGATGTAGAAATAAAAGTGCAGATGGAGGGTTTTCATGGCGGCTCAATCTTGCAGGCTTCAAAGATAACTCGTAAATGCCAGAAGTGATGCATATAATTTAGAAGGCAGAAAGAAATATAGAAATATTAAGATATTTACCAGACCATGTGAGGGAGCAAGCTAAGCCTCAGATGCTGCTCATATTTTCATTAGTAGAGGCTGAGTAAACTTGAGCGGCTTGACGTCTAGTAGAAGCCTCGCATTTTCTTATTTGGGATCTGAGTGCAGTTGCCTCATTATACAGTGTAATGTTCTCCGATGGATGTTTGCTCCACCGGTGTCTGTGAGATGGAGAAATATGGGAGACGCAGGGAAAGTGGCAGCCCAGTAATTCCCTCTGCTGCAGCCTGTTGGGTTGGACCCCAAAGGGTGTGACTGACTCCTGATTGACGGGGACACCTGTATTCTGCCTCCTTTCCCTGTTTCACTTGAAGATTAAGGTTAGAAACTTCCAGATTCCGTGCACAAGGCTGAGACAGACCCAGCTGGGAGCTGCTAGAGATAGTTTATGGGGAGCCAGATGGAGTAACTCTACCAAAGGCTGGCTCTGACCGGTCAGTGAGGCTGGTGGACCACATGATGTCAGGGAGACAGGAGGAGTGGGGAGCTGCTGAGATCAGGTGCTTCAAGCGAGCTCAGTCCAAGGACACTGGCTGGATTAAGGCATTCATTCACTTAACTCACATGTTTATTCATTCTTTCCTCCAACAAATATTTATGGGGCACTTAACTCGGGCCAGGCATTGGCAACACAATCAGAAGCAAAATAAACATAGTACCTGCCCTCTAATACAGATGAAGTTTCACTCGCTCGCTCGCTCGCTTGCTTCCCTCTCACCTCCTGCTGTGTGGCCTCATTCATAACAGGCCACAGAGGTACCAGTCTGCGCCTCGGGGTTTAGGGGCCCCTGGTCTAAAGGCTCTAGGGGGTACATTCTTTTAGATGTGACATGTTTTTAAGGGCAAATTATTTGTATGGCCAACCTATATATTTGCTCGTAAGCCAGCAAAAGATAAAACTGGGACAATTTCTAAATAAAGTTTGAAATACCAGAGCAACCACAATAATAGCTTCTATCTATGTGATGTGGTAAAAGCCTGGTAGCTGAAAATTGGGCTGTTCCACATTAAAATTGTTAAGTACAAGGGGATATGAGCAGGGCATCAAAAGCATGTCTTAGAAGTCAGTTTTTTGAAACACTAAATTTTATTTATTGATTTTTATCTATTTTATTGTGGTAAGAACACTTAACAGGAGATAATCTTGACAATTTTTAAGTGTACAATGCAGTACCATTGACTGTACTCACAGTGTCATACAGATCTGTAGAACTTATTCATCTTGCTTAACCAAAGCCTTATGCTCTCTGACTGGGAACTCCCTATTTCCCCCTCCCCCGTCCCTGGCAACCACCCTCCCACTCTTCAATGCTATACGCTTGACTATTTTAGACAAGTATTTGCCTCTATGTGACTTATTTCACTTAACATAATATTCTCAAGGTCATCCATATTATTGCATATTGCAGAATTTCCATCTTTTTAAAAGCTAAATAATATTCCACTATATTTATAAACCACGTTTTCTTTATCTTTTCATCTATCGAGGGGCTCTTAGGTTGTTTTCACATCTCGATCTATTATGAATAATGCTGCAGTGAACATAAGAGTACTAATATTTGTTTAAGACCCTGATTTCAATTCTTTCAGATAAGTGCCCAGAAGTAGAATTGATGGATTATATAGTAGTTTTATATTTAATGTTCTGAGAAACCTCCATACTGTTTTCTATAGCAGCTTCACCATTTTATATTCCAACCAACACTTCTCTTTACTGCAGTACTTATCAGAAACTTTAATAAGCAAATATGCTTGTGGATCTCCAAGAGAGGAATATAAAATACAGGGCTTTATCAGCTTTTTAAAATTGCCAACTTTTTTTTAATCTCCCAAAATCACATCTGATGGGACCACTGTTCCCCAGAACATATTTTGAGAATTGCTGATTCAGGCTGGAAGCGTTTCCTAGGAGTACAAGGCAGGAGCTTCTAGGTTATGCTGTTCTCAATATCAGGTGATGCAAGGGACTGATGCAAGGGACACTCAGCACTATTTTACATTCCAACCAGCAGTGTGCAAGGGTTTCAATTTCTCCACATACTCACCAATACTTGTCTTTTGTGTTTTTGATGATAGCCATCCTGACAGAAGTGAGATGAGAGATCTCATCGTGGTTTTGATTTGCCTTCCCCTGATGATTAGTGATGTTGAGCATCTTTTCATATGCCTGCTGGCCATTTGTATGCCTTTTGAGAAACATTTGTTCGAGCCCTTAGCCTATTTTTAATTGGATTATTAGATTTTTCTGCTGTTGAGTATGGGAGTTTGCTTTTATTGCCAAACACCATACTTGGTGCTGAGGATGTGTAGATGAAGATGGTCTGGTTCCTCCTCTCGAGGAGCTGACCCTTCGGCCTTGCTTCTTGGCTCATTTATAATATAAGGTCTAATACTAATAAGTTCTAGCACACAGGAATGTTTTGAAGATTTGATGACATGCCACATATAAAAACCCTATGCAAATGAATTGTGGGCACAGACTTTAGATGTTTTTATCACCACTCGGCAGGTCACCTGCAACCTTAGTTTCCTCCATCTGTCAAACAAAAATAAGAATATTTGCTCTGTCTCTTTCAGACAGCTGTCATATGTTTTAAATGAGGTAACCAATAAGAATGTGCTAGAACACTATTGAAATGTAAACCACTGCCCACCACCTCTGTCCATCCTTTTTGCTCTAAATGAATCACTTGTGAACAGGGCTCTTCTGTGATTCACCTTTGTAAGCCTCTCTCCTCAGACCAGATAGACTGCCTGGCACATAGTCAGTGCTCAATAAATCCTGGATGAGTTGAATCAAATGCCACATCTGTTGTCACTATAAAATGAGCAGGGAAGGAATGATTAAACCCAGTTTACAGATGAGGAAACTGAGGCTCAGAGAGAGAAGAGCGGTCACGCTACTAGGAAGGAGCAGAGCAAGAACTAAGATCCCTGATATCTTGGCTTTCGATCCAGTGAGCTCTTCACTGCCACCCACTGGAATGACTGTCTCAGGATATATACTAAATACACAGATATAGATGATAAAGATATAGATGATACAGATACAGGTAATACAGATACAGATGATACAGATACAAGTACAGGTACAGATACAGATAGATACAGACAGATACATTGATGTTTCCTGGGGGCAAACCAGCCTGCTGACTCTGTGGCATTACTGATCTCTAGTTACTTATCCAGGGTCGGTTTAAAAGTAGTTTCTCCATTCTGGAGGTATCTGGATCACCTTGGAATTTCACCTGGGATCCAGTTTATTTCCATTCCCTCAGATCTTCACATTACCCCATCAGAGAGGCCAGAACCATGGAAGGATGTTCTGTCTCGATTGGGACACACAGCAGATTTGTAGAAAGGGGGAAAACAAACCCCCTCAGCCCCAAGGAGAGTCAAAGGACACACCTAAGTCTAAGATGTCTCTGTACCATAACGCGCCAGTGAGAAACCCCTTCCTGGAATAGCTTTGGGTGGCTGCCAGACCTGGATGCAAATCTCAGTGCTTGTTAGGCAAAAGGCTTCACCCTTCTGGATCTTAGTCTCCTGCCCATCAAAACAGAAACATTATTCACCTCATTGGATAGTATGAAAATTAAGATGTATTATGGATGCAGAGCAGGTAGTGTGGGTCTGGCATGTAGTTGGTATTTAGCTAGTGGTGGCCTCCCCTCTCCCCTCCTTCCTCCCAGAACAAATCACACCCAGGCTGCTGGCTCCTTCTACCTCTTCACAGGTCGTGAGAATTTACAAGGCAATACCAAACAAGTATTTCTATTTCCTGGGAAGGATGATGCTGTGACGCTGCTGTTTTGAGAGAAAAAAAAAAAAAATATATATATATATATATTAAAATGTAGTTCTCTTCCTTTCATCTCTGTTTGAGTCTTCAGGAGGACTCCTATGGCAATCCTGCATTTTTATGAGGCTGGTGGGCTTCATGACAGTGCCCGATTCCTGGAAACTCATCTACTATCCTGACCCTGAAAGTGTTTGATCTGAAATATCAATCATAGTTTAGTGTTGAGCTCCCTGTTTACAAGTAATTGCAGATACTCTTGGTGCCAAATCTGAACTGAGGTCTCAGAATGAGGTATCAGGGAATCCACATGGCCCAGAAAGGAATGAATGTTGTCAGCCCAATCTAATTGTCTCCTCCTGCCACCACCATCGTGGGAATGCTATGTCAAGAAACAGCACAGCCTGTGTGGCCCCAAACCTGCTGTGTGCTGGGAGAACTAATGGCAAGAAATGATGTCACTATCACCAGGCCAGAGTAGAAGTGTCAGGCTCCAACCAGGACTGAAAGGCCAGCCCCCTCCAGAAAGAGGCCAGTTGTACATATTGCCTGATCCCAGGGACTTCTGCAAATTTGAGTCACAGTTTTCCAAAATATGTTCAGATTGTTATAAATATTATTCCTATAGTCAAAAACTTAAGTGTTCAGCAGTCACATACGTTTATGATATGTCAAACACTTCTCTTTACTGTAGTACTTATCAGAACCTTTAATAAGAGAAAAATATAAAATACAGGGCTTTTTCAACTTTTTAAAATTGTAAACCTTATTTTTTTAATCTCCCAGAAGGGCATCTGATGGGACCACTGTTCCCCAGAACATATTTTTAGAACTGCTGTTCAGGCTGGAAGCATTTCCAAGGGGCACAAGGAATGAGCTTGTAGGATGTGCTGCTCTCAGTATCGGGTGATGCAAGGGACACTCAGGACCAGATATTGAGGGAAGGCTGAGAGGGATCAGTCACAAGGACTAGGGCCTGGCTAAACATCTGGTCTGCAGAACCAGGTTCAGTTTCCAGCAGGGAATCCAGTTGATAACTGCTAACCGAGGGTGGAGAGAGAAACTGCAAACCCCACAGAGCAAGGATTAAAAGAGAAGATACTGGATGGTGATTGGTGGAGAAAGAAGGTTCTGAATCAGTGAGGATGCTTTTGTTTGCAAGTGAGAAAACCCCAGTCAAATGCGCTTAAGTAAACTAGAGATCTTATTGGGTCCAGGTATTCTATTCAGCCTTCAGGCATAACTCAGCCCAGGGATCCAGTCCTGTCACCTGGACAAGGTTTTCTCCTCTCCATTCTGACTCTGTGTCCTTTGTGTTGACTCCATTCTTGGCCAGACTCTCTCTTCACAATGGCTGCTAGAAGTTCCCATTTCTACCTTCTTCCAGTTTCATGTCCAATGAAAATGAAAGCCACTTCTCCATTAGTGTGCACTTGGGCACACATGCACACTGAAATCGAGTTTTATAGACTATAATTAGCCTGACTTGGATCTCATGCTCCTCCCCGATCCAGCTGTGCTGGGAATGAAATTCACTGGTTGGTTTGGCCTCAGCCACGGGTGCCACCCTTGGGTAGAGTCTACTTCATCTGGAGTACATGGGCTGGGTAGGGGAGCTGATACCCCAAGAGGCAAATAGAAGGTGAATGGGTGTCAGGCAGTAGATACAATGAATGTTCACAATAGACTATCTTTCTGGCTACCACCAGGGATGGCATCAGCGGATCTTCACCTCCTGCCAAGATGTAGCCTCCTCATACTGTGCCAGGCTGGCCTCTCCTTGACTGAGTGACTAGACAAGGCACTTTTGTTACCTGCAGGTAACAAAAACATGATGACTAGAGCTAAACAAGGGAGGGATTGGTAGGGACTGACCAGAGAAATGATAGGCTACATTCTTCTGAAGTTTTGATATGTCATGAGATGAAAGACCAGACAATAATCAGACTTAGGAGAACATGAGTGAGTGCAGGGTCCCTTTTAAACCCAAGTCTCAGAGGTTTGGAAACCTAAGTCCTTCCTCCCCACTGGATCTGACCAATAGAAAATAGACACAAAGACTGAAATCAGATGTCAACCAAGTATCAACTTGATTCAAGGCCAGGTACATGGTTAGTGCCTTCCAAAATGCAAGGCTCCTTGGCATGAACCAGATTGGAGAACATGGCTTAGCTGAGCCTGAAATAGTGTCTCATAACCCTCGCCCTTAACCTAGACCTTGGAACCTGACCGGGGCAATCAAGCAGACCATGAAAACCCTACCCAAGCAGACACTGGCCTTGCCTGACACACTCAGAGCAAGTGACAAGCCACTCCCAGCTTGGATCCTACCCGAGGGTGTTCAACCTGCAGAAGCCGGGAGCAGAGGAGTGAGTCCCCAGGTCTTTCTTGTAATTTAGGGCAAACCCCAGAAAAAGAACAAATGTAGAGACTGTCACCCACTCCTGAAGTTCATTATTACCCCTCACAGTAAAGAGGTCAATGAAGGTCAGCCCCCGCCCTCAGTCAGATGAGCCACATTTCTCCAATTGGGTGGAATTAAAAAGGGGCTTGACCTCAGCATTCTCTGAGAGGGCAGAAGTGTTATGGAATTTCTTCCTCTATGGCGGCATGAGTGTGTGGGGAGAGAAAGAAACAGTTTCTCTGCATCATTTAAAGAGATCTGGTTGTTCTCATGTGGCTCCAATTAATCATATGGCTAAATATTGGGGCCTGGCTGGATCAGAGGGGTTGTTACCCAAAACAACCAAAAAATATGATTTGAGAAGGCACGTGGATACACACACAGACACGTGTATGTATATATGCACAAACTTATGTCATTATGTGCCAGAAATTGGGATAAGCTTTGGGGCCATAAAAATCCACTGCATGTAGTCCCTGCCCTCATGTTGCTTCCAGCCTAGAGCAGAAAACAGACACGGAAAGCATAGATTCTAACACAGCAGCATGATACATGCGCTGAGGGAGCTCCAGGTAAGGAAGGGCTGTGGCTGCGTAGAGAAGGGAGGACCTGTACCTCCATGCTTGAGTCAGGAAAGAGCTCAGAAAGGAGCTAAGACAAGTAAATGTCTCAGCCATGGAGGCTGGCCGCCACACCACTGGACCAGACAGATCCTGTCCGAGTGTTCTCTCCTATTATCTGAGCTCTGCTTGAGGATTTCCTCTCCCTCCATCCTGGCCAGGCCAAGCCCTCCATCCTATGGCATCAGTGCAAAGCTGCTTCAGCTGTCAGAAAGTGCTCATCTAAGCCCTCTGGCCTTTGCTTTCCCTAACAGCTGTCTTTTCTGGTTCTTTGGCCAAAAGAAGCTATTTTCTCCTCTTTAGTGCCTGTGAAGGTTCCGAGTTCATCGGAGCAGGCATGTGCCACCTTTTCTCTTGGAATCCAAGAACTATTCTTGGCACTTTTTTCTCTCTGATTTTTGAAGTGCTAATCCTCTGGGGAGACCTTAGGGTATAAGTTCCAAAAGCAAGGATTAAGCTAAATAAAACAGAAAGGAGAAATTTAAGTAACTGCATTTTTTAGGAAGAGAATAAGGAAACCACAATCACATCTTGCAATCACGTTTTCTTTCCATAGAAATGCTTAGCTAATTTTTTCAAACATATAAGTTAATGGAAGAATGGGACACTGTGTGCATAGTTTGCTTTACATGTTGTGCCTAGTCTGGCTGCCAAGTCCAGCTGGAGGCCTGCTGCACCCCTTAGTGGTACCCTAGAGAGGGGACTGACTGCTGGCCACACCCTGACCAGATAGGGAAAACAATCTCTCAAGGTGAGTGAGACATCTGGGCCCTGCACATAGTGCCCTCATCTCACACTTAATTTCTTCCTACTCTCAAATCCAATTCAGAATATTCCCTAGAGAGAAAACCATCCCTGCTTCTAGCAGCCCAGTGACCCCAAATGGCCCATTATCTCCCTCCAAAGCTCACTTCACAGAAGGAATCCACGACTGTCCCTGTGGGCAGTCAGTAAGCACTTTGTTATTGCAGACTGCAGACGTGGCCTCAACTATTCGTCTCTCACTGTGGAACCACGCCTGCCGGTTCTGCAGTGCTGGAGGGCTGCCGGGCCCTCCACGGAAAAGCAGTCTTCTCCCTTGAGGAAGATTGTCATTCATTCGTTCATTCATTCAACCAACTAATGTTTAATGGAAACCTACTATGGGCCAGGCACTGCTGGAGGCACAGAGGACATGTTAAGTAAGTAACAAAACAGACCAAAATCCATGCCCTCACTCCTTGGAGGAAACAGAAAATAACAAGACAAATAAGTAAAGTATTTAGTGTGGGAAATAAGTGCTAAGAAGAAAAGATAATTCAGGCAAAGAATATGTGCTGGGAGGTGAAATTTTCTATTAGGAGGCCAGAGTAGGCCACCTTGCGAAGGTGATGTTTTTGAGAAGGACCTGGAGGCAGTCTGGAAGCTATGGATCTGGGAGGAGTACTCCAGGCAGAGAGGACAGCAAGAGCAAAGACCCTGAGATGGGAGCCCACCCAGCGCGTCCAACGAACATCAGAGATGAGCTTGGCAGTTTACAGGGGCCAGATGGTGCAGGGCCTTATAATCATGGTAAGATTTTTGAGCAGAGGAGTAATGTCATTTCACAGGATCACTCTGACTGCTGTGCTGGGAATAACTCAAAGAGAGTGAGAGTGGACGCAAACAGGGAGATAGCCCTAATGAGGCTGTTGCCATAATCTGAGTCAGAGTGATAATGGCTTAGACCGGTTGTGGGGTAGTGAGAAGGGGTCATATTCTGAATCCCTTTTGAAGGCAGAGCAACAGAATCTCAACCAGACCAGATATGTGATGTAAGAGAAGTAAAAGGAGTTAGGGCTGACTCTGGAGCTTTTGCTCTGAGCAATGGAAGGATGGCGTTTCCATTTGCTAAGTAGGGAAGGACTGGAGGAAGGACTGATTTGGGAAGGATTGGAGGAGGGACCGGTTTGGGAAGGACTATTAGGAGCTCAGTTTGGGGCAAGCTTGAACGCCCAAGAGATCTGTAAGTGGGCAGTTGCGTGTACAAGTGTGGAAGTTAAGTGAGTGGACTAGGCAAGATTTATTTGTGAGTCCTCAGTATATAGATAGTTTTTAATCTCTGAAACTAGACAAGTTTCCGTAGGGATTGAGAGCTGAGTCAATAAAATCTTTTATAAATTGTTGCCTCTATGACAGGCCCTGTGATGGCTGCTTGACGTGCAGAGATGAGGCTCACATTCAGGTCTGAGAGGAGAAGGAGGAGAGGTGGAGCAGGGGCGGGGGCAGCAATATCAAAGGGATGCAATCATTCTTGATGGCAGGAAACTCAGGGCTTAGAAGGAAGGCGAACCCTGAATGGAGTGGGAATGTCATGGAAGGCCTTCTAAAGAGGAGGACCCCTGAGTTCTCTCTAAGGGTAAAAGGAGTTATTCGGGTGGAGATGGTGGGCAGGTACTCCGGGAAAAAGGAATAGCATGTGCAAAGGCAGGAAGTCGGCACAGAGCATGGGGCTGGAACAGGAAGTGCCTGTGGAAGAGGGAGATGGCGAGGCTAGAGGAGGTCAGATGGAAGACAGGTCTCAGATGTAATATTAGAGAATGTGGACTTTGTTCCGAGGTAAAGAGAGAAGGGCCAGACTATACTCATGAGAAGGTCATAGTCGCGTTCACTTTATTAGCAATCAGAATCTGGGACATATGACATGTATCCAGGTTGGCGGTGGTGGTCAAGGTACTTATGTGAAACAGTTTTTTACAAGGGAGAGGAGCCACCGATTTCTGAGCCTGCTGCCTCGTCCATGGCACAGTAACTGGTCCAGGAGCTAGAGGTGTGCTTTCCCACACTGGCGCCATCTTCAGGCCCAAGGGAAGGGGAGGGATCTTCAAATGTATCTATGCCGCTTCAAATGCATCTATGGTGCTAATGTCTGTTTTCTAGAGTAGGCAGTGAAGTCTCAGAGAGTTTATGTATCAAGTCCAATGTCACTCAGCACAAATATGGGATGCCAGGGTTTGAACGTGGGTTTGTGGGTGCTTCCCCTGATGAAGCATTTCTTAGTGAACATTTACCACCTGCCAAGAGCACACAGTTTACTGGGCATCTGATGATTAAACAAGTTGGCTAAGTGGTTCTCACGCCTCATCTGCAGTTGTCCTTTCCTTGACATGCTGTGGATCAAATTTGAATATTATCTTCCAAATCAATGCGCATTTTATTAGCAGGAAGCATTTAGAATGAGCCATTACACCATCATGGGGGGTTTTATTATTGGTCCTTAATAAATATTTTATGCTCAAAATGGTTATGAGCCCACAGTGTGGGGATGGTCCACCCGCTCACTCCTCTGCTCCCTCTGCCATAAAATTAACTGAGGTATTGTTTAACAGACTTATCATTTATCCTGCTTTTAACTGGCATGATGCCAGAAAAATAAAATAAGGCATATCAGAGGAAGTACAGAAGGCTTTTTAATGATAACAAAGTTAAATTGAAAGAGCAGTCCTTCCCACTGGCTTGTTATCATGAGCCCAGTCTCCAGGCAAGATAGTTAATGGTTAATGACATGGCCATGGCCGTGAAACCTGAATTCAAATTTATTTATTTGCTCTTCAGGAGAGCGATTATGCATTTTAAGTCCTCATGCATCCTCCCCTAACTGGGGTAGTGACATTTAAAGAGGCCTTTACTTGCCATTTCAGTTTTACCCCAAACAGCTTGGTGCACATGTCTTGCTTGCTGGCTGTGCCCATGCAGATGATGGATCCTTTGTCCCCCAGGGTGGAGAGCTCCCAGGAGAGGAGAGAGGAGGTTTCTCATGCTGGTGGGGCCTACACAAGCTGAAGATGACCACAAGAGCTAGCGATATGCAGGCAGTGTTATGGTCAGGCTACCATGTGCCAGTTGGTGGGACAGAGATGACAAAGTAAAGCCATTGCAGTGGGGGACCAAGAAGTCTGGTGGGAGAAGGATAGAATTACAGACTTGGATGACAGAAAAATAACAGCTAACATTTTACTGAATGCTCATCGTGCCTTGGGCATAGGACTGGTTTCTATGTGCCAACTCATTAACCCCTACAACAACTCTAATATTATTTCTAGTTTACTAACAAGGAAACCCAGTACCAAGAGGTTAAGCAATGTTCCCATTCTTTCCCTGTTCCCCATAGTTGTCTTAAACCGTAAGGGACATTTCATACATGCATGGGGACACCCCAGCCCACACACCCAAGGCCCAGACAATGCACTTTAGCTGGCCACCGCTTTGGAGCAAGGGCTGTGTACCCCAACATCATGTCCACCCTAGGGAAGATGGACCCACGGTGAGGGGCTCTTGGGTCCTGAAAGCTGGCTTGTAGTCATTCAGGTAGAGAGTTCCATGGTTCTGGAGACCCAGAGTATGGTCAAGAAGAAGAAACATGGCTTCTAGGTGGCACATTCTCTTGGTCCCTGTTGGGAAGGACACAGATGGAAAAGGGCCAGAGAAGCACTCTCTAAAGTGTGAGACCCAGAGCAGGCCCAGCGACAGAGCTGATGCTTGAACACAGGCTGTCTTCCACATGCTGAACCCACAGCTCTGTTATCTCTCAACAACAAAACATAAAATCCAAGTGGTGGATATAGATTTCCGGAATCCCGCCATGTTAGAGCAGACAGAGAGCTAGGTGTTTTAAAGAGCATCTAGTCTAACCCTGACCACTCTCACTTTCACTCTCTGCCCATTTTATAGATAAGGAAACTTAGGCTCAGAAAGCTTAAGTGGCCTTCTTATGAAGGTTGACAGACCCAAGACAAAAAAGCCAGGCTATCTCCCGCTCCACCCTGTCTCTCCTTATCCCTCTTGCCAGTTTTCTAGCAAGGGCTTTGATGTGTGTCACTGCAGGGGATAGCTCCCTCCGTGCATTTCACAGCATGTGTTCTAATGCTGAGACAGAGATTCCTACTCCCATCTGTGTGTCATGCCGTCAGGAGCCCTGGGTGGTGTCAGTGTGTTCCAATTAGCCTTCTGAATCATATTTGTTGTCTTAAAATATTTATATCCAACCACTTCCCACCTGCTAGAATTGAATTTTAGCCTCTTCCACATTTCCTCACTATCTCAAGCCCAAAGGAACACTCTTGACACTTGAGTTGTTCATGACATCAGGCACCACCAGCAAGCACAAGTGTTTTCTAATCAAGACTTAAGCAAGATGAATGATGCCAGGACCCAGGGCACCAAGGCCCTAGCACTTGGAACTTATTGCTTCTGACAATGGCACATTGCTTCCACTAGGAAGCCATTTGCAATTCTATTTATATTCCTCAGGGTGCCCCACACTCTTGTCTGGGAGACTCCAGCAGATAGCTGCAGGGACACCCCACAGGGAACCCTATGTACTTTTACCCTTCTTGGTGGACAGAGAAGGTTTGAGCATCTTTTGCTGCAGGTTACATTGACGTTCTTCCTCCATAAGTGTTAGTAATCATCACCCTCTAGTGTACCTTTAACCCACAGCATAGAATGGTAGAAAGAGCACAGTTTTCAAGTCATGATTTCTATCTAAGGTCTACCTCTTAGTACCTATGTGACCTAGATTCCATTATTTAACCTCTCCAAGCACCAGTTTCCTCATTTGTAGAATGGGGATGACAAAAGAATTATGGTAAAGATGAAATGAGCTGCTAAACCTGCTCACAGCTTTCGTGAGGCACCCAGTCTGCTTTTCATTGCTTCCTTAATCCTTTTGGTATATGTTAAGTGCCTTGTGGGGTATCTGGTACAAGGCAGGAATGTAATTCATGAGGTGAGGCAGGGCATGTGTAAGTGCCATGTTTTCACAAAGGAGGAAAGTGAGGTTTAGGGGAATTCAGTGACTGCCCAGCTCAGCCAGCAGGTAAGCTGAGGTGCCAGGACCTACACTCAGGAGGCTTAGCCACAGCTTCAGGAGTCTCTTCACTCATCCTCAGAGGAGCACACATCCCTGCACAAGGAAAACAGCATGCCTGAAAGGGTGTGTGGTTAGGTGACAACCTAAACCATGCCTTCTCTTCTTGGGAGTCTGAAATTGGACAGCTGAGAGTCCTGACCAGAATACCCTCCGATACTCAAAATGATGCCTGGGCAGCCTTCTCCTCCCCAACATATTACTTAATCTCGTGAATTATAATATGTATTTAAGTGCCAGGTCCAGTAAGATTTTGGCAAGATTTATATCAATAGTCTTCTTGTCCCTCATTCCCTCCAGACCATTAATCTCAGAGTCCCCTCACCATGTCCCAGGAGTGTGAGGAGGTGAGGGCAGCCATCCTTGGGGTGTAGTCTAGGGTCAAACAGCTGGGCTAGAGCTATGACCCTCCTTCTTAGCTGTATGACCTTGGGCAAGTCTTTTGACTTTCTGATCCTCAATTTCCCTTTGTGTATAATAAAGAAGATTATGTGTGTTCTCTGACTCAAAATAATCTTTTAATTATTGGGTTATAAGTCTATTTACTCTGATAACCTGCAAATCCCCTGAGGACATTTACATTTCTTAATGTAAAAAAAGTTGATGAACAGTAGCCATTTATAACATGGATTGAAAAATCTTAAAAACTGAAAGATATCAACCCAGCCACTATTATGATCATCATTCATAATAACAGTCATAATGTGATAAAGTTATTGGCAAGATGCTTTTCCATCTATTCCCTACCTTAATCTTGACAATTACTTTCTTCTGTATGATTATCTCAATAGTAAGAACCCTGAGGGCTAGAAAAAATAGTGGAATTGTTCCACGGTCATGCAGATACTTAGCAATGGAGCCACACCTGCACCTGCACAGGTCTGTATGATTCCAAACAGGCTCTGTGACTTTTTCTTCCTCACACTGCAGTCATTCAGGGATTTAAGGCTGCACAGAGGCTGCTTTCTGCCAGCTGCCTGTGCTCAGGAAGGTTGGGGTTGTGGCTGACATCTTGGTTTTTAAATTTTCTTTCTATTTTAATAAATAATATGTCACAATTCAGGCAAGCCAGCTGAATAATAAGTTGTCAAGCCCGAAGCCTGACTTAGCTTGTTCCCACATTTGTCTTCCTACCACCTACCTCTCTTTCTCAGTCCGATCTCCACACATCTTGCTGAGCTCCAGATATTTCTGCCTGGATGCTGTCATCATTCCCTGAGAAGTAGCACACCTTAACTTTTTGTCTTTCCCAAAAGTTTTCCACTCATCCTACTGTGATAGGCTTTGCAGCTTGGCGTGCTAGCGAGGGGAAAGCTGGCAGCCCTGAGGGCTCCACTGAGACACCCCGGAAGCTGGATTTCACCACATATCCTACCCCCAGCACTTGGCCCCTTTGACTCTGGTTTTGGTTTTTCAGTGTAATAGGGCTGGGCTGCAGTATTTTCAGTTGGCAACAGGAGCTCCCAAATAACAGATTTGTATTCCCATCTGAAAACTTTAAGGCTTAGGTTTGTACATAACAAAAAGGTTTTCTACTTTCCAGTGCTTAAATATAAGATTTCGTGTAAAGATGCCAAAAAAAAAAAAAAAAAACATTTTAGAAAAGCTCTACACATGGAAGTTTACAGGTGCTGTATTTTTTCCTACATAACAATAATCATCGTAATGGATGGTATTCATATGAACCTCTTCAGCTTAGTGAGGAATTTCACATCTATCTTCTCATTTGATCATCACAATTCTATGACAGCAATAAGGGCAAGTATCAATATACCCATTATTTGAATGAGGAAACCAAGGCATAGGCAACATTCAATGAAAACGCAAGGGGAGGAGGGGCTGATTCTGACTATAGAGATCGGCAACAGCTTCGTGGTAACAACAGCAGTAGATGTGAGTCTTGGAAAATGAGGGATGTGCAGATAAGTGGAGGTAGTGATTCCAGCTTTATGGAACTGCATGAATGAAGTCAGTAGCCTTGGGAAGTTTGTGGTGTGCATTGAGTTAGAGGCTGGTGCCCAGTGACAGTGGGTCTTAAGTAGCACCTTCTACCTGCCAAGGCATTTAGTATCTCTTGTCTTATGGTGGGCTCCCCAGAAGCAGATCCTGAGAAAGGATTCATGTGAATGTAATTGTCCGACAGTGGAGCAAAGGTGTAATGGCTCCCGTAATGAAGAGGTATCTTAAGACCGACAAACGAAGCAGCAACTCCATAGAATATAACAATTTATTAT
Organism: Eidolon dupreanum; assembly: GCA_028627145.1. Taxonomy (NCBI): domain Eukaryota; kingdom Metazoa; phylum Chordata; class Mammalia; order Chiroptera; family Pteropodidae; genus Eidolon; species Eidolon dupreanum. The sequence continues at coordinate 78,413,065 of CM053506.1, read as the reverse complement.
AGGATAATTTACTTATGGACAGATTGCGTCAGAGTGGAAGAGACAACCCAGCAATTTTGCAGATTATTCCTCACTACCAGACCCCTGCCCTGTTACAGTTCCTTTTTATAGTATAACTTGGGTACTAATGATTGACAAGACAAAAGGACAAAGAATGCAGTAGCGTCAGGGGCCATACCTCCTAGTGGTCTTGTGATAGATGCTGGCTTATAGTTGACACTATTACCAGTTTGATACCTATCTTGGTCGTCATGCCATTCCAGCTGTTGTTAACAAAAATATTAATGGTTATATCTTAAGGAACACAGATAATCATCAACTAGAAGGCTTTGATAGGCTTGCTAAGAACAGTTTAGTTGATCAAAGGTCAGAGCATGAAGCAAATCTGGGACACAGAGATGGAGTTGTCGTTCCTCACCTGGAGCATTTTTGGAGCTCCAGTGGTGCAGTTGGTTAGCACACAGTATTTACATGAGAGATGGAGTTGGTTTTGTTCACATCTACATCTAGAGAGTGATTTATTAGGAAGTATTCACAGGAAAAATCAGTAGTGAATCAGCACCTGGGAGATGGCCAAGCCAAGCAAGATGACCAAACAAAGTCCCCAAGATGCAAATTTTACTCAGTCCCACCAGGTGTTCTGGAAAGAGCATAGACCTGTGGGACCCCAAGCATGGTTCTGGACCAGCAGCACTGGCATTTACCGGAGAACTTGCGGGAAAGGCAGAATCTCAACTCCAGCGCAGGCTCTGAATTAGATCCCCAGGTCTTTTTATAGTGATCCAGATCACATCTCAGAGTTGTCCCAGTGAGCAAACGGAGAACTGAATGTAGTATGTACACACCCTGCACCTGTCAGTCATTGGTTAAGAGTGGCTCCCCACGGGGGATGTAAATTCCCAAGAACTTCTGGCTTTCCATGTGGCAGGTGCATATTTCAGCCGGCAGAGAACAGCCCTCCAACAAAGAGGCTGGCCCTTGGGACTGAAAATACAACAGGCCAGGAGCCACATGCAGGAAAATTGTGAAGTCTCCAGGGTGTGTGAACAGAGCTTTGTAGGGTCTAGTCACCCAAACAGCCCAATGCAAGCACAGATGCATGTCTACATCCTTTAGCCCAGCACCTGTCAGCACAAAATCTCTTGGGCAGTCAACAGGGGAGGATCTTGAGGCTGTGGTGAAAGGGTCCACCGCAAACTAAGTCACTAATCTCCAGATTCTTTCTGGGGAAAGTTTTATTACTTTCTGATACTTATCAGGTGTTAACAAAGGGTTCTAAGTAAAGTAGGGTTTCCTCTCTTTAAATAAACAGATAAAACATCTTTGTAATTAGAACATTAACATGTAAATGGATACCATTCATAGATTTTCAAATGAGTTGGTTCTATCAAATGGGTTTAACTTTTCCCTGAAACCTAGGGTGAACTCCTCAGTTGCTTAGCCAACTCCCACCTTGTAAACCACTGTGATGAGCAAAGGCCGACTCAGGAAAAAGAAAAATATGTTAGGACAGAGGGTTTTTTTTTCCCTATTTAGTCCAAAAATAGTTGTAGAGAATCCCATGGCAAGAAAAGGATTAAAAAAAAAAGACGTCCCAGTCAGCCATGTGATCACAAAGGCTAACAACTGATATTCTACTGTGTATTCATTACGTTAAATAATTTTGCCCAACTGTAGGCTAATGTAAGTGTTCTGAGCGCATGTAAGGTATGCTAAGCTAAGCTGTGATGTTCTGTAGGTTAGGTGTATTAAATGCATTTTCGACTTACGATATTTTCAACTTATGATGGGGTTATCAAGACATAACCCCACTGTAAGTCGAGGAGTATCTATATATACAACTGGAACCTATTGCCGCAATCAAGAAAATACAATCATCTCTCAGTGTCCAGGGAGGATTGGTTACAGGACCCTCATGGATACTAAAATCTGCTGATGCTCAAGTCCCTTATATAAAATGATGTAGTATTTACATATAAGCTATGCACATCCTCCCATATACTTTAAATCATCTCTAAATTACTTGTGATACTTAATACAATGTAAATGCTATGTAAATAATTATGCTGTATTGTTTAGAGAATAATGACAAGAAAAGTGTCTGTACATGTTCAGTACAGATGCAACCATAACTACATGGTACATGTCAACAATAACATAACATTTTTAAGAATATTTTCCATCTGCAGTTGGTTTAAATTCAGGGATGCAGAACCTGCAGATATGGATGACCAATTGTAAATGTTTCTATCACCTCCCAAAATTTCCTCAGGTTCTTTTATAATCCATTCCTCCTTCCATCTGCATCCCTTGGAAACACTTGTCTGATTTCTGTCACTATACATTAGTTTGCATTTTCTAGAATTTTATAGAAATGGAATCATACAGTATGTGCTCTTTTTGTCTGACTTCTTTGAGTATAATAATTCTCAGACTCTCCATACTATTGTACTTATCAACTCTATACTTGTTCTCGTAGCTTTTTTGTAAAGTCCTTACAATCTCTACGCAGATAATTATATCTATGAATAAAGTCAGTATTACTTCTTCCTTTCCAATTTATATGTCTTTTATTTATTAATTTGTCTTATTGCTCTAGCTAAGACTTCCATTACAATATTGAATAGAAGTGGTAAGAGCAGATATTCCTGCCTTGTCCTTGATCTTAAGAGAAAATCATTCACTTTCACCATTATTATTCAAGTCTTCTATATCTTTTTCTGTCTACATGTTGTACTCATTATTGGGAGAGGAGTGTTGTTATCCCCAGCAGTTACTGTGGCTGTCTATTTCTCTTTCTGTTCTATCAGGTTTTGCTTTATGTATTTTGAAGCTCTGCTGTTAAATGTGTAAACATTTATTATTATTATGTCTTCTTGGTGACTTGACTTCTTTGTCATTATGAAATGCATATTTTTGTCCCTGGTAATATTCCCTGGCACCCTAGTTCAGTCTCTTTGTTTCCTGTTTTTATTGGTTGTTTTATAGCATGGTTTCTCAGTTCTAGTTTTAGGCTAGATAATTACTTGTCATCGGATGCTGTCCTGTGCAGTGAAGGGTGTTTAACAGCATCCCTGACCTCTACCCACTAGATGCCAGTAGAATCCCTCTTCACACTGTGACAGATAGTCCCAGGACAGGCACTCTAGAACCACAGCTTAGAGTTTATAATATCAATCTTTAATTTAATGCAATCTAGCTTTAAGCAAATATTATACCACTTCATGTATAAGAAACTTACAAAAGTATACTTAACATCTCCTCCAACCCTTCTTAGTGCTATCTTTGTCATACATTTTACTTCTATATGTGCTATGAACCCCATGATACATCATTATTTTTACTTTTTAAACATAATCTTTTAAAGAGATTTTTAAATAAGAAAAATACTTATATTTACTCACATATCCCTTATATAAACTCAAGTATCCATCTAGTATCATTTTATTTTCTGCTTAAAGGACTTATTTTAACATTTCATGTGGTAGTTGCCTGCTAGTGATGAATTCTGTCATCATTTGTGTGTTTGAAAAATCTTTGGTTCACCTGTGATTTTGAAATATGTTTTCAATAGATCTAGAATTCTAAGTTAACAGTTACTTTCCTTTAGTTCTTTAAAGCTATAACTACACTGCCTTTTGGGTTTTATTGTTTCTGAGAAGTCTGCTTTCATATTAATCTTTTTTCTTCTGTATAGAATGTGTCTTTTTCTCTGACTTTACCTGAGATTTTTCTCTTTATTACTACTTTTCTGCTATTTGATTATGATGTGCTTTGATGTGTTTCTTATGTTTGTGGCTTATTGATTTCTTTGCATCTCTGAGTTTGAAATTTACATCAAATTTTTAAAATTCTGGACTTTATCACTTCAGATATATTTTCTCCCCTCTCCTTCCTTCTTCTAAGATTCTAATTACATCAACAGTAGGTCATTTGATATCATCCCACAGCTCACTGATACCCCATTATTTTTATTTTGTCTTTTCTCTCTGTTTCATACTGGGTAGCTTCTATTGCTATGTCTTCAGGTTCATTGATCTTTTCTTCTGCAGTGTCTAATTGCTATTAATTTTAGCCACTCTATTTTTCAACTCTTAAATTTTACTTTGGGTCTTCTTGATATCTTCCATGTTTCTCATCATGCTCACTCTCCTACCTTGTTGAACGAATGGTATATGTTTCTAACAGCTATTTTAATATCTTTATCCACTAATCTGATCATCTCTTTCATTTTTGGATATATTTTTTATTGACTTTTCTCATTACTATAGCTCATAACTGGGTCCATTTCTTTCAATGCCTGAAAATTTTTGACTGCACTTCAGGCATTGCGAACTTTATGGTGTTGGGTGTTGTCATTTTTCAATTCTTTTAATGTCTGGAGGTTTTGCTCTGGGTTGCAGTTAAATTACTTGGAAACAATTTTGATGAGCAGGAGTCAGCAAACTGCATCTGCGTGCAAAATCCAGCCCATTTTCTGTTTTTGTAAATGAAGTTTTAATGGAACACAGCTACAAGTTCCATCCATTCAATTATGTATGGTCTATGGCTACTTTTGCATGACAATAGGAGACTTAAGTAATGGAGACAGAAACCATATGGCATTCAGAACCTAAAATATTTATTACTGGCCCTTTGCAGTATATTTGCAAACCTCTGCTTCAGAGGATTGCTTTTACATTTTATTAGGTGGGTCCAGAACAGCCCTAGTCTATGGCTAATTTTTCTCCACTTCTGAGGATTCTGCTTGGTACCTTGTGTATTGCAAAGTTATTGTTCTCTGGCTGATAGAAACACATAGTATTCCTGGTCCTGTATGATCACTTGGGATTGTTCCGCCTGCTGTGGTTCTTTCTCTCAGCCTTGGTAGTTCCCTCGCACACATGCACTCATCAGTACTTACCAAAGACTCGAGGGAGACTTTCTACAGACTTCTGGAGCTCTTTCTCTATACAGCCCTATCTCTTAGATTTTCAACACCATGAATTCTAGCTGTTTGCCCTTCCTAAATTTTCAACTGTCACCTCAACTCAGGGAGACTAACAGGCTCTGTTAGGATTCTTCTTCTCTTGACCACAGTTTAGAAATTCTTTTGGCAGTAATATGAGGCAGTTGTGGAGTTCACCTTGCTTGTTGCCCTTCTTTTAGGGAGCACTGCCCTGTATTGGCTGAAAAGTGTTCTAGGCTTTTTATTTAAACTAAAGAATTTACTGTTTGAGCCAGGTTGAGTTGGTTTTTCTGTTATGTGCAGCCGCATACTCCCTAACTGATATCGTCATCCAAGAGGATAGGCCGCCAGTTTTATGGAGAATGTATTTGAACCCTGGAAAGCTATTTCATGAAGGAGATAGTGGAACAAACTAACAAAGCCCATTCAGAAAGTGAAAACAACATACTGCTCTAGGAAGGGGATATTTCAAAATAACAGTCAATTTTTACAAATGCCAGTGGGCGGCATTACAGACAAGGCATGTTTAGTTTGATTTGCATTTAGACTTTTGTTTTCACTATTTTGTCTTCTTTTAATAAGAGATTTCAAAGAAAGTGCCAGAAGACTAGAACTGAATAAATCTTTGGGGCAAATTTCTCTCTGTTATTGATACTGTTAAGAGGAGTGGTGGGAGTTGATTGCTCCTGATGTATTTAACAAACTTTCTAGGCCTAATGAATATACCACATTTGCTTATATTAAGCTGGTGCTAAATCCATGTAAATCTGTATCATTCTCCTATGGGTGATAAGTTCTGGAAGCTTCATATCCACAGTTGAAATAGAACTGCCTTTTATTGTCCTACACTTACTGTTGAATTGGAGCAAACTCAGCAAGTCCAGAGGTCACATTGATCAATATTGAGGTAGAATTAGTAGGTCTGATGGTGGTACTGGATACTTACCACAGAGAGGCCAGAGGCAGGTGGGATGCAGAGAGGTATGTAAAAAGGGTAACGAAGGATGAATGTTGAGGACAGGACCTCAAGAGACATTTGAAGCTTTAAATTAAAAAGGGTCAGAGCAAGCAACAGGGAACAGGGTTAAAGGTCACAAAAATCAGCAGATAGGGCAGCCATATTTAGGATGTCTATTGTGAAGGACACAGAGGACCAGAAATTTGATATGTTTAGGGACTGACCACATGTCATGGAGAAAGTTCTATTTTAAAGGCATAGGACTTGGGAGCCTGGTTCTTCCCTCCAGAATCTCAGACATCAGCATTTTTAGGAAATTTAGGGCATTCCTGACTTTCCCCACTTCCAGCACCTTCTCTCACAAGCAAGGGATGTCTAGATTGATATGTTCCAGGCAGAGAGTTTTTACAGTGGATACTTAGGAGGAAAAGTTCTTCAGTGTTAACATAAAGGTTGATGAGATATTGAGCTTGGAAGCAGGACACCTTGATTCTGCTTTTATACCATCTGAGTCATCAGGTAGGCAAATGGATTTGGACAAGTAACTTTAAACTCAATGTCTCCTGATACATTAATTCTTCCTTTCTAAAATAAAGGGGTTGAGCCACATGGCTCAACTCAATGTGCCAGTTGCCATTAGAGACATTTCACAAACAATGCTCAAATCTTCAAAATAGCCTATGACATGGACATTGTCATTATCAGCTTAATTTGTCTGATGAAAAAACTGAAGCTCAGAGAGTTTAAGGATGTACCCAAATTTGCACAGCTAGGAAGTGAGTGAGCCAGGAATCCATGCCAGGTCTCAACTCGAAAACCATGGGCTCCCTTCAACCTCTAACCAATTATGATTTTGCAAAGTATGACTGAGCATATGCAGTTAGAATGCAAGCTTTGAAATTTGATATAATCCACAAGAAAATGGACTAGGAGGGTGTGAGGGTGTCCTGTTTATCCATCACCGCTCTAACCAAGGCTCAGTGGACAATTGCTGATGGAAGATTATCATGAATCCGATAAATGCTCATTCAGATTTTGATATAAAAACAGATATAGAGCCTGTGGATTTTTGTGGGGTTTTTTTTTGAGTAAATAGTTTGAAATTACCTGTGTTATCAAAAACTTTGGGGGATTTCAGTAGGTAAAGAAAATCTATTTAAAATCAGTATTCTTTTTCTAAAATTAAGGGCTCTGAAGTTAAGCATTCCTTTCATGCATCAGCAACTTTGGAGTCCAGCAATTAATTATTGTAATGTTAAAGGTCTTTCATGTTTATGATACACACTTGCATTCTGCAGTCCTATTATGAATTGTAATTTTTTTCATTAACTCCGTTTATATTCATTATTTGCATTCTATTATGTCTTAGTTGATCATTTAGGTAACATTTAAAAGTAATAAAACTTTTTTATTAAAATCATTCTATGATTCTAACATTTTCACTAAGGTTAACAAGCACTGTTTTGCGAAGGGGGAAAAATAAAGTTCGTTTCCATTAAACCAGGTACAGTTGACCTTGAATAACACAGGGGTTAAAGATGCCAACCCCTACACAGTTGAAAATCTATGTATAACTTTTGACCCCCAAAAAACTTAACTACGAATAGCCTATTGTTGACCAGAAGCCTTGCCAATAACGTAAACAGTCGAGAAAGAAAGAAAGAAAGAAAGAAAGAAAGAAAGAAAGAAAGAAAGAAAGAGAAAGAAAAAGAAAGAAAGCTAGCTAAATATAATGTTAAGAAAATTTTAAGGAAGAGAAAATACATTTATGGTATTTATTGAAAAGACTCCACACATAAGTAGACCTGTGCAGTTCAAACCTGTGTTGTTCAAGGGTTAATTAAGTTTTGAAAACCCAGTGTGTAGTGGTTACGCTTTGGAGTAAGGAAGCAAGTGGGCTTCAAATCTGAGCTCTGCCTCTTATTAGGTATGTGGCCTTGAGCATGTTAGTTTCACCTCTCCAAACATCAGTTTCTTGATCTGTAAAATAGGGATGATGAAAATAATAGCTACTTCATTATTAATAAAATTTGTGAAATGTTTGAGTGAATGAACCAAAGAAGCAATGAAAATTCACCAGTACACTCATGAATCAAATATAAAACATTAATCTCCTTTAAGAAAAAATCAACAGGAAACTGTCACATTGATAAGAGCATTGCTAGAAACTTGGGCTAGTTGAAAGAGAATAAATTTATGACTTCTAGAACAGTAGCTTGTCATTGTATGCTTCACAGTGTAAAGAGCAGAGAGCCTGCAACTCATCCATTTAAGTACAATGTCTCAGGGGGAAAAAAATGACAAGGATCTCAAGGAGATAATTTCAAAATTGCCACTGTTTCTTTTGTTACTGTCTATATTGATATTGTCTTGTCCATTATGATAGAGAGAGACTTCTTGAATTTCAAATGTGTACTCAGCAGAGGCAGGGAAGAGAGCGAAGTACTAAATAAGGACAAATTAAAATTATTTTCAGCTAATTATATTCTTTCATAATTAAGACACTGATTTTCTTGACAAGTAGTTCAGCCCAATCTGGCACCCCCTGGTAACATGAGCTGGAAAAAGTTTCAGATCATAGAATGATGATGATGATGATGATGATGATGATGATGATGATGATGACTGATGATGATGATGATGATGACGATGATGATAACAACAACAACAACAACATCCAGACATTAAGCAGTGCTTCCAAGTCACACAACACTTTCCTACTTACCTCATTTGGTTTTTACAAGGACCTTGAGAGGAAAGTAAGAGAGTCAACAGTAACTCCAGGTGCTCAGGTCAAAAATCTTGGCTTCCTCTTTTTAACAAAGCCCACATCTAACCTTCCAGCAAGTACTGTTAACAGTTTCTTCAAAATATGTGTAGACTCTGACCCCTTCTCTACCACTGCCTCCCTGCTCCAGGCTACCATCATTCCTTGCCTAGATGAATGTAGCAGCCCTCTCACTATCTCCCTGTTTATGCCTTCGGCCTGAAATAGTTCATTCTCAACCCAATAGTCACTCTGGGGTCCTTTAAAACAATGCTCCACAATCTTTTTGGCACCAGGGACCAGAGCTCCTATGAGAATCTAACACCCAGTGATCTGAGGTGGAGCTGAGGTGGTGATGCTAGTGCTAGGGAGCAACTGCAGATACAGATTAAGCTTCGCTTGCTCACCCACCACTCACCTCTGCAAACCAGTACTGGTCCGCAGCCCGGGGGTTGGGGACCCCTGCTTTAAAATACAAAGCAGATCCTGTCACTTTTTTGCTCAAAACCATCCAGTAGTTTTCCATCCCATCTGGATTGAACATCAGTGTCACTAGAAGGCTCTACGCAATCTGGTCACGATTATCGTCTAATCTCAGTTCCTGCCACAGACCCACTCACTTGGCTTCAGTCACACTGGCTTTTTTGCTGTTCCTAGAACAGGTTTGAAATCTGTTTTTGTTTTCTTTTTCCCAATGTTATGTCTTTAGCATTTAGAACTATGCTTGGCTCAATAAATGTTTGTCTAATGTAGTGATTTAAAAAAAAAAAAAATTAACTTTGGAATCAGACCACATGGGTTTGCATTTCAGATCTGCCTCTTGCTGTGAGACCTAATTGGTCACCTTACCTGTACAGTGAAGATAATAGAAGTACCTATTGCCTAGGTATCCCCCCAAAAGAAATGTCCGTATCCTCACCCCTGGTACCCATGAATGTGACCTGATTTGGAAATAGTCTTTGCAGATGCAATTGAGTTCAGGATCTCAGAATGATATCATTCTGGATTTAGAGTGAATCCTAAATCCAATGGCTGGTATCCTCGAGGGAAAGGAAAGGAATATTTGAGACAGGGAGGAAGACCATGGAGGCAGAGCGTGGAGTGATGCTGCCACAAGCCAAGGAATGCCAGTAGCCACCGAAAGTGGGAAGAGGCAAAGATGGACTCTCGTTTGATCCTTTGGAGAGATCTTGGCCCTGCCAACACCTTGATTTCAGATTTCCGGCCTCCAGAACTGTGAGAGAATAAACACCTGTTGTTTTAAGCCACCAAGTTTGTGATCATTTTTTATGCCAGCTCCAGGAAACTAATACAATAGGGTTGTTGAAAAGATTTTATGGCCTTATCTATATAAAGAGCTTTATTACAAGTAGCTCTATAAGTATTGCCTATTAGTATCCTTATCTTACAGACAATGAAATCAAAGTGCTGAGAGGCTGCATGACTTATCCAAAAGCTCACATTTGCCATGTGGTGGATGAGTGATCAGAACTCCCATATTATGGCTCCAGGTCCTGCTAGGTTACCTGCCATTTCAATGACAGGTGGCACCTGGCTGATGGTCATCTCAATTAAGTCTCTTCCAGCTCCTAGTATTCTGTGAATTGGCCATACACTTTTCAACAAAAGGGTTTTCCTTTTTCCTCAATCAGCCAAAACTCCCCAGAGATTCTCTGAATTGCTAAAGTAAATGTTCTGGATGGGAAACAGAGAATCCCTGGTGACCTTTCAGTTTGCCCACAGAGACCAGAAGGAATGGAGCATTTAGCCAGCCAGACTTGCCCAACAGGGCCTCCATCTCCCCTGACACACCAATAAGTCTGCGAGCTGGCCTTTTCACAGAACTATACATACACATAGGCTCAAGAAGTGAGAAATGTCCCAAATGTCCTTTAGAGTTAGGATTCTGGTCTCTAGTAAGTAGCTTTAAGAAGTCCCCAAGCAGCTGAATGAGACTCCTGGTCATGTTTTCCAGTAGAAATTTTCCCTGTAAATCAGCAAGCCCCAAATCACTGCCAAAGACTTATGGTGATTTCAGGCCAGGTAGGGGCTGGGGTGGCTGTGGAAGGTAGAGTGAGGAGGGGTTTCAAATAAAACTGCAGTGTTCCCTCCACCCACTTCTCCAGCACTGGGTCCCAGGGAGGGACAGAGGTGTTCCTCAGTGCTGACCTGGCTTCTGGCTTCAGAATATCTGGGAATAGAGGGATCCAGTGGTGGGGAGGGAACCTGCAGGAATACAGGGTAACGCTACCCGCCTCCATGATGCTTCCCCAGGCACCGAGTGGTCGTGTGTCTGAGGCTTGAGTTCTGGCCACTAACAGTACTGCTAACAAAACACCTCCTCTAACCGAGCGCATCTTGCAAGAAAAGTGCACCTCATTAGGAAAACTGGCTGCATGCCAGAGAATCTTGCTTGTTTGGCAGGCAGAGTCAGATCGCCCTCTCTTGATGGAGAAGTGGGGTGGGTAATCCAGCAACACAGTGTGTAGGACTTGAGAACATGAGTATGACTACATCTTGAGGAGAGCACCTAAGACAAGCAGGAAATATTTCTAAGCCAGTGTCTAAGACAACTTCAGAAGCTGAAATAAGGAGGGCAGGAGCAAGCAGCACTGGGCACAACAGGTAGTCATCAATAGGTGGTTTGGATGGGGATATGGTGATCCTGGGATGCTCCCAGAGCCTATGGTAAGATGTCGTTACAAAGTTATTAAACTTGTATGTTTTGTAGCCAGCCTGCTTGGATTCAAATACCAGCTCCGCCACTTCGCAGCTCTGTTAAGAAAATCTTTTAACAACTCTGTGTCTCTGTTTCCTTATCTGTAAAATGAAGTTTGCAGAGAAGTTTGGGTGAGTTAATTCATAGAAAGTACACAAGTGCTCAGTAAATATTGATATTTATTGTTATAATTATTATTGTGAGTAGATCTATTAAAGGGGTTGGGTGGGCTGGGTGGAAGAGCTTTCTGAAGGCTGACAATCCTGCTTCTGCCTAAACCTCTTGCTTCCTCTTCCCACTGTGGGCAACAGCAGGAAGCCATGACATGGAGAATACCTGCCAAGATGGGGAACCAAGACTAAATAGTTGGGATGGTGATGAAGAAACAGGAGAAGAAGCAAATCTGTAGGGTATTTGTATCTTGAGCAGTAGCTCAATGATCTCAAGCTACATTTCTGAAAGTTGGAAATAAATATAACCATTGTTGGCCAAGTCTTGTTTCCAGTGAATTAGGATTTAAGGCTGAGATCTTATAGTAAATCTTTCCATAGTTTCCTGGTCACTCTTGTTCAATTGTTTTTATTCCTTGTAGGATATGAGGAGAGGCTAGGGTTCTTAAAGTGGAGGTAGCCTTACTTTTTGTTTAGAGAGCCACAAAGGCAAGCTAAGAAATCTAAGAAGAGATTGCAGATAGATTGAAAATGATTGCAGATAAAACATCACAGAAGGAAGCTATAATCAGTTCCTACTTTCATTCCACAAATCCTGCTTGCATATATTAGACATATGCTTGGCCCTAGGAAGGCTGTGATGGTCCTGGCATCAAGAAGTCCTACCAAATGGAAAGGAAGAACCAGTCAACAATTGATTTAAAATGGTATGAACCATGGTCAGAATGAAAGGATCATTTGAGAGGAGGAACTCACTCTGCAGCTACTTGTCATGAATATGGAATGAACTTCAGTATCAGCTAACCTGGTGTCAACCTCTGGCCTCATCACCTGTGAGCTGTAGAACCTCATACAAGCCTCTTAACTTCACAGCCTCAGTTTACTCACCTGTAAAATGGCCCTGTCACCTACCTATGGGGTTGTAGAGAGGGTGATTTGGGATAATATCTATGTAGCCCAATCCCTGGCACATGGTAGAGATGCAACAAAAATATATTCTCTTCTACTAGAGTGGGTCTAGAAAAGGCTTTATAAAGGAGGGGCCATTTAAGCAGGTCCTTAAGGAAAAACAAGAGCTTGCCAGGTAGAGTGGGATGCATTTGGGGATCCTTTCAACAATATTGTGATTTCTGCCCAACTTTTCAAGAACCCATATGCCTACAGACTGACAGTAATTTTACAAAGCCAGACATGTCTACATTCTTTTCCTATCCAGAAAAGGATCTCTTTTTATTTTTTTTGTACTTAACATTTGTTTTGTGGTAGTTACAAAACGTCCTCTTACTGCCAGCAACGAATCTGCCAAAAATATGATAGGGGGCCAGGAAACTGAAAAGAAAGCAGGAACCTGTTTTCTTCCATTAAAATGGAGTGAAGTCTTGTAGGTAAAAAACTAGCATTGAGCCCAAAGAAGAGGTAGCTGAGCTGACAGCTGCATGCCTGGGTCCCCTCCCTCCCCATCCCTATTCATGGCTAAGCACAAAGGCACAGAAGCTGTATGGATTGCATTGGACCCCAGGGACTCTTTGGTATCCAAGCCATTAATGAGCTTCCATTTCTAATGCACTTATAATTCTGGCCAATGTGGGGAAAGAAATAAGAGAATGCTCTCTCCCAGGATAGTTTTATGCTAAGATCACAGAAGAAACCTCGGTAGTGCCTTGCATGTGGCAACCCCCATGATGGCTCTGGTCATTGCTGCAGGGAGGCCGGAGGGGAAGCAGAGTCCACACTTTCCCTCATTCATGTTTGTATACGTGCACATGCACACATATGCACACACACGAAGCCTCCCCTCCCTCCATGGGAACTCCTCTGCTGGGCTCTGTCCTTCCAAAATGAGCACTGGAAACCCATCTCATCTAGTTGATGTAGAGGAGCAGAGGGGAAGATGATGCCTGAGTTCTCTTATAACTCAGCCCATGCTTCCCAACTCAAGCCGTGCCTTCTGTCTGGACTGCCCCCAGCCTCTTGCCATCTTCTTTCCTGACATCAAGACTCAGTTCAGATTCCACTGCCCCTGTCAACAGTACTGTAAGATCCAAAGGATAGGGATTATATGGCCTTATTCACCATTTTGCCCCTGATACTTAGCGCCATCCCTGACATATAATAGGTGCTCAATAAATACACACCCAGTCTTTTCTAACTCCATTTTCCCTAAAGGGTGGGACTTCACTTGTAATTTCTCAGCTCCACATTTCATATCACATGGTTATGTACGTGCCTGTCTCCCCAGCTATACTAGGGGCTGTTAACCTGGGGTCCGTGGCTGAATTTCAGCTGATTTCAGGAACCTCCTGAACTATACACAGAATGTGTGTGTGCATGCGTGCTCACTAGATTCATCCTTCTCCAGAGAGAAGGTCCCAGTTCTGATCAGGTTCTCACAGAGGCTGTGACTGGGATAAGGTCAGGAACTAGACTAGTCTGCTGAGGACTAGACTGTGCCCTCTTAGAGGCCAGGATCCTGGCAAGCACAATGTCTGGCACGCAGTAGGTACAGAAGATGTGTTCATTGAGCGAATGAGTGAGAGAATGATCTTAGGCCCTGGCTTGGGTCTCCACCATTACCAGGTTCCCAGACATTGATGCCTCCAGTCACGGCCTCTAGGACTGAAGGATTTGGGCATTTCAGAAATACGCACGAGAGCAGAGAGCTCGCTTATGCTTCTCTCACAGTAGTATGGCAGCTGATGGGAGACAACTGTGTCTTAGCAAGCCAGAGCAGAATGCCAGTCATGTATCCCAGCTTCCTCTTCCTGAATGAAGCCAAGAGACTCCACCTCTGGGTCACCCCATCCCCTTCTGGCTTTGTCCACACCTTAATCTGTTCAAGCTGCTATCACAAAATACCATAGACCATGACTTATAAACCACAGACATTTATTTCTCACAGTTTTGAGAAGTCCAAGGTCAAGGCACTGGCAGATCCAGTGTATAGTGAGGCCTACTTCCTAGTTCATAGATGATACCTTCTCAATGTATCCTCCTTTGGTGGAAGGGGCTGTGGATCTCTCTGGGGTCCCCTTTATAAAATCACTACTCCCATTCATGAAGGCTCTACCCTTATGAGCACCTCCAAAATTTTCCACCTCCTAATATCATCTCATTGAGCATTAAGTTCCAACATATGAATTTGGGGGACACAAACTTTCACTCAATAGAAGTCTACCACCTTGATCTGTTGTGTTTGGTGCCTCCTTTATCTGATGGCAATCCCTCCTCCCTAGGACCATTTTTCCTACTTCCTTTGTCCGAGGTCATCTCCATGTCCCTCACCATCACAATTCTCCTTCTTGCATGTTTCCTGTGTTCATAGCAACTGTTATGTTTACCCAGTAACAATGGGAGCCCCTTTTTTTCATATGAGGGCTCTAGGATTTCTGGAGGTTCATACACTATAAAACAAGAACCACAGAATCTCTTTGGCTTTTATTTAACCCAATTTATTAGGCAAGTTGAAGGTCATTGGGGCATAGAAGGGTCCCTCTGCATGTCTGGGACTTTCTCCCATCCCATACATGCACCATCACTACACTGGAGGAATTGCAATGGGGAAAACAATGTGATTATTACCAGAAATCCCATTCCACTTATGGATGCAAGCTGTCCCCAGCCACTCATATCTTTAGACACAGAGCAAAGGCATTCAGATTCAGAATTGACTGATTCAGATCTGATGTGCAGGTGTAGGTCTTGTGCCAAATCCATCTACTGTTTTCTTTCTGTCCCCTGTGCCCCTAGAGTGAGCCTGGCTGGGTGTCATCCTCACCCTTCCTGTGGTGGCCATTCTCAAGTGCTCTAAAGATGGGACATTCAGACCTAGGCATCTGGGGAAGCAGCATTAAGTTATGAAAGATGGCATTCAGACTGTGTGTCTCTGAGCCTCAGTTTCCTTACCTATGAAACTAGGGATAATTCTTGCTCAACCTACATTCCTGAATTGTCGTCAAGATCAAATGACATACTAGGTTCTTTCAACTGTATTCAGCAATTCCTTACTGATCACTTACTATGTGCCAGTAAGGTATAAAGGGAGGTATAAAGGGAGATGAGATATACCCCCTGCCCTCAACAAGCTCACAATCTAATGTGGGAGACAGACAAATAATTAGTTTCAACACAATATCGAAAGCCTACAGCACTATAGGAAAGCCCAAAGCATGCCATCTGCCCAGTCGTGATAATGTAAAAATAGATACCTCTCAGAGGAGGAGCAGGACCTGAAGGATGAAAAAGTTTTAGAGAACAGATAAAGGACATTCCAAGAAGGGAAGACTGTCTGTGCAGAGTCCAGGAGATAAGAATATGGCATCTTCCTATGGGTCACAGCTTGCTGGTATACAGTAGGAGAGGCAGAGAGACAATCAGAGAGGTGAGCAGGGAGGGGATCACAGAGGGTGCCAAAATTAGGCTTTTCCCAGAAAACAGTGTAGAAGGATTTTGAGCAGAGGCATAACATGTGCAGATTTGTATTTTACAAAGGTCACACACTCTCGGCTGTGAGGTGGAGAATACATTGGAAAAGCAAGCCTGAGAGCACCAAGACTGGTTAGGAGCAAGATGGAGCCACCCAGGGAAGAGATGAGAGCAGCAGCAGAGATGGAGTGCAATGAATGGACTCCACAGATGCTTGGGAGGCAGCAGCAACTAGTCTTAGTGAATGAATGAGCTAGCTTTTACAAACTGAGAAGTGCTGCTTCTTTAATAGTAGAGCTTTGTTGTTCTGCATATGCGAGCTACATTAAGTCATTTCACCCCGGCTGGAGGCACCACACCTAGTCTGGGAGGGAAAAAGTCTTTTTGTCTCATTTGTGAATTCTTTTATCTCTATAGTCCTGCGAAGGCAAAATAATTAAATAATAATAAAGCAAAAAGGAATGCTTTTAAAAATAAAGTGACACTAACTCAGGAATATCTTTGGAAATTGGGGCACACAAATGACCCTCAGGACTTGCCTTTTGCCAACAGCTACTTGGAAGATGTGACTAGAAATACCCCCTAAAGAGATCAGGAAGAAAATAAAAGGCATTTCAGCCAGATCAGATCTTGGTCTGAAAATTGTGCAAGCCTTCAGTTTCAGAGAGCAAGATTTTGCAAAAGAAAAATGCCTAATCAGTATCAATTTAATAGGCCACTTAGCAGTAGAAGAAGAAATGTTGATATTCTATGTCGGCTATTTTAATTACCAGAGTAGTTAGCTTTATGGAAGCCATTTCATGTTCTTTAGAAATAAGAGTAATTTTATTCTATTGCTTAGGGTTTTAAATTCTGGTTAAAAAAAATTTTTTTTAAAAACCACAAGTTCCAATTTTGGCAGGAGTGGGGGCCAGACAGAGGTGAAAATTCATCCACAATGGCAAAGAGATCTGGGTCAGTGAGGTGCTTGGCAGCTGTGTCAGTCAGAATGGTCTGGGTTATGCTGTGTAATAAACAGCCCCCAAAGAGCAGTGGCTTAGCACTGGCTCACGTTATGTGTCCAATGTGGATTGACAGCAGATCATTCAGGGACACAGAATTCATCTCCATATGAGCTTCTATCATTCCCAGGGTAGGTGGAGGGAGTCACTGCATTCCCATGCAGTGATATGTGTTCCCTCTGACTGGGCAAAGCACATATGGCCAGAAGTCATATTGCAGGGGAGTGCAATTCTACCCTACCCTGTGCTTGGGAAGAGAATGTCTATGGAGAGCCCCAATGACTTTACAGTGGCACAAAAGCCATCGAGTACTTTGCACCCCCACTAAGATATGAGTTCCCCGAAGGCAAGGACCATATCTTATCAATCTTGATATCTCCATCATGAATACAGCTGTAAATGTTGTTGAGTTTTTGATGAATGAATAAATTGATACCTGGATTTGATTTTCAGAACTTGTTGAGTTCTTCTAAATGACTGCATCCAGAGAGGTCTGCCCATATTCTTTTACTCAACTTTCCTTCAATTCTTTCTGGACCACCAGAAGCTAATATACCTGGTCTCCTGCAGCCTGCAGAGCAGATCCTTGAGGCGAGGGAAGGACTTGTCAAGCCTTCACTCAACCAGGTTAATGGAACAGATAGCTCATTAAAGGTTATTTTCATCTGGCTGTCTAGGACACAGGAATTAGCCAGCAGAGTCCAAGATCAGGAAAAGGGAGTAGCATGGATGGTGTCCTTATGCAAGGTACTTGTAGCTTTATGGAACTTTTTCATTTAATCTTCTCAGCGGTCCTGGATAGGGAGTGTTATTCTCCCCTGCCCCTTCCATTTTACAGATGAGAACACTAACATTTGAGGAAACTAATGCATTTGCCCAAGATCTCATGGCTATTAAATGACTCGGAACCCAGATCTGTTGTCTCAAAGCCAGTGCTCTTAATCTGGGGTCTGACGCCTATCTTCTGCAAGCAGGTCACACTCATAGCTTCAAAGCATTTTGTTTACTTTATGAACTTTCAGCCGTTCATGGTCCTTCCCCCATTTGCCCTCCAGGAGGCAGGAAAGGGGCCAGGAAAAATGCATCCCACATCTCCCACTTAGGCCCAGCTGCCCTCACAGAGGTCCCCAAGTTCTCATCTTGCACTGGTGCCTTTGGCCTCTTAAGCAGCTCAGAATGGTCATGTAAGCTTGGCACCGGAGATAGTTGAGGTCTGTGGCAGTTTTGGGTTTTTCCCCTGGTCACTCGTCCTCACATCAGTTAGGATGTGGTGCTGTGTCATTCAGGTTGCCAGCACCTGCTGTTGGCCTGTCTCTCTCTGATTTTAGTCCCCTCAGAAGTGATATAGTCCCGAATAAAGAATCAGACTGCGTCTCCACCTGGCTCTCCTTTATTCTCTCCTTGTGACCTGACTCCTGGAGTTGGCCTCCTCGTTTATAAAACAGGGTGGGGATAGGGTGGGGGGTGAAAGGAGGAAGGGAAATGACATTTATGGAGCACCTACAGTATGCCAGACACATGACATGAACTCTCACAATGTCTCCATGGGGAAGGGAATAATGTCCCCATTTCACAGATGAGAAAATTCTGTTCAAGCCAACAAAGGAACTGCTCAGGGCCCACAGCTGGGCAAGGAGGCAGCCAGGATTCTAAATCCGGCTTGCACCTTCCAGTGCTGATGTCCTTTCTGATATATTTGTGGATCCCAAAACTGCATGAAATGAAGTGACAGTCCGGAGGGCTTATTAAACTCTCATTCAGTAGGACCAAGATGGGGCCTAAGAATTTTCATTTTTAACAAGTTCCCAGGAGACGTTGAGGTTACTGCTCTGGGGACCACACTTTGAGAACCACTGCACGAAAACACGCTACTGAGCTCTCTGACCTATAATAGCTCACAGCTGAGAAATTCTTGTGAACTCTGGAGGAAAGGTATCACCTCTAAAAGGTGCTCTCTTGATGTGTGACAGGCATCCCTAGCAGGGACAAAGTGGCTGTCCAGAGGGCCTGCACTGTGACTGTGTCCCCAAATGTAAGGATTTATACACAGGGCTGGGCCCTGCACACCATGCCACGGACAGCCAGTGTGTGCCCTTTGCAGAGTGAAAACCACTACCTTTCCTACTGTGCTTGGTGAGCTGCCCATCTGCCATGCAGAGCTGGGCTTTTATTTCACCATAGATATCTGCTGCCTGTGGCGAGGGTGGGGGCTGGGGATTTCACTGGCTCCCAAGGCTGCTCCACACATGGAAAATATTGTCCCTATTCATCCCCTGCCCTGGCAGTCTGTATATAAAATACAGGTTCTAGCATCTTTAGTTAAGCTTTAGGATATGGTCATTTGGGAGTGCAGGATATATTTATATTTTTCATTCATGCCACTAGTCGTTTTTAGAAAAGTTCTATGTAGCAGGCACTGTACTACCAGGGAGAATGATGCACAGGTGAACAGAAACAGACCCAATGCTCCCTCCACTCGTGGAGTTTAAAACTTAGTAGGAGTGACAGACATTAATCAAAGAATTATACTAGTGGAAATAAACGTGTCAGCTCTGACCAGTGCAATGAGGGAGAGGGTCCCAGTGCTATGAGAGTGTACAAGGTGGGAGTTGGCCATTAAGTTGAAATTTGAAGGATGAGGATTTAACTAGGCTATGGGGACAGGGAAGAGCTCTCCAGACAGAGGGAATGATGTATGCAAAGGCCTTGCGAGGGGATAAGGTAAAGCAAGATGAGGCTGGAGATATCTAGGGACAAACTGAGGCCATGTTACAGGATTTAGACCCTGTGTTTAAAGGTTGTGTTTCTATCCTGAGGACAGTGGGAAACCCTTGAGCAGTTCTAAGCAGAGAGGTATGATTGAATTTGTACTGTGAAGGAGTCACTTTTTAATTTGGTGAACCCATTGGAGGAAGGCCAGTGTGAATGCAGAGAGACCTGGTAGGAGTTCAAGCGCAAGAGTACCGGTAATGGATAATAAACATGTGATGATAGTGATGGAGAAAATCAGGTGGAATTGAAATGTAATTAGGAGGTAAAATCAACTGGACTTGGTAATGGATTGGGGGCAGAGTATGGACAGAGAGGGTTGAAAGGTGACTCTTGTGCATCACAGCACTGTTCAATGGGATCAGGTCCCCAAAAGATGACCAAGTTTGGGTATATTGAGTTTGAAAAGACTCTAAGAGTGATAAATCACAATTTTAAAAAAGCAGTAGGATTTACAGGCCTAGAGTTCTGATAAGAAGTTTGGTCTAAAAATAGGAATTTGCTGGTCATCCCAAACCACGGGCTTTGATGAGATTTCCTAGGTAGAAAAAAATGTTAATATTTACCAGCTGTTAGAGAGAGCCAGGGGCAGAATAAGACTAAGCGCTTGAGTCTTCCAGTTCCTGGTACTACCTTGCTGCCCGCCGGGCTCATGGAGTACATCAAATCACCGGTACATTAAGAGCCTTGATGCCTTCCTGAGCATGTTGGACCCTGAGAAGCCAGCACCAGGTTTGACATCTGTTTCCCTTGGTTGAGTCCCACAGTGTCATACATCTGAAGTCCTGTGAAATGGGTGGAGATCCTTATATTGGGCTGGGCAAAGTGGGATGGGTCACCTTAGAAAGTAGAGAGGTCCTCATTACTAGAAAAGCTTTTGATGTGAATGTTATTAGAAAGGGGTCTTAGGAGGATATGAACGACCTGATCTTTAGCCCTTTTATGACTTGTGAGATCTTTAAAACCCTGTATGCAGGAAATTCTCATGCTTTGTCCTGCTGGGTTTCTAGCTCTTTCTTGAGTTGTTTTTTGTGGGGGATGGGTCAGGGAGCAGTAGAGGATATGAGAAACACAGGGCCACTTGGTGTATATGTGAGAGAGCTGCACAAATATTTAGACAAATGCCTTCGGTGAAGCCTGCAAAGCAGGAATGACTATCCTGTGAAAACAAGGCCATAAAGGACTAAGGTCTCTTCTCCTCTTGACTTTTCTTTGAGAGCTGGTCTAGGGGACCTTCAGCTGGTAGATTTTTCCTATTTGTGTCTTTAATTTTGTCTGACCTCACACTCCCCATCTTCTAGTCAAATAGTTAATGATCTGTTTTACAAATGACAATGGGAAGCCATTTCCTACTCGAAGGGAATTTAGAGGAGAATCTTTCTGTGACATAAGTAATCACCAATGGGCTTCATATATCTAGGCTTCAGTGTATTGAGTCCTTCTGAATCAGGGTCCTGCCATTTGGACCCCTCCCAATAGGTTTAGTTCTCTTTTCCAGACCGTTCCACAAAAAGTATTTTCAGATGCATAGAACTTGAGGAAGAATTTACCCAAAGGAAGACGTGGCTAGACTTGGTTCTCTTGGAAGTGTTCTCCCATTCCCACGTAATGACTGCACATTTCCAGCACTGCTGGGAGTACGGTCCTCTGTTGGTTCCACATTACTAGCTTCCAGAAAGCTCTCTCTCCTCTGTTGCCTTCCTAGCATAGGGTAGGACCAGCTCTGAAGTAGATTGACCCATTTTAGGAGGTCCTGTGCAATTTCTGGTACAAAAGGGCACTGAGAGACCTATCCAAGCCTGCAGAAATTATTATTATTTCTAAAAATGTTATTATAGCAGAGTCTGAATGAGAATTGGCTTGGGCCAAGAAAGGGGCTGGCAAGAGGCAACCCGAACAGACCTCTTCTCCAGAACCTCCTCTGCTGTGTGTGTGAGAGAAGCATTTGGGACCTCACTGACTCCAGGGTTTCTTGGGATCATCTCCATTAACCCAAGGGCGACAAGAGACACTAGGAGACAAATCCCCAATTTGTCTCTGGGTGGCATTTTGGAGAGAGGAGAGATTTCAAGACAGACAGAATTGGATTCAAAGTCCAGCTCCCCTGCTTACTAACTGTGTCATTCTGGGTACATTACATAACCTTCTTGAGCCTCTAGTATTTTATCTGTAATAATAAATAGCTAACTTGTAGTGAGGGCTTGCTATCTGTAAGACACTATATGCTCAGTGGTTTACATGCCATGTCTAATTGAATCTTTACAGTAGAGCTTGGGGTGTTGTAATGCATCTTTCTTCATTTAATTCCTTTCGTCAAACACTCTGAGCAGCATGGGCCGTGAGAGAGGAGTTGAAAGGAAGAGACGCAGCAGAGACTGAACCATCCGTGGAGCTGGGGAGGGAGCTGAGGGGTGGGTGGAACCAGTGATAATGGAAGATGCCATCTTTACCCTTGCCCGAGGGTAGGTGAGATGCCCTCCTCTGTTCTCCCATCACCATTCTCTCTCCTTGCAGATTGTCTATTGACGTATCTGTTCCTTCCACTCCCACACCAATCAGGCTATATAAATCCCTTGAGAACAGGAACTCTTTTTTTCTTATCTCCAAATCCTTAGGACTTCTGCAGTGCTTAATACAATAAGCAATGAGAAGCCATTGAAGGTTTTTAAATAAAGAAAGAGGTAAAAGCACAACTGCCTTTGGAAATATCCATTTGGCATCATGCGTAGAATTGTTTAGAGAAAAGAGACACAAAAACTGGAGGTTGGAGGATTGGGAGGCAATTTTGAGGTACCGACAATGGTCCAGGTGAGAAATTATAAGGACCTTAATTAGGGTGATAGTAGCAGTACTAATAAGCTAGAAGCAGAACTGGGGGCCACTGTAGGAGTAGCACCCCTGTAACTTGTCAAGTGACTGAATGGAGATCAAGAGAGGAATGCCAGCTTCCTGTTAAGGCTTTGGTTAGGGCTGGCTCACCTGGGGGAATGGCACACCAAAAGAAATGGAGGACACATGTGAGAGGACATACTGGTTTTATGGCACCAGGGTCCTGTGAAAGAGAAAGTGCAGATGATAAAAGTGGCTTGGGATGTGCTAAGGGTTACATGCTGGCCTGACACTTCGTCATTAAAACAAGGGGGTTGGATCACATGATCGGGCAGGGTGCACCTATGTGCCAAACCCTGTATGAGAAACTGGCGCATTTAATTGTCACAACCTGCCTCGGAGATAGGCATTGCTATCTCTTCCAGCCATAAGCTATTGATTCTGTGATTCCAGTCTGTTACCAAATGATGCTCTTTTCATAGAAGCAAGTCAAAATCCTGCCTCTTTTTTTGAGCTCTTCAGAGGAAACAAATAAATCACTGTCCTATCTAAAGCTTCAGCTGAATTTGACATCCCCTGATGAGTTGTTGAGATGCATTCTGCAGAGCCACCTTGATGCGATTCTGCTTTTCCTCCAGTGCAGGAGAGCAGGGTTCTGTTTGCTCGGGCTCTGGGCTCTGCCTGCTGTCCCAGTTCTTGTTGCATTTCCCTGCAGCCCATCTCCTTCCAATTACTGCAAGGACAAGGCCAGTAGGGGTGGCCTTTATTTGAAGCCCTAAAGAAATAGGTCCTGCCTTCACTCAGGGGACCTGAAACATGAGGCATGCCCAGACCTCAGGGACACCTGCAGTATGGAATGAGGGATAGGGTTCAGCAACCCCAGAAACAAGGTGAGAATAAGCATTTCTTCATTTTTGCAGCTAAAGGGAACTCCTCACCCTTCTAGACCCCCATAGTACTGGGTCACAACTGTTCTTTAGAACTCGACTCTCAAATATGAAGTGCTTGAGAGCGGAGAAGAAAGGAAGGGAAGTAATATTTCCTAAGCACCTATCAAAAATATAACTTTATATAACTATTAATTTATGTAATCCTCACAACAATCTGGTGGGAAAAGGACTATCATTCTCATTTTTCAGATGAGGAAATTAAAGATTAAAGCAACTGAGTAAACTCAGGAAAAGTGCTTAGACCGGTTCCTGGCACAAGTGTCCTATAAATTATAACAATTATTATCAAATATCTTATCCAAGGATTCACACCTGGAATTCAGTCCAGGTTGGACTGAGTCCAGAGTTCATGCATGCCTGAGCCCTCAGTGTATTACAGTGTCCACTGCAGCAATTTAGAAGGTGCTCTCCAAATTATTAAGTCCTTTATTCTTTCATTTATATCTTTGACCCATTCACACCCTCACACAATGCTTGGAATATATCAATGGGTCTCCAGTAAATATTGAGTGAAACAATGTCAGTTCTATAACTAGTCTCTACAGGAACCATCTCTCATAGATAAGCCCTTATATGAAAAAGGTAAATCCTTTACTACCCTTTACTATCCTTGCTCCTCTCTTCAAACAGTAGCTGAGAATCTTGGCAGTAGAGGCACCAATCAGTGATGATGTCTCTGCCACTCTCTCTGAAGCTGAGCTTCTTAAATGGTGAGAAGGAGCTTTGTTATAGCGACATTGGGAATCCAGGAACCAGAAGGAAGTCTTTCATGGTTGATTCATGGGCTGGGCCCACTTAAAGTTTAACTAGACTTCTCACCCCCACCAAACTCCCTCCCAATCCGCCTTTGAAACACCCATAAACACCGCTGTAGCCTACGTATTCACAAACACACACACACACACAGTCACACACACACACACACACACACACACACACATACACACACACACAAACCCTTCTCTTAAAAAACAACCTGACCCAAAACTGAGCCATTCTGTGACTGTCCATCTCAGGGTCTTAGTTTTCTTTTGTGAGCGTTGAGACAGCTGGAGTGGACCAAGTGTAAGCATCCAGCCCCGTCAGGTGTTCTGCGAATGCCAGCAGGGCACGACAAGACTTTCGCTCCTCCTCCCCCTCCCCAGATGCCAGAGCTGACCAAGCGGTGAGCAGGCTGTCAGGCCAAACATGACCAGGGTCAACTGAGGTACAGGCCTTCTAGCATAAGGAGTACCAGGAACTCTGGGTTCAGAGCAGGCTCAGGTAGGAGCCCAGGACCAATGGGGCCTCAGGACCAGCTACAATGTTCTGTGCAAGTGCTCAATTAGTCTCTGTTATTCTTAAGTCTCAAATGGCTTTTAGTGTGCTAGAGATGATAGAGATAGCAAAAGGATCACAATGCACATTAAGAGTGAGGAGAATGGGGCTTATCAAACCAAGGTTAAAGGGTAAACAGAGCCTGGTGAGGGAAGAGTGGGGACTTAATTCCTACAGTGGAGGTTAGCAAAGCATCAGGAAGAAAGAACAGCTGAATGAATGCCTCCTACTGATGATGGGGATGTTAGGGAAATTTAGGTATGGAAAAGGGAAGGGTTACTGAAGTCCCTGCCTTGGAAGGTCACTCACAGTTTGCAGGGCAATTCTTGACAGGTGGGTTATTATTCCAAAGGGCTCATTACAAGATATAGCTGCTGGAAAGCCCCCAAGCCTTGAGCAAACCCCTGCCAACAATCAGGAAGGATGTGTGCATGTGTGTGTGTAGTTGTATGTGTGTATGTGTAATTGTGTGTGTGTGCTTATGGTTTGGGGACAGCTCTTTCCAGAGAGCCTGGTCAGTTCTCTACCCATCCAATGTCACTGCCATTCCTGGAAGAATTAGGTCAGTTCTGCCACCTTCAGTAACTCCTATGGGAGAGATCACAGGGGACATTAACATCTGAATCCCAGGGGACAGCCACTCCAGTGAGAGCCCAGGAAGACAGCCACTCATCAGAATCCCACAAGGATTCATGAGTTGCCTAAATATAGAAACTGCTGTCCTGTCAAAAGTGAGGCAAGCTCTCTGTCAGCTGTCAACACAGAACATAGGTTGGGCCAGGAGGAGAAAGGACAGGACTGGTGACCAGACACACCTACGGAGATCAGACAGCCCAAGTCAGGCCACGGGCAGGGGAAAAGAAAGCCTGCCAGCAATCTGGAACCCAACACCAGGAGAGGATGAGCAGCAGCGAAGAGTGGCTATGCGGGCTTTGTGACAGATCACACATGTCTACGGATTCTACCTTTGTGACCTTGGGCAAGGCCCTAGTTTCCTGACCCATCAAGTGAGGTCAACCACAGTTGAGGATGCAAGGATCCTCCACCTGAGGTTTTTGCCTTGCTCTTCCCTTTGCCTGTGTTTTTCCCCCCGAGACATTTGCATGGCTGATTCCTTCACCCACTTTAGGTCTTTACTGATCTGTGAGTGAGGCTGTCCTGACAACCTATTTAAGACTGCAACCAGCTCTGGCGTTCCTTGGTCCCCTTCCCTGCCTTAGCACTTTTTCCGTAGCACTTTTTTCCCCCATAGCATTCATCATCATCTGCTGTATTGTATATTTTGCTCATTTATTCATTGATTGTCTGCGCCACTAGGATGTGAGCTTCCACATGCTCACATCTGTTCGGATCAGTGTTGTATCTCCCATGCCTACAGCAGTACCAAGGATCTAGTAGGTGCTCAATAAATACGTGTTGGATGAATGCATGAGTGGGTGATTGAAAGAGCGAATGAACAGGCATATGGAAATCACTTGGCACTGTATCCCTGGTGGCAGGCAGTGGATAGATAACATCTGGCAAGTGGTCAGCCTCAAGGTCAACCAGAGGTAACACGGGAGGGTCTCAGAGTGCAGGCCAAGGGGCTGGAGCAGGTCCTGCAAGTCACTGTGGGCAGCTCCAGGCCAATAGAGAGGTAGTCTCAGAAGTCAGTCTGCAGGAAGTGAGGTCACCTCTTAGAGGGAAGTTTAGAGGCAGGACATGGGTTCCTGGAAGGACTTCGCACATCATCTCTCTCCACCAGAAAGGTCATGGCTCTCTTTCTCTTCCTTGAGAAATGATTCTTGTCCTTGAAGGCTGCTCAGGAGAGCCTTCTCTGACAACCAGATACCCACTCTGTGATCTGCAGCCTCTGGACTTCCCTCTGTCAGAGGTCTCTCCAGAGGTCTCCTTCATGTTCCTACCCACCCCCAACTCCTGCCCCACCAGACTCAGCTCCTCGGAAGCAGGACTGTGTCTTATTTTCCTCTTTATCCCCAGAGCTTAGCTCAAGACCAGGCACATAGTGGGATGTGTGGGCCATGGTTCAGTGCAGGCAAGAGAAACAATCATTTTAGGTATAAAAGGAAATTGAATGCTTACAAAATTGCTAAGAAAGATGAAGGAGTGGGCTCTCAATTGGATGTCTCTATGACTCTCAGAATAACCCCCAGAAGTTGCCCATCTGGGGAGCTTCTACCTGAAAAAGAGAGAATCAAGAGGCCACTGCCCCTTCCCCACTCCACTTGCCTTAGACATCCACAAAAATAGCAGTGTGAACTGAATTTCCCATTACTAGGACTGGGATTCAGCAGCAACCAGAGTCCAGATGTATGAGACAGATTACCCAGCAATTAGAATGGGGACATCAAGTCAAAGCCAGCCCTCAGGAGAGGCAAGCTTGTTCTGGAGCCTTGATCGGGACTCAGCTGCAGGTGGGGATGGGCATGTGGGTTCACTTGTAGACAGGAGGGGGCTCTAAGGAACACTAAGCCAGGCAGGCCATCAA
Source organism: Eidolon dupreanum (assembly GCA_028627145.1). NCBI lineage: Eukaryota > Metazoa > Chordata > Mammalia > Chiroptera > Pteropodidae > Eidolon > Eidolon dupreanum. The sequence goes on along the minus strand of CM053506.1, from coordinate 78,385,727 downwards.
AACAGCCCACTTCCAGATAATGCCCGCATCCTTTGCTATTTCAGGAATTTTGTTTTGTCTGATATCACTTGAAAGAAATGGGCCAGCCTCTGTGGTTAATGAGATGTTCCATGCAAGGAGATTTGTGTTGTGATGCTGTTTGGCCTGAAGTATTGAAGCAAGTGTCATCTGAGCATGCCTCATTCATCCCAAATTTCACATGGCAGCCACCCCAGCCTCCAGGCCTTGCTTCTCGGCTAAGCTTGATCAGGAGCTGAATGTACCAATCAATACCCACAAGAGTGGACATCTTTCACAGGGCAAGGGAAGGGTGGGGGCTCATCTCAACCAATCTCTCACAAGACTGGATGTTAAATAGAAATGCCCGGTTATTAACTTTTCTTGGGAGAGAAAACTGCCAGGCAACATAAAACATTCATGCCAGATGGCGGGCACCTTCTTCTCTCAGCATGATCTTCTTAGAAAGCCAGGTTAAGACCAGAAGGTAGCTTGATGGGAACTGAGGGATCTTGGTGATAACTAACTGCTAGTGTCATTGCATTATGCTGATCTGAGGTCCGTAGGAAGCAATGTAGTTTATCTAAAGGTACGGCCTTGAAATCAACGTCTTAATTCAGATCCTAGTTCTTTCACTTATTAGCTGGGCAAGTCCCTCATGCCCCTTGATCCTCTGTTTCTTCACATGCACAATGAAATAGTTATACCACCTCCTGGGGTGTTTGGGAGGTTTACATAAAACTCCATAGGAAAAAATTCCAGCTTCCAGGTAAGAAGAGATATTTGTTGAGCACATACTATGTGCCACGCACTGTCCTTATGCATACAGCCATGAGCGATGCTAAAAGAATCTTCAAGGAGCTTACATTCTAGTGTTGGGAAGCAGATAGCAAGCAAGCAAATAAAATGGAGAGGTATGGAGATGTGCAATAAAGAGGATAAAAAGGGGTGATGTGAAAGAGTGTGATGGTGGGGCAAGGTGGAATTATGACTTTAACTAGGGCTGGAGAAGGCTTTCCAGAGAAGACAAATGTTAAGCTGAAACTTAAATGGTGCTAAGCAGACATGCATGCAAAGAGCAAGGAGAAGAAACAGGAAGAGCAGGTATGATACGTGCAAAGGTCCTCTGGCAGAAATAGCTAGGTTTGAGAAGGAAAGAAGGCTAGCATGACTGAAGCATATAATGGGACACAAGATGCCAGGCACGATGCCTGACACATAGTAGGTGCTTCTTAAACATGAATCCTCTCTCCCACTCCAGCCGCAGAGACTGGAAGGCTCCTGTCAGCCGTCTCCCCAACACAAGAGAGAACCAAATCCTAGTTCCTTCACTCTGGAGCAGGCCCCCCGTCTTCCACTGTAACTGTAGATGTTGCTACTTCTCTGGTGTAATTGCATTGCACACTTGTGATGAGATCAGGAAATCTCAGCTCTACAGCAACCCAGTTACAAGCTGCCCCTTAGACTGGGTCTCTGCTGCCAATGGCTTAATCTCCCCTCCTTTAGGTCTTTTTTATTAGAGACCATTTTAGAGGAAGGTGTTTTTTGACCTTGCTCCGGTCTTATTCATTCTGTGCACATTTGCTGAGCCAGGCCCAGGGCTGCAGAGATGCCTGAGGGCCTCTCCCCACCCACAAGCAGCACACACAGCTCACAGCCCATGGGGGAAGCATGCAGTCTGTTTGGAAACTGTCATCCTCTCCTCACCCAGACCCCATCCCAGCCAGCTTCCCATCAGCCAGGCAGATGGGCTATCAGAAGGGCATTCCCGCTCCTTGCCATCTTCTCTTGGATGTGTTTAAAGACATAGCAGGTAGTCTCCGCTACTTCTGCTAAGGTTGCATGTATCTAGTTAGCAAGAGAGGCTCTACCGAGGCAGGTCAGGGGAGAATGATGTCCAAGTGGTCCAGAACCTGCTAGACAGCAGCTTTGGGCTCTCTGCCCACAGAGTAGAGTGTCCCTGAGGAGGAAGAGTCAAAGCAGGATGTAAGTACAGAGATGCCAAAGTTAGCCCTGGAGGCAGCATCGGGAGTGGAAGGGCTCTGGTCGTAATGCCCCAAGACTTGAGTTCACAGTCTCCACATTGTTGAGACTCAGTTGTCCCATCTCCGAAGTGGGGATAATAATCCTTGCCCTGGGTTGTTTTGAGGGCCAAATGAGGTCCTACAAATGAAATTCCTTTATAGACTTGAAAGCTTTATAAATTATTCTTTTTCCTAAGAGGCTCCAGGAGGGAGCGGGATGTAAGTTAATATCTAAAAACAGTAGCAATGATCATTATCCACTGAGCATTTTCCATGTCAGTCACTGTGCTAAGCATGCTGCATGAACTGTCTGATTGCATTCTTCCAAACCTAGGAGGTTGGTGGTAGCATTATTCTTATTTTGCAGTTGAGGAAGTTGAGGCACAGGGAGATGAAATAACTTGTTCGAGTCACACAGCTGGAAAGTAGTCTACTTCCAGAGCCCCAACCCTTACACACTAACGTATACTCCTCCTACTACAAACCAAAACAATAGCAGAAGACCGAGGAGGAGCCCCTGACCCAAAGGTAGGATATTTCAAGCCATCTTTGCAGGGTTCCAAAGTCCTCTGTGAAGGAATGGGTCCTGACCTACGCGGGTAATATGGTTAGTGGAGGAAGCCTAGGACAAGCAATAGGAGAACTAGATTTTAGTGCCTATGTGTGACCTCTGACCCTTTTCCTCTTAGGGCCTCAGTTCCTCATCTAGAAAACAGGAGGGAGAGGGAAGAATGATCTAGAACAGGATCTCTCATCCTTTTTGACTCTAGCCCACCCAGGCAGGGTCAAAGGACTCACAGCTGCCTGCCCCATCTGTTCTCACGTTCCAACAGGAAAGGAACTCAGAGATAATATGAATGTGTGATAGTGCAAGCGATTTAGGGGAAGACTAGAGACAGATTGGCTTTAGAAATGGGAGATAGATGACTCATAGTTGAATGGCAATGCGTACATGCCTTAAAGCCCAGCCATTGAAAAATCATAAGCCCAAATTACTGTTGTTAAGCAAACATCTCCCAACAGATTAAATTGTGAATGATAAAACTAAACTAGTGGTAATTTATAATTAAAAGGCAGGATTGGTGGCAACTGGAAGCAGCACCAGCTCATGGTTCTCGCTGATAACCATACCTCCTTCCTATCGTTGCAGGCCTTCCTCACTGTTTTCTGTGCTCAGGTGCACGGGAGCTTGGCAGTGCCCCCTACATGACTTGACATCTGGACTTTTGGGGTAGAACACCAAATTAAAGTTTTCCATAAACTCCAGCCACACACCAATTTTGACATGTGAATACTGATGTTCAGTAACTTTCTACACCTGACTTCCTAGCAAGAGCTGCCCTTTATTATACACTAGCATGTGCCTGTCCCTACACTAAGCTCTCTGCAGTTGTCACCTCTCTGAATCCTCTCCGAAATGAGCTAGGTGCAAGGATTGTTTTTATTTTACAAGTGAGGTCCAACAAGTGAGATGGAGCAACTTTCCCAAGGTCACATGGCTAATAAGTGGTGGAATTTGATTTTGAATCGAGGCCGTCTGGCTCCAAGCCTGCTGTGCAATTTTGTTTTTTGAAGACCTTTGAGAAGCTAGCCCAGTAACAGGTGAAAGTAAATTTCTTTGGCAGTGCCTAAAAGAACCAAGAGAGGACTTACATTTTTGGATTAGTTTGGAGCCCACTGGGAGATCCTTGGAGCTCATGGTGACCCACAGGCATGGCCCTGCCATCAGCTATAAGTCCATATAGTCTGATCAGCCAATAGTCTGATGCATCCCACTGTTCACCCCCTAGAGCAGTGATTCTCAACTGGGGAGATTTTATCCCTAAAGGGGACATTTGGCAACAACTGGAGACATTCTTGGTTGTCACCACTTAGGAAGAGGGAGATGCTACTGGTGCTTAGGGAATAGAAGGCAAGGATGCTGCTAACCACCCTATCATCCACAGGACAGCACCCCCACAACAAAGAACTATTTAGCCCAACAGTGCCAAGTTCGAGAAACCCTGCCCTAGACTCATAGCTACAGACATACCTCATTCCCTTTGGAAAGAGTGTACAGAAGATGGCTTCATGCTGAGTAGAAAATAAGGGACCATGATATCCCAGGCCATCAATAGCTGAGCAGAAACACAGTGAGAAGGAGAGGTGGGAACTGGAACCAAGTTGCCTGGGGTAGAATGATGTCTTTATTACTCACTAGCTGTGTGACCTTGAGCAAGCTACTTCCCTATTCTGAGCCTCAATTTCTTCATCCATAAAACAGGGATAATGGCATTGCCTACACTGGAGAATTGTCATGAGGTTTCAATGACTTAGGGACATGTACTCAGCTTACATAGCATTTGGTACATGGGAAGACCCTGATAACTGTTAATTCTGGTGATGATGATGATAATGATGCAAGGTGGAGGCAGGGCAAGGTAAGGACATACAGGTAGGACCAGAGGAGTGGAGAGACAGCAAGGAGTGGGGGCCAGAGCCCTGTGGACAGGACAAGACAGTAAGCCTGCTGAGATCCTTAAACAGGGTCATCTGCAGGGGACCACATGTCCCTCACTGTCGTGTGCATGCTCCCTCAGTGCCAACACCAAGGAGGGGAAATGCAGCAGGTGGCTCAGGGCACAACTCTTCCTAGCATGGTCCCCTGGTCTTTTCAGTGGCCACTGCTCAGAGGCCATCACACCTTTCCCAAGAAGCAGGGGCTGGATTCATTCACTCATTCATTCATTCATTCATTCATTCATCGAGTACTTACCGAGTACCTTCTATGTGTAAGCATTGTTCTAGGCACTGGGGATGGAGCAGTGAACAGATGAAAACCTAGTCACGGAAGACAGACAATAAACAAAGAAGCAGGTTTATACCGATAGTGTACCAGATGGTGATGAGTGCCATAGAGAATAATAAAGCAGGAGAGAGAAAAGGGTGTGCCAATGCATTCATGTCAATTTTAAACAGGGTGACATTTGAGCAAAACCTTGAAGACGAGAAAGGAGCAAACCTTGTGGACTCTGGGGGTAGAACATTCCAGGCAGAGGGAACAGAAAGTGCAGAAGCCTGAGACGGCAGCATGCTTGAAGAGTTAGGGGAAGGCAAAGCATGAGGGCAGGGAGAAGTAGATGAGCTCAGAGAAGAGACAGGAGGGCTCGGCTGTGCAGGCAGTACAGGCCTTGGTGAGGACATTGACATTGACCCAGAGTGAGATGGAAGCCAGTGGAAGGCAATGTTGAAGAGACATTTTATCAATCACTTTGCTACTGTGCTGTAAATACAGAGTATGGGTAAGGGCAGAGGCCCCGGGGAAACCAGCACATCTTCCAGGTGAGCAGTGGGGGTGCTTGGACCGATGTAGGAGTGGGAGGTGGTGGCAATGGGCTTGGATGCTGGGTGTATCATCAGGGTAGATCCAGTGGGCTTTCCCAATGGCTTACGTGTGGGCTGTGAGAGAGAAAGAGAAGTCAAAAGTGACCCCAGGGTGTCTGTCCCAAAACCACAGGATGGAATTTATAATGCGCCACTTACTAACATAAGGAAGGCCACATGTGTGGAGGAAGATGAAGAGTTTTGGAACTAGACAGACTGATTTGACTCGCAGCTCTGCCACTGAAAGGATACGGTCCCTTAGCCTCTCAGAGTCTCGGTTTTTTCATCTATAAAATGGGCATCATGGTGCCTATCTTACAGGATTGTGATGAGGATCAAAAGAGATAAGGAATATAAGACTGACCCAAAATAAAATTCGGTGCCATTTCCTCAATAATTTCATTCTGCACCTTCATTTCGTTACGGCCCCTCACTCTTATGGTTGGCTGGATTCCCCGGGGGTGCCTGGGGTTGGAGAATCACCAAAATGATGAACTCTCATTCTTGTTGGCCAGGGAGAGAATGAACTGTTGGCTTTTTGCCTTGACCAAGTCCTACCTCATGAGCTAGCACAGTACTTGGGTCTCTGTCCTGCTCTCCAGGGGTGGGAGCTATCTCAGTAACCTGCCCAGAAACCGTAGCTCCTCCTTGTGGTCAGCCACCATTCCCTAGGGCAAAAGAAGGTGGGGATTGGAACCAGCATTTGCTTAGGGGCTCCCAGCCCTGGTTGCACAGCAACATCACCTGGGTAGCTTTTCAAATGATGTCCAAGACCCCTCCCCATCCCTAGTCTGATTTAATCAGCTCTAAATGAAGCTCAAGGACTTGTAATTTCTAAAAGCTCCCTAGGTGATCCTAAAGTATGACTATGGTTAAAAAACACTAAACCAAGATATAATTTTGCCTATTTTACAGATAAAAAAAATTCTGAAACCCAGAGAGGTTAAGTGACTTCTGCAGGGTCTCTCAGCTGCTAAGTGGTAGAGCCAGCATTTAAACCCTGGTTGGAGTTTAAAGACCTGGAATCTTTCTATCACATTACTTTGCAGCCTTAAATAGAAAGTCCTTATAATACATGTAAGTATTCTTCTGTGGCTCATTAATTCTTTTATAGAAAGAGCTGGGGCAGCAGAAATGGTCAAAGAAGTTTAAATCCTAAGCATTATGAAGCTCTGACATGTATTATTACATTTCCATACCTGCGTGTATCTAAAGTGATTCAGCAGTCAGAGGGGGAAACGGATTCAGTACATGGAAGTTCGGTTTATAGACAACTACTCAGAGACACATCTGTGGGGCAAATCCAAGAGTTGCTGCACCAGGGACCAGAGCTGTCAGGCCTCAGTTTGCCCCCCTGGTGCTTGGGTCAGATAAGAAAGATAAGGGTTCATTTAAGAACCACCCATGGTCAGCTAACATTTATTGGGCACTTAACAAATGCTGGGCTCGAGGTGGGGCACTAGGACCCTCGATTGGTCAGAGGCCCTTCACAGCGAACCCGCACAGGCACAACCCTGTTGCTCTCCATGTTGACTGGAAGTCTTGAAACTCCAGCTGGAGCCACAACCCTCACAGGTGATGCTTGCAGAAAAGACACTGCTACCACCACCAACAGCTCAGCACAGCCAGTGGAGGTGAAAGACAGCCAGGAGACTGGAAGCTTAGTCCTCGGTGCTCTACAAAGCAATTAGAAATGCAAATAAGCCACACAATAATTACACACAAGTTTTGACTTTTCTTCCAGCCTCACAAACCACCTGTTATGAAATTAAAGGAGATTTATTTTTTAATTAATATGACAGTAATTAGGGGAGAGTTCAGATGCTTAAAACTGGATCTGCGTGGGGAGGTAGGCATTGAATAAAGAGTGTGATTTTATTTTTTTTAAAGTTCTGAGTGTGCTGAGATTCTCTGTAGGTGCTCCTTTGTGCATCCATATGGTAACTATGCATCCATGGTTACCTGTAGCTGTGTTTGGAATGTAAGGTCAAGGTGTGCATCTTAAAATCAATGAGCGCTGGCTGGGTGGTAGAGCTCAGGCATTGGGCTCAGCAGACCTGGGTTTGAATCCCACATGGCTCCTACCCAGCTGTGTAGCCTAAGGAAAGTTCCTTAATTTCTTGGAGCCCTAATTTCCCCGTAGAGATCATAATACCTACCTCCCCAAGATTTTTATGAGATTATTAGGAAGAGTCAAGGGGGAAATGGCACATGCCCCTCTACCAACTTGTTGAAGAATAAAAAGTAACTATTGATCACTATGAGGTTGATTGTCTGAGTCTGGGTTTGCTGTAGGGTTCCAGTGTGTCCAGGATTGTCTTGCGTTTTGTTTTTATCTATTAAAAATTTTATTTTTATTTTTATTTTATTATGGTGACAAGGATTTATTTACTTTTTAAATTTTTATTGAAAAAATGATTTTAAATTAATTATTTTTCTCATCTACCTCCCCCGTCCCCCTCCCCTCTATCCTCTGTTGTCTTGGTTTTAGCACTGAGAGTCCCATATCTTGGACAAACTGGAATGCCCAGTCCCCCTAGTTCCCTGGAAAGCAGACTGAGATTGAGTGTAGTGTGGAGGATGTCCATTAGGGGGCATCCTTGGGACTGGAGGGGAAAGAAGCAAGATGAGACAGCAGGGAGATGTCAAACTGTGAGACAGACCCAACAAGAGCATTGGTCAGATCCACAGGAACTCAGAGCTAACTGACCCCTCAGAGCCGTCCTAAGTTGGGCCTATGTGGCCCTCAAGGGGGAGTCACTGGATGTAGGCTCCCTCGGGATCTGAAGCAATTCCTACAGAAGCTGATGTCTGAGGTTTTGGCTGACAGCAACCCCAGCAGAGGGCAACTGGTCAGTCTTTCCTTAAAGGGAATGGAGCAAGTCATTAGTGTCCAGAAACGAGCCACATTACCTAGAAAACATACACCATATAAATTGTGGAAGTATACGCCCTACGAACCTGTCATCTAAATAGAAAGTTAGAACCTACCATTATTACATCTAAGAAATCCCTCCACTGCCTGACCAAAGGTTAGAATGTGTTCGTGAGTGTACAAATTATAGCAAGCACTCAAAAAATAATAACTCAGTTCTCTAGACTTTTTTTACTTAGTTTATGATCATGTAACCCCCAAATTAGTTAAGTCAAGATCCTCCTTCTCAGTATGCACTCCCATCCCTGCAGTAAGTAAAGTCAGTCTAAACCTCTCCCTCAAGGGAATACTGTTCTATTCTTTCCTCCGAGACTTTCCCCAGGATCAATGCTGGAGGCTCACTTTGGGAACCCAAGTCTCATAAATAAACCCAGACCCCTTAACTTGACTTTGGAAATTCTTCCTGATCTGTATGCCAGCCTCCCTTTCCAGCACTAACATTGCCCTGTGCAAACTTCTTGTCCCCCTCACTCAATCCTCCTTGCTCACTCCTACCTCTCTGCCTTCATCTTTTTTTTTTTCCTTCTTGTTTGCTTCACTGTTTATCTGAATCCTCTCATCCTTTGAGACCAAACTCAGACCTGCCTCTTCCTTGAAGGCTTCTTCAGTGCCTCAGTCTGAAGGGATGGGGTCCACCTCTGAAACAGCAGAGCTCTTAGCATTCATGACTTTGCAGTGTTGGGTGTGTGGTGAAGGCATTTTGACTCTGCAGCAAGAGTGTCAGCTTCTCCTGTGTCCTGCTACCCGCTCCCCTAGACCGATTCCTCCGTGCCTAGCACAACCTAGTAGTTCTCCACCGGGCAGCAAAAGAAGTAAGTGTACCACAGAATCTGTGTGACCTTGAACAAGAACTATATCCTCTGAACATTAGCTCCCTCATCTGTAAAAATAGTGTCTACTCCACAGGATTGTGTGAGTTTTGATACAGAGAAAATCTCCAGATAAGATGATGGTAAATGGTAGACCCTTAATGGGTACTGGCTCCCTTCTAGCCCTACTGTTGAAACAAGTCACTGCAGGAAGTGGAAACAATGCTTATTAAGCAGCCCTCATGTGTGAAGCACTTAATTTACATCTTGGACTTTAGAATTATGACTTGGCAGAGTCATTACTCCAGGACCATAATTCTAAAAATGAGAAAGCCACAACAAGAAGGCTTTCCAAAGTCACATATGAGTAAGTGGCAGAAATTAAGGCAGGAATGATTTCACTCTGATTAAAGGAAGAAATTCTTGCTCACCAGTGATAAGACCATGGAATGAATGATTATAGGCAGATGTGAGGCTTTGCTTTCCAAAGACATTCCAAGAAGAAAACTAACGTCTTTCCAGGAGGATTTGGGCATTCAGCTGGAGGCAAAGGATTAAATCTCCCTACCTCTCCAGTTCTGGAATGTTCTGTGATGCCCTAAGCAGCAGGTGGGACATCTGTGTCAAAGAAATATACACCTGTAATGGGCAGGTGGGTGAGAGGGAATCTCTTGTCATGATAGGAAATAAAACTCATTTTTCTTCAATTGTCATCACTTCTCAGTAATTAACTGGATGCTAATGCCTTAGATGAAGGTCCTTCAACACCAGAATTGAACTTTAATAATGTGTACACGGAATTACAGGAAAACAAAATGGCAATCTGAAGCTGAAATGTCAGGAAAGCTGTGTGTCAACTGCCAAGTTGAGCAAAAAAAATCATTAATGCCTGAGAGTTGTCAGAGATTCCTCAAAATTAATGAATATGTGAACTTATTAATATAATTACCTTAAAACAATTAGCAAGCACCCAATTCATTGTGATAAATCTCATAGATTGCCTAGAAATGTGAAGATATGCAAAGGAAATTTATCAAGATTTCTAGGCTGGTGCCTAGTTTTTCAAAAATGGTTCCTCTCAAAAGATGGTAAAATGAAAAGAAAGGGGGATGAGGGACACAAAACAGGTAGTGAGTTAATATATGAATAAACTTTCAACCCCACTGTTAATGAAATAAATAAAAAAATTTAAAGAATGTGGTTCTATATTTTATTTAGCAAATCGGTAAAGAATTTAAAATATTTTTTAAACCCAATGCTTGTGGGACTGGGATGAGAAAGACACACAGGAAATGTGGGAATATAAATTGGTAGAAACTCTCTGGAGGTACCTATCAAAACATGGGTTTTCATTCACCCACATATTAATGAAGCTCCTACTGTGTGCAAAGCACTCTGTTAGTTTTAAGCAGGCAGCAATAGACTGGATACAGCATCTTCAATCAAGAATATGTGAATAGCCAACTGCACACAACCATTATATGGTGGGTACCTTAATTCTGATTCACGCCAGCTGAGTCAAGTTGGCACTGGCCCTAGATTTGACTGTAGTATGGGGTCATTTTTGCTCATTAGAAAAATCATTAGCAGCTCCTTCCTCAATTAAAATCTATGTGAAAATAACATAAAGATGTCTTTGCTTCCTCTGTGCTGGTACTCCACAATTTCTTTAAGACAATCCTGCTGTGTCTCATTAAATGTAAAAACCATGACTGTGAGTTGAAACTTGTCAGAAGACACAACACTTCATCTGGCTCAAGCAAAGGTGTATATTAGTGTTATCAAAGTTGCAATTGCTTCTATTCAGTAAGATATCATCAGCCCACCTGTGCTTCTAGATTTAAACACCAGCTGAACCTGTATGTATAATGTCTTTTATCAAAAATAGAAATTATTTCTCTTTTTGGACGTGGCTATCAGGAAATTCAGATCTGAATTCACAGTTCACATGCAGTTACAAACTCATCTCCAATGTTTGCTTCAACTAGCTTCTCTCCTTACTTGCATTTTAATCTGCTTGGTTTTGTTGTTGTTGTTGTTTTGTAATTTTTACTGTTCCCTTTATATATTCTGAAATATTTAAACTTCCTCAAATTCTCTACAATGATAGAAATAATAGCACTCCTCCCATTTACCACATCTCTGTAATGTTATCCAGTTAACCTAACCTTACCTGTACTTGAGATGTTATCAAATTCTTACTTTCAATGTGGGATAAAAATAAGCAAGCACATTTTCAGAGTGGGAAGTAGAGTTCTTTGAGATACAACAAGGATCAAAACAGATACAGCAGCAGAGAAAAATAGGACTCGGCTGGACCTGTCGGTTGATATCAACACGGGAGGATCCCCCAGGTTTGGTTTGCTGTGGGCTTATTTTCCCCTGAGAGTGACTGAAGTAACCAGAGCTCCCAAATAAATAGCCTCTGGCCTCTGGCATTTATCGTGTAGACGTCTAAGTCCTTCCACATGTTTCCTCCTCTTCCTTCCAGCGTAGACTGAGGCTGCTCTTGAGAACCCAGCCAGCTAGAAGCCGAGGTCCGGTGGGCGAGGACACAGGTGGTATGCAGTCTTCTACTGGCACAGTCTTCTCCCAGCTCTGGAGGGCTGGGCGCAGCATCCTTTGTCTGCCTAACCTGTATGGAACATTCTTATTTTAGCCTAGTTCCCCCTGTTTGGCTCTGAGCCAGCTAGGAGCTCGGTTGTCTGGGAAATGTGACCTGAATGTCACATATTCAGATTCCGGAGCCCTCTTGTTTCCCAGTTGTTGATCGTGGGCTGCTGAGTCGAGTGTCCACAGAGAGGACCTAGAGGGCAGATCTCACCTTCCATCTGGCAGACCTGCAGCCAGCCAGGACTTCGAACCTCAGCTCTGCCACCTGGGTTATAGAACGTGGGCCCCTTCCCTTACTCTTCCAAGCGTCAAGTTCCTCATCTGTAACATGAATATAATCCCTACCACCTTGTGGGTTGTCGTGAGGATTGAACGATGCTTTTAAAGTCCCAAAAGCAAAACCCAGCACCCAGAGATGTTCATTCATTCATTCAGTCAGTCAGTCATTCAGCTGTCAAATGGAAGGTAGGATTTTCTCTTTCCTCACTCAGGTGACCTTCAGGGATTTATTATTTGACTCTGAGGAAGCAGGATGGAAATGTGAGCTCCCCGTACCCAGTTATGTCATGATATACAGCACTTGCCTGGGGCCAGAAAAGGATATTTTGAGACCAAATTAGAATCTGCTCAAGTAACTAAAATAGGGGATACTAAGAAAAGGAAAGATTTTGAAAGCACTTTTGCCTCTACCTGCAGATGAATCCAAGCTGGCCATGCCTCCGGGTGGGCTGCAGCAGAAAGGTGCAAGGGCTCCTCTGGGCATGGCTTCTAACCACTTAGGGAAAACTTGCTGGATACCAATTCTCTCAGCAAATCACCAAGAACAGAAAGCCTGCATACATGGGTTGACTGTTTCTGTCACAGGGTGAAAGGAGTAATCAGCATTTATTAGCACCTGCTCTGTACCAGGCATTTTACTGTAATTATTTCATGAAATCCTCCCAACATCTTTACAGGTTAAGTATTATTAGTCTGTTTTTATAGATGAAGAAATTGAGATTCAAAAAGTTAAATAAGTTACATATTGTCAAGAAGACAGAAATAGACAAGGGATTTCAAACAGAGGCCATTTAATCTGGGAAATTTGTAATACATGTGTTGGAAGGCTGAGGGAGAAATGTGGGGTGCTAAGGGAACCCAGAGATGAATAACTACAAGAAGCAGTTATGACCTGCTATGAATGCTAAGAAAAGGGAAAAAAATAGAGTTGCTAGAATCTAGTTGGGCGTTCTGCCCAGCAGGTGCTAAAGGGATGATAATGAACAGTCTGATGTGGCTCAGGCCACAAGAGGGGATGGCAGCCCAGGCGACGAGGTACTTGGAGTAGTTGTCACCACACTGGTACTGTGAGTGACAAAAGAAGCTGGAGGCTAGGGACATCGATATCTTCTGATTCCTAAGGGATGCTGAGCTGAAAGCTGGTAGGCAGTCCCTTCTCCATTCTCTTGCTTCCAGTCTCCTACAGGGCCACATAGACATGCCAATCTTCTGGCAAGGGGGGTAAAGGGAATATCGCTTGTAGCGTTCTGGCCCCAGCCTCAGAGAAGAGAGGGTGGGTTTAGAGCTAAGAGACCAACTACATATACCAAGTTAGAAGGGAACTGAAATGCAACCCCCCAGTCTGCCTCCCATGAGTGAACAAGCACTGACCTGACGGCACCTGCTCTGTACCAGGCCCTTTACTAGCCCTGGGAACACAGCACTGAGTAGGAGACAACTTGGGTTCTCAGGAAGCTTCCAAGTGAATGAATATGAAGGAGCAATGCCTTTGATCAGATTTATCCTGTACTTGTCAGGTTTTTCTGCAGTATCTTCAGGGGGAGTAAGTTTTCTGGAAGGATAAAAGTCTAGGTACATGTCCTAAGGCCATCATTTTATGCCCATATATATGCCCATTAGTGGGGTGGCCCAGCTTCCCAGGTTTCATGAGCTTGGGGGTCAGAGCACACCTTCTCCGTTGGTTTGATCTGTCTAGTTCCTCCTCCGGCCTTCTTGTTGGTCTAGACCTTTTCCACCTTGAAACTACACATTATTCACCGCTGCAGCCTCACATTTTCTCCCTCAGAACACAGACTATTAAACCCCTGTGTTTAGATTAGGACTCTCTTGGTTGCACATAACAGAAAGCCAGTTCTACCTGACTTGGGCAATGGGAAGAGTTTATTGGAAGAATGCTAGGGTATCTTGCAGGGTTCAAGTGTAGTTGAGCTCTTGGAAGAGTCAGAACCAGGGTCTGGAGTGCCACATGGAATGTGGGCAGGCCTCCACCTGTGCCTTTGCTACTCTCAAACCACTACCTCCTCCTCCTCCTCCTCCTTCTTCCTTCTTCCTTTTTCTTCCTTCTTCCTCTTTCTTCCTCTTCCTCCTCCTTCTTCTTTTTCTCCTCTTCCTTCTCCCTCCTCTCTCACGCATCTCTCTCTCTCTCTCTCACCCTCTCTTCACCCCTTGGTCCACAGAAGCAGGACTGGGCCACCAATCAATATGTTACAATACAGTCCTGATATTACAATACAGTCCATGTTCCCAAAGAAAAACTGAGCTCTCTTCAAACCCATTCTAATAAATTTCAGGGAAGGAACTGATTGATCCAGCTTAAGTCAGGTGCCCACCTTGCACCAACCACCTTGATTAAGAGAGTAGGGTCGCATAAATGACTTGCATGCAGGAGTAGTCCCAGAAAATTGGAGCAGTTCCTTGAAACAGAGAAGGGTGACAACCGGTGGCACCATATTACAATGGACCGTGTGCATTACACTGAACAACATCACCATACTGCATTTCTTATTGAACATTTCTCATAGCTATTTTTTTTTGAGATTTTTTATGCATAAATCTTTTCCATAGTTAGAATTCTTTCCTTCATATATATCCCCAGATGTGGAATACAGCTTAGAGTTTGTGTGGGTTTTTTAAAAAATCAGATTATCCAAATACCAGCACTGATTTTACTACTGTTGCTATGGAAACTATTTTCTCTGTTGCTAGGCAGTTGGTAAAAGATTAAGTAGTAAAGACTAGTAAAAAGACACAATGTCTGAAGAGCCAAAAATCTGGAATTAACTCAGCTTTTAACTGGCTCTGTGACCTTGGGCAGGGTGTTTGACCACTGTGACCATTTTCTGTTCTTCCAAAAAATGGAATAAACATAGTTTTCCTAACTGGGTTATTTGGAAGAGTAGGGAGAATATATGAATAGTAAAAACAACCATCATGGTGCCTGGAACATACTAAGTTTTCTACAAATTATATTTTTAATATTGTATTTTAAATGTTTTAAAGGGTATAGTAACTAATTTTCATCATTAGGTTAATACTACTCAAATAGACAACTCATACTCTCATAGAACACAAGAGACCTTAACACATCACTAGTGCAAACTGTAGCTATCTCTAAATGTTGTCTACCTGAGATATCTACATTTCAAAGAAAAGCTTTACCTGACTAGCCAGCATACATGAACTAGGAAAGGCTCAGAGGTCTAAGTAATCCCCCTACACTGCTATCTCATTCACTGCCCCCAGGTAACATGCTGGCAGGCCTTGGAGTCACACAGAATAGATACAACTAATTGCCTTCTCTTCCCAATAGACAGCATGCATTCTTCTCTCAGCCTTCACCAAGTCTTTATTGAGCTTTTTAATTTACATGTGGAAGAGGAAGGGGAAGCACCTACAAACCAAGGTTCAGAAAGACACGTGGCCCTAACCTCAGGACCATGGACAGTGGCATGCATGCTTAGTATGAGGGGAGCCAGACATCTTAATCCGGGCACAACAGTTCAAAGAGCTTACCACCTACAGGATACACATCTAGATGGTCACCAAATCTGGGGACACTGATAAATACATAATTAATGGTTTATTGCTAGTACATTAAGATGCATAATAAAATAATGTTTATTTTCGAGTGATACCCAAAAGAGGAAATGGACAATTTTACGTGAGTAGAGGGGGTGGGCATTGAACTGAGTCTTGAAAGATGGGGCCAAGTGGACTAAGGAGGAGCTGGGCACTCCAGGCAAGAGGAGCAACATGTCCAAAGATCCCAAGAGGGCTCCAAGACCCAGTACCAGCCTCTCTTGCTCTCTCTGTCCTATCCAGAGAGACAGTCTGCTCTATATCTTTGAGGACTCTAGGCTGGACATGCATTGATCTGTCCTGAGTCCAAATTCTCTGGGCAAATTCTCCTTTATCAAAAGATATGACTATCCTTTGAAGACGAAATAATTTTAAAATGTTCAGAAGAAGCTGAATAATAAGAGTAGATTCATCTCTGCATGCTGTCTCTTAGCTTTCTATCTATGTCTTCTTTATCACAATCCAATCTTCTTGGTGGAAATTCTACCTCTAGCCACCATGGAGGGCCCAGCTAATGAGCTAAGTGTCTCAAACACCTGAGCAAGTTCTCTCAAAGCCCACTTTTTAAGTCTTCATTTTATTTTATTGACATCCTCATTTGCAAGATGAGCCTTACTATTCACTTATTCATTAATTAATGTTTATTGAGCTCTCGGTATGTGGCAAACACTGAATAGACTGTTGAAAAGACAACAATGAACAAACTGCCGGTCTTTGTCCTCATGGGGTTTATAGTCCAATGGAGGAGACAAATATTTATCAAATAATCTTACACACATATGTACCAATACGATCTGGAAACATAGAGTCTTCTATTTTTTTTAACAAATTGAAGATGTCCTTGTTGACATTATGTATAGTCACCTATGTTTCCAGGCTTCATGGACACCCTGTGTAATACAGATTGTGTTAATAAAAAGCTCAGGAAGCTAAGAAGGTACTTAACAGAAAGACTTAGAATGGAGATTCTGGGATATTGGGGCTTCAGGAGACCTCAAGGTCATTAAAGAAGCTTAGTGAGAGTGAGGGATTACACATGGTAACACAGGTAGTTAGTAATTGGTCCTTACCTCCTAGTCCAGCTCTTGCCCTAGAGCTCAGAATATAAATTAGTGAACAAAAGTTGAAGCCCAAGTAATGGTGGTTGTATCAGCTTGCAGCTACCACCATTTCTCCAGTGCCTCTTCTTCTCACCTGGGAACCAGCTCTCTCATCTGTCTCCTTTGTCTTCTGGGAAGCCTAACTCCAGCCCCAAAGTGTTTGGATCAAATCTACAATCACAGTTCTAGCACTAACCCATTCCCAGAGCTCAGCTTAAATCACAGTGTTTGCTCCACACTTGAAGGAATGGAGGCTGCTAAGTAAACATTTAGGAGGACATTTTATGCTGCTTTCTCTTGCCAGGAAAATCTATCTCTCCTTCCTCTCTCCAGTTTTCCCCCTGAGCAAAATATAAATTATTTTAACTATCTCTACTTGAAAACCAACAACCTGTGCTAGAAATCTAGTTACCTTCTGTTTTTACTGCTTACAAAGCAAAGGGCAGAGACCTCAGGGCAACAGGAGTTTCAGATCTGGAATAAAGAGGGCATTATATACAGCCTTTGGGATAAAGGCCAGCAAGCAGCCCACATCTTTGAGGAAGGAGCCCTCAATCTGATGCTGGAGATATGAACTTGCCCAGGAAACTTTCTAGTTTGATAGAGAGAGCACAGTTCTTCCCTAATCAGAGCACCATTTTGTTGGAAGAGGCACAGGTCTGCCCTAGAGAATCTCAATCTGATAAGAGAGGCAAAGCCTGTCCAGGGAGAGTCCCTAGTCCAATGAGCAATACAGGTGGCTGTCTTTCTTAGAATATGAAAAGATGCAACTCAGAGCCATTGCCAAGCCAGCACAGGTATCTATGACCATAGAGCTTTGCAGGAAGCCACTATGTTGATCTTCTCAAACTTTGCAGCCTCCATTCAGAGTGAAAGCCACCCTCACCCTGTCACAGCACCTTCTGGCTCTGCCTCTTGGCCTGGCACATGCCCCCAGGGGAGCCCTGTTTACTGGGGGCAGCCCTGGCTGGGTTTAACAGCCAATCCAGCAAGGTTTTAATAATGCATGTCTCTCAGAGTTGCTAATTAAACTTTAATAGTCCTGAACAGAGAGCAGTAGGTCTCACTCAGGACGAGTAAGCTTAGGCTCTGGGGAATTCAGCAAAAGTCTTACAGCTGCTGTCGAGTTTTCAGAATTAGGTCTTCCATGGGTCCAAATATGCCATGTGAAGTGACACTCACCTTCAACAAGCCAAGGCGGGTCTCTGACCCCCTGGGCAGGAAGGAACTAGGTTTTTGTGAGCCTGTTCAATGTGGCAGCTACTTTTCATATATTAGCCTATTTCCTGTAATCCCAACTATAACCCTGAGATAACTGCTGCCATCCTAATTATAGAGAGGAGAACAATGAAGACACAGACAGGTAATTTATCTGAAGTCACTTAAATAATTTGTAGCGGACCTGGGATTCAAATACTGATGAGATTCCAAAGCTCCTGCTTTTTCTGCTATACTGCAATGCCTCTTAGACATACTCAAAAAAATATCCTGGAGTTGTGGGGAGTGGAAAGGAAGCTGCTCAGACATGAGGCACTGAGCAACCCCACAGAGCAGGCTTAGTGGGCCCAAGTAGCTAAAGGGAGAGTTGACTGTGCAATCTGGGGGCTTGGATATAATAAAAATAAGCCAGTGATCCTTAAACATCAGAGCTCATAAGAATCATAGGAGAGTTTTATTTAAAACGAAGATTACTGGGCTTTGCCACCAGAAAGTCTACTCGGTAGCTCTGCACCAGTCCTAGGAAATGCATTTTATTATCATTTTAGGCAGTCATGATGCAGCCAGCCTTCAGAAGACATTTAGAAAAACACCCAAGTAACCCTTCTCCTAAGTACAATGTGGTATCCTTTATAAACACATGCACTCTCATAATCTCATATGATCCTAGCTACCACCTGGCAGGTAGGCAAGACGAGACCTATCACCCCATTTTACACATAGGAGAACTGAGTCCCTGTAAAGTAAAGGGATGACATAAGAATACAACAGGTAATGGTAAGGCCAGGGCCAACGCTCATGTCTTCCTGCCTCCAAGTTTACACTTATTCAAGGATGCAGTCTTATCTCTCTAGGGAGACCTGGGAGGGGACATGCACAAGTATTCTTCAAGACACGGCCCATGATGAGGGTGTTTGGGGGTGAATCATTGAGACCAGGGACCAGTCTGTGGGGCTTGCACAAGGGGACAGGCTGCTGCAGGGAATGAAGCATGCTTTGGTAGCGTTCATGACCAGCCAGAAGAGAGAAGGGTTGGGGGCCATGGGGATTCCAGTAAGTAGTCCAGGTGAGAGATGATGGAGGCCTGCCCAGGGCAGTCACTGCAGGGAAGGGAGACAATATCAAGGAAAGGGGCGTGGGAGGCCTGCGCCCAAAACAGTGTTGCTCCCAATAGTCACCAATTATTGGATGAGCAAAAAGAGGATCATATTTAGCAACCAAATGGCCATAGAATCAAGGACAGAAGGGACCCAAAGATTTTCTGAGAAACCTTGTTTTGAGCATCAGGAAAAAAAAAAGATAGACTTGGGGAAAAGACTTGAAACAGCTTCAACTTTTCCACATTTAACTCCAATGGGAAAGGAGTTAGATTCAGACTGAGAGATCTGGAAGGTAAGACCCATGTAGCTATCAAGTAGGCAGGAAAAGTGTGCTCCAAGCATATAATTAGTCCCCAAGTCAGGAGAGAGATGACATTGCTGCTGGCTTTGGCATCAAGGGCAAAGATGATAGGAAGAAAGCAAGAGCTTTGGGGACAGGGGAGGAGGGGGGCCGGTGACTCTCAAAGTCCAAAAGTCATGGAAGGTTAGAGCTGGGAGGAGCCTCAGGGATTGTGAAGCCCTACTTCCGCACTTTCCACATGAAGAAAGTGAGGCCCAGACATGAGAAGTCACCTGCCCAAGGTCACACAACTGGGGAGACCCTGTGACTTCCAACTCCCAGGTCAGTACTTCTTTCAACCTGAAGTCATCTCTCCAACATCCTCCACCATCCCACTTACTAAATACTATACAATCCTGGACCTGGAGACGGAAGAGGCACCTATTAAAATATGCGATTTTTAAAATGTAAGGTCAGGATAGTGTCTTAATATAATCCCAAGTGGAGGCATTAGCATTCGTGCTCCCGCACACTCCTGCCAAAACTTGCTGACATGTCTAAAATCGCAAATGTTCTTACTACCTGAGATGGCAGGGAGCCCGCAGAGGAATACATGGGGTGAGATGAAAGGTGGAGAAGCGAGTGCACTTCCGTGGCCCAGGCTGATGGGGAGGGCAGGAAGAGGTTTGAGCAAAGCGAAATTGTGTGGGTTTTTTCTCATTGGGGAACCCAGGAGCAATGGTCAAATTCTTAGCAAGAAGGAACCCTATTAGTAGAGGAATCCAAAATGAAGGGCTCACTCGCGAGCATGAAACATGTGGTCTGATCAAGCTGTGCTCTTAAATTGCTGGATGATGTTGGGGATGTCCCTTTACCCCTCTACTCCTCAATTTTCACTACATTTAAAATAAATGTTTGGGGCCTCTCGCTCCAACATTCTCTTTGTGGTTCCCTTAATACACCTGAGGTACTGCCTCCTGAAAAGGACATTCCAGCATATTCCGGCCTGCCTCGCCCCAGCCATTGTTCCCCACTGATGCTCATTAGCCTCAATCTTGGTTTCTCTCAATAAGAATTTTGGCCTTCCTGGTGCCTGATACCTTGGTTAACCCCCTTCTAGGACCTTCTGTCCCCTGCATTGCTTAGCACCTCTGCTCTATAGTGAGTCCCAGGCCCTATTCCATGAGGTGTATCAAGCAAATATTTGTGCATAAAAATTCTAAATGTCCCAGGAAATTCTGAGTTGGGAGGGATGTTTGTATTCACCTAATCCAATTCCACGCCCCTCCACCCACACACACACAAAGTAATTCATATAGCCTGCCTTTTAGGATAAAAGAAAGTAGAAATGGATAAGATTGGAAAAATAGATTAGGGCCAATCTGTGGAGGAGTTTTGTGCATTGTCATGTCCACTACTCAAAGAGAGGTCTGTGGAACCATGATCTCATATAGCAATCATGGATCCAAACATGGACCTGGAGGTCTAGCCAGGTAAGGAACTTGTGGCAGATGCTGTCAGTGTTCTGTCTGTATCGCCTCCGTACTACCCTTTTATGCTGTCAGGACTTTTTGCAAACATCTGTGACTTTCTGCCTGAAAGCATTTTCTGGGCACAGGAACATCCTAGGCCTAAGCATAAAGCATGTGGCAAGTTCTATGGTATTAAGAGCAGCTCTCAGCCAATGAGAAATAGATGTGAGTAGATAAATGGTCAGCTTCCTCCCCTCTCCAGTGTGACAACCCTGTGGTGTGTGTTCCATCATCTTTCAGAGGTCCCCGAGGCTTAAGCCCCAGTCACCACAGCAGCAGCTAGCTCCAATGCACTTAATACTGGTTGCTCTCCCTTCCCTGCCTCACCTCTGTACCCCCCTACTAGGGTTTCCTAGAGTCACTCCCAAAAATACCACTTGCCTCTGGAGGGACCCAGCCTAAGACAGATGATGTGTAGTCTTCTCCTCTAGGAGGTTCACAGAGGATATTGGCATAGTAAATGCTCTGAAAAGTCCTGCTAAAAAAGTAAACATGTTTAACTGTTTAGCCCAGCATTTTCTAACCTATTGGTTACAGAGTTTTCTCTCCCTTCCCGCCCCTCCCCCACCCACCTTAAGCATCTCATAGAAATAGTGTATTCTGATTAAATACTTTGGAAAATGCTATGCAGACACTCAGGCACAACTGGAGTCTTGCTTTAGAAAGACCCAGTGAGCAGAGACTCACCCATGGTAGGAACAAAAACTGTTAGTAATGTTAGCCATACCCTACTTTTGCATGGATGCTTTAGGACTGATAGATTGTTGTGGCCATCCTATGATGGTAGACTCAGAGGCAGTGTTATTATTACACTCACTCTACAAATGATGAAACTGAGACTCCAAGACATGTCCAAGGCCATACAGCCAGTAAGTGGCGGATTCAGGACTCCTTTGCAGTGGATTTCCTAGTGAGCAGCAAGACTGAGAACAGAATCTGTGTCCCTGTCATTTTAGTCCAGGGTTTCTCCATCTCCCCAGCACTGAGGGTCAGCAACAGGCCACCCAAGGCTTCTGGTGGGTGAGCGGTGGCTGTATGAACATGAGAGGAAATGGCAGGAAAGTAGAGAGGCCAAGAGTGTGCACATTCTGTATGTGTTTTTTCCCTTGTTCTGATTCAGCTGCCCCTGACAACTTTAATTCTCTCTTCTCATTTAACACACACACACACACACACACACACACACACACACACACACACACATTACCTCCCATTAGCTATCAGAGGTCTGCAATTGTTTTCGAGGGATATTTTCTAAAACTGGGTCAGCTAGAGACTTAACCTACACACAACAACACACACACCACTTTATTTATGTACACATGTACACAGATTTCCAAGTAGGCATGCACTCTGGTATTTAAGCATGCATGTACATACCAGCCTCTATATAACATTCAATAAACTTTATTGTTATTACTTATTTCATTCTCCATCTTATTTCTTTCTCCATGAAATTACTTATTTCATCCTCTGAACTATATAACCCACAAAGGTAGAGTCTGAGACTATCACTTTCACCACGAGAACCCCAAAGGCAAGTGCCGAGTAGGTGCTCAATAAATAAGTGTAGAATAAAGGGATGCATCAACTCACAAATGTGCTAATTGCACTTATCTGTGTAGCAAACAACAGTACTCACACAGCCAATACATGTATGCAAACATATATGCATGTGGGAACACATGAATGCACAGAGATCCTCATTGCCCCATCTGGAGCCAAGGTCAAGAAATGGACCTCGTGACCATTGACATGAATCGCTTGGGTGGGATTCACAGAGCTCCCAGCAACCATCACTTAACTATCAGTTTATCTGTCCCATTTATAGTTGAAATAAAATGTGTCACAGCTGCTTCACTGGAGACCAAAGTAGACATGAAGGGAAATGGAGAAATATCAGCCCAGCTTGCATTCTGGCTCACTGGCTTTGGGAAGCTTAAGGCATAAATGAGTTTGGATTTAATTGACTTTTTATTGGGCTTTAATTCACTGGTACTTTTCCAGAGACTGACTCCAACAGGCAGATGTAGGGTGGAGCAGTCTCTGGGGCTGTCAGACCCTCTGCTCTCTCCCCGTACCCTCAGGCCTATTCTAAACCACTTCTGCACACAGAACCACCCTTGGCCCCATGGGGACATGCAGAAGTCAGCCATCGGTGCCTGTCCCCTTCCTGGCTTCCATCTTTTGCCCCTTCTCATTGTCTTTCTTGTCATAACTCCCTTCTCCCCAAAGGCATTTAAATTTAATGCAATAACGTGGATTTAAAGCTTGCTCTATACCAGGCCCTGTGTGGGGAGCAGGGATACAAAGATGAACAAGAACAAATCTTTGCCCTCTGAAAGCCTAAAATCAAATGGAGAGGCAGACATATAAATTCCACGATGTAATAGATACCAAGAATTAACCTATGAACAAGGTTCAGAAAGGCACAATGATTCAGATAAGGCTGCCCAGATGAGATGCTTCCACTTCCTCTGGAAGAAGGGAAAGAGTTCGCCAAGCGGGGAACTACTAGAAAGAATGTGCCGGGCAGATGGAACAGCAGATGCAAAGGCTCGGAGGGTGGGAGAGTGGAGCATGTCTGACACCTGTCCTATGTGCCAGAGTGGAGGGGAGACAAGGATGCTCATGGGGGCAGCGGGGCGCAGAGGAATGACCTCCAGCCTGGAGATTAGGAAACCTGGATTCCTATCCCACCTTTGCCACTAGTCAGCAGGGTGACTCTGGGCAAAGCACCTGTGTTCTTGGAGTCACAGTGTTTTCATCTGCAACATGAAGAGTTTGAACTCATTGAGCTCAAAGATTTTCTCTCACTACCAGGGCCTCCTTATCTTCCATACGATGGCATTTCTCTGCTATTCTGTCTCTGACTGGTTGATGCTGGGTTTGAGTTTCTCTGAAGAAGCCAGCCACAGAAGACCCAGTATGGAGATATTCGGCTCTGAGAATCCAAGGGTCTTGTAGAAAAAGGGTGCCTGTCCCTCTGCTGGGGCAGGAATACACTGAAAGCCCTTTCCCAGAGCTCTGCCGAGTCCTGTAGGCCACTGGAGCTCTTCCCAGTGGGGCAGGTGGGCAAGGCCAGCCCAGGGACAATGCAGGTGGGGTGCCTATACTCAGGCAGGGAAGCTGGCTGCATTTTAAAGTTTTACCATCCAAAATCATCCAAATTCTTAAAACGTCAGTGTTTGAAAGGATGAACTTCAGATACCTAGGAAACTTTCTCACTGTACCATATAAATGAGTCATGGCTGAAGTGGGAACATACTTTGAAAAACTTTAAAGCCGCGTGCAAATATAAACTTGCCTTTAGTATACGGTGGCACTACATCCCAGTTTGCCTGGGACAGTGCCAGGTTATACCTATCGTCCTAGCATACTCACTGAGAGTACCCATAACTTTCACCTTCAAAGGTGTCCTCTTGGGTCAGTAAAGATAATGATTGCCCTGGTGGTTAGGCTTTTGAGGGCAAGAATGATCGTAGGGAAGTGGGATGCACCAGAAAAAAAGCATTGGTATTGTACTGACCTGGATGTTTATCCCACTTAACCTTGGATGACTGACTGAACCTTTCTGAGCTCAGCTTTCCTATATGTAAAATGGGGGTCATAACACCTTCTACATGAGTTGCTCAGAGAAATAAAGGAGATATTGCACGTTGGCACCTAACACGTTATGTGCTCTACTTAACGTTCCTTCTCCTTCTGTCTTTGGCAACCCCATAATGCTCAGTGCTGGGCAGAGAGGAGCTTAGATGTTAAATGCACGAATGAATGTGTGCATCAGTCAATCAAACACAGAAACAGAAGTTGGGGCTCCTCTCTCTGCACCCATTTCCCTCTTCCATCAAATGAGCTGAGATATTCTGAGAATTCCATGACTCTACAATTGTAGATAAAGAGTTTAGTTCCTTTTCCAGCCTCTTCGCCTTAACCCTCCACCCCCAAGCCATAGTCCTTTCATTGATTTTCCTCTGCACTTCTATCCTCTCCTCTTAATGTCGGCTTCTTTGTCCTCTTTTTTTTTTTTTTTTTCTTTTTTTGGTGATAGTGAAGGAGGCCAGGGACAGTACTTCATCTTTATTCCAATGCCTCTCCCGGAAGATCAATATACACCTTACCCCACCTTTGTGTTTCTCAAAGTCCCTCTTTGTTTCCTGAACTGCCTCAAGGCAGCAAAGTTATATTTTAGGGATGTGGACTTAGAGTAGACAAATCTGAGTTTGGATCCTGAGTTTGGATACTTTAGTGCTTAAATGGCTGAGTTCAGAATGATAATTTGCTTGTGAGAGAATGTCTTGTAACCTCACAGAGTCCAACTTTCCCATCCCTTAAATGGGCATAACAACACGTAAGACCACCATGAGGATGAAATATGTAACTATGGTAGCTGTCTCGATGATGCCTGGTCTTAACCCAGCATCGAGGTCATCACAGTCTGGTCCAACCAGTGTTTCCCATTTCATCCACTACTTCCCCTCCAATCCCATCAGCACACTTGCTGCTCCCAGAACACCACACACATGCACATCCACTCACGCTCTGTGTCTCTGCTCCTGCTGTTCCCTCTGCCCTTCCCCGCTATGGGTGTCCTGAAATCCTCCTCCTCCCTCCAGCCACAGCCCAAAGCCCACCCCCTTCACAAATCTGTTTCTGATCCCTCAGGTCAGAACTGATCACTTGGCACCACTCTGAGTGTCCCCAGCGTATCTGACTTGTCCCTCTGTTTACCACTTGTTTCTTTCTGCTGTTGTTTATTGCTGTTATTTGCTCACTCCCCCAAAAGGGACTATGCAGTCCTTTAGGGGAACCTTATCTTGTTAATTTTTATATTATAAAAGACCTCAAAAACTTTGTGAAACAAAGCAGAGTATGAACAAACAAAATTAAACTTTTGGTCATGATATCTAATTCCATCTCCATGATGAACTGAGCCAGCACAAACCTATCTTCCACTACACACACACAGAAATGCAGGACGACGTGCAGTTTTAAGAAATATTAATGCAGAGCCAAGCTCTCCGGAAAGGGTGACTCCAAGGGCTGGAAATGAGAGACCCAAGGTACCTGCCAGGACACAGGACACAAGATAGCTATGTGTGTATGTGTGCGTGCACGCGCACACGCATGTGTGTGTGTGTGTGTGTGTGTGTGTGTGTGTGTCCCAAGCTGGGCACCCGGAATCTGGCCCACAGTCCCTTCCCTCCACTGGCATGCTAGGTGCATCCTCAGGAGGGCAGGGACCCTTGGCGGCATACTCACTACTGCTCTAAACACTTTCCCCATATTGTCTCCTTTAACCTCATGACCGCCTTGTAAGGTGAAGGGTATTACAAGGAAGAACTGAGGCAAGAGAAGTTAACTTAGTCCCTTGGTCGGGGCAGAAGCAGCATTTGAACCCAGGCATTTTGACTGAACCTGTGAGTTTAAATGCTGTGGTGCATAACCTCATGCCACACCGTAGGTGTGCAAAAATATTAGTTGAGTGAAAACCTGAGTAAGTGGCCAGGAGAAGCTCACAGAGCATTTAGAATGCTGTGGGCAGGGCCAGCCTGGGCAGGCTCAGGCAGGGCAGTGCTGATGGACAAGGGGCCCAGCATCCAGCCCAGCTCTCCATAAACGTGCCAGTTTTAAATGAAATACACTCCCCTGGCCCATAGGTGCTTGGGAGATGGTTTCTCCTATCTCAGAATGATTGTATCTGGCCCCATTTCCTTTGAGGTGTTTCTCAATTTTTTTTTTCCCTCCCTGCTATGCATCTGGCAGTAATTCCCTTCCTGGGTTCCATTTGGTGGCTACCACTTATGTTCTAAAATGCACCATTAGGCATCTGATGTATGGTATGTTTGGTGGGTGGCCATGCTGGTACTCCAAACCATTTGAGGAAATAAAGAGGCCAGTGCCATCTGCTGGGAGAACTGCCTGCTGCCAGTAGGCCTCTTGGGATTCTGTGGGCACAGCTGGGAAGGGTGGGCTGTCCCCCCATCCTCACAGGCCTCCCTAGGGACATAAGACCAGAACTGGGCTGGCTTGGTGCCATGCCTATTTCCACACATAGCTCGAGCATCTGTTTGCTTGGCACCCATTTATTAGACACTCATTGTGTGCTATTTACTTGGCACCCATTTATTAGACACCCATTGTGTGCCAGAAGCTGGAGATCAAGAGATGAAAAAGATGCCCTCCCTCTCTGTGTGGGGCTCACTGCGTATGACTCGGCACTGGTCAGGACTGGCTCAGGGTCTGCAGCGGAGTCATGGCTGCAGCTTAGTGGGTCAGGGGGCCGTGGGGATTGCCAAAGGGAAACTGAGTCCTGGCAACGTGGGCATACAGCTCTCCAGTACCATGCATTTCTGCACATGATGGGGATGCACTGAGGCATGAAGAGCCCCAGTTGTTACTCATGAAAATTGCTTGGACTCCCTCTAGTATCCTGGGGTTTTATCAATGAAAGGGTCCTTGTAGATCTTTCCTGCCTTTTAATCCAAGCTGACCCATTCAGATACCTTTTCCCTAGTCATCTGAAAGTTTGGCCCTCCCCTAGTAGCTGGTGTTTGAGACAGACCTGCAAGTCCCATTCCCTTCTCCCCATTGCATCCTGCCTTTACTTGGGTTCATCTCCTCCCTTGCAAATAATAACTGTAATAAGCATGGCTGTCTAAATGCCAGGCACTCAAGCTCATTTAACCTCACAACAACCCTGTGAGGTAGGTTCTTTCTGCCCTCCATTGTACAGATGAGGAAACCAAGGCTCACAGAGGTTGAGTTCGTTGCTCAGGTTCACACAGCTAGTAAGCAGTGACATATGGCTCTGAACCCCAAAACTCGTTCCACCACTGGCTCAGACTGCTTTCCAAACCTGTGATTGCATCTCCTAACTTGGAACCTCCCCTCATTTTGTTCACTTCCCCCAGGTTCAGGGATCTTCCTAGACACCTTGGCTACCTGCCCTGCCTCTGTCCCCAGCATCTCCTCACTGTCTGGAATGAGGATCTCTAGCTCAAGATCCTGGCCCTGGAAAATCCAGCTTCTTCTAGACCCTCAGCCAGTGAAGGACAGGCCTGCCAATTCCCAGCCCTCAGGAGGGAAAGGGCGAGGACCCTGACCAAGTTGATCTGGTTCAGTCTCCTGCTCTTGGCAATATCCACTAATATCCCAGCTTTTTTTTTTCTTTTTTGGTTGAGGATAGTGTTGGGAGGATGCACATAGCATTTGCATAAATACTTCTAGTAACAGAGAGCTCTCCCACTGCCCATTTGATTCATCTTTGTTTAATAATTAATATATATCTGCTTTTATTATGATAGATTTCAAACATATACAAAATACACAGAATTGTATAATGAGCCCTTTGTGCCCACCACCCAGACCCAAAATGTGAACATTTTGACATTCTCATTTCCTCTGCTCACCCCATCCCTCACATAAAGATGATGGTATGATGATGATTTAACATTTCCCTTTTGTTGTTGTAAAATTTATATATATCGAAATGCACAGATCTTACTTGTATTTTTTTGACAAATGAATAAACTTGTGTAACCTATACCCTTATGATACAGAATATGTCCATCTCTCCAGAAAAAAAATGACTTTTGGACATTTTAATTGTTAAGTTCTTGCCCTACGTCCAAGCCAAATCCTAGAACTGTTCTCCATGGCAGTAAAGAATAAGTCTAATCTCTCTTCCAAATGATACCTTTCATATATTTGCTATAGCAGTTAGGATCCTCATTAAGTCTGCTCTTTTCCATTCTAAATACCCCAGCTCCACCCACCATTTCTTCTTTGGTTTCAGAAGATGGGGACTGGATGCTGACATTGATAAAAGGAGGCCTGATTTCCTCTTTACCAAATCTCTTCCTAACCCATCGAAACTGGAGCCATGAGGACAGACAGAAGTTTGCTATAGGAGGTATTGTCCACTTGCTACAGTTCTACTTTGAAGAAAGCTGACTCATGGGGTGGGCCTTACAGATGTATTCACTTTATTCAGCCTTTGAACAGCTAAGCTGTGTGCAAATTTATCTTTCATTATGGAACAAACTGCAGCATAATTTCTTTCACTCCTTTTCTTTTAATTTAATCATTCATTCAACAAACTCTTATTAAGTACCTATGCTAAGCTAGACTCTCCATAGAGCACTTGGATAAATAAGACACCGTCCCAAAATTTGGGAATGGAGCAAGGACAGACAAATGGATGCATTCATGTATTTGATGTATATTGGTTACCTGCTCAGTCCCTGGAACTAAGGCAGATACAGGGAATGCAGTAGCATAGTGGATGCTCACGTGGCAGGACTGACTCATTCACCCAGCCACTTACAGAATTGGCGGCTGACAGCTCTCCACTCTGGAAATTCCCTTTCTGGGAATTGTGCTCTAGTGTGGAGAGATACCACACTCAAGGTTCTGTCCTCACCCCAGGGGTGGCCCAGATGCAGTGGGCTCAGTAGCTGCCCCATGTCTCAATCCAAAAACAGCTCTAGCTCCAGAGCTCCCCATGGGTCAGGGGTCCTCTGTCATGGACGTTCAGCTCCTCCCTCCTTTGCACGGAAGTTCTGCTCCTCCCTCCTTTGCTCCCTTATGGGTGCGATCTGTGCAAGTGGCTCTTAAAAACGGTGCCCAGTAAACCTTCTGCATGCAAGCCACCATCTCCAGTCAGCCTCCCAGCACACCCAGAAAGTAAGGAAAAAGCCAGCCTGCCAGTCCAGTGTGGAGACACGGGCATTAATCAAATGTTCGCACAAGTACTCAGGTGACCAGGGCTTGAGGGAAAAGTGTAGGGTACCATGAAAGAGAGTCCCTTCACCAGACCCGACCCTAGTTCAAAGGAGCCAGCGAGATCTGGAGTTGAAGTAGGAGTTACTAGACTATCCAGTAGGATGAGATGGAGGTAACACAGGGTTCTGTCAAAGCCCAAGTGAGGGCACCTAATCCATTCTAAGGAAGGTTAACAGTCAGGGAAGGCTTTCAGGAGGAGGTGGTGCCAGGCTGAGGCATGAAGGATGAGTAAGAGTCAGCTGGATGAAGGAGGGGAAGATTCTGAGTGGAAGATTCAGCACATCTGCCAGCACAGAGGTACGAAGTAGCGTGGCATGTCTGGAGACAGGCAGAGCAGGACAGAGCTGACTCGTGTGGTGCAGGGGAGAAGAGGTTAGAGGGAGCCAAGTGGGACCCAGGTCGTTGGCACTCTTGTATGTCAGTCCAACCAAGGGCTGTGCTGCCATGGAAGGGTTTAAGCAGGGGAGTTTGCTTTCCAGACAAATCCACCTGGTTGCTATGTGGAAAATGAATGGAGGTGGAAGGAAGTGGGGACAGGGAGACCAGGTAGGGGGCTGTGGCAATTAACCAGGTAAAGATGGGTAGCACCACCTTGATGCATGGCTGAAGCTACAGGGATTGAGAGGAGGAAATTAACTGCAATGATATTTTCAAGGTAGGACACTACTAACCTGCCCCCCTCAATTCTCTGGTTTGGGGAAAGAGGGTTGTAGGACTGAGGTTTCATGTACCAGCTTGCAATTAGTCTAATTTATATTCAGGCATGTTGGCACATGCTCAGGTGCAAATCTTAGGCTTTGCTCCATTGCTGAGAAATAGCAGCATGTATTTTTGTCATTGTCCATAGTGCGATGCACAGAGCCCAGGCTTCTTCATCAGACAGATGGCATGAAGACACCGGCTCTCCCTCTGACTTGCTGCATGACTCTGGGCAAGTCATTTCACCTCTCATGGACTCAATTTCTTCCTCTCCAACAATGAGGGTTAACAGCAGTATTCCTGAGAGATTTGAATGGGATCGTGCATGGAAGTGCCCGGCACAGCACCTTACACGTAGCAGGCATTCAGTCTCAGTTATCCCTCTAGAACAGATCCGCAGCTAGGATTAGGAACCTCCAAAAGCACCCACTAAACAAATGCTTACCCCCCTCCCACCCTCCCACCCCAGAAAAGACAGTTGATAGGGCTGATGACACAGCAAAATCCATTAAGAAACTGATATTTGATCCTCCGAACAGCACTTCAGAACTCACATCCATCATTTCCTTTGGCTCCTATGGCATCTCTGTGAGGATGGTGTGGCCAGTCCATTTGACACATGAGAAAGCAGAGTTACGGAACCAGAAGCTGAAAGAGCCTGGACTTCATTCTCATCTAACTCTGAGAGGTATTATCGTTCCCATTCTTCAGATGAGGAATCAGAAGGTCAGAGAAATTAAGTAACTGGCCCAAGGTCACATGGCTCAGAACTGGTGAAATGGGGATCCCTATGATAGAACAGGGGTCCCCACTTGGATCTGTCCCAGTAAAAAAGCCTGTAATCTTTTACTACTCCATGATGCCTTTGCAAGTAACCTGCCCTCTCTGAGCCTCAGACAACAGTGTCTATTTTGCAAGCTTGCTATGGAACCAGTTGGCACTTTCATCACAAATGTCCCTACTCCTGTCTTCATCTGACTTTGCCGCCCGGATGAAGGTGAGGCAAGTGAGACGCCCAGGGTAGAAATTTAAGGAGGTGGTCTGTTTGAAGTGAGTGTGAGTACAGGCCCAGGAAGTGAGTGCCTCCTTAAATTCCGGGCCCTAGCCACCTCATCTGCCTCATCTTGGTCTAGGCCCTGATTTTGAGGTGAGGAAATTCTAGTGGGGCTGGGGAAGTGTGGGGAGCACAGGCAAGTCGGGCTGTATGGCATGCTGATGTAAAAGCAGCAGCTGACAACAGACCCTGCTGCAGAAGCGCACAGGTCAACGGAAACCAAGGGCTAGAATGAATATCTCACAGGTGGACCTTGCTTTGTGTAATTGTTCCTCAAGAGCTGCATTCTGTAAATCAATGTACATAAATCAGTGTACATATATCAATGATGAGCTTCCACCTCCCTGATGGTCTGAAGCTGTTTTATCTCCATTTCTACTTGGACAGCTCATGAACTACTTGAGGGTAGTGTCCATGTCCTATTTATCTTTGTATTCCCAGAACGTAGCAGAGTATTCAGCATGTAAGAGTTGCTCATTATATGTTGAATGAAGTAAAGAATGCTTTGTCTTTCATTTTGAAAGCCCTTAATTATCTTAGGTCCTTTGATATTTTAATCATGAGTCATGGAACTATATGGTACAATGAAAATTAGAGTCTCCTAAGGAGGCTAGTCCACCAATCTGAGACAATAAGACGTGGGGACACTCAATAAATATTAGCTCAATTTAAAAAGCTAGTAAATGGCAGAATGAGGATTTGATTCTAAAGCTTATGTTCTTTCCATTATAAGGCAAGGCTCAAGTCTGAGTAATACTATTTTTTTAAAATATACAAAGTTCTGCCTCTGCCTCTGTCACCAACTATGGTCCCTTCTACCTAAACCCCCAAAATTGTGTCCCTCACATTGCCCTGTGGCACCTGCCCAAACCTTCCCCCGCTTTCAAACATTGCCCCTGATTACAAAAACACGGGCAGCAGAAATACCGGCAGCAGAACTTACGTTCTTCTGGCACAAGGATGGCAAATAGGATTCATCTCACTCATAGCGGCATCCAGAATTGTTGAGCTAAAAAAACTATGAGACCCACCACAAAAGAGTGTTGTAATCAATCAGTTATGTCTGCCATGGATCTAGGAAGGAGAGTGGCATCGTACATGCTGTGTGTCTGCCAGCAGGGCCTTCATTCTACATGTCAGGAAAGCAATCCGATTAAACTACTAAAATTACTCTGCATTTGTGAATCGGTGATGGCTTTGACCATTCATCATGCAAACTTTGCTACTGAAATTACATGCTACTCAACCTCTAGACCTCCCTTGAGGAAAACTAGAAGACAATAACATTCTGTAAGCAGTTCCTGAAAAAGCCGAAATAGGTTTTTAGTGCAAAAACATGAAATTGGTAAGATTGGGATATGAGGATTTCAGCATCTTGTGGGTAGTTACTTATCTGACCTTCCCTTGATCAGCTTTGAGAATCAGACTACCTTGGGACTGTTTTCAGCCCTGGCATTAACTGGAACATCTGCTTTTCCTCTGTAAACAACATAAACCATCATTTGGTTTTCAGTGATGCATTGTTTTCAATGCAGCTGTGTAGAATAATGCAAAATTAGCCAGTAACACAATGGAACATGTTTCTGATCCCCTTCTTCCTTTTCCCCCATCCCACACTTATTCAAAAGAAGGGCAGTTAATTCCCAGAAGGTGTGTAGTGAGTCAGGTGCAAGGAGTGACACATGTCTTATCTCAGGGTTGGTAATCTGGGTATGAAACACACTCAGGTAGAAGAGTTAAGCCCACTCAAGTCCCTGGGATAGGTGCTAGGAGTAGGAAAGGTGAAGTTCGGCCAAGCAGAAATATCCGACAAGGGTGATATAAACTTCTTACATGGGAAACCCAAGGAACATTCCAGAAAAAATCTGGGTATGGCCACAGGAAAATCAAAGGAGCACATATTCCTGTAAGTCCAGCAGACAGCAGTTAGAAGTAGACACAAGGCTGATGTCACAGGGTCAGTTAAGCAACTGTAAAAAGAACTTATAGAAGGGACCATGAACCCAGAAATCACATCTATAGAAGTTCAGATTTCAGAACTCAGATAAAGAATCTCAACTAATGATAATTACATTAGCTAATTTTATTAAGTGGTTACCCTCTGCCTGGCACTTTACGTCCATTATCTCATGAGTAATCAGAACATAGACTAAGATGTGTCCTGCTGTAGAATAGGCAAATGTGGCAGAACTCAGTGCCACCTCCCCACTGTGTTCGGGCTGCTGTGCCTTGAACACACCCCGCCCCAGTCTGCTTTACCTGGGAATTGGAACAGGCTGGGGCAGCAGGAATTATGTTAGTAGGGTTAGGAGTAAAGAGTGGGGGCAGCAGAGGGAACTGGTAAGAGGACTGTGACCAGTTCATGGACACACTTTCTCCTTCACTCTTTCTGAGCTTCTGTCCTCCTTGAAGGCAGGGCATCCTCCCTGGGCCCTGCTTCCCACATCTGCTTACAGCTAAGGGGATGCTCTTTGCAGTCAGTCTTGACTTGCTAGAAATGTACTTTTTCCATTAATCCACATGCCTTGGCCCTCTATTCCTAGGTTTGGCTTGGTGACCTGTTGGCAGTGAGCAGATCAGAGAGCCAGGCTTGGGTAAGGGCGGTGCCTCTGAGACTGACACACTGTCTCTGGGGAAAACCAGATGCCAACTCCTCTTGGTCACTGCATCTCTGTCTTAATTATCTACTTCCTGTCAACAAAGCTCCATTATTCATTGTACACAGTGTCTGGTACATAGGAGGTATTCAGCCAGGGTAATGTGACTCCAAAGTCTGTGTTCTTCCAAAAATCTTGCCTGCCTCTTAGTAGAGCCCATAGTTGTCTACTTGGGGATGTTACATTCTGGAAGCAGAAGAGAGCTTAAATGATGGGCTGGTAGGCAGGGCTCGGCAGGCAGCCAGAAGCCTAGACTGGCACACTGGCCTTCCTGACAGCACCAGCGTGGCCCTGCTAACACCAGAAGCCAGTCTAAGGGATCTGTCTCAACCTGCTAAATGCCACTGGCAACACTGCCACTGTCCCTAGGGAGAATTCTGCAACAGCCCCTCACATCCTTCCCATCACTGCCCACCAGGCAGCTTCCTCCTGTGCACTCCCACAGCACTTAGCAGAATGACCCAGTGTCAGTCTGTTGGGCCATCCTCTCTACTAGGTGGTTCCTGAAGGGCTGACTCATCTCTATATCCCCAATGCCTGGGACAGTGCCTAAAACACAAGAGGTGCTCTGTCGATGCCCACTAAGCAAACGAATTACTGAGCCACAAATGTGGTTCCAGATGGACCACCTCAGATTCAGTCTCTACAGCCAAATAACAACTCTTTCCCTCCCCTGTTCCTGCAAGTCTCAGGCATGATGCAAA
This sequence comes from Eidolon dupreanum, assembly GCA_028627145.1. Classification (NCBI taxonomy): domain Eukaryota; kingdom Metazoa; phylum Chordata; class Mammalia; order Chiroptera; family Pteropodidae; genus Eidolon; species Eidolon dupreanum. The sequence goes on along the minus strand of CM053506.1, from coordinate 78,350,997 downwards.
CCACAAGCAGGAATGCTCTCTGCCTGGGCTAGAAATTTTTTTCCACAAAGTGCTTGCAGACTCATTATGCCCCTTTTGATCCTTACAGTAATTGTCATGGAAGTACCCTTATCAGCATTTCCAAGATGAGGGATCACGATCCAAAGGGATGAAATGACTTTTTCAAATCAGTGTAGAGCCAGCATTGGAAGCTGGTTCCTACTTTCATGCCTGACCTTTTATCTGTCAACCAGACACCTCCCATTAGATGCCCACTATGTGCAAGGCATGGGGCCAGGTATTGGAATCCAGAGGTGAAAATGCTATAGCCTCTACTCTGCGCAGGAGACAGACAGAGGAGGGCCTCAGCAGAAAGAGCAACCAGCCCGTCGTTGAGCCCCTTTTGAAACTCTCATCAAGCCCAGACTCCCTCCCGCCCACCCGCATCAGCCAAGCTGCCAAGGCTTCTGGTTCCTCACATTCCACATCATAACCTCAAGCTGGGCCCAGTTTCGGATTCACACATGAGACGTTAAAAGGAATTCATGAGCAGAGGTTTGGCCTTTCGAACGACCTTTCAGGTGAACACCTGGAGCACCTTCATGTTGCCCTCTGGCCCCATGAGCTGTCCACCGATAGAACACTGACGCAGAAAATGTTTGAATTGTGGGCAAACACTCAGTCACCCATCGCTCTCCTTGGTGCTGTTTTCCCAGCTGACAGATTTTCAGTCACTCGATGACTCTTTTCTTCTGTGTGGTGCTCACATATCTCCTCCCACATGGTCTGAAGCTCTCTCTCTCTGGACAGCTGCCCCACAGAAAAGGCCTGCGCTGCACTTCGGGCTTGGAGAGAGGAGACAGGAGAGCCTCTTAGTGAAACTGGCGCAAGAAATGTCACATCGCAGCAGATGGATACAAGAGTATGAGGGTGGGAGGTTACCGTTACCATATCATACATTCAAATAATGCTAAGCATTCTTCTGACAGCCCAAACATATAAAGGGAAAAGTCAGGAAAATCACTCTTTAGCTGTAGGACCTTGGACGAGGCATTTAGCCTTGCAAGCCTCAGTTTTCTCATCTGCAGATTGGGGAGAATAACATTGACATTGATGGGTCCTGTGAGTCTTAAAAGACAGAAAGTATATAAAGCAATCAGCACCATGCCCGACTCGTGGTAAATGCTCAATGATTGTCCGTTCTTATCTTTCCCCCCAGAAAAGTAGCCTCTGCAGGAAATGATATTAATGATGTTCCAAGAGAGATGGTGGCCTCCTGGTTAGGAAGAAGGGACAAGTGCTGCAAAGGGGCCATGTGTCCCTCCTCTTCATCATTTGCAAGGATAGCACCTGGCACACGAAGGTGCTTCCATGGGTGTCTGTTGAAATTGCCTTTTGAATCTCATTATGGGAAACAGCAACGGTCCTTGGAATGTAATAAGTGGTCAGAAATTCCCGGTGTAAGAATAGATAATTGAGCAAGGAGATTGTTAAACAAGATAATCTTCATTGTCAAAGAGTTGGCCATCTATGGAAGTCTCCTTACACATATATTACTCTGCTATATTTAATTTTCAAACATTAATTTCAACTTCAGAAAACAAAAAGCAGATTTATTTTGTTTACTGGAAGCCTGGCAACTCTTTTGACAGTTTCTCACTTCCCAATTGTGTGAAATGTGTTTGAGGAGTTAGAAAGACAAAAACAAAACAAATGAAACTAAGTGGTTGGCTTTAACATGCATGCACATTACTTTGAAAGCAGCCTAATGAGAAATTTCAGTCACTCACTGAGAGGAAAGCTCAATCAACTCAGGGAGGGAAAAAAAAAGGCTGATTTTAGAGGCAGTCCAATTTTATTTCCTTCAAGTGTAGTAAGCAAGAAGAGACAAGAAACCCACTGCCTAAGAGAAACCCTAAAGCTAGGATTAACGAATAGGTTGGAAGGTTTGAAGCTTGCAGGCACAGTTGTGTGCTGGTAAGTGAATATTTCGGCAGTCCTTAAGGGAGCTTATACATAATTTATTTTCCTAAGCAGATACATGGTGTAGAAATGTTGTTTGCACTATTAATTGGACCAGAAAACTGTGTCTTCATGGGTACCAGCTTTTTCTAACCTTTCTCAGCAAGGACTCCACTTTGCATTTCCCAGACTCTGTAAGATAGGATGCCAATCTTTCTTATATTCCTGGATGCAATGCCCCAGGAAGGAAAGCCTAGCCCCTGGCATGTGCAAACAGAAGGCATTAGAGAAAGAGCACAGACCCAAGACATCAAGCCCAGGTGGGATCTCAACTCTGTCCCTAAACCAGCATGTGATCTGGGGCAGATCACTCACCTCTCTGGGCCTTATACTCTCCATGTGCAAAATGAGATGGTTGGACAAGAATATTTTGGGTGCCTATACTTTTCCAGGATTCCCTGACTCTGAGATGCACCTCCCCCACTACCAAGTGGGAGAGCCCTCATGTTTGCAAGTCACCAATCTCACCTGCCTATTGGGAACAGAGCAGGTTGAAAGGGGATGTGAGTGTGAGCTGTAGCTAAAGGGACAGGGGGCATAGAGCACAGACTTTGGAATTAAGCAAAGATGTTTTTCACCGTGGATATTCTACTCACCAGCTCCATGGACTGGCTCAGCCTTGCTGGGCCTCAGTTTCCTTGTCTGTAAAATGGAGGGTGACAATACCAACCTCACAGGGCTGTTGCAGAAATTTGTGATGCAAATAAAAAGTGAATGACACTCCGGGGAGGACAGCAAAGCCAGTCGGTGATTTAAGAGCTACCCTAAGAGCCACTAGAAGGCAGTGAGACCCTCTTCCCGTCCTCATGTTCATATTTCTTCAATTTAGAATGTGCCAACTTTAGACTGGTGGTGTCCATCCACTATATCAATAACTGGTTACGATTTAGCTATTGGAATTCAGATGTAGATTTTCAAACTGGGTTGTAAGCATCAAAGCATCTCCCTCTCCTACAGAGCTGCACTGTCCCAGTATCTCATTGGCCACCCTGAGCTTCTAACAACAGGCTTAACATTATTAAGAAATAAGCAATCAGTGGCACATGGTGGTTTTTATCCCCTCTAACTACTTCAAGGTGAGCCTGGTACTGTGGAGACATAAGCAGAGAGGACAGGACCCCTCAAATCCCCCATTCTTTAATTCATGTCTGACCTCCCCCCACCACTCAAAAAACTTATCTCTCTTCCCCTGAAAAGGAGAAACATAACCCTCCCCCATCCCCACCCCCAGAATGGATTTATAACTAGTAAAGATGTCTATTATGTAACCTTGCAAACAAATCCACTTTCATTTTCCCATTTAGGCCCTATAAGCACATCCGAAGATTATCTTGCCCAATTGGCAGATGAGAAAAAGTAGAGGCTCAGGGATTGTTAGCTTCCTTCCCTCCAACTTCACAGGGCCCTTAAGAAAGTTGAAGTAGATGCAGTCTCTAAACTGTAATGTACTATGCAAATGTTAGCAGTGAAAATGATGGTCATGGCCCCATTTTTTATCTCAGGATCCCCACCGTCAGTCTTGGAGATTCAGGTTTGAAATGTGCACCATTAATTCTTATAAATCGATCCAACTAAGTGCAATCTTAGACTCTTAGAAACCCTGAAAATCCAGCCCTGCCATCCGCAATGGGGCTGTCAGCACTTACCGGGAGAGCAGAGAAATGCCTGGGAGAATGGCAAGTCTGAAAAAGCAGCGAGCTCCACCTGACAGTCTGGACTTAAATAAATTGTATTTTCTGGCTGAGGGTGATAAGGCATAAATTTGAAGCGTGTGTTACTCTTACAGATCATTATGCTCTGAAATGGAGAAAGAATGCTGCATCTTGTCCCAAGTTTGAAGCAAAACTGCACTGTGTGTAAATAGCTCTCAGTCCTTTGATGTTGAGCGAAGAGAAAAATAATCCTCTCAGAAAAGCCAGGTGGAAGCTGAGGGCTCAGCAGGCAGACAGGGAGGCCGGCAGAGGGAGCAGCCAGCGTGCACCCTGCCATCTCTGAGCCCCTTCTCCTGCCCCCACCAAAGTAAACTGTCTTCTTTCCTGAAAGGATTATTTCCTCTAATATCTTCGCAGAGAAGCAAGCAAAAATGCTTAAGTATAATTAAGTGGGAAGTTAAAGTCACAGCAGAGAAAGGGAGGGGAAGGGAGTTTGACAAGGTGTCAGCCTGAGCTCCCACCAGTCCCAGGCCAACTGGCCAGCACCAAAAAGCGCCTCCTAGAGGTAGGCAAGGGGACGGGGCATAGCAGCACCTTGGAACCCATTCATTCATTCATTCATTCAACAAAACAGACACAGTCCCTGCTCTCTTTGAGCTTACAGTTTAGTGTAAGACACGTCCAACAGATAATCCATTTACACACTTTGATATGCACTATAAAGGAAACGTGTGAGGGTGTGAGCTGTATACAAAAAGCCCCAGTTTATATGGAGGCTAGGAGGAGGGGTGGGGGTGGTCAAGAGAGGCCTCTGGGGAAGTGGCATTTAAGCCAAGGCCTGGTCACAAGTTGACCAGGCAAAGGGTGTGGGAAGAATATTCTAGGCAGAAGAAACAGCATGAGGAAAGGCCCTGCAGAGGGAAGAGCTTGTTGCACATTCCAGGAGCTGAAGAGGCCAGTGTGTTTGAAGCATGTGAGAGAGGGAACAAAGGCAGACCGGGTCCAAACCATATAAGGTCTGCTGAGGATTCGAGATTTTATCCTAAATGCACTAGGAAGCTGCAGAGGGTGTTAGGTCTTTTTGTGGTAGTCTTGACTTGATAAAGAACTTAGCCGTTGTAGAGTGTCACTTGGCCATCTCTCAGACATGGCTGCAGTCACCCTCCAGGTCCCTGCACTGCCATTCTGGTTGCCACACCCTGACCTGGGTCAGTGCACACCTGACAACTTTGTGCGTTTACCCCAGCACCCTCCCCCTGGAGGAGAAAGCAGGAAAGATGGGACTGACACTGAGAGCATGTACAAGAGCTGCTACCTGGGCCTAAGATGAGTACCAGGCCCATAAGGGGGCATCAAGAATGGGGAGCAAGTCTCCATCACTCCCACCTCAAGGACCTATCTGCTCCCTCTTCTGTAGGGACAGACTCTGATTCATAAGACTTCAATGCTGCCAGCCCAGTGCCTGTCACAAAGCAGGCACTCAGTCAGTGATCAGCTGAGGTTAGCAATCTCCTAGATCCCTCATCTCCTGTTGTAAGTGAGGAAACTGAGGGAGGCTGATATAACGGAAGGAATAGGCTGGATTAGGAATCCATGTCCCAGATGGACATGTCCTCTGGGTGAATCACTTCCTCTCTGCCATGTCTCCATTTACTTACCTATAAAGTCAGATGGGTGGGTGAGATGATCTCTAAGACCACTTTCAGTTCTCACCCTTGTCATCACCCTTGGAAGTTCAGAGAGGGCACCTTTATCACCACCACATAGCCTGCTTGTGGCATGGCTGAGATCACGACTGACTCCAGTAGACAATGCATTCTAACCTCAACCCAGTATTCAGAAGTTTAAGTACCAAAAAGGGGGGATTTGGGGGATTCGGATTTGCAATCCGGTGCTAAGCTGAATGACTTTTATTTACAAATCCTTTATATAGATAAGAAAATGAATATTATAAACTATTTTGGAACCAAAGAGGTTATTTGGTGATTCTACAAAGAAAAACTTTGTTGGAGCATTCCAGAAGTCACTCCAGATCCATTGCAATGAATGTGCTAACTATAAAATGCTCTCATCTGTTCATTATAGCAGCCTTCAAGAGCATATATCTAGGAAGACAAGTTTTAAGCCAAGTTCAGTGGCTATATACAATAGTGATGATAAATCTCAGTTCTTTGAAAAATTATGTTCTAGCTGTCCCCATGATGAAGCTGAGAGAATAGGGCTTGTCTGTGCTGAAATAGCACAGCTGGCCAGGGACTCAGAGCTGTTTTGTACAGCGGAGAAGAATGTGGAATCTGGTGTTTTGCTGACCCTTCCTACAAATCATGAAAGCAAGTAGTAGGGCTTGTACTTCTTTGCAGTCCCCGTAATCCTTGCACAATGTAGGAGCACATGCACATACATGTTGATTGGCTGATATAAAAAGCAAGGCAGAGAGGAAAAGTATGTGGCTCAGAAATGTCCCAGTGACAAAGACCCAGGGCAGCACACTCAGAAAGAGAACAGGTGTTAGAATCAGACAGACACAGATTTGAATTACAGCTTCTCTGCTCAATAGCTGTGTGACTTTAGGCAAGTCACATAACCTCTCTGGGCCTCAGCTTCTGCCTCTGCACAACAGCAGTGATACCCACAGGTGGTCACAGTTTCAAGGGTTAAATGAGACAACATAGGTAAGCATCTAGCACTGTGCCCTGCATGTGGTAGAGGCCCCTATCCCTTCCTTCCATTTAGCCATCAAGATCTGCATGAGAAAGGCAGCCTCCAGCCTTGCCCCTGTGATTTACCTGCCCCTGTACTAAAGATGGGAAGCCAAGCAGCATTCCTGTGGCCTCCACGCTGCAGGAGACAGTGCATAGTAGAGCATGATCGGGGAGGCAACTGGGGCCCAAATCTCAGTCGCTGCAGGAATCCAATACATTTGGCCTGGCTCTCTTCCAGCTAGTTTTGCCAGATGTAATTTGGCTTCTGCTCGAGATTCCAAAGCAGTTATGTAATCATAATAACCACAGCATTTGTAGAAAGCTTTTATAGTTTCAAAGCACTTTTGCATGTATTACCGTAGTTGAGCCTTTCAATAACCTTGAGAGATAGCTAAGGCAAGGACTAGAACTGCCATTTTATAGATGGAGAAACTGAGGCTTGGAGGGTTTATTTGGTTTACCTCAAGTCACACAATAAGTGATAATATCGAACTCAAACAAAGATCTCTGCATTTCTTGCCCTGGGCTTTTCCCACACCATCATACTGCGTCTTTAAATCATGTTTTCATCAAACAAAAGTGGACTGAACAACTACTGTGTGCCAGGCAAGGACTAAGTGCTGGGATTCAGAAATGAAAGGCAGGATCAAGTTCAGGAGAGATGCGGGACCAACTATTCAGTGCCATGTGATAGTTACCATGGTAAAGGTGAGGAGGGGGTAAACCCAACTTTGTCCAGAGGCTCAGGAAGTCTTCGTGGAGGTGGAGATGCATCAGTCCAGTCTTACAGAACAGTTAGAGGCTGTCCAGACAGAGAGCCAGAGGTTGTCCAGGCAGAACAAAGAATGAGAGGAGTTAAAGGCAGCAGAAGTGGCAAATGGAAAGCCATATCCAAGGGCACTGCAAGGTTTTGATCTAGCTCCACTCACCCACATACTCACTCATTCATTCATTTGCCATGTATTTCTGGAGCACCCACATGTGTTGGGCACTGTGCTAGCCACAAGGGATAGATACTTCAGCAGATGTAGTCCCCAAGCCCATGGAACTTACCTTTTAGTGGATTTCTGGGAACTCGGATGGGAAGCAGTGGGATAGAGTAGGCAGAGGCAACATAGAAGGCTGTGTTGGTGGGCCTGGATTTTAGCTTAAGGGGTATGAGGAGCCTTGATGAAAATTATGCACAGGATTAACAAGATCAAGTTTGCATTTCAGAGAGAGCAAACCACAGTTAACTTAGAGAATGGGTTGGAGAAGGTTGTCTGGAGTCCAGGGGCCCAGCAAGGAAACTGTAGCTGCTCAGGTAGTACATGACTGGGTCTTAAGTCACAGCAGTGCTGAAGACAAAAGGCAAAATGCAAGATGTGTAGACAGTGTTGACCAGCCTTGCTCGTTAATTGGACATGGGGGTGAGAAAGAGGGAGAGTAGACAGCTACTGTAAGGGTCTGGCTTGAGCCCCTTGGCAGGTGGCAAAGCTATTCCCCATCACAAGGGTTCAGAAGAAACATGTGGGAGAACAGAGAACCTGAGGAAGAATTGTTCCCATGAGGGCATACTGAGTGTTAGAGATCTCTGGATCCCCCTAAGGTCACATTTATTAGGCAGTGGAATCGGTATGTCTGGAGCCCAGAAAAGATCTCAAAGCCAGAGGTTCAGATTGGAGGGTCAAGAGCTTAATAATGTTCGACACTTTGGAAATGGACAGGACAACCAGAGGGAAAAGATCCCATTGCAACAAACCCCAAGGGGTGCCCAGATTTGTTCTTCGATGCCAGAATCCCACCTGGCAAGTCCGGCCATTAGCCAAGATGAGAAACCACTGGTCTCCAAGAGGGGTTGATTGTGATAGGCTGTTGGGACTCTGGCCTACTGTTGGATTTCTGGGATCTCGCCATTCTCCAAAGCCCAGTCCGAAGTCACCCATATGCTTCTCTCTCTCTCTTCTCTTCTTCAGGTGTTTACAAAATATGGGAAGTGTTACATGTTTAACTCAGGCGAGGATGGCAAACCTCTGCTCACCACGGTCAAGGGGGGGACAGGCAACGGGCTGGAGATCATGCTGGACATTCAGCAAGATGAGTACCTGCCTATCTGGGGAGAGACAGGTGAGCTGGGTACACGGATCGGGGCAGTGGGTGATGGCAGAGGGGTGCAGGATTCTGAAAGACTGGCTTGCCTCAGGTGGGCTGTCTTGGCCCAGCCTGTGATGGACTGCTCTCCATCGGAGGGTTAGTGATATGCCAGTGAATGGTAAGGATGTCCCTGGCATGGACTGGGATGTTTCCTAGGATTTTGCTAGATGGAAAAGGGGCAGGTGGTGGGAATACTGGAAAAGGAAGGCAGGTAGAGTGAGGGGAGGTGTTGTCAGAAGGCATGGACAAAAATGTGAATCAACAAGTATGGTTGGGCAAGTGAGTGTCTTGATTTCAGGAGAAGAGAAAAAGATGGACTAGCCCATTCTTCTCCCAGCCATCTTGAATATTTCAACCCAGCTAAGAGGCCCAATGTAGAGGATAGCAAGATCCTCCCACTGGGGAAGGTGAAAGGGCTGTGTAGTATTGGAAAACCAAAGGGTACAGACTCAGGGGCCCAGCACCATGCCTGTGTGAGTCCCCCAGGGCCCGTGTGTACAGGCCTCAAAGCTTATTTCATGCATTCAGTTAGTTATTTAGCAAGCAATTCATTAGCCATGCATACTATCTCCAGCTTTGCAACAAAGTAAGGACATTATGGTGAAAAAGGTTGAGCCTTTGATCACAGGAGGAGGAAACACACGATTGCAGTCCAGTGTGACACAAATGTGCTGGTGTTATGGAGGGATGGCAGCCTTTACCTGGGAAACAGGAAGGTTCAGGGAAAAGCTTTCAAGTGCATGGGGTATTTGAACAGGGTCTTGAGATTACCCTGTATTATACAGGTGGGTCCTCCTATGAGGGGTGCAGGAAGGTCAGACGGAGGAGAAGGCAGTGTGAGGGCAGAAGCAGAGACTGGAGTGATGCAGCCAGTAAGCCTCAGGATACTGGCAGCCTCTATGATTTTACCTAGTGGAGAAAGTAAAGAGTGGGACCATGGATGCAAAGGAGATCGAAGTGCGACTAAGGCCATGTTCAGAGCATCAGAGGGAGGAGTGGGGAAGGGGCTCAAGAGATGGGCCTAAGGAGGGGCCACAAGGAAGGGTGGAAGAGAGAGAAGTTTCCAGCAGGAGGGAGGCCCTGGCCCCTCAGGTCAGAGCTGAGGAAGGGGAGGGGATGGAGCCTGAGCAGCCCAGACCCCACTTCTTGCAGCCTCCACCCTGTGATTCCTGTAGCCAACTCCTCCGATTCTGAGGTCCAGCCGTCACCACTCCCATGGCTTCCAGGCTTCTAAGGCAGCAAGGGCTTCCACTCAAGGTTTGACTGACCGCGCACTCAAAACTCTCTCCCACCACCAGGCTCTCCTTTCCTCCCTGCATCTCTGGTTTGAGTGCCCAGCAGGGGAGAGTTGAGCATGGCCACTTACCTCACACTATGGTTAGCTCTCCTTCCCCTTCAGATGAAAGGTAAAATGGCCACCACACACATCACTCCTGTAATGCCTTCTGGCAGCTCACTTCATGCCCCAGGCCCTCTGAACTCCATCTGCTGTTTGCTAAGGAGACATTTAATTGATCTCATACACTTTTCTAAATTTCATGCCCCTTCCCTTTAGCAGACAGATGAGGTTTGCATGAGTACTGAGCTCCAGCATCCCTGAGAGCTCAGGAACAACCCTGAGGCTGGGCCGTGTCCTATGACCATGGGGACTTGCAGACTACCCTGGGTCCTGGAAGCTGAGTCTTGGCCTCAAAGAGAGACCCTGCCTTTCAGACACCAGAACATATTGGCTTATTGAACCACCTATGGAAAAGGAGAGAAATGAGGAAATAAAAATGAGTCTTGGAGACCCCCCCACACCCAAGGCCTGACCAGAAGTTAAATATGTCCTTCCATGGTAATATTGGAATTCCCACCCTGTCACCTTGATTCAGGAGCAAAAACACATGTATAGACATACACGTACACTCACACTCTCATACTCACACTCACAATACCAGATACCGCCACACAGACATCTTCACATGGCACAGCTCCCTGGAGCGGGAAGGGAGGGGGGTTGGCCTTGGGTCCGAGCCACTGGGTCCGAGCCACTGGCCACTGGTCGAAGGGGCTCCAACCACAGGGTCTAACCCCAGGATATCTGCATCCTGCCCACTGCAGCCATGGATGGTCAAGGCAGGAAAGAACCTCTGAGATCATCTATCCTGGCCAATGGCCTCATTCCCTTGAAGAGGGAGAACTGAGGCCTAGCAGGAAGCTGTGACATAGTGAAAGTTACACAGTGAATTCATGGCCAAGCCCAGACTGTGTTGACCCAATCTACCTGAGCACCAGTCGGCCCTAATGGACCATGAACTGTACCAATTGAAGACAAACCCGTAATCATGCTTAAGGACCTGCATGTGCCCCACGCCACACAGGGCATTGTCAGGGGTGCAGAAGACAGGAGACAGAGACCCTGCCTTTCAGGAGCTTATCTCCTTAGGAAGCCAGACTTGCACATAGAAGAACTCCAGTCTCACTCCAGTAGCAGCTCTCTCTACATGAGAGACCAGAACTTGTCACTCAAACCATTTCCTCTGAAGTTGGATGGTTGCGGAAGTGGGCTGTGTGAAGGAGGGGGTGTCTAAAACAAGGGTACAGGCCAGAAGACACTGGTTAGAGAAGAAGCTGTCCAATAAAATTTCTGCAGCAGTAGAAATGTTCTCTGTCTACACTGTCCAAAATGGTAGCCATGACTGGGCGCTTGAAATGTGGCCAGTGAGAATGAAGAATTGATTTTTAATATCATTTCATTTCTATTAACTTCAACTGCCTCAGTGGGCTAGCAGCTACCATTTTGGGGAGCACAGCTTCAGAGTGTTTTTTGGACTTTTGCTTTTGCATCCACCTCCCACATGCCTCTGGAGCCATAATATTCCTCATTCTTGGCCTTCCCCTTGCTGCAGTCTTGAGAGATAAGAAGGGCTCATTGTTCCCATTTGCTAGGGAAGGGGGCTGAGGTTAGGTGACTTCCCTAGGTCACCCAGCTGGGACTCCCGAATCCTTACATCCAGGCTTCCTCCACTATACCTTTCTTCAGTCGGAGAAGTAACCAAGCAATGAGCTGCCTCTTCGGGAGGCTGGTCACCTCCGCACTGTTTATCTCCTGGGCCAGTGAGAAATAAGCCCCACGTGGGTGGAAGTGAGGTCTGCCCACCTTCTGAAGGATGAGAGGTGGGCTCCAGCAAATAGATGCTTGTGTGTGAGGCTCCCTGAGAAAGCACTACAGCATCTGGCTGCTTGGCCATTGCTCACAAGGTCTGTGGGTACAGCCAGGCCTAGCCCCACCATGGTCCTCAGGAGAGTCCATACCTGCCAAGCTATGTTGCCCCACAGACACCATCTTTCTTTCTTGGCATTCCCACCTCCTCTCAGGCCCCAGAGAAAGGAGCCTGAGTCCTTGTAGGAAATATTTGGGTGATAGGGAAGAAATTGATTGCAATATGATTGTTGAGGGAGTAGCCACAGACAGCTTGGTGAAGGAGGCAGTCTAGCAGGACAGAAAAGTGGCATTATAGAGACAAACCCCAGATCAAATTCCCAGCCCCTCCTTTACTAGCTGTGCGACTAAGAACAAGTGAATGAGCCTTAGTTACTTCACTTGTAAAATAGAGATCAGTAAAACAAATTAAATTCATCAACTTTACAGGATGGCTGAAGGGATCAAACAAGAGCTCTCTGCAAACTGTAAACGGCGGGTGGATGATAGTGATGACCAGTAGCTGGCAGGATGGTCACACTATCCCAGAGGCAGAGAACATTGCAAGTATCTCATACCTGTAAGAGGGGTCCTAAAGCACCTCAACATCTGAAATCTCATTCTGCTCAAAGCAGAGCCTCTGATACATTCTTGCCTTGCCTTGCGGACAGCTTCATCTCTCAGAAATTTACGTAAGCCATGAGGGAACCACTTCCCTGGGTATAGTTCGACCAACAGAAAGGACTTTGGACACCCATGAGTGAATTACGAAAAGGCACCCCCCGAGGGCTGACCCAGCCCAATGGGCTTATGCTTAGCAAGCAGAGGGTGACTATGAAAATTATCAAAAGTGTCTTTTCTTCCGGCTGACAATGCCCTCTTGGTGAAACATCCTTGAGTCTGAAAGGCAGGTTCAGTCACATGGGGCCCTAGACAGTATGCCCCCAAATGGGCCCTACGGAATGTCAGGGGTTTGGGATATTACACGTTCCAGGAATAAAAAGGACCTGGAGAACTCTGGTTAGACAAAGTTAAACACATTTATTTATTGCAAGAATTCTTTAATATGCTGCATCATGAGTTCTCCAAGATAGGAATATTGCACACAGCATTTATTTCCCAAAAGCCTTTGAATGGAAACTTGCTTTCTCCTGGAGGAGCTCACAAAATACAGAAAGGACAGAAAAGCTATCCTGGACTATACAAGTGCAGATTTCATGGCCAGCATTTTCTAAAGGAAATTAAATTGAAGGCAGGTGGGAGGTTGTTAAAAATGAAACTCTGTGTAGATAGATGCTTCTGAGAAACTTCAAAGAAAAAAGAAATAGGCACTGGTTATCTAGGTTGCACATGAGAGAAACAGGATTCAAACAAGCTTAGGCATGAAAGGAATTGTACTGCCCCTGGAATCGGAGGCAAGCTTCAACGACCAAACAGCGGGAGGGCAAGGATGCAGCCTCAGAAACAACTGGCACCAAGGGCTTGGGCCCCCCAGGCTTCACACTCCTTCTCTCACCTCTCCTCTCTGAGACCCTTTATTCTCTCTCACTAGAGAAAGGCTTTTTCCACATATATATATTTTTTTTTCACACATGGTTCCCAAGAGTTTAATTTTTACACATCATACCACAAGCAAGATACTGTTAAGTCTCTTACTGATCTCCTGTTAAAAAAAAAAAAAAAAAAAAAACAGAAAAGGGACTCATCGGCCTAGCTCAGTCAGGTGTCCATGTCCACCCCTGGACTTATTAGCAACCATTAGAGTTCATGGAAGGACTTGAGGACAGGACAGCCCTGAAGAAGCTGAGTTGATAGCAGCTAGGGAAGGAGTTCCCAAGAGACAATCCAATGAATGGCCATCCTTGGGGAGGCAGGAGCCAGGGTGAGAGTTGGGGGGTGGGTTACGTCTGAAGAAACAAGAATTGGTATACACGGAGCTCTCTAATGAACTCAAATTCTGGATAGATAGGCTCAAAAGTTGGAAAGATCATAAAAAGGGCCCCTCCCTTTCTCATCTCTCTCTATCCTTCATTCACCTAAATGCAAAATACTTTTTTATTGAATGTTACCTTCCTTGGTTTCTCCAAATCCTAGTATTGTAGAAACATGAATTCAATATTATATGTTTGAGCGAAGGAATTATTTTGAGAGTGTATGTTCTAATAGTGGTGAATATCTAGCCCTTGATTATATCCTCAGCTTCATCACTTCCTACTCTGTCCCCATGTTCATTTGGCTCTAGACACACTGGCTTCCCTGTTGCTTCTGGAATACTCCAGGAACACTGTCACTTTAGGGCATCCGCATTCTCCAGTCCCTCTACCTAGAATTCTCTTTACTCAGACCCACATAGCTAATTGCTTCACCTCCATTGAGTCAGATATCACCTTCTCAAGGAGGCCTACCCTGGCTGCTCCTTTTAAAATTCCACTCTACCCCACTCCTCACCCCTCTTTATCTGCTCTGCTTGTCCTTATCTCTATGACATGTGTCACCTTCAAGTATATTATATGATTTACTTATTTATTTTTTCTTGTTTATCCCCTTCCATTATAACATACTCCAAGAGGTTAGGGATCTTGGACTGTCTGGCTCACTGACATATACAAGAGCAATAAATATTTGTTGGTGTACTTGTCAAGAGAGAAAAAAATTGCTGTAGTTGTGCCCACTGATGGGTCCTGGGTGAGGTAGGCACTAACATTAGTGAGCTGCTATTATGTGCCATGAACATCCTATCCCAAGAATCCTCCCGGTTACCCTGCTAACAAGATGTTGCAATCCCCAAAGAAAGATAAAACTGGAGGAGCCCAGAGAGGTTGGGTGAGCTTCCCAAGAACACATACCTCATTAAGTAGTTGACCCAACCGAAAACCCACTTATGAACCCAAAAGCAATTCTCCTTCCACTATATTCCTTTAATGTTCAAAATGTGATTGTAAAAGCATTACCACTAAAATAGCTCAGGGGGAAAAAAAAGAAAGAAGCTCAGGTGATATCTCTGAAGAGAGAATAGCATATAATGCTAGGTCTGTTGAAGTTCTTTTCTATTTTTTTCTGTTTTTTTTTTTTTTTCAATAGCAGAATTCTTGGGCTGAACAAAAGCTTTAACACAACAGCAATACATAAAATAGATAAAGGCAGAGCTGCTCTTTTTCTGCTGGGATAGGGACTCCAGTCAGATTTCTCCATGCTCACTATGGCTGACCATGGGACGTTTCCCAAGGGACCCCATGGCTCCATGGATCCCAGTTAGAAATTGTTGGATGGGAGATAGATGTTATTGGGATAAAAACAGTGTCAGCTGGACCTATGGCTGTGTACATCCCAGAGACCCACGCTAAGTATCTCTCCCCCTTCTCCTGGGATGCTGAAAAGGAGCACGTGACACATCTGCCAAATTCCATAGCCTCAGGGAAGCTGACAGTCTAGACCTCTGGTTGAACACATGAGACTGAACATAAATTTATGGAGACTCCCTCCCCAAACCCCACCTAAATGGCAATCAAGGAATTTTTTTTTTTTTTTAAGTATAAACCCACAAGGACAAAGAGGATGAGCAAGAAGAAAACAGTAGATGTCAGCAAATTTTTGGAAGATGGAAAGCAGATGGAAACTTACTGACAGGGCAGATGAGGCTAAAAGATAAGGGTGTGCACGGGGAAGACAAGTAGAGCCAAACAGTTCTCACCAGAGATCCCAAGAAAGGATCAGGGATTGGAGGCATCAAGTATTACTAAAGACAGGAATGAGAGGTAGAGTTAAAATTGGGAAGATTAGTTAAAAGTCTATAAAAGAAGCTGTTAAATCCTCCCATATATCCCCCCAGATATGGCCCAAAATAGCCAGACAAATATCTCTCTACTCCCAGTAAAAAATAAGACTGAAACAGACAGGCTCTGGATTTAAGGAAACCAGGCAAAGCTGAGGCCATGGGTGAAGTGCTACACAGAAAACAGAGAGATGAAGTGAAACTCAGCTTACTGAGTAGTGAGACATCCAGCCAGGTTAATGTGCCCCACTCTCAAACAGAATTCTGGGGGAATCCCTTTCTGGAGACACTGACAAGCTTAAGAGAAAAAAATCCACAGAGAGGAGGCCCCAGACAAAATGGCCTAGTTAGATCACCCTAGAGTGAAGTCCCTCCCACACTGGAATGACCATGCAAGCTTTAGAGAACCTCTTAACTATGAATGCACAACCAAAGAGCCAGGCTTTTGAAGCAAGCCACTAACAGGAAAGGAACTAAAACCCACTAAACAAAAAAGAAACTTTGAAGAAATAAGATAATGGTTAATGGCACAAGCTCTAGAACCAGACTAAAAAGCCCAGCTTCAAATCCTAGCTATTCAATTTACCAGTTACGTGACCTTGAGCAAGTTAGTTAATTTCTCTGGGCCTCAGTTCCATCACCTGTAAAATGGGAATAATATTATTATCTACTCTATAGGATTGTTAGGAAGATTGAAATGAGTTAATATTTGTGAAGTACTTAGAAAAGTGCCTGAATAATATTAGGCACTATGTAAGTGTTTGTTTAAAAAAAAATGCAAGGAACAAAAGGAAGCATCAAACTACTTTAAAATTCCTGAGAGACAAGAGATGGCATTGCATCCATAAACAGGAGATATTAAAATAAAATGATATTAAAAAGTAAAATTCAACTAAGTTTTAAAAACTAGAAATTAAAAATATAATTGCAAACATTTTTTAAACTTATAGAAGGATTGAAATTGAGGAAACCTCCTAAAAGTAAAAGAAAAAGACAAATGGAAAATGGGAGAGGAAAAAATATGAAAACAGGAGGATAAATCCAAGAAGTCTAACATCCTACTACTGGAAGTTCTAGAATACAAAACTGAGAGATGGAGAAGAGGACGTTGCCAAAGAAATAATGTAAGAAAAATTCCAAACTGAAGCACATGATTTTCCATATCAAAAGAATTCACCAAGTCCTTTCTGCAATAAGTGGCAAAACAACCAGACCAAGATGCATCTTTGCAAAATTCAGGCTAACATAGATAAACAGAAAATCTTTAAAGTTTCTGGAGGAAAAAAAAAGTCACATACCTAGCATCTAGATTCAGAATAGCCTGGGACTTCCCAACTGATACAGCTGAAGCCAGAAGGCAATAGCACAATGCTTTCAAATTGGGAGGGGGGACTTCCTTTAATAGGATAGAATTCTGTTTTTAAAAAATTTAACTTTTTTATTTAAGTATAGTTGGTATACAATACTATATAAGTTACACTAGTTTCAGGTGTGGAATATAGCGATTCAAAATTTTTATACCTTACAATGTTGTCACCCTCCTAATTCTAATAGTCATCTGTCACCATGGAAACTTATTACAATATTACTATCTTCCCCTTTACTTTTTTCACTCATCTCCTTCTCTTCCTCCCTTCTGACAAGTATTCCTTTGGTCTCTGTTTCTATGAGTCTGTTTTTGTTTTGTTTTGTTTGTTCATTTGTTTTGTTTCGTTAGATTCCACATATAAGCATCTGTCTCTGTCTAACTTCTTAGCATAATACCTTTTTTGTTCTTTTTATAGCTGTGTAATATTTCATTGTGTATATGTACCACATCTTCTTTATCTATCATCTATCGATGGACACCTAGCTTCTATATCTTGACTATTGTAATAATGCTACAATGAACATAGGGGTGCATGTATCTTTTCAAATTAGTGTTTTCATTTTCTTCAGTTAAATGCCCAGTAGTGGAATTGCTGGGTCATATGGTAGATCTACTTTTAATTTTTTGAGTAATCTTCATACTGTTTTTCCATAGTGGCTGCATTAATTTGCAGTCCCATTAATAGGACACAAGACACAAGTGTTCCCTTTTCTCCATAGCCTCACCTATATGTTATTTGTTGATCTTTTGATAATACCATTCTAACTGGTGTGAGGTTGTATCTCATTGCGGTTTTGATTTGCATTTTCCTGATGATTTAAGATAGAATTCTATATCCAGCAAGCTACAAATGAAGTGTGAAGGTAGAATTTGGTTTCAAATATATTCCAATATTCAAATATATTCAAATGTATTCAAAAATATTTTTTGATGAGAACATTTGAGTTCTACTCTCTTAGCAAATTTCAATTATGCAATACAGTGTTATCAACCATAGTCACCATGTTTTATATTAGATCCTCTTGTTCATCTTTTAACCAAAAGTGTGTACCCTTTTACCAGCCTCTCCCTATCTCCTTATTTCTCCCCAGCCCCTGGCAACCACTTTTGTACTCTATGTTTCTGTGAGTTTGACTTTTTTTCTTTGCCATTTCTGTGATAGGTGCCTAGCAAGCTAAACCAACCAACCAACAAACAAAAACCAGGAAAAACAAAATAGTTTCACGAGAAGGAAATAAATAGCATTGTACACTACAAGACTGAGGGATGGGCAACATCTACATAGTCATAATTGTGTAAAAGCTGGACAGAGACTTAAGAAAAAGATTGTATAACTATATACAGGGGGGTGTAAGGAAAGCAAATATGATGAGACACTTCATATAAGAAGCCTGCATCCTCATCTTCATGGTAGGAATTCAGTAGAGAATATCTAAAATTTTTAGAATCCAAGAAATAACTGTCAAGCTGTTGATGTAAATGAAAATACAAAAAGAAATACCAGCAGGGACAACTAAAACAGTTGAGAGTAGTTGCCTCTGAGGAATGGAACTCAGAACTTGGGGAGAGGTGGAGCAGGAAACTGCTGTTTTTCATTGGCAGTCTTGCAGTACCATTTGGCTTTTAAAATTATGTACATATCTTGCTTTGATAAAAATAAAAATTAAATTTAAAATAATTATAAATTTTCCACATAGTTGGAAGGCCTAAGCAAGAATCAAGGATAGCATGTTGCCTATCCCCCATCACAAATCGGACATAGCAGGAGTGGATACAGATGGTTCCTATGGTTTCTCTGATATTGCTGCTCCCAGGAAAAACTCTGGTCATAGTGCCTGGTGCTGAGGACCTCTCAAGAAGGAGAGGTGCAGGCTCTGACCTGAATTAAAGGGTCCGGACCACAGGGACATGCAGCAGGCAACTGGGATTCTGAGCTCACTCGCAGAGTGAGTCTTCGTGATAGATGAGGGGTGGGGGGGTTACTACAGGTGCCAAGGCATCTGGAGAAATGATGCCATAAGTCAGAAGCACTGTTGGAGTCAAGCATCCATTACACAGCCAGGAGAAGCCTGACTTTTATCATTCTGAGAAGACCTGCTTAATGCACATTCTAAGTGCTGTACAGAAAATATATGTGCTCCAGTTAAACTCTCAGCCAGGCAGGCAATGGTCTGAGAAGAACATCTAGGAAGTAGATTAAGCAGACCCACCTTGGAGCTCATGTGCACCTAGTCAATAAATCACCAAGAGCACCTACTGTGTGCCAGGCACTAAGGGATACAGATGAAAAGCCCAGTCCAAGTTTGCAAGGAATTCACAATCTAAGGACCATTTTGATGGCTCCTTTTGTGTGGTAGATGGAAGTTCATTAATCCAACAGCTCTCATATAAAGTGCCTAAGGAGTGCCAGGCATTCACAGTCTGGTCAGGGGACATGTAAACAATGAAATGTTATCTGGTGCTATGACAGTTAGAGGAGAGATGGAACACCAAGGAGGGGATAATCTGTTTTGGAAGGGAGGAAAAGCTATCTCAAGAGAGACTTCAGAGAGATAACCTTTGGTCTTAGGCCTATTTGCCAGGTAGCTAGGCAGTGTGTAAGTGTGTGGGACTTAGAGAGAGTGTGGGTCATGAGAGGTGAGAGGTGAGAAGTGGGTCAGGAGCAAAGGCTAAGAACAGCCCCCGGTATTCTGGGGTAGCTGGATCTGAAGAAGAGACTAGTGACTGGAGAGGTAGGCAAGGGCCAGATCACCATGAGACTGATGTTTTCTGCTAACTTGTAGATGTTCTTTTCTCCCAGAGTGTGGTCCTCTAACCAGCAGGATCATTGTCCGCTGGAAGCTTGTCAGAAATGAAGCACTTCATGCTCCACCCTGAATCTGCATTGTAATCAGATCTCCAAGTTACTCACATTGTATTGTGAGAAGGTCTGATCTAGACAACTGTTTCCCACTCTTTGGAAGTGTAAGGATAACTTTTTAACATCCACATAGTTCCCAGATATCACCTCCACATGAATGCTGTCATGCTTTTTTCATATTCATTGACTGAGAAAATATACAGTAACAAAAAGTTGCTGTGAATTCATTAATACTTTAAATGATTTGAATTCTATAGTTACATCACAATCTATGTATGTGATCTATCCAGCAATCTGGTTGCACCTAATCTCTACCACCAGTGTGTGTAAACAGAATTTTTATAAATAGAATCTTAATCATCCACCAACTTCCCCTATAATTTCAGAGACATGACACTTCCTGATGGCTTTTCAAGGGTGGTGTCTCCTGCATGCCAGTCACCCACCCAGACTAATCAGCTTTCTTAGCAAGTAATTTCTAATCTCTGAACCTGAATCCACTAGGAAAACTCATTATTTAAAGAATCCTTGGAATAAATCTTTTTGTAATGAGACCAGACCCAACTCCACACAGGGTGCCTTCTCTAATATACATTCTGTAAATATTCTATTTAATAGGACTGTGTTAAGTGTAGCTACTCTTCTCTGTTACATAACTGTGTAAGGCATGCCCTTCCCCAACATGGGCACATCCCTCTACAGTATACAAGATGCTTCGTCTGCACTCTATCCTCTGATTCTCGTACACTCTTATGGTGTAGACAGGGCAGTTTTATCATTTAACAGATGGGGTAAGAAAGTCTCCGAGATGGGGTAAGCAAGTCTCCGAGATGCCAAGTGATTTTCCCATGATCTATCTCATGGCTAAAAAGTATTGAAACTAGGACTTCAATCCATACCTTCTGATTTAGTCCTTAGTTCTTTCTACCAAGAGCTAGTGTTCCTTAAAAATTAAAAAAAAAAAAAAAAAAGTCACTTTGGGCAACACTCAGTTCAACAGAGGGTAATATGTTTTTGCTGCAGCACGTCTTACGGCCTTTAAAATCTTCGTATGCTTTGAGGCAGCCCTCACCAAACTTTTGTGGTCACTCAATAACATCTCCTGGATCAGGAGCTGCTGGTGCAAACACCCTGCTACATCACCCTGCTGCCCAGAGCAGACATAATTGCAGCCCATACCATGTGGGGACACAATGTTGATTTTTCTTCCTCCAGAAGCTTGCCTAACCTCAAAATGTCACCTGTGAGCAATCAAGCATGAGCGTGCCCGTCTCTGTGCTGGGTTCAGATTTTCTCATGTAGGCACACCACTCGACTGGGCCTGTGAGGGGAGGGCAAGACACGCATCACCTGATTTTGGCTAGACAATTGTTTGTGGATTCTTTGTATTGTCTTTAGAAAAGTTAGACTTTTCTGACTTGATTTAAGTGCTGAACAGCCATGTCTTTTGTCAAGAAATCTATTTTTCAGGAAACTAAAATGAGGTGCAGTGAGGTTAGGAGACTTGTGCATGATCTCCAGCCCATAGAATTTTAGAGTTGAAAGTAACCTGAGAGATTGGCATCCCACCCTTCATTTTAACAAAGGGGAGACTAAGGCCCAGAGAGGCAGATCACACAACTATTTAGGGGTGAGGCTGTGAGTCAAGCCCAGAGTTCTGTGATTTCAGAACCCATGCTTTTCTTGATAACACTTCCCTGGTCCTCTTCCAAATGCCTTGCCTTGAGTTTGCTTGGATTTCTCTGTGCGAACCAGGAGAGCATGAGGGACTAAGACGGCACCCTTAGTTGACCACCCAAACAGCCTTTAGCAGGCCGTTTTCACCAGGGCTCTCAGTCGACATCACTGTCACTGGCACATGCTCAGTGACCTTTCCCCTGAACTCTGAGATGAGAGAAGATAGGCTACTGAACCCAGTGTTAATTAAACTATTCTTCTCTCTCCTTCCTTGTCCAGCTTGAAAACTTATTGGCTTGTTATCTGAAACCATTGCCTCTTCAAGCCAAATGGAGGGCAAAAGAGCGTCAGGAGTCAAGGGACCTGGTTCTTGGGTTCTGCCAGGCCACCACTTGACATGTAGCCAGTGGCCACTCTCTTCTCTTTGAGTCTAAAATTTCTCACCTGAAAAATAAAAAGTTAATTGAATTTAAAAAGTGTCAAGGGCATTTTTGTCTCCAAAATTTCATGTAGCCATGAATCATAAACCCTGGGCCTGTCTTTTATTTTCTCTGAGCTTTGGTACTGTCATCTGTAAAATGGATATTATGTATTTTATATATTTTAATATGTGTGTATATATATATATATACATATATATGTATGTGTGTATATATAATAATATATAATTATATATATAATTAAATGGGACTATTGACACCTGTCTCAAAACTGCTGGGAGGATCCAGGAAGATGAAGTCTGTGAAAATCCCAAAGCTTACTGTACACGTGCCAATATTGTTGGTTGCTATGTAGGAGGTTCAAAGCTGAGTGGCTCAGGGTTCTGCTTACAAGTTCCTAAAGGATCCCTTTTTTTCTAAAGACAACACAAAGAATCTATAAATAATTGTCCATGAAGAATGTGACCAGTGACACTAGAAAGCCACTAAGTATTTGAGTGAAGCCAGGTATTAGAAGGCAAAGAGCAGGGCCTTGGAGACTGACAGCCAGGGTTTGATTCCGGATTTGCTTGGCGTGGCTAGGGCCAGCTAACCTGTCTGAGCCTTTATTTTCTCATCTGTAAAATGGGAGTGCTAATGATAAGCCTCCCTCAAGGGGTCACTGTGAGGAGTAATGAAATGATCGCCTGTCCTCTGATCACATCCCTGCTATTCTTAAAGTGCATACCTGTTTCAGGGCCATGACACCTGCTGTTTTCTCTACCTGGAATACTTTCCCTGGGTCATCCCGTGACCCACCTGCTCACTTCATTCAAGTCACTGCACAAACATCATCACCCTGAAAAGCCCTGCCCTGATTCCCATCTAATATAGTCTCACCGACCCTGCTCCAACTTGCTGCCCTTCCCCTCCCGGCACTTAGCTCCTCCGGACTGATGCTGCATGTGTCCCCATTTATTGTCTGTCCCTCCACCAGAACACGAGCTCCATGAGGACAGATGCTCTGCTTGGTTCACTGCTGGACCCCTGGTCCTTGACTATGGCACGTGTCCACAGCAGGCATTCAACACATTGCTGTTCAATGAATGAGAGGGTAAATGTGGAATAGTGGGAAGCACCCAGCTCCATGTCTGGCCCTTAGGAAGATCAGCT
>CM053506.1:78251206-78327955 GCA_028627145.1 Eidolon dupreanum | reverse complement strand
TCTCTCTCTCTCTCTCTCTCTCTCTCTCTCTCTCTCTCTCTCTCTTTCTCTCTCTCTCTCTCTCTCACCTGATTGATGGGCCCAACCCCTCCCTGGCCTGGCTGAAACATGGACCTGGACACTCCAGGCCCTCTCTCCCTGATCATGGGGAACAGTAAGGGCCAAAGGACAGGTCTCCTCTCAATAAATAGGTCCCTGGTGGTTAAGCCACTGTGATTTCATGATCACCAGAGACCATGAAGATAGAAATCACATAAGACAGTAACACCAGCTGTGTCCCTTCCAGGGAGGTGTCACAGGCAGTCTCTGCTGCCCCTGCCTGGACTTGAGCTCTGGCCTCAACTCCCTACTCAGCCTTCCACTAGTCAATTACTCACCATCCGATGACTTGGGACTGTGACAGAGGGCCCTGAGTTGACTCAGCAGGCCTCCTGTGGACCCAGCTTGACTATAAACTCACTATGAGACCTAAACAAATCTGCTACCCTCTCAGAATCTCTGTTGCTCATCTATAAAACCAGGGGGATAAGATTCTGAGTCTCAAAGGTCAGCCATGCAGTTTTGTTCACTCAACAAGCATTTACTGAGCACCTATTGAGTGTTAGGCATTATGCATATAAATGTAAATAAAACATTGACCCTGTCCCCAAGGGGTCTCTCAGTCTTAATTCGGGGGAGGGGTGGAGGAGTTACGACCAAACGTAGTAATGGTAAGTACCAGATATTGGGACACCGAATGGAGGGAAGGCTTCTAGGAGGTGGTGACAATGAAGCTGAGTAGGGGTCAACCAGATGGAAGGGGAGACGAAGGGCCAGTTTTGGTGAAGGGAGTAACTAGTATAAGAAAAGAGGAATGTAAAACAGCAGCTGATCCAGTTAGGTTGTACAGAAAGTCAGAAAGACTAAATTAATGATGATAATGGTAACTCTACAAATGAGTAAGCTATTCTTATACAGCAGACTCTGTGCTAAGGTCTTCCTGTGCAATGTCAATAGCCCTGTGAAGAAGGATCCATTATAATGTTCAAACCCATTCTGCAGATTTTGCAGGATAAATGAGGCTCTGAGAGATTCAATAACCTGTCAAAGGTCCCAGAGCTGGACCTGAGTTCACCCTGCCTGACCCAAGAGCCCCAAACATTTAACTAGGGTTGGGAACTAGGCTCTCTCTAGTTCTGACCTACTAGGTAGCAGAGGCCTGTATTGCCACTGTCTCAGAATGCCTTTCTCGCTCCTTTGGGAAACAGGTACTCTGTCTCTAGATGCCAAAGCCATGCCTGCCTTGGCCCCAGCCAGTGTAGGAAGTAGGCCCTCAGGATCTCCGTAAGTCATGCTGAGACATGGGTAGAGGGCCTTGAGCCCCTCCCCGTGGAAGCCTGGGCAGGCCGAGCATGTCACTGAGTGTGCCCCTTCTAATGAGGCCTCCAGCAATGAAGGCACACTGTGTTCCTTTCTACTGGGGAGGGCTAGCATAGAAACAAGAAGCCTGGTGGCTACAAGATGCATTTTCAGATCTTTGAAGGGATGTTGAGTAGAAGAGAGGTAGCACTAGGTGCAGGAGTAAAATCTATAAGCTGGCAGTTTTATACTCAATATGAAGAGGGATTTTGAAAATGATGGTCTGGCCCTTCAGGTAGTGAGGGCTCCATCCTAAAAGTACTCAAACGCAATGGATATCCTTCAGTGAAAGGTATCACAGAGGGGCCTCCTGCTGTCTCTTATAGGTTAGGTAGTAGATGCCCTCTGGGAGCTCCAGCAGTCAGGACCCAAAGAGAAAATCAACAGCACCCAGAGACAAGGTAACACAATGAAAGATTCATGAAGATCTATTTATGAAGGTATGGGCAAGGCTTAGGGAAGACAATATGAAATGGTGCAGTGTCCTGGGCCTGGTAGCAGGGAGAACCATTACCAATCCTAGGGAAAGAGGAGAATGAGCTGATATCAGAACCTAGAGAGAAAGTAATATGAAGAGATCCCCCCAGCTCCCAACCCAGAGCCATGACCTTCCAAGGTGACATGCAGCTATTCTGCTGTGACTCAGAAAATAGAGTCTAGAGACTGAGTGTCTCAGCCAGACCCTCCTTTCTCCTCTGGTTTCCTCCTGGGACCATCACTGGCTGAACCCAGCTAGAAGCCAGAGGGCAAGGAAGCCCATCAGTACTATCTCTACAAGTGCAGCTCCCAGGGAACGAGAACAGTCAGGAAGACTGGTGAAGGGACAGACAAACAAGCTATCCTGCACTGAGATGACCACAATCACCACCATATGGCTGGCCTCCCTCCCACCCTCTCCTCTCAAGCTAATTATTCCAGCCACTGTTATAAAGTCAGATTCATCCAACATGAAATTGCTTTGTACCAGTTCATCCCTGACTTAGCCTAGAAAATTTCTCCGGATTTTCAGAGCAGCTTCCCTTCTTACTTCTTTCCAGTGTTTATTTCCTCGGCGTGTTTCATGTAATTTGCAAAGATTAAAGATTTAAGCTTCTTTTATTGCAATGTACTTTCCCTGCCATATTATGTGTTCTGCCCATCACTCCCTGCCTCCTCCCGCTGAGCCCCCAAATCCTCTCTGCACCAGCAGAAAACACTCCACAGGTAGACTTCACCTCATGTGGCCGTGGCCATGCTCCTGAAAAATGAGAGATTCAGCCTCTGCAGATTGAACTCACCTACCACCCTCCTCCTGATTCAACATTGTCTTTCATGTTAAGCTGTCTGGGTTTCAGCTTGGTCCCAATTAACAAGGGCTCCTAGCACTGTGTGTGTAGTAACTTCTTCTTTCTCTGTGCTCTCTCTCTCTTGCTCTCTGGGGCTTTGAATCCTGGTGTTCATGATGTGTAAACAAATCCTTCACTGCAGTAGGGGCCTGCACTCTTTGAGGCAGCTCGGTGTTGAATCATTTAGTGGTGAGAGGAATATGAGAATGTGAGTAATTCTCTCCAGCACCAATCTGGGTTAATGCCATATATGGCTTCCTGAATGTGCGACCTGTGCCATCACACAGGCCCCTATGCTCAGAAGAGCCATACTCGTGGTTCAGTGTTCTGCTACTGCTGTCTTAAAACTCGATTATTTCTTAATAAAGGTCTCACATTTTCATTTTGCACTAGGATCCAAATATCGTGTGGGCGATCCCAGTTATTGTGATTGCCGTTGTTTTGTGTGTGGCCCATCTGCGTCTCAGCAAATGAGACCTCCCGAGCCCGGTGACAGGAGAGGAAGCCTGTTGCTTGGTAGCGCATGGTGCTGATGTTTCCAGGGTCCAGTCAGGGACATGGACTGGAGGGAACTGTTGTCCAGTATCAAACTGGAAAATAATCCACAGAGGGAAGCCAAGGTAGTTATATGAAGGAACAGAAGCAAACTCTATCTGGAGTTGTAAGAATAAGTTGTGCTTTGCAAAAAGCAGGGCCAGAGGGGCTCAGCCAGGGTCTCCAGACGAGACACCCACTGGGGCAGCTACTGAAGAAAGCAGGGTGATGGAGTCCTCCTTAGCCCCGCTACTCTGAGAGGGCCGAGGTCTGCGCACAGCTGGCATTCGACAACGGCACTGCCCAGTAAGGTTGTCACTAACCATGTGTGGCTATTTAAATTTAGGTTAACAAATTAAAATTGAGTTAAATTAAAAATAAATAAAGCAAGCAAGAGAAAGGTAAATATATGAAGTGACGGATGGGTTAATTAGATGGGAGAAATCCTTTCACAACATATACATGGAGCAAATCATCATGTACGCTTCAACTATCTTACAATTTTATCTGTCAATGATACCTCAATAAAGCCAGGGGTAATTAATTAATTAAGTAACTAAAATGTCAGATTCCCATTGTGCTAATCACGCTTCACATGGCTAGTGGCATGTTGGATAGCACAAATCATAGAACATTCCATCTTGGCAAAAAGTTCTACTGAAAAGTTCTAAAGAGAGCAGAAACCTTATCCATCACCCTCTTCCACTCATGCCCATTGGTTTCCATATGTTTGTAAAGACATGAGGTTACTTTAGGATTTTACTCTGCACCTGCTGCTTCTGGAATACATGCCCCTTGCGAATCCTAACCCAGTCTGATTAGCTTTGGGCAGCTCTCACTGACACAGCCGTGCCCAGCCTGTCTGCTTTGCCCATTCCTCACAGCGTTTCTGTTCCATTTTCATTTCTCCCTGTGAGCCACAGGACCCTTCCTTTGAGCCTGTCTTACTGGCTCTGAGGTTTCTTAAGCTCAGTTCTACAGCAGGTGATCAGTTTCAGCTTGCTGTGGAAAACAAGTTTTGGCATCTCTCCTGTTCGGATTCCTGAATGTGAGTTCAGTTCACCCAAGCACGGGCATCCTGTAATCTCAACATCACTCCATGTTCACTCCTCTCCCCACTGAGAGCTTATTCTTTGGACTCCTCGGCCTCTCCTCAACCCCGCTCATGGGCAGGCCTTAGAGAACACAGCCACAGAAAGCTGACAGCTCACCTTCCTCTTCCCATCTATCTTCCGTCTCCCTCAGCCTTCTTCCCAGTCTATAGAGGCAATGGGCACTGCAATGAATAGAAGCACCCTCTTCTCTTGAGGCATTTACCACTGATGAAAGAGAGGGACACAAAACCACAGTCATGCAGGGATGTATGGGCAGCAGTTTAGATGGGGTGATCTGGGTGAAGAGATCACAGAGCCTTTGACTGCTGGAGGAGAGGGGGACATGTTTGTGGATTGCCTGGGACTCTCTCCCTCTCTACAAAGACATAGGATGAAAGGCCAAGGGTCAAGGATACCTTTTGCCTATACCCTGTGTCAGCCACTGGACTCCTCGTCTAGACTAGAAAGGCCTATCTGTCCTTCACTCTAGTTCATGCCTGCCTACTAAACCTTTCTATGCACCCCCAAGCTTGGAATTCTCACTCAGCTCTGGACCCTTTTCCCTGCCTCGGTCACTGGTACCCAGGCTATTTGTGAGTCCTGCCCATTTGCCTGGCCCCAGTCCTTCCTTCTTCACCTTTCTCTTCTGCACCAGTTTTAGTGTGTGTCTCAAAACGCTCCCCAAGCTATGGCCTTAGTCCTGACAGATGCCTACTTGCATTTCTCCCGCCTCTGCCCTGCTCTGTCTTCCCTCATTTCTGCATTTACCCATCCTGTCTCCACTCTCTTCTTTTAAACAGTCCTTGATTTGGACTCTAAACTGGCCTTATCCATTAATAAGAGAGTGAAGTTCAAGTCACAAATTTTCACTCATACCTGCTAGCTGCCTGGTCCTGTGCAGGACCTCTGAGATCCAGAGAGAAAGCTCAGAACCTGACCTCAGGATGCTCCAGCTTGTGAAAGCAGTAGTCAGGTAAAGGATTATTACATGGTGTGGCAGAGGCTTTATCAGGCATGTGTGAAGAATTTCACAGAGCAAAGGGAGTCACCTTAAGTGGGGCTGGGGACTAAATCTTCAGTGACGAGGAGGAAGGTGGTCAGGTGGACCGGGTTGAAAGACATTCCAGTCAGAAGATCTGCATGCATTTGTGAAGAGCAAGGACCAGTAACAAACAATCTGGCAGCCCTGGAGCATTGGACCCCACAGTGCCATGAAGCAGAAGGCTGCCCAGAGTAAAGGTGGAAAAGGGGCGGGTTAAGGTGACTGGGCTCCTTATAAGCACAGGAGAGAGTTACACAGGCTTACGTTTCAGAAAGCTCACTCTGCATGCTGTTTGGAATGAGTAAGACAGAGAAGGAAGCACTGTAAAGGCTTATATATATATGCCATAGGTGCATTCTCCACCAATTTTGAGTGCCAACATACAGGATGAGCCAGGCTTTTCCATCCCATCACTTTCCTCTACCCCTGCTACCTCTCACTGCCAAGGAGCATTTCTCCTGCCAAAGTAAAAAAGGCAGAAGCTTCTCTTCTAATTGCCCATTTCCCACAGCTCCAAGCAGCAGACATGTGGTACACAATACAGGCAAGCCCTATTTTTTTATTTCTATGTCTGTGTCATCGTGTTGTTCTCCTGATCTCATCTTCAGCTCACAGCCCAGTAGAAAAGTTAGTAAATAAAATAAAGGTGCTTGATAAACATCATAATCCCATTCTACAGTTCTGGAGACTGAAGCAAGGTGTTGGCCTACTTGACCTGAATTCATTTCTGATTGCTACTGAAACAAATTATCACACACTTAGAGGTTCTGAACAACATAAATTTATTATACTACAGTTCTGGAGACCAGAAGTCCAAAATGGGTCTCAATGGGCTAAAATCTAGGTGTTAGCAGGGCTGTGTTCCTCCTGGAGGCTCTCGGGAAAATCTATTCCCTTGCCTTTTCAAGCTTCTGGCAGCTGCCTACATCCCTTGGCTTGTGGCTCCTTCCTCCTACTCCAAAGCCAGCAGCATAGCATGTTTCCATTCTCTCTCTGACTCTGATCCTCCTGCCTCCCTCTTACAAAAGCCCTGTGATAACATTGGGACACACGACAAATCCAGGAAAATTTCTCCATCTCAAGAGCCCTAACTTCATCACATCTGCAATGTCCTTTTGCCGCAGAAGGTAACAGATTGACAGTTTCCAGGGATAAGAAGGTGGACGTCTTTGAGGGCTTTTATTCGGACTACCATATGGCCTCTCTGGTGTCCCTTTGAGCTTTTCGGTCCCAGGACTCCATAAGCACCTGTTATCTCTGACCCATGGTTCTATCCACCTTTGTTCTTTCAGAGGAAACGACGTTTGAAGCAGGAGTGAAAGTTCAGATCCACAGTCAGTCAGAGCCACCTTTCATCCAAGAGCTGGGCTTTGGGGTGGCGCCAGGGTTCCAGACTTTCGTGGCCACACAGGAGCAGAGGGTAAGTTCCTGGGCTCTCTTGGTCAGTGGTCCTTGGCCTGTCCTGGCCACCTGAAGAGGCATGAGGAAGAGAAATTGGATTCTCATTTCTGGAAGGTTCTGAATCCACCCAGCAGGCTGGAGCACAGCTGGTTTCAGTAAAGGGACTCACCCTGAAAGTGGAGAAGGTGCCGGCTCACCTCTGTAACCCCTTTCCCTAGTACTACCTGTCGGGTCCTAAAATCAAGTATAAAGGAAATCCAGCTTGTTTTCTTTTCCTCTGAATTGGTTGTTTTCCCCCCCTCCTAGAACATTCTGGGCAAAAAATATTGGGGCAAGGGATAAGGAAGGGGGACAGTCTATACTAAGGGAAACTGCTAACCAGAGTTTGATATGTTTCATCACTGTGTTAATATAATTCAAAATGGTCTGCAAAAAGGAAAAGGGATAGGGGTGTTATTCTCTCATAATAGAGCTGAAGTGGAGGGAAGCTTCTCGCATGGGTTCCTGCCTGCTCTCTCTGATTTAGCACAGGGAAAGGATCCTCCCAGCCAACCAGGACTGCTGCGTCGATTCTTCATGTCAGTTGAGTGAGGACTGGTACAGTCTCATGTCTGACATGGGGTTCACATCTTAGAAGGGAAACGTTCACAAATTCTCCGTAGGGGAGAAGTCTCACAGCAGGACTACGGAGAGACACAGGGACGCTTTCTCTTACCTCTGGTTTGCCTAGAATAAAGCCTGGAATGGCTGTGACTCTGAGGGAGTCTTAAACAGATCATCCAAAACAATTTGCCCTAGGCGGCCTGGGGCAAAGAGTCAGGTCAGTGAGTGGTAGGAGGCACTGGCTGTCAGGTGTGAGAAAGGCACCAGCTGTCAGGGGAACAGTGAAGGAGTAGTCAGCACAGAGATACACATGTGACTTACAAGTTAAGCTTGTTTTTTAAACTTGATTCAAATGTCATGTTTCATCTAATACTGACCTTTAGCCATTTTATAAAACTGTATTCGAAACTGGTTTTAAATCTGTAATGAGCTGTATTTTTGAATCTCTGGGAAAGAATTGATAGTGTAGGCCT
Source organism: Eidolon dupreanum (assembly GCA_028627145.1). Taxonomy (NCBI): domain Eukaryota; kingdom Metazoa; phylum Chordata; class Mammalia; order Chiroptera; family Pteropodidae; genus Eidolon; species Eidolon dupreanum. The sequence goes on along the minus strand of CM053506.1, from coordinate 78,320,085 downwards.
CAGGTACTATGCCTTGTACTTAATGCCTTGGTAGTTGCTAAAAGCCAAGATCAGCTTCTACTGTAGCACACAGCGGGTGGGGGGGGGCAGCTTTGAGGCAGAGAAAGAAGAGTCTGGGAGGTTGGCTGGGAGGCAGAGGAGGCTGGGAGGAATCTGAGGCAGGTGGTACAAGCAAAAATGGAGCATGCAAGGGTGTGCAAAGTGAGAACCAACCTGTGCACCCAGAAAACCCCATCCTTAAGGACAAAGAAGGAGGGCACGAAGCAGACGGCGAGGAGCCAAGTTCAGGGCTGAGGATTTGAGTCAGAAAAATAGTCTCAGAGATATAAAGTACAGCATAGGGAATACAGTCAATAATATTGTAATAACTATGTGTATGGTGCCAGGTGGATACTAGACTTATCAGGGGGATCACTTCATAAGTTATATAAATGTCTAACTACTATGCCATGCACTTGAAACTAATATAATATTGAATGTCAACTATAATTGAAAAAAATTTTTTTAAAGACTAACAGGTAGAGGCGTGCAGATGGACAGGCAGTCTGGGTGAACCCAGAGCCTGAGCTGTTGTTTAGATGTGATAGCCAGCCTGAGTTCTGTTGAATATAAACAAAGCTGGACACGAGTTAAAGTGGCAAAGACAAATTTTAATCAGTAATATACTTATTACAATAAGAAAGAGGTTTCCGTGTGAACTGAACTCAACTTCAATTTGTATGGAGGTGACTAAGGATTTAAAGGAAAAATCAGGGAGGAGGGAGGGAGAACAGAGGGGGCTTGAGCAGAGTCAGGGAAGTGAAAAATGACAGAATGGGAAGGAGAAGTTGGTCCATGTGAAACCAATCTGAGTTTGCTAACTGGCATTTATCCAAGTTAGGCTCCCATCTTCCCACAAAGACAGGGAGACAGAGGCCCTATCTTCTGGTATTGGCTGAAGCAAATTGTAAATTCTTTTGGCAGCTTTGAGTTTTCTCAGGCAGAGACTTAAAGGGGACCAGGGATGGGGGGTCTAGGGTAATCCTAGGGATGTGGCTTTGAGCTATTAGAAACTACGTTAGTGTTTGTTCAGACCTTTACAGGCTAAGGTTGAGGCCTAGTTGAGAAGAGGGCTCAGAGGGACCTGGCTAGAGTTTGGTCGAGGAGAGAATCTCTGTCAGTCCTTCCTTCTGCATGTTGTGCGAGGAAACCTTCTCCCTTCAAAGACCCAGGCATGGATTAGACTACTTCCTAGCTATGTAAGTGAATTCTTTGACTCTCTAAGGGCTAATTTTTGACTAGTTATCTAGGGCAGTTCCGACTTTGAGGTTTGTTGACTGTAACCGCCACACCTGTCATGAATGACTGACTTGTGTTGGCATTTCTCTGGTGTCTGTGTTGCCATCAGCATGCAGAGGAAGCAAGCAGTAGTCTCTGGAACCCACAATGTAACTCCGTCTCGTGCTGCTAGCCAAAGGCTGGAAAGAAGGGAGCTCTTTGTGGGCTGCTGTTTGGCATCGGCCTGAGAGAGGTGCTTATTCCTCCCCTACCTCCACTTACCCTCCATTAGTGACACTGAAGAAATGTCTGGGCCAAGTGGGAATTTGGAGCTGATGACTTCTAAGAGTCCTTCAGTCTCTTTTCTTTTCCAATTTGAAACGGAGGGACTCCCCATGGTGAGCAGAAACAGAACATACTCCCAGCTTCAGAGGGCAAATTCATTGTTTGCTTTGAAGTATATTCACAGAAAATCAGCCTCATTCATATCAGCATTGCTATGATAATTATAACTAATAGTAAGATATTTGGTTAAACATTTCACAGCCTTCAAAGCATTTCTGCATCATCTCATTTTATCATTTCATTCATATTAATAGAGAAATACAAAAACACGTCCTGGAGCTAAATCTAATAATACATTATGTTTACATCTATATAAAAGAGCATATTCATAGGAAATAAGATTGGAAGGAAATACGCCAAAATACCCACAGTGGGGGGATTATGAATGATTTATTTTCTTTTCTGAGTTCGCTGCATATTTTATAATGTGGCTTTGTTTTATTTTTTCGTTCAGCAAATATTTGTCAAACAGCTATTATGAGTGAAGTGATGGCAAGACAGTGGTGAACAAAACAGAGCCAGTGTCTGTCCTCATAGAGCCTATGTATTTGCGGTTTCTTTCACAAAGAAAAAATAATTAAATAATATGAAGCCAAGTATAATTTGAGGATTGCCCCCCATTCGTACATTCTCGTTCTGTCGTGAGTACTTTACTGACCTATGTAGCTAACCCTGGACGTCAAACACCGGGTTGCATTGATTTTAAGATCCATAATTTTTTTCACATTTTAACATTTCTGAAATCAGGATTTGTTTCACAATAAATCACATGTCACAGTTACAATTGACAGTGCCCTTTCTTTCTCGGTAGCACATAAAATGATGGAGTGTCTTATAGTCTATGGTGGCTACATCGTTCCCATTCTAGAATTCTGCTGCTTCAGGTCAAAGTTCAAAGGGCTCTTTCAAGAAGGTCAGGAAGGGTGACAGTACCATGAGGAGTAAAAGGCTGTTTCCTGGAAAGTTGGTGTGGATCATGTTAGGGAAAATGACTCCTGAGTCAGGGCCTTTAGGAATTCTGCCATGAATCTTTTTAAAAATGGGAAAAGTCTTTTTGCATGATAAAAATCATCCTGCCCATGCAAAATTGTATACACTCCTTTCGATGTTTTTCTGTTTTATTTGTAATCCGAAAGAACACACTATTGGGCTGTAGCTTTTTTAAATCAGTATTTGCCCTATACCCACTTAAGCCAAGGTATGCCCCTGCCTTCATGGACAACCTGAGAAATATCTCACTGGCTAGTTCAGCTGCTGCAGGAGCCCCCGCGTGGTCCTAGGACCACCACCACCAAAGACAGGCAGTGGGGTAGCACGCTGGGCAGAAGCAGGACCCCAGAAGGGCAGACAAGAAAGTTACTGCTAACTGAGCAGAGAGAAAACCAGACAGGGAGCCCACAGGCCTTGATTCCAGTCCTGACTGTGCCATGAGATGTCAAACGGGTTGTTTTTCTCCCTGGGCCTCAGGTTTCCCCTCCATTAAATGGTAGGGCTGAGTTAGATGACCTGAAAGGACCTCCACCGTTAACAGCCTGGGAGTCCCTGACTGAGTCACTCAAGCACACAGGTATCCCCTGGAAGTCTCGCCGACAGCATTTTTGCACCCGCTCCCTGCTCTGCCAGCCAGTGACTCCCTCCTTCATGCCACTGTCATGGGGTGCTGATAAGGTATATTGCAGCAAGGATTCTGGGAATGAGAACCCAGGTTCCTGCTCATGAGAAGCAGGAGCTGGGGTACACCGCAGCCCTAATTCAGAAGAGAGGCTCACTAGTAGTGCCCCTTCCTCAGCCTCCACATAGTGATCATGTCACTACCCTACCTAAAACCCTTAAATTCCTGGGTTTCCTGTAATGTGTAAAATCCCAACCCTTTAGAATGGCTCCTAAGGCCCTGTTCTACTTGGCCCCTGGCCCCTGTCCAGCCTCATCACCCACCTGTGGTTAACCGTCAGGTACCATACACAGAAGAACCATTCATCAAATACTCTATATTCTTAGAGGCCTGCCTCTGTGCCTTTGCACCCACTGTTCCTCCCTTGTCTTATTGACCTGGCAAAGCCCTCTTCTTATTTCCAAATACTGATCAAAGATCATGGTCTCTGAGAAGAACTTCCCCGCTCCACTCTACCATTCCCCAAGGAGCAGCTAGGTGCCCCATACAATACTTTGTGGATTCATTTATTCCTTCAGCAAATATTCACCAAGCATCTACTGTGCTGGGAAAATGAAGATGAGCAAGACCTGGTCCCAACCTTGGAGCACTCATAGAATGATTTGGGGTTTTTATTGCAGTCTTGTCACATTCCTAAGAGATACAGTACTCTTCTTGTAGGACTTCCTTGTACATCACTGCTCCTTACACCTACCACTTAGGGAGTTCCTTTGTTAGCCTCCATTGGCCCTTGTCTCATCAAAGACTGGGAGCTCCCTGAGAGCAAGGATTGTGTCTTTTAGATTGTATATCCCACTAGTGCCTTGCTCATGTGTAAGCTCTGTAAATGTGTATTGTTGAAAGAAAGAAGGCATTCTAACATTCAAATCTGTACTATATGCTCAAATGGCACTCAAATGCTATACTCTAATGCTCTCCCTGCCTCCCCCCACCCACCCACCCTCATCAAAACTCCCATTAGAATCTGCACTGAGGGCTCTCCTCCTCTCTGAAGCTGTTACACTAGCCTAAGACAGATGATGATATCTGTATCATTTATTTCTGGCTGTACACTTAGAGACCCTAACCAAACCAAAAGCTCATAAAAGGGATCAGGGCTAGAGATGTAGATCTGGAAGCCACCTGTGTACAGTAGAGTAGACAGAACACATGAGAGGGCCAGGACAAGACACTGGAATTTGGGAAGACTTAAATGAGTAAGTGAATATATGTACAAGTGCAAAGCTGAGGCATTCACATGGTAATGGAATAAGACAAACTCTTCAGTGTTGACATCACCGGTCAGACTCTTTGCCCCAAATTTAAGGTGATTACTAATCTTGGTGGGACACCCAGTAGTGATTTGATATCAAAAGACTTTCATCATCTCCCACCCCTTGCTCAAAGAGTCTGATGGAGATTTTTGTTTTCAAAATGTTTATTCATCAAATATTTATTCACCCATCTTGCCCATGCTTCTTGGTAGGCCTGAGAATGAATCTGGAGCTCCTGAGTGATCAGTTGGCCACTAGCCTCATCATTCAGGAAATTCTCTGGAGAACATGTCCCTGGGTTTATATTTGAGGGTCTCAGAAATACCTCAGAAATACCAGGTTTGGATATCACTGCCAAGGGTATCCCATCCTCACCAAGAACCTTTCTCACTACAAGTTTGGAACCATTGGCTGTGAGAAGGGTTCCAATTCCACAACCTGGATTCTGTGTTGGTTCCTCACTTGAGCTGTATCCAAAGTACCGTGAGAATGCCCATCATCACATCACACCTTGCATCGAGCAGCTGCCCACTAGCCTACTTGGGGCTGTAAATGAAGGCAAACACACTAATACTAGTGTCCTGCTGGCCTCAATTAGATCATTGGCAGCATACATGAGCCCAATTGGCTCCTGCAGAAGCCAAAGCCTTTGCCTTTGACATAGGTTCATCACATTTCCAACATTCAGAGGGAATTCTATGGCACACCACAAGAAACAGTATCCCCCACCCCATCTCAAATAAAAATAGAAATGGAGGTTTGCCCAGTTATTTTTCTCAAGGCAGGGGAGAGAATGTGTTACACATGCCTTCAGCAACTTCCAAACTGTCAAAATTGGAGCTACATAAATATGGTAGTATCCAGTTCTGCTCCAGAAAGCACCAGAGAGGTGCCAGACAGTGGGAGAGCCTGCTGGTCAGTTCCATCCATGATCAACAGGGTACATTGTTTCCCATAAATAGAGATGAACATAATAATCAATTAGGCATGTACTAGCTTAGCTACTTCAACACTTGTTGCCACTCATCTTCTAAAATAGAAATATCTTCAGGTTCCTACATAGCTTTGCCAATAGTCAGGTTTTCACCATTTTTCCTATACAATTAGAGCTCATATTTATCAAGATGCAGTTGATGACAGGAAGTGGAAGAGGGAGGAGAAGAAATGTTGATTAGCCAATGTGTTCAGCTCTGCTGAGAAAGTTCCAAAATGAATTCACACAAAATATGCTCAAGTCTTAGAAGGAGAAAACATTATTCTATCCTGCCTCCCTTTTGCCTTGCAGCCTCTCCCTCGCCTTTGCTCTCAACAAAGTCTCCAAAGAGTTCTCTAGCCTAGTTTGGATTTACCTCTTTACCTCCCTTTCACTTCTCAGTCCACCTCTAGCACTCCATTGAAGCTTTTCTTTGTCAAGATCACTCATGAAATCTTCGTGACTAAACCCAGTCTTTGTTGATAAGGATACTCCTCACTCCTCAGTCTTCATCCTTTCTCATTTCTCAGCAGCATGTAGACTATGGACCATGCCTTTCCTGAGACACTCTTCTCCATCCTGGTCTGGTTTTCTTCTCACCTTTCTGCCCATTACTCTTACTACCCTTCATAAGCCATTCTTTCTCTGTTCATCCCTTAGATGATGGGCACTCCAGGATACTGTTTTTGGCACCTCTCAGTCTGCAGTCTCCTTGAATGAGTTTGCTCTTTACCATGACTTTCAGATTGACACCTACAGCCCAGATATCCTTCCTGAGCTCCAGATCCTGCAATCCAGGTGCTGCCAATTGCCTCCTCTCGGAGTCCCATGTGCATCTCAAGTCAATAGTCTAAACTGAGTTCATCCTTTTTCCCTGTTCCCACATCTGCACGCTAAAATCGTTGCTTCTCCTAGAACCTCCAAGCCTGTAAATTGTGTGGGTACAAATCTTCATTCACTAGATGTGTGTAACCTTGTGCCTCATTCTCCTCATCTTTAAAATGGGAATAATGACAGCTCCATCCCAGTGGATAGTTAAAGGGTTGAGTGAGTTAATGTAAGCCTGTGGAATAGTTCTTGGCATACAGTAAATGCTCAGTGAATGCTAGCTATTATTATCCCCCACCCCAGACACTATGTTAATTTGGTCCTTCATGATTCCCCACCTGAATAAGAACAACAGCTGCCTCACTAGTCTCTTCACTGCCCATCTTGCCCCTCTCCAATCCATCTACATCAACATAATCTTCCCAAAATACAAATCTGAGCATCTCTTTCCCTCATTACTCACTGGGTGAAATCCAGGAACCTCCTCATGGACCTTTCTACTCTGGCCCCTGCCTACAGTATCAGCTGCATCTCTCTCTACTCCCATGGCCTCCCACACAATGCACCAGCTATACTAAACTGTGTACAGTTATTCCCAAGCATCACATGCTCCTCGCCTCTCCCTGACAGCAACACCCTTCCCACCTATTCTTTATCTAATTCATGTGTCCTTTGAGACTCAGCTTAAATGTTACCTCCTCCAGAAGTCCATGCTAGAGTATTCTGTGTGAATTTCTAGCATAAAAATGTGCACAATATAATCATCTGTTTATTTATCTATCTCCCCTACCAGATAGTGAGCTCTTTGAGGATACAACCCTATCTTATTTCTGTTTTTTCTATCTCATCATTTACATATAGAAGATGCTTGACAAATTGTATTAAATAGAATGAATGAATAAATGAATGTGTGAAAAAGAGAAAGAGCTTAATTTATCATGTCAGTCTCCTGCTTGATACACACAAACGTCTTTCCTAACCCAGAGAATAAAGTCTCAATTTCACATCCTGGTTGCAACGTTTATATTCCACTACTCTTCAACAACCCCACTCTGATTCACATACTCATAGGCCTGGAGCCTTCCTACCCCATTTCTGGATCATTTCCTCCAGAATCATGAATTTATTGAGCATCTACTATGTGCCAGGGACTGTCTTAGGCATGAAGGTTACAGCAGTAGACAGGACTGACCTGGTTCTCAGAGCTTACAGTCTAGTAGGAGAGGCAGACAATCAATCAAACAATTAAACATATTAAGAGCTATATGTGTTTGTGTAAGATGCCCCCAGTATACTGTAAACTTCTTAAAGGAAAATATTATGTCTTTCAATTCTTCGATGAAAGGATGGATGGATGGAATGTTGTAAAATGATCTCTGAGGGCTAACTTCAATAATTTACAGCCCATTTAAGATTTGCTTAGCTTTCAGATATGATGTAACTGACATAAACAGTTTTTAACACTAGAAAAAAATTTTTAAGTACCTTTGCTGAGCATATAGAAAAAAGGATTACCCAGAAATGGTATTGACATGGCAGCCCCAGTCTTGGTCCAAAGTGTGGTGCCCACTCTCACTAGCATCCGTCAGGGCAGAACTAGCTTCTCCTAACATCTCTCTGCACTGGCTCTGACATTAGAAGCCAGTTGCTTATCTTTCAGTGGCTTATTTCCTCCTCAGACCCAGGCAGAGGAAAGGAGGCCTAGTGTCTATTAACTCACCAACTTTATCTTACTCAGGAGACAAGTTAATAAATCAGAACATTCTTTGGTTGAGTCCTGCTACCCAGAATCACGTTATCTTTTGATTCATGAGCCGCTTGCTATCTGAACTCCGAACAGTGTGGCCTTGGCTTCTGATGGGTTTTTTTATAAGGTACAAAAAATATTTGTAGAGGACGCTTCCATATGCAGACTGAAAGCTATTTCCTCTTTTCCGTGAATATGAAAACTAGGAAGGTTAGATAATTACGAACAAATCTTTTAGAAATATCAACCTGAATGAATGAATGAATGAATGAATGAATATTAACAGTCCTGCTGACTGTCACACTCCCTTGGCAAGGACACGGGAAGGGGTACTCTGATAAAGACATCTCTTTTCTATTTCTCCCTCCTTCATGCTTGAAAACAACTGCTGCCCAGGGATAGAGAAGTCTCTGCATTTGTTTCTGTAGTGACAAACAGGCTGGACAGCCCCAGTAGTCATCCGCTGTGTGCTAATAAATCATAGTGCTATCTGTTAGATTGCTCTATCCCCAAAGCATCTATCTCTCACCTACTGAGATTTCTCTTTTTTTGAACATTTAAAACATTTTAACAACACCCTGCCAGCTATTAATGTAAATTTACCTAATAACACAAGTTTTTGGCATATCTTGCTCCTTCCGATGAGAGTAAGCCCTTTGAAGGCAAGGGCTCCAAAACAGCTAGCACAGAGCCTAATGCTATAAATCAGTGAATGAATGAATGAACTGCAGACTTAATCAATATTAGTTAATGGATTGCTCCAAACTCTGCAGCAGGTCTTTTGTGAAACAAAAAAATCATCCTGAAATGAGAGTCATCATTCCTTGATTTATCTGCTTTATGTTTTGACATATCACTCAGAGTCCTTAAAATGGGACCTCGACTCAGTTGGGTGACACAGGACAGGAAGATGGCATCTGGCCAAGGTCTGTAGGAGAGCCAAGAGAACTGCAAAAAAAAAAAAGCAGAAGAGGGGTGAGACCCCAGCAAAGAAGCCACTCATCTCTGGAAAGGGCAGACAAAACAGCTGCTGAGGGGAGTGTTAACTGGGAGAGTCCCTGGGCTAGAGAGACGTGCTGGCTTTTAGCAGCATCCATTAAAATACAAAAGCACTCGTCCCCTTCAATCTACCAATTTCACTTCTTGGAATCTGTTCTAAAGAAATACTTCCAAATGTACTCAAGAAGCATGGATAAAGATCTTTCCTGCAGCACTGTGTGTGAGAGCAAAAATTTAGCAAAAACTTAAATATTCATCAATAGGAGAATGATTAAATTAAAGAAGGCAACTGCATTTGAATCCCCTCCCCATCCCCTGCAACAGTGAAACCAGCTTAGGAAGACTTAGAGGTTCCTTGGGGAAAATTTTCAAGACATATTGGTAAGTGAAAAAAGCAAGTTACAGAGCACTATATACAGAGTGGTCCTATTTGTATTAAAAATACCCACATGTTAAACTAAACTATATATTTATAAATGCACATGTATGCATAAGCAGCACACAAAAAATTTCTGGAAAGGTGCATGCCATACTGAGAGCTGCTCAGAGAAAAGGAACAGAATTGAATGTGAAAGATTTTTCACTTTTCTGGATCCCTGGAATATTTATAACAAGAATGTATTTGTGAATTTATGTATTAACTGTGCAAATTTTTAAGGACATACATAATGTATATATTTACAAATATATTTTATGATGTGAACCTGGCATCTAAGAGACAGACAGGCTCATATAAAGGCCAGGGGAGGGTGTGGGGCTGGGGCTGCTCTGCTCCCTCCAGCCAATGACAGTTTTTTCTCCAGGCTGGTCCTGCAATACCTTCCCCAGCGGACAGCCTCCCCCAGACATTGTTTCTGAAGTTTCCCTTTTAGGAGAAGCAACTTTTGTAAAGATCTTTGTCTGTTTTTGAAGTTAGTTGTTTTTTTTTTTAAGTGCCCCTCCCCCAGGTTTAAAGCCAGAGTGCACCGTTCTCAATGATCATTGAACAGCATTGTGCCTGGCACCACACTAAGTCCTCCATCCTGTGCGATGGATTTAATTAGCTCAGCGGTATGGATGAGCTTGAGTTAGGTTGGACTGGGTCGATTAGGTTGGATTAGATTGACAAAGCTGACTTTAAACATTTCATAGCTCTTAAAATTGAGCAATCTTCTTTCCTACCTCAATGCCCTCAATTCTGGGCTGCATCACAGGGATATCCCCCGACTCTCAGTTTTAGTCCCCACTCTTAGCTTGACACCTTCTCCCTGCCCCATTATAAAGACAATGGGTACCACCCTACCAGGTCTTTTGTTTGTTTTGTCTGTCTCTGGGACTAAGACTTACTCCAGTATATTCCCCAGCACCTATCCCAGTGCTCAGTATATAATAGGGGCTCGGTCAATGTTTACTGAATTGAACTTAACTGAACTGAGCCCCACAAACCTCCATAAAATGCCCTGAAAGGAGCCAGCAGCAGGAGCAGACCCAGGTAGGGTGGAGGCGCTCCACTCGGAGCTTCAGGCTGCTCTTGAAGTCAAGCCCCAGACATAGAAAATAGCCAGCAGCAGCCATCATGGCTTATTATAAGGAGTTTTGGGAGGAAAAGAGAAAAATAGGAAAAAACCCATAGAACCTCCACTTAGAGGAAGGAATGGTTGTGCTTGTGGTATCTTTTCTTACAATTTTCCCTCTGTATACTTTACTGTTCATTTCTGCCTTAGTTAGGGCTCTTGGGGTTGCGGGGAGCAGATTGCCTCAGAGGCTGACCCAAGGAAAGGGCCATGCTTACCTGAAGGCTGTAGAAGGGCTTCTAGAGAGCAAAGACAACATGGCTTGTATTTGAAACCCAGAACCAATGAGCTGCTCTCTCTTGTTACTCCTCCTTTCTCTCTCTCTCTCTCTCTCTCTCTCCCTCTCTCTCTCTCTCTCTCTCTCTCTCTCTCTCTCTCTCTCTCTCAACTGGCTTTCTAACCTTGCTTCCACATTTACGCATGGTTTTCCCTCCTCATAACCTCCATTTTCCCAAAGCCCATGGTAACTGTGCCCTCTCAGTAGGGCTTTGAGTGAAGCAAATCCTGACAGTCATCTCTAGCCCAGTTTGTTCATTGGACTCTGATGGTATTTTTTTCCTTTTGTTCTTCAACACGATTTCCCATAAGCATCTTCTGTCATGAGGAGATTACTATAACATCAGTTGTACCATCCCACTGCGCTCCATTGAGTGGAACTACTATAGTCAGATCCATCATTCTTTGTTTTTCGAATCTGAGGACCTCCAGTGTGATGGTGGTAAGTAGTGAGTGTCATGCACCAGCTACTTTATCCAGCCTGCCTCCTCACAATTGCTTTGCGAGACAGGCTCCCCTATGCCTATCTTACAGAGGAAGAAAGTAAAGCTTAGTAGTGGAGAGACACAGTTCAAACCCAGACCTTTCAACTACCAAAGGCTTTCCACCACCCCATTCAGTATCTGAGCTTACAGGCCACCAAAGAGACCAGGGGCTTCTGACCACTCCACGTAGGCAGAATTCCTGGTAACCAAGAGGAAAATGAGACCCTCAATTAAGGAGAATCCATTTCAGAGCTTCACATCTTTCCAATGCCAACTTCTCTTCAATGTGATTGATGCTGCTTTATTTTACAAGCTTTTAGAAGCTGCTTAATGATAGCAACCCACTCCCTGATAGGTAGCAAACATTGCTATTGTTATGGTTATTCCCCAAGGCTTACCCATTTCTTTAATTGGTCCTAATAGAAATGAAGATGAGTCACTGTTGAAATTTTCTAAGGAAACACACTCCCATTTTGTCCACACACCATGGCAACAGTCAAAAAAACAGGATTGTATCATACGTGCCATGTGTCTAGGCAGCATGGTGGCCCACCTGGGACTGCATTCATTGTGGCACTGCTTTTCCACATATTTTCTAGCAGGGGACCAGATTACTTGTCCTCTTCCCAGTGGGGAAATGCATTTGTCATTATAATCAGGAATGAGTTCCCTGCCTGGTGCCTTGCTATGAGGGAGAAGGGAAGCAGCAAATACAGCTAAGAGTGGAAGGCAGAGACTCTGGCTATAGTCCTGACTCTGCCATTTGCTCTCTATGTAGCCCTGGGCAGGTCACTATACACCTTTGGGCCTCACACTCTCTACCTGTCAGATGGGCTAATAATGCCTATTTATCTTACCTGGCTCTGGAGAGAATCAGATTTGGTAATAATTATGCAAGTACTTAAATTTTGAAGTAGCTATATCACTCTTTTCTGGATGAAGAGACAGTGACACATAGTAGAGTCAAGCATACTTGATTCAAATCTGCTCTTTACCTGGAAAAAATATTTAACCCTGGTGTTGAAATGAGCCTGGTGTTGGGATGGCTTGGACTGGTGCTGGGAGCAGAGGCTCTGGCTCCTGCTTCTAGACAACATATTGTAACAGAGTGGGTTTATCTTCTCACCTAAAACTACCAAAAATTAAAAAAAGACAGAAAATATGAAACAATAGTTGTCAAGAATTCTGAATATTAGACAACAAGAACAGTGATCCCAGAGAGATGGGAAACAAAAAGGCAAGCCCCATGACTGCCCACTTTACATCTTTCAGAGAGTTTCCAGACCACAGTACATGGGGTTGGGGGGAGGCGGCGAGGCAGAGCCCTGTGGACACCCTGGGTAGATGACACAGAGCTGAGAGTCCAGGAAGCCCAAGGCAGGAAGAGATTACAACACAGAATATCAAAGAGGAGAGGTCTTCACAGAGAGAGAACTCCAAAGGTCAATGGAGGATCCTCCTTCAGAATTCAGGTGCCTGGTTGGGGTATGCACATGAGAAGACTACCCAAGGCCAGGGAAAGAACCGTCTGAGAGGATTAGAGGGAGCAGTACCTAGCACTCACACAGAGCTGGGAATAGTGCCTATTCCTACCAGCCAACCTGGAAGCCCTCATAGTTCATAGGACATTGGAGAAAGTATCCACAAGGGTCTTACATCAGGAGTGAAGAATAATTAGTCTTAGACTAAAGGTGTTCTACTTCTACCTAACAAATCCTAAATTAAAACACAAAAGGGTCAAACTATTTTCAAGTAACTTAAAGGTGTCACAGAACAAAACTCAAGAAAAGTTATAGGAATACAAAAATATTAAAAATACAAAAAAAAACCAATGTTGTTGATAAAATTCACAATATCTGGCATCTAATCAGATATGACTGGGCTTGCAAAGAAACAGGAAAATGTGACTTATACTGAGAAAAAATGACCAAACCATTGAAACCAACCCAGAACTTACACATGTGAAAAACAGCCAACAAGGACATGACATTAAAGCAGTTATAATAACTAAATCCCATATATTCAAAGTATGAGCAAAGTATGACCCAAATTGAGCTTCTAAAGATAAAAACTACAATGTCTGAGGTGCAAAATATGCTGGATAGGATTAAAAGGTTAATCACTGCAGAGGAAAAGTTTAGTTAACTTAAATAAATAGTAAGTAGTGAACACACAAAGAGAACAAAAAGGTTTTGAAACAAAAAGTATCGGTGAGCCATGGAACAACTTCAGGTAGCCTAATACATGTGTACTTGGAGTTCTTGAAGAAAGACGAGGGGGGAAAAAAATATTTGAGAAAAATGATGGTTAAATCCTTTCAAAATTCGATAAAAACTATAAATCCACAGACATGAAAAAGTCCAGTAAACCCCAATCCTAAGAAACATGAAGAAAACTGCACCAAAATTGCTCAAAACCAGTGATAAGAGAAAATCTTAGAAGTATCCCAAGAAAAATAACTCATTACATACAGAGAAACAAAGATAATGATGGCAGTAGATTTCTCATCAGAAATAATGCATGAGAAAGATGGGAGCAACATCTTGCAAGTACTGAAAGAAGAAAAAACTGTCAATCTAGAATTGCATACCCAAAGAAAATATCTTACAAAAATAAAGCAATATTAAGGTTTTTTCAGACATATAAAAGCTGAAAATACAGCAAATTCCTACTCCAGCAGATCAATCACTAGCAGCTCTATATTCTAAGAGATATTAAAGTCCTTTAGATAAAAGGCAAATGACACCCAATGGAAATGTGGATCCACATAAAAGAATGAAGAGCACTAGAAATAGTAACTACATTGATAAATATAAGATATTGATCTTATTATTTAAATGTATTTTAAAATAACTGCTTAAGTAATAACAATGTATTGCGAAGTCTGTAACACATGTACATTATAACATATATATAACATATATAATATGTGCATATAACCTGACTAAAATGAATGACAGCAATAGCATAAAGGCTAAGAGAAGAGAAATGGAAGAATACTATTTTAAGATTCTTATACAGTATATGAAGTGTTACAATATCACTTGAAGTTAAAGATGTACACTGTAAACCCTCTAGCAACCACTAAAATATCAAAACAAAGTTATAGCTAATAATCCAATAAAATGATATAAGTGGGATAGTAAAAAAAATTTTAATTAGTCTAATAGAAGGCAGAAAATGAGGAAAAGGGGAATGGAAAACAAACGGAATCAATAGAACACATAGAGCAAAATGATAGACTTAAATTTAACATGTCAATAATCGCATTAAATGAAAATGGTTTAAGCATGACAATTGAAAGGTAAATAGTAAGACCAAATAAAAAAGCAAGTGCCAACACTATGCTGGCTACCAAGAAAAATGTATTTTAAATATAAAATATAAATAATTAAAAGAAAAGAATGAAAACATATATATTCATCTTTCTAACCAAAAGAAAGTTGGAATGGCTGTACTCATATCAGACAAAGTAGATTTCAGAGCCAACAATATCACTTGGAATAAAGAAGGTCATTACATAATGATGAAAGTGTCAATTCATCAAGAAGACAGACATAACAATCCTAAACATTTATGTACCTAATAGCAAAACTTCAAAAATACATAAAGCAAGAACTGATTGAACTGCAAAGAAAAATAGACAAACCGACAGTTATAGTTTAGAATTTCAAAACTCCTCTCTCACTAATTGCTGGGACAAGTAGACAGAAAACTAAAAGGATGCAGAAGATTTGAAATACACTATCAACCAAGTTGACCTAATGGACATTTACAGTCCTGCAACAATGGCAAAATACATGTTCTTTTTCAAGTTTACACAGAACATTTGCCAAAATAGACCATATTCTGGGCTATAAAAAATATTTCAATAAAGTTAAAAGGATTCAAGTCATGCAAAATATGTTCTCTGATCATAATGGAATTAGACATAACAGAAAGATATCTGAAAAAACCCCCAATTATTTGAAGCTAAAAAATATACTTCTAAATAATCCATGAGTGAAAGAAGAAATCAAAAGAGAAATTAGAAAGTATTTTGAGCTGAATAAAAATGAAAGTTTGTGTATGCCTCTAGAGCAGTACTAAAAGGGAAATTTTGAGAATTAAACACCTATATCAGAAAAAGAATAAATATCTCAAATCAATGACCTCAGCTTCCACATTAAGAAACTAGAAAAAGAAGAAAAAATCAAAGCAACAGTAAGCATAAGAAGAGAAATGATTAAGATCAGAATAGAAATCAATGAAACACAAAAATAGAGAAAAGCAGTGAAGCCAAAAGATGTTTTTTTGGGCAGATTAATAAAATTGATAAACCTCTAGCTAGAATAATAATAAAAAAGAAAAGAAAAGAAAAAGCATAAGGTGTCAATATAGGAAGGAAAGGGGTGACATCAATATAGAATCTATAGGTATAAAAAGGATAATAAGAGAAAATTATTAATAACTTTATACAAATAAATTCAACAATGTAGGGCTTGAGGCTGGTCTGCAATGGCTCAAATTCACAATCACTTACTTTCTGTAGCTTCTAGAGGTTGTATATAGGGTGAATGACCATCCTGATTTGCCTAAGACTGAGGGGTCTTTAGGGAAGTGGGACTTTCAATGCTGAAACTGGAAAGATTGGTCACCCTAGACCTACCTCCGTCTTGGTCACTCTCCCCTTTACCCAGTTCAGTCACCCAGAAGTCACAGCCACCCACAGGGGGACCTGAATTACCAGGCTTGACCCTGTCCTTGTGCTCTCTGGGTTGTGTGAGCTGGCAAGAGTTTTTGCTTGACCACCTCTCCATGCTGGCCCCATGGGTCAGAGGCAGGGTCTTGCCTTCTGTCTTCCTGGCATCATGACGCAAATGCCCCTAATTAATCCTCCCCTCGCTTTGGGACCAGTTTGCTCTGCAGGGGCTCCTGGATTCTCAGAAACAGCTACTTGATCAGACATTAAAGAAGTGACTCCAAATAGCCAGGGCTGGAAGTGGCTTTGAAAGTATTACTGGTCTTGCCCTGGTCCACCTCCATCCCCTCACTAACCACTAAGCCTCTTCCTTTTAAACTTTCCAGTGTTTCTGCCTCTCCCTGTCTAATGAGAGTTCTGGTCATTTTTGAGACACCCGATGCATTCTGGAAAGTCAGACCTCACAGCCATCCTGAGTGTGCCCCACCCTCACTCAGGCACCCTCCCTGGCTCTCTGTAGTCTAAAGAATACATGGTTTCATGATGCCGAAATTTAATGATCACAGTTCACACATCGTGTGATGCTCTATCAAATAGAGCCACTCCCTGGGCCCTGCAGATTCCCAACTCTGAGCCTCTGTCTGCTCTATTTCTAGTTCTCAGAATTCCATCTCCTCTAGCTTCCCATGCATAAATCTGACACATTATTTTTGCTCACCTCAAACACCAACTCCTTCAGGAAACCTCAGATGTCCACAGTAAGAAGTAAGGTCTTTCTTAGTTGTGGCTCTTGACACTTTCTACTGTGCATCAGAGTTACTCATACACAGACGTTCTCTTTAGCCCTAGATTCTAATGCTTACTTGAGAGCAGGCTCCCCATTTCCAACCCTTTTCAAGGCCTGGCCTAGCCGTGACCTAGTCCCATCACTTATCCCCCAAAACTCTGTATGTCAACCAACATAAATAACTGATCAGTCCCTCAAAGAGCTGCGCTTGCTCACTTAAGATTTTGGGTTTTTGCCCATGCTGTTCCCACCACCCACCACGCCCCTCCTCCAGATCTGCTCGGTAACTCACCCATCATTTTACAACCCCAGGCTTCCTTCCCAAAGTCCTCAGGCTCCCACCTTTAGCCAGGGAGCACATACCACGCTATGCTTTCCTGTCTCTGCATTTCTGTCCCTGCACTATATTGGAGGCACCTTCCATATCCTTCATCTTTATATACATGATGCCAACCAAAGGATCTGGCCCCCTCCCCAGGAAGCACCTAGCGGATGTTTGTTGAATGAATACTTAGACTTCAACACTCTAAGCTCACCACCTCTGAAAGCCTGTCCTGATTTAGTTCATCATGAACTAACAGATGATTAACATTGCTGTGCAATCTTGGGAAAGTTACTTTCCCTCTCTGGGTCTTCGGTTTGTTCATCTGTAGAATTAAGGGCCTGGATATGATAGAAAATGGTCCTACCAAGTTTTACTTTCTAATCCAGGTTCCATGGCACTAAGGTCTTTGCCCAAAATCTTCACTATGTGTATGTCTGGTCTCTACAAGTGGCCCGTGAGGACATCCTTCATGTTTCAGCCAAGCCCAGCAAAAGGATAGGGCCCCCAAGGCCTTACAAAACACTGGCTGAATAAATATTAAGCCACTCAGAGGTCCAGGATCTCACCGCCTACAGGCAGGGCGGGAAGCTACACACCATATGTGCCAGGGTTAACAGTATGTTATCAGAGACAGCCGTTCTTCCCCCAGGTACCACCTGGATGTGCTCCAAGTTTTCTTTCTAACCATCATGGCTCACTAATAAGTCCCCAGCTTCAGAAATTGTTTAAAGCTATGGCCTTTCTCAGAGAAGACATCAGCTCCTACATTGAAAAGACTGGCAGGAGGTGAGTTCAGAGAGCCCCAGTGGACACCCTAATTGGAAAGATAGCCCAGGTGTCCAGCTGTGGTGGGGAAGGACCTGGTGAAACAGCCCTTCTGTTGTAAGGTGGGAGGTGACTTAGTGTGTGCGTTAGCACCTTTGGCCCGAGATAGGATCCCAGCTCTTCCCTTACCGGCTGTGGCACCTTGAACAAGGGCCTTAATCTCTCAGGCCTCATCTGTCAAAGTAGAATAAAAAACATTCCAGTTTTGAAGGGCTGTTGTGAGGCTTAAATGGAATAAACAACTTTAAAATCTGATATTCAGGGCTTTTTTTTTTATTTTACTCCATTTTTTATTCTTCTAATTGCATAACCCAATTTTTGTTCTGTTTCCGTTCTCTCTCCTCAGCTTGTTATACCACATGAGGCTGATGTTAATGACACAGAAATCATTCTCTTACCGCTACTTCTTGCACATGCTAGACACCATAAATATACATGGATGAATAAATAAATATCTGGTCATACCTGGAAGGTGAGGGTAGAAGTTGCCCCCCCATCCTTCTCTAAGTATTATTTGAATAACAATAATTCATTCAATTATTGTCAATAGATATAGAGCCTCTACCATGTGCCACTAATTTTAGTAAATTCATTTATCCCCCAAACAACTGTGTCCATTAAGTATGATGTGTTTCCATTTTCCACCTGAGGAGATGATACTGAGAGGACTTACCCACAAATTTTGGGTAAATGACCAGGCTCTAATTCAAGCCCACGTCATTTTGGGTAAATGACCAGGCTCTAATTTAAGCCCACGTCCTTCTCTAAGTCCACACACTTAATCACTCCCTGCAGTACCATGCAAAGGATGTGTCATCTGTCCCGTTAAGAAGTTATAGATATGCACCGCTGTAAATTTGGAAAAGACAGAAAAATAAAAAGCATGAACACTTAACCACCGAAAGATATCCTGAGTTTAATATTTCAAAATAGTTTTTCAGATCTCTTTTTCTGTGTATAGATTTTGTGGATTTGGTTTTTGTCGTAGTGGTGGGTTTTTTGTCTTCTTTTACTTTAGAGCCATAATCATGCAGAATAAGCAGGTGTGTGACCTCACTTAACATTCTGTTGGAAGCATTTTCTCCTTGCTCTTACATGCTCTCCATACCCATCATTTAAATGGCTGCATAACATTTCTATCAAATGGACATATAATAATTTACTTGTCCTCCCTCTGTAATTGAACACTTGAATTGCTTCATCTGTTTTTGCTATTGTAAATAATACTTTGCTGAACATCTTTGTGCATGAGCTTTATTTTCTTAGGCTAATTTTAATTATTTCCTTCATCTAGTTTTTAGAAGAATGAGATTACTGGGATCAAGGGAAATAAGCATGTGTAAGGTTCTTGAAAAATACAGTGTCAAGTGTATTTTCCCAAAGATTTTCATGTAAAAAAGGAAAAAGAGAGGAAAGGACCAAAAAAGGATAGATAGTTACTAGACAGCTGGCAATCACAAACAAGAAAAAACAGGGCTACCACCAATGAAGCTTTATCATGGATGGTGTTATATCAAAGAGAAGCTATAGCAAGAATCAAAAAGATGTTTTCTTACTTCTCAGGAGGGAAAAGAACAGATATAAATATTGCATGTGGATAAGTCAAATAAAAACATTTTCAATCACTCTAAAAGCACAACAGGTATACTTGCTAAAAAAAAAATAATGAAAAAAAAAACCGACACATGAAAATATATTCTTATCTAACAATTCTCCCAGCCTTTTCCAGTGTGCTATATCTCTGTGCTTTGAGAAAAGAGGCCCAGGTTCCAATTTTAGGTCTGTCACTGAACAGTTTTGCATCTGCTGGCCTCTCTGTGCCTTGGTTTACAGGCCTGCCTTACCTACTTCCCAGGGGTTAGCATGAGGAAAAATGAGTTCGTATCTATGAAAGCCCTTTGTAAAATTTCAATCGCTTAAGTGATTTGCTGCTCAAAAATTAATTTCCTATTATCATTCATGGTACAAGGACCTTCACAGCTCTACGGAAGGCATCACAGCATAGTTTCTCAAAATGTTTTAACATGCCAGTAAACGTTACGTAGTTCCTTTAAAATAGGCTTATATTACTTTATAAAAGTAAGATATGCTTAACTTTTACCAGAAAACTCGGATTGTGTAAAGCACACCACAGCTTTTCCATTCTGAATCTGGCTTGTACAGCCTCTGTCTGCCTCGTGCTCCCCACCGCCAACGCCAGATAAGACTGTGCTGATTCGCACACCCCCTAGAGATGAGCTGCCCTACATTTGTAAGTCTGGGCTAACTTAACCACTGAGGGCCACAGCCACAGCCCGCTCCAAATCCCCCAACTCTCAGTCAGCCCTGGAGGCAAGACACACACCACGGCCATTTCATTCCAGCCAAGCACCACTGGGACCCTACTTCAAAGTGAACTTCCTTCCACTCTCTAGAGGGTTATTCCAGAAAGGTGTTTGGTCCCTCTACCAAGCAGAACCTGGGAAAACTCTGGGGTTTGGCAGTCAGTCATTGCAATGAAGCCAGTCCTGCCAGGAACACATGTTCTACAGCATTTTAAACTTCGCTGTCTCTTCCACCTTAGCTTCCAGCTGTCATCTTCATGTCCACCTACCTGCGCAGGTAGGGAAGCAACACGTGTATAAAGCTGAAAGGTACAAAAGGTCATCTAGTTCTTCTTATTTACAGTTGAGGTATCGGGCTCCAGAGAAGTCATATCCCTGATTCACCTCAATATTGAGTATGAAGTTATCCTAAGTTAGTCTTTCTTCAACTTCGGTGTGTGTCAGGAGCAGATAGGAAGTAGGTTAAATGTATGTTCCTAGGCCCAACCCCACTCTCTACATGAGACACCCTGAAGGTGGTGCCCAAGGATCTGCCTTTCTAACAAGCCTCCCCGTAGTGCACACACACCCCAATGTTGGAAAACTCCTGAATGGTAAGAACAACCAGAAGACAAGACCCACTTGTCATTCAATGGCCAGAGACCTAAGTTATGCAGCTGACAGCCCTAATTTAGCCCCTCCCTGGTACTGTTTCCACTCCCTTCCCACTGCCTTAAACACATGCACAAGCATATACATTCACACTGAGCCTGTTGACATTGTGGAGATAAGTAAATGGGCAAGTCCCAAATCCAAAGAGACCAATACAGTGTGACCTGGTTCTCTCAACAGATGGTCAGAAGCTTTGGGAGAAGCTTTCTGGCTTCTGAAGGAAATTCTGGGCAGCTGGGGAAGGGCTGAAGATACACTAAGCCCTTTCCTGGGACAGCAGCTCAGTGGGGTATTTCATTCCTACATAATTTAACAGCCTATTGTCCCATTAATTTCTTCCTCAGGGCAATCCCTGATGGGAAACTACATAGATTCCTGATGAGTCATTCATTGAACAGTAAACTTTATGGAGAAGCCCAGGCTACCCAGCTTGTGAGTGTGGGGACATCAGGCTCTCTGATATAGGGGAATAAGAAACTTAGAAAGTGTCCATAGATAGCTCCTAACATGGCCCGAGGGCCGGAAAATAAGTTCTGTGAGCCCTGGTGGTGTGCCCATTTCCCCAAAAGAGGCTGAATCCCATCTGGGAAGCTGGAAAGAGGTTAAACATCCTGCCCTGAACTGTCAGGGGTGATGATCAGACAGATAGCATCAAACATATCAATGTTTAACTTGAGGTCTTTTTATTTTCACTCCTTCCAATCTTTCCTGTCAATTTTTGCCTGGATGTTTCAACAGAGAATGTCTGTCTGTCTGTCTCTATCTATCTGTTCTGTCTGTCTGTGTCTGTCTCTCTCTCTGTTTCTCTCTCTCTCTCTCTCTCTCTCTCTCACACACACACACACACACACACACACACACACACGTGCTCATACAGCTCTGTGCCTGCTGTTGCCTATGGTAAAGGCTTGGTGGGGCAGGCTAGTTAGAGCTTTGAAGAGGAATTCAGGAGTAATCCAGAGACCTGAAGCCCAGTTCCACCTCTATAGCCAACTGCATCACCCCAAGCAAATCACTTGGCCGTCCTGGAACTCCTTTTTCCTATCTGTCAAATAACTTAGACTAGATGAATGGATCTCAACCTAGCTACAGGATTAGAATACTCTAGGGAGCTTTTGAAAAATACTGATATTTGGGCAGTATGCCAGAACAACTGAATCCTAATCTCGGAAGACCCCAAGGCATCTGTGGTATATTCAAGTACCCCCAGATGATTCTAATGCATAGTGTGGGCTGAGAACAACTGCCCTGGATGATCCAATTCTGCTATTCAATTAATTCTACCATTTATCATGGAGGAGACAAGATGGAAAGAAGATGGGGTAGCTGTTTTTCTTCTGATTCCTATGAAGAGAGGCCAAGGGCAGAAAGGCTGACACTGCGCCATCTGGGATTCAATTTCACTTAGGGATTTCCTGAATAGAAAGAAAAGGATGTTCTGAATATAAAATCAAACAACAAAAGCCCTGGGCTTGAGGCTTCTTAGCAGAAATAGGCTGCCAAGGGGCAGAAAGGGCTTCCTCTCCATGAAGTGCAGCCTGGAGTGCAAGAGGAGCTAGGAATCTCAGAGGACCCACGGCCATCCAGTGATGGCAGGGAGACCCCCATCCTCATCCCCAGCCTGCTGATGCTCTCCAGGCACCATCGCAGGCCTCACTGGAAATAAAACTGTGGTGTCCTGGTTCAGCTTCTTGCTGGATGCACACCCCAGACAAATTCCTCCCCTCTAAGCCTCATATTTTCCTGAGGGTGGGAGTTAAATCAATAACCTAGTCCATCAATTCTAAGTCACACATTTAACATCTCTGGAATTGAGATGTGTTTTACAGGTGATGGCCTCTTACTGTTAACTGGCAGGATACCTTTTTTACTCAGTGGTATGCAAAATAATGTTGCATCTTACAAGGGTTAGCATCTGGTGAAGAGTAAGCATACAATGGTAAAGTATGGTAATATCTCTCTGGTCCCTCCCAACTCAAACATTCTAAAAAGTCCACAATTCCATGACTCTGTGGTCTTCAAAGGATATATTCATCAAGCCCTATGGAGAGGCACCAATTTCTACTAGTTTTTTGCCATTTGGTCTTATCCATGGACCAACAGCATCAGCAACACCAACACATTAGAAACACCCAGTGGTCAGAACTGCAGAGTCTCAGGCCTCACCCCAGACCTAGGGAATCAGACCCTGCATTTTAGTAAAATCCCTAAGTGATTGTAGTCACATTAAAGTTTGAAGAGCACTATAATAGTTTATATACTCTCTCTACCACAGTCACACACACACTCACAAATCTGTTTGCCAGGAACACTCTAAACAAGAACCTCTGTGAGTCTCCATTTCATGCTTGCATACACTGTGAAGAACGATTTGTTTGAAGTCTGAAATAGGAAGGAAGATCCTAAGAGAATAGATATCCATTCTATTCCTTTAAGAGCCAGAGGTGAGGCAGATAGATAATGGCAGCTGCATCCTCTTAGATGGCAGAATTGGGGCTGGGCCTGGACAAGCACCACCAGCATGTACCCACTTCCCCTTAGTGACCATGTGACACCTGATCTGCCCCTCACCTTCCTGGGCCTCACCCTTGGAACCCCTCTTGACCCTCATACAGAAAACCCATGACCTCACTGAGATCATGACATCCAGTCTAGTCTTGGCTGTTCACCTCTGTCCCTGGACCTCAACTTCATGTTCGTATTTCCCATATACCTTGTGTTCTTATTTCCAGCCCACCATCACTTCCCCAGAGCCTACCATCCATCTATCCATCCATTAATCTGACAAATATTTAACAAGCATCTGCATACCTTGGGAATCCTTAGATGCTTAACACATAGCTCCACCCATGGGGAGCTGACAGTCTGGTGGAGGAGATCAACCAACATGTGAGACATTGTTCATAAGGCCTTGTGGTAAGTGCTAGGAGAGGAGAAGCAAGGGGTGCAATGGGAGTCCAGAGGAGGAGCCCTTACCCAACTTAGGGGGTCAGGGACGGCTGCCTGGAAGAATTGCTGTCTAAACTGGCATTCGGGGTTGGTAAGCACTAGCTGAGAAGAAAACCATTACAGGCATCACAAACAGCCTAAGAAAAGGAACAAAGGCTGGAACCAGCTTGTGAGTAATTCATATTATAGAGCATAAAACCTGGATCAGGAAGTGGAGAGAAGAGGCTGGGAGGCAGTTCAGGCTGGGTTGAGCAGGGCCTGGCAGGCCAAGTTGAGGATTTGGACTTTAATCTTAGGATCTGGCTCTCCCTCAACTACTGTTAATGCCACCATTCAACAAATAGTTAATAAGAGTCTTCAGGGTGTCCTGCACTAGGTAAAATTGGGTCATAAAGAACCACTAGGCAGTCTCTGTTCCCAAAGACCTAGAGGCCTTTGGGACAGATATTTCTATTATATCATAGAAAGATAAATGGTGGCACAGGGCTGCATGCACTAAGCACCCAATGATCAGACAGGAAGTGCTACAGAAGCCAAGAAGAGGGAGAGTGGGACGAAGAGCCAGGAAAGTTTCCTAGAGGAGGCAGGACTTGAGATGCAAATTAGCAAACTCAGCCATAATATAGGGCTGTGACATAGACAGAGGAACAGGAAGTTCTGAGAAGACTGGCTGACCCCAGTCTTATGAATGTAACTCCATTGGATACAACTAACTATTCTGCAATGTATTTCTGAAGTGTTGGGAGAGTGACAAACCAACCCAATATCACACCATACACCACTTCCCTGGGAAAAGCAGATAGAAGAGCCCTGACCCAGGGACTAACATGGGCTCGGTGGAGAGGAGGGAACTTGCCCAAGGCTACATGGCCAATAGTGGAAGAACTTTCTGAGTCTGCTAATGACATGGCATGAAGTGTGCTGAGAATTCCTTCTGCCCACCCCACACTCACCCCAAAGTCTAGTCTGAGGATCTGTGTAACAAGCTACAAGCCTGCAAACAGCCTTTCTTCCCATGCCAAGACATAATTGATCATGCCCATTTCTCATTGGGGTCAATAAAAAAGGATATCTTTCCCCAGTTTTTATATCCGAGTGCTAGTTTATGAGCCAAGTGACTGAAGTCTAAGTAGCAAAGCCGTGTTTACTTGATAAATGAAACACCAGAACACCACATTTGCTAAACCTGCACCATAAGCTTTTCTGTAATGATAAATTCTCTCTGGCGTCAGGCAATGCTGAAAGCCACTGACACCCTGAGGACAGTCTTCTGAAGAATTGTGGCTCATGCAGACACAGCTCAGGAAAAAACTCTGAGTATCGATTTCCCTCACATAACTGCACTGTGATATCGGTAAAATCATAGAATCCAGGAATGCCAAAGCTGGAAAGGCCATGAAAGGCCATCAAGAACTAGCCTTGCCAAGGGACCTTGAAATTTTGCTTATGGAGAAACTAAGTCCCAGGGAGGGAAGGTTGCCTTGGTAACTGGCTTGACTGCAACAGAGCTGGGAGTTTAGTCAGTTGAGCTCCAGCTCTGTGCCAGTTCTGGAGAAGAGAAACCAGTTCTCCACCTCCCTCCCCAAAAGCTTGAAGGCTAGCAGGAGGCAGACATGTCAGGCAGTAAAGTATTGCAGGTGCTGGGATAAAATGCAAGCTTGGACACCAAGGTCCAAAGGTGGAAGGAGTGGATGGAGAAGCCTTCTTGGCTGAGGAACACAAACTGAACCTGAAAAGCTGGGTAGGTGATTGCAGGCTGAGAAATAAGAAGAACCAACCAGGCAAGGCAGGGAGGCAGAAGAGCAGAGGTGGAGAGCCTATGAGAACCTGATGGTTTAGGGAAAGATGAGAGGAGAGACAGGAAGGCAGGTCATGGAGGGCCTTCTGAAGAAAAGGAGCTTGGATTTTTATCAGGAAAGATGGTGACATGATTGAGTCTACATTTTAGGAAGATCACGTGGGGGTCAGATTGGAGGAGGATACATGGGAAGCAGGGTGGGGGCAGATAGGTGACTATTGTAATAGTCCAGGAAGGAGCTGATGATGACAGTCTCAATTTATCAAGAAAAGGGGACACTTGCATTGACTCAGGGAGATAGAATCTTACTTGCTCACCCATCCAATGGATGTTAAGGGAGAAAGAGGAGGGGTCAAAGTCCTTTTATAAAAAGACTATATCTTTTTGTCCAATCCCCAACAGGAACAATTTATTAGGTCTAAAGATTAAGAATTTATACATTCAATGTTCTTCAAGTTATAAGCAAATATCCACACAACACCTATCAGAGATGCATTATAATATGCTATCTGGTTAGTAGAAGCCACCGTGCTGACTTGGAATAAACTGCCATCTGAGATTACCTTAAGTTTGAGGATTTGGGTTCTGTTAAATTAAGTATTGCCTATTGTAGGCAGGAGAGGCTAATTGCTATAACAATCAACTCTTAAGTCTGAATGGTTTGTCACAATAAAAGTTTATACCTCACTCATGTCAGTCTAGTGCAATTGGTAGTGGAGTTCTACTCCATGCAGTCATTCAGGGATTCAGGTTTCTACCATCTTGTGGCTCTGTCCTCTAGGATATTTAGTCTTAACCTCCTCAGCCAATCCTACATCACTTCTACCCACATCTCATTGGTGAGAACTAGTCACATGTCCCATCTAGAAGCAAAGGGGACTTGGAAAAGCAACCAGCCCAGGAAGAAGATAAGAACTCCAGTACTAGAGTACTCATGGTCTCTTCCATGGTGCCTTAGTTTATCTGTGCAGTGGCTTCAGTTCAGCACAATGAATTTTCTTATTAAAGATGCTCTGAACACTCACTGGAGCTCAGTGGGCAGGATTTGCCCAGTCACCTCTGATCCAAAGACCTCAAACAAGCAAGAGTGCCTCATACCCTGGGAGTCACTGAGCACAGATCAGGTCCTACATCCTGTGCCCTGGCCTCTCTGTCCTGAGGAGAGGACTCAGCCCTCTTCCTGCCAACCTCCCCAATGCCAGGAGCTTTCTGTCCTCCATGTGTTCTTGTCAATAGATGGCTCTTCCCTTCCACATCCGCAAGAGAAAAGGCTCTAAGACAGTTGTCAAGAATTACCACAGCCTAGAGAAAGGACTGGGAGAATGAGAGTGATTCATCAAGAAGACTTATAAGCCAATAGGGCAACTCGTGATCAGAGTTGTTTAGCTACCCAAAGGAACAGCAGGATAAATTACAGCCAGCAGAATTAACAATTACAGCCTTGGCATCCTACATTGTGAAGGCTCATTGCAATCACCTGTTCCTGGGCTTTTACGGTTTAGAAGGAAACATTTGGAGATGCCTAACTCTCCATTTATATCTTGCTTTAAACAACTGAAGAATGGGTTCCAGAGAAAAAAGGTGAGATAGATATTAATCAACTAAATTTTTTCTTTTGTTTACTTTTTCAGACCTGTTCTTTCTCTCCAATCCTATTTGATTTCTAGGAGGTAATAGCCCATAATGCTGGCTCCCCATAACATGGGCTGTGCTCTTTCTCGCTGCCCGCTAATGTCACTGTCAAGTAGCTAATGATTCGTAAACAGGCATGGCAGCATGCACATGTAGCTGCCATTTAAAGGACCCTAGCTAAGCCCTTTGTGAAAATCAGGGATCCTTGAATAATTAAAATAACCCTTGCTCTGACTCAAGGTTGGGTGAATTTTACAAACTGGATTTTCTTAAGGGAAGTAAAATTTTCTGGACTCTTTTTGCCAGTGACAAAGGACAAGATCTCCACTACATTGGGCACCTGCTATATGTCATATAAACAATGTTCTAGATTATATTCATATGTTATTTCTTAAAAACTCTCCAAGGCAGAGAGTAGTATTCCTCTTTCACACAGAGGTAACTGATACTCAAAGAGGTTCAATAACAACTTGCCCAGAGTCACTAGCTAGCAGGTGGTAAAGCTGAGCTCCAAGCTTAGAATGTCTGACTCCAAATTTTTTCTAACATTTGCCAGTCCCAACACAATCCCCAAGTAAGGTGTCTACCTATGGGGTTCTCCAGAAGATCCCAGAGATAAGTCAGTTGATTAGTGTTTTTAAAGAAACTCCTAGGAAAGGACAAAACTTGAAGCCACATGACAGTGTGATGGTCAACTCATTCTTCCCCTCATAGATGGATGGGCAGTACCTCAGAAAGAGGCTGGATGGAGCAGGGAAGGGGGAGACAGTTAGTTCACTGTGGGCAGGACCAGAAGCCAAGAGACATGGGTTCTTATCCAAATCCTGCCTCCAACTTGCTAGATAACCTGTTTTCTCATCTGCAAAATGGTGATGATTTGGCTGTCCTACCCTGAAAGGGAAAGAGGAGACCTTCAAAGGAGCATCCTGAGACATGCAGGAATCTCTTTGTAGGTCTCTGATAATGAATGGCTTGTTTCTGGGACAGCAGCCATCACCTAGGATTAAGTAATAAAAGTTACCTTGGAGCAGTAACTATAGGATTGTGGTACAGGGCTGTCCAAGTCTGAATCCTGACTCCGCCACTTACCGGCAGTGAGACTTTAGGTGGGCAAGCTTCTTCACATATGTGCCTCAGTTTCCTCATCTCTATAACAGGGACAACAGTAGTACATACCTCATACTTAATTCAAGTAAAGTACCTAGAACAAAGGATGTCAGCCCAGGCTTCCTCCCTCCACCCAACCTCCCATCCTCTATTGTCATGGAATATGCCCGTCTCCCCACCAGCAAGCAGGAGGGCTGAGGGCCATGGAACAATCTCAAGGAGTCCAGCAAAGAGCTTGAACAGGAATTATTTGTTTATCTTTGAAAGGCAAGCACCCAGGACTTCCTTGTGGTCTGACAGTTTGCATCTGCTCATCTGAGATTTCCAGACTTGCAGTGGAAAGTTCACTTCAAAGCCCGCTTCATCAGAGCAACAGGGAATATATCTGAGCATTTTGTAGTTAAGTCAGTATTGCTTACGACTTCTTCCAACACTCATCTGAATTGAGGAGGAGGGAAGTGAGGTAGGCAGCATAACATTTTTGAGCACCAACTCTATGACAGACCCTTCATACACATTAACTTGGCAGATAAGGGCACTGAGACCTGTAGAGGGGTGGCATGTGCTTGGGTCATCCAGAGCCATGATTTGACACTAGTTTGACTGACTTCAATTCAGATTGTGGTCTTTTGGGAAAGCAGAAAGGATGCTGCCAACCCATGTTGGCAACCAAAGGCTGCCCTTTGCTGCAGCCTTTCAAGCACGAGCTCATTTACTGTATTTCCTATATTTCATCGAATCTAAGACAACGAAGACTACAAGGGTCAGTATTATTTCAATCGCCAGTAAGAAATAAAAACACCGCCAGTTAAACTATTACATAATGCTAAGAGGCCTCCGACGTTAGGATGTGGAAAAACGTGTATTTCATAACCAGTGAAATATAACCATTCTCACAACAGTGAGGTATGTGCTGTTGCTCACAGTTTACAGGTGGGGAAGCTAAGCCAATAAGTGACAGATCTGGAACCCAAACTCAGGTCTACCTGAATCAGAGCCCAATCTTTTAACCATATAGTGCCGCCCCCAAGTATTAACTAAGTACCTACACCGTTCCAGAGCACTCAGATTCTTCTAAGCCATCTCGTTCAGTCTCCACAACAAACCTGTGGGGTGGTACTGGTGTCCCCACTGTATCCTCGCATGGCCCTTCCTCTGTGCAAGCAGGGACAGGGAGTGTCCCTCCTCTTGTTATAAGGACACTAATCCTATCAGGTTAGAGCCTCCATCTCAATGACCTCGTTTAATCTTTATTACCTCCCTAAAGGCCCTATCTCCACATACAGTCATATTGAGGTTCAGGGCTTCAATATATGAATTTGGAAGAGACACAACTCAATCCGTAACATATACAAATGACTTCAAACTCCCAAGGCCAGTGGTGTATTGATCTTCCATTGCAGTCCTTCCTAATGGTTAAAATATTCAAGATTATGCCTATGAAAGGGTAACCTCTGCTGAGTTACCTTCAAGGTGTTTCACAGATACACCTTACAGACTTTGAAACTATCACTGGGAGTCATACAAGACTACCAGCTCAGCCATTCAAAATTGGAACCATTTAGTGGAAAAGAAAGTCCTTTTAAGGTCGTAGAGTACTCTGACCTGTATAAGAAACATGGCCCAGTGTGCCAACAGTGGTAGCATTTCTAGGAATGATGGAAAGGAAGCCACAGTTTGAAGGACTAATAGGAAGTAATAGATGGGCTTTCACAATTCTAATGAGCCTTCCCACACACGAATATTAATTATTTGAGGAATTACAGAACACAGTGTGTTGTTATAAACAGCATAGGTACAAAGCGATTACCCATTTGGGAAAATTACCTAAGATTCAATTAAATATGGGTCCAGTTGGTGCAGGGCTGTGCTAAGAAGATTGGACCTGAGAATTCACCCTCACCTCTGAGAGTTAACTGGCTCAAGAGCATAAACTTTGAATTCCACATCTTATCCTTCCAGAATCCACACATGTTTTATGCCTGTAAACGTCCACCATCCCCTCCACTGAAAAGCTACAGGAAGGGAATAATAAAAGATGAGTTTTATAGCAACTGCTCCGTGCACACAGAACCCCCCTGCTGAGCCATCTTAGGCTCAGAGGAAAGCAATGGATCCTTAATCACACAGTGTCACAAGCCTAGTAGGAAATGCATCTGGCCTCCTACATAGGGGTTCCAGGGTTGATTCCACGCTGTGGGCCTCCTGCTGCAGCCGTGGGGTGCCAGAAGGAGAGGGTGGCTGCGGCTCATTCTGATGCCTTTGCTGGGCCTTCAGAGGCCTCCTGGTGGAGTGCTGGGTGTGGGATTGTTAAAGTGCTGTCACTGCCGCTCAGGAAAGCCGCCTGACCCCTACTACCTGGAGAATTATCGTGAGGATTACCTGAAGCTGCACAGGTAGCACATGAGCTCAACAAACATCCCATCCTTCCTTATTCAGGGTTAGACTTGAAGTCTCATGCTGGGTTGGCTGAAAACCCTTCTGCCAAGCTCAGAATCTGTTCTAGAGCCTGTGCAGGCAAAGGTAAGGGTCCGAAGAGGGGTTTGTAAGTGGCCCTAGGTGAGGACATGAGGGCTGCAGAGGCCCAAGCTTTGCAGGCTGGCCTTGTGTTCAGCCTCCCCTATACCCAGCACCCAATCACTCATACTCCCAGCTGGCCAGAAGACACCCTGAGATGATGGAGTGCTCCCTCAAGCCCACCCCCACTCAAAGGTGTGGAAAGTGTATTTGAATGGAGCTAAAAGCCAAAACTGTAGCAAATGCACCGAGGTGGGCTCCATGTTAAGAAAATCCATTAAGCGAACATTTCAACCTGGACCTGACTTCTGTTTCAAATATACTCACTGGGGAAAAAAAAAAAAAAAAAAAAGGTCATAAAAGACCCCTATTCCAAAAGAGATTGTGAACAGAGGCCAATCCATTCCCCTACAAGCACACTCCTAATCCCTCGCCCTGCCCACTCATACAGGAAGGTCTCATTGCTACCATAAAGGCATGTATTTTAAGGGAATCGGTGAGATGACAGGGATTGAAGCTAGGTGGCTAACCAAGAAGCAGAGTGAAGGCCCAGGTGGGACTGCAGTAGAGAAACGGGGCTGCCCAGTTTACGCCTTAGTCCAAGTGAGTGGGACTTCCTGCTGTGGTGCATACACGTCTCACAGAGCTGTGCACAGCAGCTCTGAAACGGTCCAGTTTAGCATAGAGAGAGGTCAGGTCTGCTGGTCCCTTCTGGACTCTTGAATTGATGATACTCAAGGGTGGAAGCTGGACTGAGGGATTTTCTTAGAAAGATGGATGTGCAACCAGAAGAAACAGGGGGAGGGGGAGATAGAGGAGAAAGAGGAGGGGGGAAATGCAGGGAAGAGATGCAATCTGGAACCCAAATGGCCACTTTCCATCTTACAGGGCTGAGAGTGTGGGTCAGAGAAAGGGGCTGGGGGAGTCAGGGCCCCCTAGTGCCATGTCATGAGAACCCCTGTGACACTGAAAAGTCAAGGAAAACCTGCCTGAGCCCTGGACAGGAAAAGACAAAGGGACACTTAAGGCAGTAGCCTGGCCCAAGGTTGGAGGGAGCGCAGAAAACCTGAGGTTCTGTGGCGGGGAAGTGCCTGGCCCCATCAGCCTGTGAGTAAGCGGCCAAGCCAGGCTGTGCGACTCCAAGCTCATTCATCTGCATGAGGCAGCCTCACCGCCTGCATCCCTGCAACACTTCCCCTCTCCCTGTTTCAACCAACAAATCACACACCAAGGCAAATTGCTGAGAGCACGGTGCCAGCCGTGCCGCCAACACTTGCCCAAGAAATTGTGTCCGGATGAAGATATGATTATAATGATGCGTCGGCATGCACAGACACACTAAACACATTCTGCAAGGCAGTTCCTCCACTAGGCAGGGAAGGCGAGGGCATGGATTTAGCAGGGGCTGTTTCCTGCAAGTGATTGTATATTCACTGCAAGTGCAGGAGTCACAGTAACAATCACAGAGAATGTTTCAGTCACCTGAGGCTGTTTCCCAGGCACTGCGTACTATGCCCCAGCCTGACACTCACCCATATGGCTGCCTTTCTCCGCTGCCTGAGACTCCTCACCCAGACCAGGCCTCTCTTTACCTGAGTGCCTTTGCCTGAGCAGTTCCCATGACCCAGAACACCCTTCCCATTCCTGATCTGCCTAATGAACCAGTCATTCCAGACTCAGCTCAAAGATGACACCCCCTCCATGAAGTCTCTTCTGATCCCCCACTTGGAGTTGGTCTGGCCATGCATCCTCAGTGCCCCCCTCTACTCCTATACATTTTTACCTCTTTATAGCACTTGCTTTGATATGTGCATGCCTGTTCTTTCTAGAGCGTAAGCCCCACATGTGTTTGGAAGACCATATCTTACTCATTTTCACAGCCTCAGTTCCTAGCAGTGTTCCTAGAACAGATGAGGTGCTAAATAAATGTTTATTGGACATGTGGAAGGTAGATGGGTGGATAGGTGGGTGGATGGATGGATGGATGGATGGATGGATGGATGGATGGAAATAAAGCTGCAGAAGCTGTCTGCCCAATGACACCAAAGCTGGAAGGATTCTTGTAGAGCTTCAGGGACATATCTAGAGCCAGCAAGGCCCAAGGTGAAAGTCATGTTAAAATGAGGCAAGTAATAGTCCTCCAAAAAATCATTCTGTTGCTCTTTTGTGTAAACAATTCACATCTTCTGCTCTTGTTACATTCTCTCCCACTTACAGACATTTTTGCAATGGATATAACCTTACTGTTGTATTGTTATCATAGACCATGGGTAATTCACTTTTTAAACTGATTTTTTTTGCTTGTTAAAATGCTGCATCAGCTACTGCTACTTAGTTTCCAGCCAGAACAACTTTGTGTGTGATCCCAGCACCTAATTCTGAATCCTCCTGTGGCCCAGATGGTCCCAACACCAGTCAGAAATGCTCCTACACAAGGGGGCAGGTTGGGGTTACTGCTCTTGCAAGGGAATCACATTCTGTAAAATAAACTACATAAGTTTTATCTGGTCTATGTGAATATTTAACAATATGCAGTTTAGTGGTTTCTACAGTTGAAGGCTCTCAAAATACATTTCTTCAAGGTTCCAATTTCAATCAAATGCCAATGTTTAGATAAGTTCTAAGACCCCATCTGTGATTGACTGTTAATGTCTTCCATATGCCAAGAATGGGGGGATGAGGAGCTGTCACCTGGTTTGCCTTATAGACCACCATCTTACTATACTATACTACATCTGGAATTATCTAGTCTGAACCCAGATGCTGCAGATGAAAAAGCTGAGTCCCTTAGAGAGGATAGGAGGATAACAGCACAGCCATGACTAAAATATCTCCTGACCCATAGCCTTGCAGCCGGACAGACCTGGGTTCGAATCCTTCCTCTGCTGCTTCTTAGCTGTGTGGTGTTGGGCAAGTTACCGAAGTTTGCTCATCTGTAAATTGGGGGCAATAATATTTAACTGGCAAGGTCATGGTGAAGATTAAACTGTTCAATGAACCAATGCAATATCCCTGTATTGGGGTCTGAAGAACACATGTTCCCATCTCTCAAATCTCTGCCACAATCTCTACCCACCCACCCAGTAATTGCCTCTGCTTCCTGCAGACCCCATCCCCTGTGGTAAATGCTTTCTTTAGACAAGGTGATGTGGGTAGTTGTTAAAAGTGTAGTCTGCTGGGTTCTAATTCCAGCT
This sequence comes from Eidolon dupreanum, assembly GCA_028627145.1. Classification (NCBI taxonomy): domain Eukaryota; kingdom Metazoa; phylum Chordata; class Mammalia; order Chiroptera; family Pteropodidae; genus Eidolon; species Eidolon dupreanum. The sequence goes on along the minus strand of CM053506.1, from coordinate 78,285,907 downwards.
CTGCTACTTACTATTCACAACCGTAGTCACTTAATTGCTCCATTCTCCCAGACACACAATAGAGATATGAGAAGTATCAACCCCATAATGTGAGGATTCAAGGAATAGTACAAGTACAGTGCTTAGTAAGGGCTCAATAAACATCAACCATATCTATATCATTAATTAGTCTACAGTCAGTCTTTTGGACAAGTAGTACCTATTCTCACAGAGTCATTGTGAGGACTGAAAAAGATAATATTCTGAAAAGCACCTACCTGGCATGTAGCAGGTATATTCCAACTGGCAGGCGTTATTATTGCTCATCCTCTTTGCAGTGACTTATTCTTCCTCCTGATGCCATCTCTTCTGTTTTGACCTTGTGGGTTGAACTCTTCCTGAAGCCAGCAGAGCTGGGGGATGGGATGCCTCACTGGTTCTGTGCTGCATACAAGGACATGTTCCCCCTGGGACCCCAGGGCTGCCTCTGTTACCGACTGATTTGTGGGTTTGATTTTAGTATTTGATTTGATTTTAGTATTGCTTAAAAGGAGCACAATATAATCATTTGTGAACACACTTAAATCACTCAGCAGGATGCAATAAAAACATCAAACGAAAAATTATGGCTTATAAAGCAGGCTCTGATTTCCCCTCCAACTAGGTGTGCATGGCAGAAGTTTGCACTTGCAGTGGAAGGTGCAAAAACGAGGAAGTCTTCATGGGGCCACCTGATCCTAGAATCTGGGCCTCTCAGAGCACAGTGTCCTTTGGGCCCCGCCCCTTACATATGGGACTGAGAAGCCCAGAGAGGTTGAGTTGCATGCCCAAAGTCACACAGGAGAACTTGCCATCAACTAGTCCAGGATTCAGATGTGATCTGATGCAGAACCTATGGGAACCAGCATGGTGGACCCTCTGCTCCTGCCTGACTTGGAAAAGGCAGCCCCTTGCACACACACTCTGTACTTGGGCTAGGAGAAAGCAGGATGTTTCCAGCAATTTATTCATTCATTCGATAAACAAGTTTCAAGCACCTACTATGTGCCAGACCCTGTACTAGAGGCCTGAGGTCCAGTAAGCAGGAAGAGATATGAGTGTGGCTGGAGAGGGGGATACACCAACTGAGACAGGTACGTGGGACGAGCCACATGACTAACATATGAATGAAGAACTCACCTAAGTGCTTACCCAACCTAAAAATTCAACAAACACATGTAAACACTGTGCAAGTTACTTCCATGCCTCTTGTCTCATTTAACCCTCAGGGAAGCCCTGTGAGTTGCAGATTATTAGCTCTGTTTTGCATAGAAAGAAACTGAGGCCCAGAGTAGTTAGGTAATTTAGAGAAGTCCACACAGCCTTTCAGTGATGGTGCTGTGTTCTTCCCACTATTCTCAGCTGTGTGGGCTGGGGGAAGAGAAAGAGAACAGACCCCAAGATCTAGGGACACACGCTAAGATGGTGGTAGGAGGAGGCTCAGGAAAACAAAAACTCCTGGAAAGCAGGTACCTTATTTTACTCACCTCTCCAGCCCCTCCTGAGGCTTTTGTATCAGCCCAGACTACACCCCCACTTCTGTTTCCTGCATCCGCATTAGCCACCCTGGTTTAGGCTAAGCACTTTCTAGTCAACGGGAGCCTCTCTGAGCAAGCCGAACACCCCTTCTGACTATGTTCCCTGCGAAACAGATTTCAAAGGGAATTTTTCCCTCTGCTCTCAAGGCAGTTTTTCCCACAGTGAAGGCTTTCTGCTGGCTCTGAGCCAGGGCCACACTGGTCTCACCTTGATCCTTTCCTCCAGACACACGAAGGGAAGAAAACACGCTTTAAGCCAACTATTGAGACCAGATCAATCATCGGAGAGCAGCCCATCCACTTTTCACCTTTTATTCTGGGTTGCTGTGAGACACATAAACTCAAAACTGAAGATTCTGAAGGAGTTTAGATGCTATCTGGTCCAGACCCCTTATTTTATGGAACAGATAAGCAAGGCTCAAAGAGGTCACAATTCCTGCTCAAGGAATCACGTAAGTCACTGGCACCTCATATGTGTGTTCAAACTCTGCACCTTAAGCCTTGGCATTTCTGAGAGATACTTGGGGGTCACTGCAGAGGCCAGAAGACTTAGCACAAAACTCTGGGCTCTCCACCTGCACCAGCACCCACCGCAGCTCACATTTGTATGTTTATTACATTGGCATCTGTGTCATATTTGATTTGAAGTAGGTAGGGGAAGTTCTATGGCTTTTGAAAGTTTGCTAATTACTTTAAAGAGTGAGGGAGACCTGAGAGACCTGGAATCAATGCATTCTGTGACCCAGCGAAGTGTATATAACCTGACCGAGCCTCAGTTTCCTCATCTGTAAAGTGGAGTAGCAATACTGACCTTGTCTCCTGGTGAGAAGATGAAATGAGCTAACTCATTTACAGGGTCCAACACAGAACCGAATGCCATGAGGGCGCCCAACAAACAGGGCTGCCCATCTCCCCAGAAGCCCCAGCAGTGCACCTCTCACAGTACCACCCACCACATTTCATTTCTGGCACAATCATGGAGAGTGGTCAAAACTGCTGAATGCTGGTTTTCCAGTCAATAACACACAGGTAGAGATTCCAGAGAGAAGACTTCAAAAATAACACAAAATAAGTGTGGACTGCAGGTTGTCAGAATGTGCCTCTGAGTTTCTGGTCATCAGAGTGTGTATCTGTTATGAATTCGAAGGCACAGCCAGGTGGGCTCTGTTCCCTGGTCACTGCACTCCATGAGCCGACCTCCTAGTGGGGAGAGGACAGGTCAATAATGACTCACATTGACACCATGGCTCCGGTTTATTCAACATCTATTATGCATCAGGCACTCTTGGAGATGTTTCATCTTGTTACAGAACAAGGCAGAAAAAAAATATCTTAACATTCAGCTTTAGAATCCCTTTAGAACTACCTTTCCTTAGGCAAATACTTGAGAATATGTTGATTTTGCTCCTGGAAAGGTTGGCAAAGAACATAAGGAAAGAGAGTGGGGGAGAGGACTAGAACCGGGCAAAAGGAAGGAGCTTTGCTCTGATGCCGACCCCCCTTCCCCAGCTCTTTCTGGCATCATCTATGTGTTCTAAAGACCTTGAGCAAGTGGCTTTCTCTGGAATTTAACAAGGGCCTGAGTTTCACATCCTGTCTATGTGACACAGAACAGAGACTGAAAGATGTCAGCCAAAGGTGACAGCTGGGTTACACAGACCTTATGTTCGAAACTCACAGTATCCCTCTGAAGTACCTAATATCTCAGTGTGATTCTCTTGCAGAGAGGGGAGGTCAGGGAGGCTCGGCCACTTGATAAAAGTCCCCTACCAAGTAGCCGAGCCAGGATTAAAACCCAGCTGGGTTTGACGACAGAGCACATGCCTTTAGCATGGGTGCTCCCAGCAGACCAGGATCTTGGCCAGGCGGGTTAGCGAGGAGGAGGAGGAAGCCAGGCAGGCTGGAACCAAGACCCTGGAATAGTCTGGAAAGGAACCTGTAGGGGTGTCCCTGAGCCTAAAGGGATTTGGTCCAGGTTGGCATCTTGTGCAATCACTGAAGCAAGAGGCCAAATGGCTGACACAACAAAAGAGCCGGGTGGGCATCAGGTGAGCTAGGTGGGCATCATCCCTTGTCTCCCTCCTCCTTTCTCTCTCCTCATGCCTTTCCTACCCTTTCCAGGAGCAGAATGGATATATTTTTATGCGGTTTCATCATCCTCTCAGCATCCCCGCCACAGCAGCATCCCAGCCAAGGCTCATACTGTGCAGGGAAAAGGCCGAGGGAGCTTGGCAAGTACCTAAGAGACTGGCCCGCTCTCTTGGGGCAGCTCTGACTATAGTAACAGGCCTCTGGCAGCTGCGCTGACTGCAGCGCCACCTGCTGGCCCGCCTCAGAATCCGTGGGCTGGGAGAGACTGACAGCTAGTGATTGAGGAACAGCACAGGATGTCCAGAGGGCAGGGAAGTAACAAACGCAAGTTTCTGCCTGTAAAATGAAAGTGACTATAGAAAGAATCCCTTGAGACAGTGAACAATGAAAGGCTAGCACCGGAGTTTTCAGTCACAAAAGTTCTGAGTTCTTTGCTCAGTTCATAAATTTAAGCAATTATCCAAAGCCACTAGTTCCACAGCAAAATGAAAAATTGGTACTCAGAAGGTCCAGTTGTCATATAAAGGGAAGAACATTTCAAGGCTCAACACTGGGCATTTCTCCTCTCTCCCTGGGCTGGCTCATCCACCTTACAGCTTCTTTATATGCCAATGCCTCCCACATTTACGTTTCCAGCCCATATCTCTCTCCCAGCGCCAGAACCCTAGATCCAGCATCCTGCTTTTGTCTTGACTTGGATGTCTGAATTAGCAGGAGTTCTTATCATAATAAACCAACTCAAAATAACTTGACCCCAAGAGGGCAGAGATTTGCTGTTTTAGAGAACCAAATTATAAGAACAGAGGTAGAGCTGGGCTATTTGTTGAATGAATAAAAGGGGCAAAAAATATAGAGTATTTTAGAGGAAGGGAATGGGAACTAAGCCTTCGTTGAGTACCTACTAGCTGCTGGGCACTTAATTTATCTCATTTAATCAGATGAGGAAACTAAATGCTGGGGATAGGGGATGGGGGCTGTGTCACTTACCCAAAGTCGCGCACAGCTGGCCCATGAAAGAGTGGGGTTCAAGGTTCTGTCTTGCTCATTCCACTGCCTCAAGTTTTTAAATCAAAATAATAGATTTAGGGTCTATAATTTAACATAGCGACTTAAGAGACTTTAGAAGTCACCTCATCCACTGCACACCCAATGCTTGAATCTCTCTCTTCCTATCCCATTCAGGTAGTTGGGTAGCTTCCACTTGAACATGCCTCATGATGGGGAACTTACTCTCAAGATAGTAATTTTATAATTGAATCATACTAATGGATTAGAAAGTTGAGACAGAATTTATCCTTGAAGATTAAAGAAGGTAATGCATGGACTGTACCTAACATGGTACCTACAACATCAATAAATGCTATCATGGTCTCCACTTTCCTTATTACAACTATTCTTGTGTCTGTCTTTCCCTTGGGGTGCCAGAAAACAAATCTCATTCTTCTTCCCTGAGACAGCTCTTCAGATATTTGAAGACAGTGCCTCAAGGTTTCCCTGAGGCATTTCTTGCCTGAGATAAACAAATATTCCAACCCACTTTCAGACACCCAACGGTAAGCAAGAGTTGATGCTGCACATGCTATGATTTTCCATCTGCCGTGATGTGTGAAGCTTCAAAAAAAGCTGATGGAACAAATGATGAACCAGCTGCAGCAAGGTAGCCATGTTATATGAATCAAGACCTCTGCAAAAAAAAAAAAAAGAAGCGGGGGCAGTGGTCGCCCCTAAACAGACCTTGGCTCATCACCAGAGCTTTACCAGCTACATTCTTGGTCCACCCATTGTGGGAACCTGTTTTAGCAGGATAAAAAGAAATGAGTCCCTCCGAAAGTTAATTTATATCATTTTAGACTCTCAGCCTTGCCAAAAGTCACTATTAGTCCTTCCCGAATCCAGTCTGTGTGTTTATTAGTCCAACATTAAGCAATGTAGGGGACCTAATCCATTCTCATCATAGAACATCAAGCCTACTACCCCCAAATCTTTTCTATTTACAGATGGGGAAACTAAGGTCCAGAGGAGAGTTTATCCAAGGCCAAATAGGAAATCTGTGTAAAAGTCTGGTCAGCTCATGAACTGCAAAGAGAGATGAGATAGTAAAGCAAATCTGCATATAAAGAGAAGAAGAAAAGAACCATTAGATAAACAGAAAAGAGAGAAGCTCTGAAAGTCCTCTCTGGTGTGTTTCTCCCTCTCTTCTACCTACTGTCCTATAGAGACAATGTAGTATAGTACAACAAACACAGTTTTGGAGTCAAAAATTCCCAGAACCATACGCTGGCTCTGCCACTGACAGGTACGTGATCTTAAACAGGATACTTAACCTTTATAATACTTATGTTCCTCATTCATAAAGTCAAAATAGGAACATCTCCTATTCAAAGGAATCCTGTGAATGTTAAATAAAATAAGTATAGAGATTTACTTCTCAATAATGGTAGAACAGCTTCTATCAGACTAACCCTCTTGGAAAAAGCAATTATAAACTCCGGACAAAATATTTTAAAACTTCTGTTTGATGGCACTTGAGAGAGACTAAAGCAGGCAGAAACTAAAGGGTATATAGCCCTTGAGGATAGGGACCTGCACTGGGTAAAATGCACATTTATTTTTCTGACCTCTTCCTTAAGGGCACATAAAGTTCTAAGAGAATACTGGAGATAGAGCTCGAGCCAAAAGCAGCAATCACTGAGTTAAAAAGTCACAAGTCAGAGTTCAGGGTTGCCAGAAAGGCTGAAAACTGAGAAGAGAAATTATAGAAAGGAAGGACTCACAGAGGGAGAGCCCCCAAATTTTACGTAAACTTCCCTAGAATCATAGACTGAACCTTGAACTTCATGTGGATGGGGAACCACTCCAAGAAGCCCAGGACGAAGGTTGAAAGAGCTGAGCAGTTACCTCAGTGGATGACAATGCAAGGGAGATAGACTTTGTAATTTAGTTAAAGAGACTTGATAAACACTTCAGGCTTTCCATCGAAATCCCAGAAGTGCCATCCTGAAGAGTTAAGATCACATCCCAAGACTAAGGACTAAGAGAAAAACTATAATATACCCATTCTTATACAAAGCCTGAAGAGCACCTTCACAGAATCAAAATGATTCACCATGTTTACTGCCTGTTAAAATAAAACTTCATGAAATTCAACAGAAGATAACTGATCTGGGGTCACTATAAAGAGTTATCCAAAATGTCCAACACACAATAAAAAATGTCTGTGTCCTTCACTATACAATCAAAAACTACTATACACGTGAAGAAAGAGGGAAAGTATGAAAACAAAATAATCAGTAAAAACAGATCCACGTATAATCTGTGCTGAAATTAGAAAATAGCAACTTTAAAATAACAGCGATAAATATGTTAAATAATTGCAGAAAGAGATGTAAATAATGAGAGACTTTTAGGCAAGATATGGAAACGTTTTAAAAAAGTCAACCTGCAGCTGAACATTATAATTACCTGAAATTTAAAAACTGTTGGATAAGATGATAAGAAGATTGTATAGAAAACAATAAGTAAACATCAAACTTGAAGACAGGTTAATAGAAATTATCCGATTAATGACGCACAAGGAGAAAAAAGACTGATAAAAGTGAACAGAGCCCTGATGATTTGTGGAACAGTGTCAAGCAGTCCAACATTCATGCAATCCCAGAAAGAAAAGATAGGTAAAGAAATATTGGCTAGATATTTTTTCCAAATTTGTTCGAAAGCATTATTCCACAGATACAGGAACCTCAGCAAAATCCCCAAGCAGGATACATATAAAGAAAACCACATCTAGGTATGGCACAGTTATAATCCTGAGAATCAAAAAAAAGGAAAATCTTAAAAGCAGTCAGAAGGGAAATGACAATGTGTAGACAAAAGAGATGAAAAGAATATAACTGATTTCTCAAATTTCTCAAACAATGAAGGCAGAAGACAGTGGAACATCTTTGAAATGCTAAAACACTTAACCTGGAATTCTATATATAGTCAAAATATGTTTCAAAAATAAAGACAAAACTAAGACATTTCATAGATAAATGAAAACCGAGGATATTTCCACAGGTAAACCACAAGTAAAATATGTGCCCATACTATAAGAAATATTCAAGGAAGTTCTTCAGACTGATGAGAACTGATATCAAATGGAAATTCAATGCAGGAAAGAATAATGAACAGGAAGGGATGTAATTAAAATTATATGTGAAGTGGTAAAATATTAATTCAAAATAAGCTGTGATCAGTTAAGGTTGCATACTACAAATCCTAGATCAACAATAATAATAACAATATAAAGAGATACAAATCAAAACCCAATAGAAGAAATAGAATGAACTATCAAAACAATACGCAGCCCAAAAAGGAGTTAAGAGAGAGATGGCAAAGGAAGAAATAACAGTGGAAACAAATAAGAAACAAAGCAAGATAATGGACTTCAACTCAAGCGTATTAAGAATTACATTAAATGTGAGTGGATTAAACCCTCCAGTATTGTTAGAAAGTATAAAATAGTGACATTCAAATGTAATTTACAAGAGATTATCTTAAATATATAAATATTCTGACATATTAAAAGTAAAAAGATAAACAAAAAAGACTAAAAGAATGGGAAAAGATAAACAGTAGGTATAAGATTTAAGCTATTTCTTCCTTGTGCAAGTTTTGCTGTTTTTTTTTTTTTTTCAAGGAATCTGTCTATTTTATCTAAGTTTTTGATTCATTAAAAAAAGTTGTAGATAATAATCTTATCATTTTTAAAATGTCTGTAGAATCAGTAGTGATGTCTTCTCTTTCATTCCTAATATTGGTAACTTGTGTTATCTCTCTTTTTACTTATTGCTATTCATTTATAATTTAGTTAAACTTTCATCAAAAAACATACTGCCTGTGGTTTCATTTCTTTAAAATTTATTAAAATTTGTTTTATGGTCTAGCATATAGTGTTCTTGGGGAATGCTCCATATGTACTTAAAGAGTATATGTATTTTGTAATTGTTGGTGTAGTGTTTTGTAAAAGGGGATTAGATCAAGTTGTTTGATAGTGTTGCTCAAATCTTCTATATCTTTACTGACATTGTGTCTACTCATTCATCAGTTGGTAAGAGAAGACTATTGAAATCTCTAACTATAGATCTATCTATTTCTCCCTTTAGTTCTGTCAATTTTTGCTGCATGTATTTTTTTTAAACTTACCATTATGCAATACATATTTAAAATTATTATATCTTCTTGATGAATTAATCCTATTATCATTGTGAATAACCCTCTTTATCTACTGCAGTATCTTTGTCTTGAAGTTTACTTTGTGTAATAGACATTGTATTGAACAAAAGAAGCCAGACACAAAAGAGCACATAGTGCAAACTTTTATTTACATGAAATTTGAAAACAGGCAAAACCAGCCTATGGTGACAGAATCTATAACAGTGATTGCCTGGGCAGGTGGGGGACTGATTGGAAAGGGATAGGAAGCAACTTTCTACACTGATTTAAAATGTCTTATATCTTGATTGAAGAGGTAGTTACATAGAAATATACATTTTTCAGAATTTGCTGAACTATGCACAGAAAACATGTGCATTTTATTGTATTTTTTATTCTTCAATTAAAAAAAAGAAAAGTGTGAAGGACTTGGTTTGGGGCTTAACACACAGTAAGTGCTCAACAACCTTTGACCCATTGGCTCCCTTATCCTTCACCCTCTCTGTCCCTGGCAGGCAAGTCCATAGGTGCTGGAACATTTTATGGTCATCGAACCTCTGAGAATAAGAGTGACATGTTCCCCAAAGGAGTTTATCCACAGCATGACACTGGAGAGTTAGTTGCTCTAATCAGGGCCAAGGATCATAAACAACACTTTAAGCTTATGCCTAAGGCCGTTTCACCCTGAACCTTCTTCCAGGCTTGGTCCTCCAGGTCTAGGTCTGGGGTCCAAACGTCCCAAGCCAAGAGGGTAGAATTTAACTGAGTCGTTCCAAGAGATGGGACACGACAAAGCATGGAAGTGGGAAGACATGTGGCATGTGTAAGAGACTAAGAAGATCAGCATTCCTGAGACGATTATAAAAGATAAGCTAGGAAAAATGGCATTAGAGCCAGATGTTGAAAGTCTGTGAGGTCAGTGGAGTTTAGACTGTCATGTAGTGGATGCTCAATAATTGTTCATTGATTGAATAAGCGAATGAATGAGCCACTAAGTCTGTGGAGGCTGAACCTCCAGGACTGATTGCTGCCGCCACCTTCCTGTCTTGCAGCTCACATACCTGCCTCCACCGTGGGGCGAGTGCCGATCCGCAGAGATGGGACTCGACTTCTTTCCTGTTTACAGTATCACCGCCTGTAGGATTGACTGTGAGACTCGCTACATTGTAGAGAATTGCAACTGCCGCATGGTCCACATGCCAGGTCAGTGCCAGGGGAAGGGTGGCCTCAGCGTCCTGACAGGGAACACCTGGGGCCTTCTGTGCATTTCTCACACTAATGGGAACACTTCACCCACTCCAGTAGGATCCAAAGGGATATTGTTCTATAAAGACTGTTATTTGGTGCCCAAACATTTAGAAGACAGGTAGAAACATCCACTCCAGCAACCAAGGTAGCACCCCGGTGTCCAGAAGCATCCAGATGTTTGGGAAACATTCCTCCCAGGGCTCAATATGTTTGCTAGTTGTTTGCTGCTCTTACCTCCTCCTAGAGTTTTGTGTCCAGATATTTGGATGTTTGCAAGTCTTGCATCCTGGTATGGTACACATTCAAATGTCCAGATGTTTGTTGCTTTCATCCAGATGTTTCCCTTCTTGCATTCACATGTCCAGCATTCTTTCAAATGAGGCAAAAGTCCATTTGCCAGCAAATAAATATGCATGTGCTGACATTTCTGTTATCAGACTCATAGTGCATGCTGCTATCTCATTAGAGGCGGTCAGTATGTCAAAGGCAGAAGTTTCAGGGGGCAAGGACTCATTAAGGCAGAAAGTTTGCTGTTGCATCATGGAAGGATGACGGGCTGGAGGCAGGGGCTTTGGATTCTTATTCAGGTTCCTCTACTCACCTGCTGTGTGTCCTGGCCCAAGTTTCTAAACCTCTCTGTTCTTACCTCACTATCTTTAAAACACAAACATTGGTTGTTATGAGGATAAAATTAGACTAAGAGATTTAAAAAATGCTTTGTAAACTGCAAAAGTCAGTGGTGGTTGTGTTAGTACATGGGGAGAGAAGACCAAAAGTACTGTTGACTGAAGACCTACTATGTGCCAAGAACTTTGCTATCATATTTAATGGCTACTATCCTATGTTTATAACATACTTTATTTAACTACATTTAACTAAATCCTTATATCAGAAATTTAGTTCATTACCAATTGTTTTTTGCTATAGTTGATGCTGAAATGAACATCCTCCTAGCTAAATTCTGAATTATTTCACTAGTAATTAGTAATTTATTTAGTAATCTATTAGAATTACTGATCTTTAAAACTGACTCTGAGCTGCCTATGAGACAATGCAAAAAGGGAAACGTGTTAAATTACTATTATTGGAAAGGAGGGAGCATAATAACTCCTCAGCTCTTGAAAAAAGTGTTTCAGGAAATGGTAAGGGAAAGACATTGTGGTGAACTTTAATTTTAGCACTTGGTAAAAGTAAAAAAAAAAAAAAAGTTCCCGGATTTCCACAAAGAGATGCCAGAAAGAACAACTGAACAGTAGCTGGTGTTACCTGCCTGCTGCTCAGACTGGGTCAGCAGCCAGTGAGGTTTCCCCCATGGAACCCGAGCCAAGGGTGAGCAGTAGGGATTTAATCATTCCATCCATGACACTGTTACTGACATCTCAATTGCTAATGTGGAATTAAGGGCATAGCAAAAAGGAACTTACAAAGCAGACCTCCTCTCATACAGCAGTGTGCTGTGATAGAAGGCAAGATACTTAGGCCTCATCTCTTATGGGTAAAACAGATACTTCAGAGGGAACCTGTGTGGGTTAAGGACGCTAAGGATGCCCAGGACTTAGTAGGTCTTTGCCACTGCCTCCCCACTTTCAGCCATCAAGGCTTTCTCACCTCTCTCCCACATGAGCTCGCTGCACCTGCATAGCAATCTGGGAGAAGTTAGCTAGGCAAGACCCATATTTGCCTGCCCAAGGTCACAGAGCAGATCAGAAGCCAACATTCTGGTTCTGGGTACACTGCATCCTCGCTGCCCTGATCAAGGACCTCCTTCTGACTGTCCACTCGCAGACTGCTGCCCCTCCCCAGTAAAGAGATGTGCTCCCCTCCCCCAGCCCCAGGAGGGGAGGCGTTGCTGCCTGAGTACCTCTCCCTGTGTTCCTTCTTTGCAGGGGATGCCCCTTTCTGTACCCCTGAGCAGCACAAGGAGTGCGCAGAGCCTGCCCTAGGTCAGTACTGGGGAACAGATGGAATGAAGGGTGGAGGGCACTGAGATGGAGGCCCTGGAGACCTTCTGGGTGCGGTAGAGAGATCAAGTGGAAGGGAAAGCAGAGAAGGGTGAAGGGAAAGAGGCTGGACAGGGTGGCATGGCTGCAGGAGCAGGGGAGGGAGATGGAGAGTAGGGTAGATGAGGGCTGGAAAGGGCACTGGGAGAGAGAAAAGAGGTAGAGAGGTGGAGAGAAAAGAGTGGATTTTCGGGGGAATGGAGGACCCTGGGGAATGCAGAGGAGGGAACAGAGATGAGGGAGGATGGACGATAGGCACCAAAGGAGCTTGGTAATATTGTCTCGCACACACTGGGGTGGTTCACATAAGGAGGCCAAGGTTATTCCAAAGCAGGCCAGTCTTTGCATGCTCCATTGAGCTTGGGGGTTTGGGGAAAGGGAAAGAAGAGGCCTGGTATACATGTCACATGTGCACGTGCAAGGAACCAAGCACTCCCTCTCCTCCTCTCACCCTGGCCTGCTGGATGTTTGCTGGTTGGAGTAATTGCTGGTTACTGTCCCCTAGCCCTGCCGGGAAAACTTCCAGTGAGAGACATCGCACATATAAGCCGCAAGCCCAAAGTTAGGCCCACTCCACAGGACTGCCTCTCTCCAAGTTTATAATCAAGACAAGCAGAGAAAATTTTTAAATCATATGGACTCAAGTTCGTTCAGCAGCTGCACCGCTGGAACTAAGCAGGGGCAACTCTGGGCTCACATGTCCGGATGCTTCCAGGAGGACGAGTGGGGAGGCCTGGAGGAGAGGAAGCGACTTCTGATGTGTGCAGAGGCTCAGTCTCTCCTTGAAGTGAAAAATCAATAAAACCCATGGGCAGCCAGAAACACTGATAGTGAGAGGAAAGAGAGGGAGGGAAATGATGTCGTCAAGCACCCAGTCCTAAATGAAAGGAGAAGAGAGAGAGAAAAGTGTTCTGGATGCTGGGAAGTGGCCTCTAGGGAGAGCCCTTACAAATCTTTGCCTAAATCCTAATCCAGCGGGCAGAGGGGTGGGCACTGGTATGAGGGAGTCCCAGAGGGAATCCCACAGAGCCCTGGGTTTCAGATAAAATGGTCACCCACATTTGCCTTTGACAGGGGGCCCACTTTGCGGATGAGAACACTGAGGCTAGGAGCAGAGAAGGCGGCCCCAGGAAGCTGAAGGGGCTGGGACCCCCTTGGAGCTCATTCTCCAAAAGCGGCGCCTTTTCAACAATTTTAAAGGGTGGCATATCAATAAAAGAAGCAGAAGGAAAACAGGACCAAGAATAACCTAGAAAGAGTGGGCATTTTTTTTATGAGAGGTCACACCCGCAACCTAAAGCGAAAGCCCAGCTCCCCTTCTTTCTTTAGCCCCACACCCTCACTAACTTGGGAAGGCACCTCCTCCCGACTCACTTCTCTGCTGCTGGACCCAACTACTCTGGGCCCAGAGGTCCTGGTCCCCACACCTGACTAAGCCCTGCCTCCCTCTCCCCTCCAGGTCTGCTGGCGGAAAAGGACAGTAATTACTGTCTCTGCAGGACACCCTGCAACCTGACCCGATACAACAAAGAGCTCTCCATGGTGAAGATCCCCAGCAAGACATCAGCCAAGTACCTTGAGAAGAAATTTAACAAATCAGAAAAATATATCTCGTAAGCTCAGTGGGCATAGTGGATGGGGGAGTTGGGAGGGGGATGTGGATCAGGAGGAAATTGGGGGCAATCGAGTAAGAGGGCAAAAGTAAGCAGTTCTGCTTAGCAGACATTAATTGAGCACCCGCTGTGTGCCAAGTTCTGTGCTCAACACTCAGAATATGAAGACAAAGATGATTAAGACGTAGCCCCTGCCCTTCAGAAGCTTACAATCTGATGGGGAGACAAGTACACAACTGAATGCTATAAAGGCTGATTCAGGCAATAAGGAAGGTGGTTGGCTGCACCTTGCATGGGGACGCAGTCAAGGAAAGCTTCAGAGAATGTTTTAAAGGACGTATAGGAATTTTCCAGGTAGGCTTTGTACATTCTGTTCCCTCCACCTAGAATGCTTTTCCTCTTATTCTTCACCTAATTGGTCCCTCATCAGGCAGGTCTTTATTTAAATGTCATTTCCTCAGACAGTTAAATTAGGCACCAGATGGTTTTCCTCTCAAAGCACTCATGTTTTCCTTTATGACACCACCATGTGTAATTCTATATTCATGTGTGTATTTCCTGCCCCACTAGACAGAAAGTTCCCTGAGGGTAGAAACCTTTCTTTTTTGTTCTCTGTTGTGGAGCGTCTGGCACAGGGCTGGTGCTCAAAAGACATCTTTTTACAGAATAAATGAATGAAAGACACGGGAGAAGAGGATGTGCCAGGCAGAGGTTCAGGAGAGGGAATCAACACAGGACAGACACAAGAACTGCAAGGGGAAGCTGGGCCAGGTAGCCTTGTCTGAGCAACAGGACCCTGTAGGCTGAGCTGGGCAAGGGGGAGAGTGGGTAAGGAGCGGAATTTATCCTTAGAGAGTAGGGAGCCGCTGGAGAGCTTCAAGCAGGTGACAGGCTCAAATTTGTATTTTGGACCACTGCTCTTATGTAGAACCTTCTGTGATAAAGTGTTCTATGTCTGTGACGTCTCGCATGGTAACCACTAGCCACGTGTGGCTATTGAGCATTTGAGATGTAGCTTGAGAGACTCAGGTATGGAACTGTGATTTTATTTAATTTGAATTAGTTCAGCAGTTTTAGAAAGATCCTTCAGGCAGCAGTTTAGAGGATGCATGGAAAGCCAGATGAGCAGAAGGGAGCCTGTTAGGAGGCAGTTGCCATAAACCAGGGAAGAGATGGCGACACTCTGAATGGTACCTTGGAGAGCCCTGTGTGGAGAAAGGGGCATCCTCTCTCCCCAGCCACTTCCTCCTGCCAACATAGTTACCAAAGCCCATCCTGGGCTGACATCTACAAACCTGGTTGCTTTTATTCAGTGGGTCAGGGATCGGGGCTCTGAAGGCATTGTGAGCAGCATGGAAGGAGACGGGGAATTGTAGGAGATGCCGGGTCCTGCTGCCTAGCAGCCATTCTGCTCACAGTAACAACTTCTCCTACCAAGATGTGTCTCATTAACACACCTGCCTCAAGGAGCAAAAGGGAACCAGAGTGCTTCTGCCAGAAAACCCCCCAGCCATGTGTAGGTTTGCACCCAAAAAACCCTGGCTGGCTCTGGCAGCTGATTTGGCAATGCCAGGGTAGGGCCTCCCACTAGGAGAAGCTTGTTGTAAATCCCAGTAGGAACCTGGAGACATCTCAGGAGTGAGCAGGGGATATCAGCTGGGGCAGGCAAGGCAAGCCTTGTCAAGAGAGTCCTGAGCTCACCTGCAGGTAAGGATGCAGGCAGACCCTCTGGAGGCTCAAGGACCTGGAGGCCAGGTGGGACTCCTGGAAAGCATCCAAAGAGGGAAGGAGAAATAATGTACAAAGGGGACAGCTGCTTATATGCCTCCAGTCCTGTGAAGAGCACTGGGCTGGGAGGTGGGATATTGGTTTCAAGCCCCACCTCTTCCATGAACCAGCTTGAACTTCGGGCCGGTTGTTTCACTTCCCTGGACCTCAGTTTCTCCATCTGTCTATGGGACAGCTGTGTTAGATGGTCCCTATGGATCCTGATGGTTCTAACCATGTGTGGCACTGAACATTCCCTCTGCAGAGAGAACATCCTTGTTCTGGATATATTTTTTGAAGCTCTCAATTACGAGACAATTGAACAGAAGAAGGCGTATGAAGTTGCTGCCTTACTTGGTAAGTCGAAGTACCTATTACACAAATTTCCACATAGTATAGGGGTGGGAGGGAGTGGTGATGGGCAAGTGGGTGGCAGGCAGAAAGGTAGATATAGAAGCCTCCCAATGAGTCTAGCCTTTATAGTCACTAATTGTTCCCTCTTTCCTTGCACTCCTCCTGTCCCAGAATGCAAGTTTTAGGCCCAATTCATGCTGCCTCCGTTTCCTTATCAACACAGTGAGGCAGGTGAGCTAACGGCCGTTCATGGCCTTTCCAGAGCTGCCCCCTTGGAACCCGGAGCCTTCTGTCCCCAGGTTGGAGTCAGCCTTGGGGCTGTGGTGGGAAGAAAGAGCTATCAAATGGATGGAAGGCTGAGCTGTGGGTGGTCCCCAGGTGGTGGACACAGTGAGGGCGACCATCGGAGTGCCTACCTGGAAAGCAACATTGTTACATTGAGGCCAGGTGTCACCCCTGGACTGAGTCCTTTGTCAAACACAAAAAAAAGGGCCATTTGTTCCCAGATATCCACAAACCTGACTGCCACCCCACACAAGTTCACATCAGGTCCCCTGTCCCCATTGACACGTAATGGATGCAGCGAGTTCATTTCAACCCTGCCACAGCCCACCGCAAAACTCACAAGACCCCTGAGGGTAGACAGATAGAAAACATGCCCCTTGGGCCCTCCTCCCAGCTCCCACTCACTCTCAAGAAAGGGTCTGTTGCCCGTCCCTGCAAGGAAAAATAGCTGCCGGTGTCCATGTAAGCTGACCCAGATGAGAGTGTCATCCTGGGAGTTGGGGTCGGGGGAAGGGGACAGACACCTTCTACCTGGAAAGACCAGCTGTGAGAATGGGGGCAAGCTGCTTCCCCTCACTATAAAATGGGTCTACTAAAACTCACTTTAAACGTTTGTTGTGATGGTTAAATGTGAGAAAGCTCCAGCACACAAAAGGTCCATTAAGAATGGTTTCTGATGTCTGGACAGCCTCTAGGCCAGAGACCAGGACCCAGCTGGTATTTCTAGGCACCATCTTAGCATTCTGCACCTCTCCCAGGAGGATGGGGCCACAGCTGGGTCCCAGCTGGATTAAAGTAACTGTCACTCACTCCTCAGAGGCTGTTATGGCCAAAGGAACTGAGCCTCAAGACTCGTGTCCTGGGCCCAAGGTAGAGGCCATGAGCCGGAGATATAGGTCCCTCACCTGCCTGCCACCTTTGTCTCCTAAAGAAGACTCAGGACATGCCTCCTTCCCTCCCATTTCTTCTGCTCCCCCACATAGGTGTGCGCGCGCGCGCGCACACACACACACACACACACACACACACACACAGAATCTGGAAGGCCTGATCCCTGAATCTGTCAGGAGGAACAGCTCTTCTCTGCATCAGATATGAGAATGAGCATGTTACCAGCATCTTGTTCCCACCCAGAATAGCCTGCTGAAAAAAGCGTGCTGCCATCTGTACCTCCATGACGAGAGCGTGTGCCACGTGTGAACCCTCGGCTCCCAGGCCCAGTCAGGCCCTCATCTCACTGCCAGGTGGCCCACCCTCACCGCAATGCACACTGCATCTTAACAGCCACACACACACCACAGTGAACCACATACCGTGTGTGCACCTGCACAGACCATTCAGCTACAGAGACACATACGTGCACACCTACTGCAAGCCTACACACTCACACACTCACACACTCATTACATATGACTTCCCATGCACACACGCTCACACCTACACGTGCTTACTCACATTCCACACACCTAGACACACTGCGCCCACCTCCACCAAGCCACACTCACACACGCTTAGAAACACTCAGTGTACCTATCCTGTACATAGATAGCCACCTACATAAAGCCATTAATGGGCCAACGTGCTGCCTGCTTCCACACAAACATGTGAACGCACAGCACCCTGGCTCATACGCCACACTCAGTCGCACTGCATGCACACACAAGTATACACTCATACCTGACATGCACACAGGTGTGCGCTTTCCAATAAGCCTCCATTAAGGATATTAGAGTGACCATTGTGGGAGAGGAGGAATGAAGAGGATCCATTTTGAGACCAGCACCAAGTCCTACCAAGAAGTGCCCCCTCCCCATCATCTCAGCTCGTTTACCTGGGGGTGTGGTTGTTGGGCTCCTCCCAGCTATAACAGTGGAGGAGTGGGCAGATGTTCCCATCAGAAAGTTCTCAGACCAAGAGGTCAGCCTAGAATCTCCAGTAGGACTATATGCCCACCGCCAACAACGCCCCCCACTCCCAGCGCTCCCCCTAGGCCAATCTGAGAGATTACAGCTGGGAAGGACTTCACAGCTCATCTCCTCCAACCCCCTCCCCAGTCACCTCCACTGTCAAGTGTTCTTTGAAGGAAAAGCTACTGAGAAGATCAGGACCTATCAAAGCCACACAGTAAGCTGGTGGCCCCTCTAAGCTTGAACCCCCAGAGAGAATGGAGCAAAGCACCTTGGGGCTTTTGGGGGATCACAACCCCTTCGAGACTCTGATAACAGCTTCTCAGATATGAACTCTCCTACGACAGATGCCCAGGTACACACACATAGCATTTTCATTCAATTTCAGGAACTCTGTGACCATCTGAAGCTCCCACAGGAGAGTGTTTCTTAAGCTCTGATGGGCCTGAGAACCACCTGGGGAACCTAAAAATTCTGACTTTCCGACTCCCAACCCCAGAGATCCTGATTTTATAGGCCTAGGGTAGGTCCAGGCATCTACACTGATTACAAGTCTCTCAGGAGTCTGATACAGGGAGATCTGAAACCAGTCTAGAAGAACTTTGGTCAAGGGGATCCACACACCCCAGGACAAGATTCCTGCCCTAAAAAGAATACACACTGAGCATTTATTTATATTTAGGTGAGGGAGACAGGGGTGCTTCCTAAGGGTGAGGGGCCTTATCCCAAGGGTAAGAGGGACCCCATGTCATGATTAGACCAGGTGTAGGGAAAGCTTTCTGTGCCACTGTTCCCAGACCCCCGACATGTGTGTCCCAGGCTCGATTGTGCCCTTGCCCAGGGCAAGGGCCACACACATCTTATTTATATTTCCAGCCCAGAGTCAAAGCAAGGCCTAATCAGTGTGGTTCTGAATGTAACTGGCAAGCCTATTAGCCTATGAGGTCTATTCTAGGCCCCGACAATAAGCTTTCAGGTTAGCTCCCATCCCCACTGGGTACCACAAACCATCATCACTCAGAGCTGTGCGCTGAGGGAAGGGCTGTCAAGGCCTGGCCTTCCAGTCACAAGCCCAGGCTCCCTGTGGAGGGGGAACCGTTGAGAAGGTCTGGTTCCCGAGTTCTTAGTGTCTTCACCCCTTCCTGGAAGCACTGTGAGTAAGCCAAACCTTTGGTCTTTTCTCTCTCTCTCTAGGTGATATTGGTGGTCAAATGGGATTGTTTATTGGTGCTAGTATCCTCACAATACTAGAGCTCTTTGATTATATTTATGAGGTAAGATTTGGGATTGCTCATGGGGAATTGACCATATGCAGGTGCCCTTATCCTGCCCCTATGTCCAGAACCAAAGCATGGGGGAGAGGACAGCCTCCCTCCACCAGAACCTGCTTTCTCCTCCCTGTCCATGGATATTGTTTATCACCAAGCCCTTGGCCTGGGGGAGGGGTAGATGAAAGTGAGATGGAAGCCACAGTCCTGCAGGGAAGAGCCATGGGCTTTTTACACTGTCAGGGAGGGAGGGGAAGAGATGAGGAGAAGGAGATGAGACTGGGCTGAGGCCAGCTCTGAGCCCCTTCCACAGCTAGGCCAGATGTGGTGGCACCCACACATTCATACAATGTGAACACACTCACACACCCCCACACACATATACACATACACTCACATATCTATCACACACACCCACATGCACACACTCCTCATAAATATACACACCATTCACACACACATGCGCGACACACACCCGCCCTCTGGGTAGCCTGTCATCTGAGTGGTGCCTTCGTAGTCCAGGCAGGATGAGGAGGTACGGGGCAAGCCTTACCAGTCCTGAGAGGACCAAGGGCACACCAGCCACTTCTGGCTGCTAACAGTCTGAAGAGATGTCCCTCAAAAGGCAGCGGGAACAAAGCGTCTAAAGGCTTCTCAAACAGCCCACAGCTGCTTCTGACCCTGAGCGCTCATGGTGCCCATTAGCCTTCCCACCAGCACCTCCCCAGACCCAGCTGGCTCCAGGGGCTCCAGATTTCCTAAGGCACGCCCAGCCCCTATGCGGTCCCTAGAACCACGCAAGTCTCAGCCCAGCAAACAGCCTGCAGGGCCGTGTCTGCCTCTCTGAGAGGGCTGGCGATGGGCAAAGGTTGGTCACGGGGAGTCACTGTGAGGGCTGGAAGCCCCTGTGAACAAGTTCTCCTAGAGTCTCACACCTGGCCTCTCAGCATGGTGACCTCATTCCCCAAACCCAAACCACATCCCATGGCCAGATATTAGTCTTCGTTGTTGATTAATTTTTGTGAGAAGCTGTACAAAGTTATGGAAATTGAATCACACCAGGTAACATTTAATAATAACTACCCTTTACTGCTAAGAATATAATGTTATAAACTCATGTGCTCTGATCTTATGAACTGTGGAGATGTCAGGCCTAGGAAGTGATTAGTAATCTTGTCCCCCAGGTCCAGCCTCAGAAAGGGGCTCCCAGGTTATTCCTGAGGACAAACAGGGAGCCAGCCACACCAGCACATACTTCTTACTCACATTCTCCATCCACAAGAGAAAACAGTCCTTACCTGCAAGACACGGCCCTCCTGTGACTTCTTCCAAACTCTAATCTCTGCACCAAAATCCCATCTCAACCCAAAGACTGGGCAGCAGCTCCTAGAGCTGGCAGCCAGACTGGGCTCCTGCCATGGTTTGTCCAGCCACAGCCCAGGTAGTCACTGCCTTCGTGGTTCCCTAGCCGAGCTGAGTGGAAGGAAGTCTCTTTACCTTTGTACCATTCTCCCAGCCTGACTGACCCCTTTCTGCTTTTCTTGCAGCTGATCAAAGAGAAGCTATTAGACCTGCTGGGCAAAGAAGAGGACGAAGGGAGCCACGATGAGAACGTGGTAAGAGCAGCTGATGCATGGCAGGTGGATTTGCCCCTCCGACTTGTATAGGCAACACCTTCCCATGGCTTGTGACACCCTGTCAGCTCCCAAATCCAAGGACACGCTGACTGAGCCTCTCACCTATCTCTGAGATTCATCCCAAAGCCTGATAGTAAGCCATGGGTACTAGAAGATGCTTCCAAAGGTAGGTCCTGCCTGGCCCAGTCCAGCTTCTCATGGGCCAGAGGGCTACTCACCTCATTTAATTGCCTTGGGAAAACCAGAGAGCCTTGTGTAAGTCTACTCTTTTATTCCCCGGATTGGCAAAATACAAGCTGGGTTATCCCTGGTGCTCTACTCCATTTGAAAGGGACATAGGGTACAGGGCCTGTGACGCTGGTAGCAGCAAAGTACCCATAATAACTACTGACAACTGTATGCCTGCTCTGTGTCAGACACTGTGCTACGTGCCTTCAGAGTGCCATGTCATTTCAGCCGTACAGTCACCGTAGAGAAAGGTCTATTTTTATCTCCATTTTCTATTTTAAGGCAGATGAAGCCCAGAGACCAAGATCATGCAGCTAGTCATGTCGGAGCTAGACACAAAGCCCCCGTAACCACTGTCATACTCTGCCTCGCTTTCCTGGAGCCAGAGAGGCAGCCCCTCTTTATGGCTGTCCATTCTCCTTCCCAAACTCAGTCTGCTCCTGGGCTCTGGTCTTGGCTGTCTGGTACAGGTATCACTGGCTCCATTTCTGTTCCAGCCGCTATTTCTCTACTGATTTCCTAGGCTAAAAATTTTGCTTTGATTCCCTGAGGCCCATGCAGCTTCTGTTTGAACAGCAGACAGCCTCTGTTGAGGAGGAGCAGTGTGGAAGGGGCCCAGACGCTGGACCGAGCTGACCTGGCTGGATCCCAGCTCCCTGCTTCTTAGCTTTGTACCTGGGGACAAGCTACTTACTCCCCTAGCATCTGCCTCATCACACAGGGACTGGAGGCAGTGGGTAGGGAGGGGAGTGCAGGTAGGGAAGGTTGAAAAGAGATGAGCCTGTAAAGCAATCGGCATTGCCTAGTTTATAGTGAGTGCTCAGCAAGTGCAGGTTGCCTTTCCTACCCCACCTTCCCTTCTGCCTTCAAATGCCTCAGAGTCATAGCTTCCCCTTCATCCTTTCCCCCTCCTACAACACCGTCCTCATCAGACCTCCCCCAGATTCTTGGCACAGCCTCCTGGCTAGTCTCTCAGCTCCCCACCCCCAAGCCTCCCCTGCTGCCGCAGCCCAGGGAAGCCTGGGAAACTCCTTGAAGATTCACAGCCACCTCAGCCACACCCTCCTGTTCAGGGACCCAGGACGACTTTTCCCTGGACCCAGCCTAACCCTATAGATCCTTTGGGCAGCTGTGACCAGCTCTGGTTCTGGCTGTCGGGGACTTCCACCGTCACAGCTTGACCTCAGAGATGGGCGCCACCTCCTCCAGCCTAGCCACAGGCTGTACCCCTTCACCCTAGATAGGCCCCCAAAGGAGGCCCCAAGGATAGGGGCCATCTAGCCCCAAAGCTAGATCTCACTTAGGTGTAGCTTCAGGTGGCACGTCAGGGGACCTCCAGGAGAGGTCAAACCAGCTACTAAACTTCATCACTGCAGAGCCTCTCCCCACCCCAGAGGGCACCTAGGTGGGCAACGGCGAGAATTCTAGAGGCATTGGCACCCCTCCGGTCTCATGCCCCAAGACAGCAAACCAGTACCTGGGATGACTGGGACAAGAGGAACAGTGTCCCAGGAAAACCCACAAGTAGAGAGAATGGCCCCCATGGCCACCAGTAGCATCGCGATGAATTTTTGCTGAACCAATATAAATATCTTCCCCCTACCTCCAGAGCACCTGTGACACGATGCCAAACCACTCTGAAACCATCAGCCACACTGTGAATGTGCCCCTGCAGACGGCCCTGGGGACCTTGGAGGAGATTGCCTGCTGACAGCCCTTGGACCACCCAGCACACCCCAAACAGACCTTAAGGCCCAAGACCCAGGACAGGGGACAGCAGGCTCAGGCGGGATGGCCCCTGACGACAGAAAGAAGCAAGATCCCCCTATGCACACAGCAAACGATCTGCCAAAAACCTCGCTACGGCCACGTCCGACACGGTGCGTCCTTGGGCCCCGCTGTGCGTCCCTCTTAGGAGAAATGAGTCACACTCTGGAACTGTCCAAGAACCAACCTGCCATCACATCTCACTGCCAGATGTATAAAGCTCCTGCATGCTCAGACTTCTCACGGCGCCACCTCCATGTCTGTCTCTGCACATGACACCCCTCCGTGCAGTTTCCGGCAGCCACTCTGCAGCCACACAGCAAGACCAGGTTCCAGCCCCAAAGTCACCATGAGGCCACGCTGGAATCACAACTGCACAATCAAGAGGGGAACCGCAGAACTGTCGACTACGTCCAGTCTTTGTGTCATTTGTGAAGGTTCTTAACCTGCCCACAAACCCCTTTCCCCCGAGCTAGACCACCGGGGTAACCAGGCCAACCCCCTTCCATCCCAGTGTCTGTGATGGAGGCACGGTGGCCTGGGTGGCTTCAGCACTCATCCATGGCACCCACGTCATTCTGCTCTCCCTGTGACATGGCTTGTACAGTCTGGTTCTGTTTCTTTCAGAGGCTTTTAACTGTTTGTCTGTCAGAGATCTGTTTTGTTTTGTTTTCCGATTTTTAGTTCCGCTGTTCTGAGGTTCAGTTTGGTTTGGTTGTTCCATTTTCCCTGGCGTTTATTTATTTGTGCTTCCAATCACGGTCATATTAAAAGCTGGTCTTGTGGAAGTGGCTGCGTGGTTTCTGCCTTTCCCTGACACTCAGGTCTCGCTCCTCGAGAGCTCAGGAAAGGACCAGACACGACAGGTCAAAAACCACAGATTACATAAAGTATTGTGCCACAACACTTACCTTAATGAAATGTGTACACTCTATATTCTATCCTATTTTAAATCTTTGAAAACTATTGATCACAGCCTCGTAAATGATTTCATGGCATATTAACGAGTCACAGCCCACGGTCCCAATGACACTGCCCTGGATCACAGGCATGTGGCATGAATAGAGGGAGACAGAACACTGACTAGACCTGAAAACCATACAGGAGAACTTCACGTCCCTCTGCCCTTCCGTCTTCTGTCCTAACTCCTCCTGACCCCATGAGTGAACTTGGGCTGGACGCAGGCTCCAGAGTGGCCTCCCTCCAACACACCAGCCTTTCCAGACCCTCTCTGCACCTCACCTCCTCACCCCCACCAGACAGACCTGGTTGTCCCTGCAGAAGTCACTTTTGCATTCTGCCTTGCTTCTCACAATTCCTGAGAGGATATCCATGTGGGAAAGGAGGTGGGAGGTGCCTTTGTTGAGGAGGGGACCTGCTCTTTCAAGCCCTGCTGTGGCCAAAGAGAGTTTCCTGTTCAGATAGAATCCTTGTCCTAATGACATCATGCTAATTCCTGTAGCCTAAACTTTACTTGCTCTACTTTGCCCCACCACTCCAACTCAAATGTCCCCCAAAGTCATAAAGATAGGTTGATAGACCTAATGTGGTTTGTGCCCTCTGCTCATACACAGATGCACAAAAGCACTGGCTAGACTGGGACTCGGAATTCTGGTCCCTGCTCTGTTCTTTCTTTCTTTCTTTCTTTCTTTCTTTCTTTCTTTCTTTCTTTCTTTCTTTCTTTCTTTCTTTCTTTCTCTCTCTCTCTCTCTCTCTCTCTCTCACCCCCCTCTCATCTTCCCAACCCACTAACACAAGGAAAAGGTATTTACCCAATGTGACCAATTAAAAAAAGCCTCTTACCAGGAGTTAGAAGCCCAGCCCCATTCAGGAATCCACATTTCCTCATCATTCCAATTTCTAGAGGCCACCCACAATCCTTGGCTTGTAGCCTTTTCCTCTTTATTCAAAGCCATCAGTGATGGGTTGAGTCCTTCTCACATTACACAACAATGACCTTTCCCCCTAGTCACATCTCCCTCTAACTCAGATCCTCCCCTGCTTTCTTCCTCAATTTTTCAAGGACCCTTCTGATTAGAATGCACCCACTCAATAATCCAGGATAACCTCCCCATCTCAAGGTTCTTAACCTAATTACATCCTCAAAGTCTGTTTTGCCATGTAAAGTAACATATTCACAGATCCCAGGATTCAGATGTGGACACCTTGGGGATGGGGGGGCATCATTCTGCCTGCAACATGCCTTTGGGACTGTATAACCTACTGTCCTCGTTTTCCAAACAAGCAGACTCAAAAGGAGAAGGAAAGGACTTGCCTAGGGTCACCCAGTAAATTAGTGGCAGTGTCAAAGCTGTACCCCCAATGTTCCAAGCTCCTGAGATCCCAATTCCATTCGTAAATTCACTTAAAGCAAGAAAGACAAAGAGCGATCATTTTTCCAGGCTTTGCCAGGACATGGAAGTCCCTCTCCTGAGACAAACTAAGTCCTCACTACATCAGGCTGGAAAATGTTCTGCTGGTGCCAAGACCATAAAATGCAGAAGAGCAGGGAGTGTCTTCACAGGGTCCCATCAAAGACAGGAAACAAATGAAATATCTATTCAGTGAGTTTGGATTTCACTAGATGCTTCCGCCTTGCTCCAGTTTAACAGTTCCATATTTTTTTTAAGTCTATAAATTAAGTTGCAATTTTAACTACCTCATTGGATTTCTGGTTTCTTTTACAAAAACAAATAAACAAACAAACAAAAAACCTTCAAATCAATTTGAGATGGAACAAAGAATATTCTAACAGGTTTGGATTGCTTCCAGTCTAACATATGTATGTGCCCCTTCTGATTTGGGGGTTCTGGCCTTGTTTATCTCAGAGCAGGTCTACAAACTTAACCTGTTTAAAAAATATAGGCAGGAAATTTGAGAGAGCAAATCAATAGTCAGCTACTAATTATTATTGACTTGTTTTTAACCAAAGACATAGTTGCCTGGCTAAATTGCTGGGAGTGGTGAGGTGTTTTGTTATTATCATTTCAAACAAGTAGCCATGTGTGTAATCATTTCCTTAGTGAAAACCTGGAGAGGTCTGGTAGACAGAGGACACGTGGGGATGTGTCACGTTTTTGAGAGTCACTCAAATGATGACACAAAGGCCAGCAGTCTGGAATGATCACAAGCCCAAACCACAAAGTTGAATTATCAGTGACCTTAAAGGGTTAGATCAATAAATCAATTAATTGATCGATAACATAATGGCACATGAACTCAGAAACAGAATCAGTAGAGTCCGCTGCAGTTAGGGAGTGAAAGGAGTAAACATTTCTGTGAGTAGCCATCTCAGGACAGAGTTGGCTGCTTACAAGCTGTTGCTTTGTTGTTTTAGCCGAGAGAGTCTGGAATTCTTTCATTTTCCTCTTTCCAACTTGCAGCTATTTTTGTAAGCATCTTAACCATGAACATGCCTAGAGAGAAAGAGTCCACAGAGGGCATCTAGAGAAAGGCGACTAGTGAGCTGGGAATGAGAAAGTCAGAGGTAGACCTCACCCTCAGGTGTGATCTCAGTGGGTAGCACTCTCTTCAGGTAAAGCTCATCTCAGCCTGCCTGAGTCTAGAGGCCCAAGAAGAGACCTGGGACTTCTTCCTCCACAAGCTCAGAGATTTCAATTCGGTTTTGAGAACTAAACTCAGAGTAGAGGTAAGCACCTCCGGAAAACGCCACTGAATGTGCTTCTCTGTTACAGAAAAGCAAGGGAAGCTCAGGAGGCCCAGAATTTGCTTCCGCAGGCCGTGCGTCACCAGCCCTGATCCACATGTAGCCAGGCAGGACCTAAGCTGAAAAGAACAAGCTTCCTGGCACAGTTGGGAAGGGAACAGGGCAACGAAGGAAGGGGAGACACATGAAGAACACACATTCACCACTCATTTGACTCCTATTGATTGTCTGCCTATTATGTGCTGGGCACTTACCCTCAAGGAATTTGTCACCTGAGCAGGAAATACTCACAAGTAAGCAGACATCTAGGGAAGATGAATCGGAGTTTTGCAGTGGAATGAGAGTAAGAGAGCAACATATGCAAAGCCAGGGGAGAGGGATGCTCGAGAAGGCACAGTTCAGGGAACTGCACATAGGTCCAGGGGACCAGAGCAGAGAAGTGAAAGGGAAAAGTGTCCAAAATGACCACTGAAAGATAGGCAGGTGCCAAAGGATGAAGGACTTGGTCACCACGCTGAGGGATATATCCTGGCTAAGTCCTCCAAGCTCCTTCCTCTGCTTTCCAAGTGTCTAGGAAGCTATTTCCCAAGCCAAGCATTGATTTGTCTAGCTAATGGCTTTCTCCTCACTCGTTTGAGATTCCTGGCACATGGAATCATTTTGTGCATGCACTTGTGTGTTCCTAAGGCTAATAGGTGAGTGTGTTTGGAGCTATGAAGTCCCTGGGGGACCATGAAATAGGTCAGAGGGAACCACCCAGCCAGAGGACAGATGAGAGGAAACGTTTCTTGCTAAATCAATTTAACATTCAGTGAAACCTACACTCACTGGCTTTACAAGAACAAAGCAATAGGTTGGCAAAGACTTTGGACAGAGAGTCAAAAGACTGTATTTCTAACCCATTTCTGCTGTAAACTGACCATATAACTTCAGACAATTTACTTCACTTCTCTGGGCCTAAGTTTTCCCCTCTATAAAAGGAGAGAAGATTGGGAGAGAAAAAGTGGCGTAGATGATAGAGGCTCTGTTCATCCCTCTGGCGACCAAATCAAAGTTGTGACGGAAACTAGGAGCAGCAGCAAGGAAAAATCACCTGGGATCTAGATGAACAAGCCATATAACTATGAAGAAATCCAAGAAAGCACCCTGCAATGGCAGAAGGTAGGATGGGGCCAGGACACGGGGCTGCCCGGTCTTGAGCGGCTGAGTGAGACGGAGGCTGCAGCAGCGGCAGAGGC
The DNA here is from genome assembly GCA_028627145.1 of Eidolon dupreanum. Lineage (NCBI taxonomy): Eukaryota > Metazoa > Chordata > Mammalia > Chiroptera > Pteropodidae > Eidolon > Eidolon dupreanum. The sequence continues at coordinate 78,258,088 of CM053506.1, read as the reverse complement.
AGATGCCTCTTAAAGGGGCCGCGTCCACAAGCAAATTTTTGCAGTAACAGACCCGCTCCTTCTGAGCACCAGTGCTGATTTGGCAGTGCACAGAGGGCACCACGGACTTACAGGGTGACATCGTCAGAGTGAGGGCAGAGGTGAGACTAGCTCTGTACAGAAGTGCCGGCCATATCCATTGTTCCCTGATGAGCCCTCCCCACTACCAGTGCGTTGGACACAGTGCTGCCATAGCTGTGACATCATCAAACTGGGTACTAGAGGTCACTCCACCCAAAGGATTCCCTGAAACCCCGCCACCCCCAACTCGAGCCCCACCCAAGCCACATCTAGGTGTATCCTTAGCGAGTCAGGTGCTGCTTGCTGAGACTCGCACTGGTGGAGGCAGCTATAAACACAGCACCTGTGGATCGACTGCTGACTCTCAACAGGTGGCTCCAGAGGGGTAGAGGCTTGGGCTAAATTTTGCCTACAGTTGAACCTCTCTCAGGACTGTGCCACTGGACACCTACTTCACAAATCTGCACTAAGACCTGGAGACTTAGGAACTTTGTTTCATACATAGAAACAGACACAGAAAGGCAGCCAAAATGGGAAGACAAAGAAGCAGAAACCATATGATAGAACAAAACAGAGATCCAGATATAATGGATATAATCTAACAGATGCAGAGTTCAAAACACTGGTTATCAAGATACTCAATGAACTTTTGGGAAGTGTGGAAAACTCCAACAAAGAGATAAAAATGGAAATGGAAATTATAAAAGGGAACCAGTCTGAAATGGAAAAACATTATCTGAGATGAGCAATGTATTAAATAGAATAAACAAAGGAACAAACAAAGTGAATAAAGAAAAGGATCAAATGCCCTATCTAGAGGACAGGAAAGCCAATCAGGACACTCAATTGGAATGGCAAGAAAAAAGATGCCAAGACTATAAAAATAATTTAAGAAGGATATGGGACACTATTAAGGCTCCAAATATTCATCTGATCGGCATAACAGAAGAAAATCAAGATGTTCAACAGCTGTTTGAAGAAATAATGATGGAAAACTTCCCTAATTTGGAAATGGACATAAAACCCCAGGAAGCTCAGAGAATTCCAAAAATCAGAGATCCGAAGAGGCCCACACCAAGACACATCGTAATTAAAATGCCAAAGGTTAAATACAAAGAAATAATATTAAAAGCAGCAAGAGAAAAAGAAATAATTACTTATAAGGGAACACCCATAAGACTGGCAGCTGATTTCTCAAAAGAAACTATGCAAGACAGAAAGGCAAAAAATATTTGACAGGATGAAGACCCAGGATATACAACCAAGAATAATTTATCCAGCAAAGCTATCATTTAGACTTCAAGGACATATAAAGAGCTTCCCAGACAAAAATAAGCTAAAGGAATTTATTACCACCAAACCCAGTATTACAGAAAATGTTGGAGGGACTTCTTTAAGAAGAAAAAAAACATGTATCAAAAACAGGAATAAAGAATGGTAACAACTACATTCCTATCAGTAAGTACCTTAAATGGAAAAGAATGAAGTGCTCCAACCAAAAGGTAGAGTGGATGAAAGGATAAGAAAACAAAACCCCTACATATGAAAAGAAAGGAGATGGAAAAAGATATTGCTTTGATGGACCTGGAAGGTATTTAAGTCAGACAGAGAAAGATAAACACTATATGATTTCACTTATATGCAGAATTTAAGGAATAAAAAAAAAACAAACTAATCAAAACAGCCTCACAAATATAGTGGACAATTTGGTGACGGACAGAGGGGAGAGGGGTTTGGAGGGCTGAGAGAATGGGGTGAAGGGTTAAAAAAGTACAAATTAGTAGTGATAGATGGTCATGGGGATGGGAAGCGTGGCATAGGGAATGCAATCAGCATTAATACATTGGCTAGGTGGAGGGTCAGGGTAGGGAGGAAGCAATTACGGGGATCATTTTACTAACTATATAGATGTCTAACCAACATACTGTATACTTGAAACTAATTAAAATTTTTTAAATAAAAATTTAAAAAATTTTTTAAAGGGGGCGGGGTGGTGGAAAGGAAACAGATAATCTCTTTGGTGTGTCTCAACTTTCTAACTGTCTCTGAGTCTAAATTGAGAATGGGCATCAGATGTCTAAGCAAATTTTTAATCTACCACCCAGAACCTCTATTTCCCATTTGCATGATAGAGATGATGATGCCTAGTGTTCAGAATTCTTACAAGGATTAAATAAGCTAAGACATATACTTTCTATCTTTTCTTCTTTTTTCTGCCTGTAAAACATTGATTCTTGATCTCGTTTGGATCATTTATTTGTATTAAAAATAAAGTGAAAGCTATGAACTGTCTCCCCAGGGGGAAAACAATGCACATGGTCACAGAGATGTACATAAAATTTTCATACAATTTTAGGAAGGTTATCAAGCCCTAGGGCTCATCTTCTCATTACTTGCAGGTGCTAGGCAAAGCCACCCTGGCCTAGAAAGTGTTAAACTCTCCTCCAGAAGACCACCACAGTGCCACAAAGAGCAACCAACATTTCTTCTCCTAAAATAACATAATGACTGCCATTTTTCAATTTTCAGGACGGGGAAAATGACAGATAGGATTTGATCAATTTGAAGTTTTTCTCCCATCATTTTTTAAACCTTTGGCACCAATTTGTGCACTAGTGAGTTCTCATGGACGGCAAAATGAGTGAATGAGCAGAAAATGGATAACGAACAGAAAAAGTTAGAGCTGTGATTTCACAAAATTACCTTATGCGTGCAGCAATGTTGAGGGCTGAGGAGACCTGCATACATAGAAAGCAACTGTAGCGTTGCTTTGCAAACATCCCTGTGGCCTGGTTCTGAAGGAATGAGAACTCTGCATCCACTGCATGCAGGAAATGCATGCACAACGTTCTCTGGCTGCCCTTGAGCCCCCGGATGCACGCCACTGTTGACATCTCATTCATTTCTGAGTAGAACGACAATGATGCTTTTCGTTTAAAATAAATAAATAAATAAAACCCACCCCCTGATAATGGCTGTGAGTGATGCCTGAGAAGGAGAATTTAGACGTCTAGCCTCTTTAAAGCTGCTCTCCATGCTATGTCTATGAAGGAAGTGGCTCATTTAGTTAACTTATCACTATTATGGGCCATTTGTCTTTAGTGCAATTCAATCTTCACTGCTCCTTTTTGGAAGAAATTATGTCTAAGTTAAGATAGGCCCAACAGAAAATGATTGGTGGGCACCAAAGTATAGCCAGCTCAACCCACCTTAAAGGAAGGAGGCTCAAGAAACCCCTGGAAGACGACTTCTCAGTGCCAGTCAGGGGTCTCTGTCTGGACCCTTTCATTCCATGAGCATTTTCTATGTGCCCACTGTGGAGCAGGCACTGTGCTGGGCACTGGGAGTTCACATATTTAGAAGACACAGTCTTGGGGGTGGGGGTGCTCAGAGTCTAGTCAGGCAAAGGTGGGCAACAGACACACACACAAAAACCTGAGCAGCAAGAGCAACAGTGAAGGTTCAGGAGGCACAGTACGCTCATTGGAGAAGAGGGTCCATTGGCCAGGCTGAGGACAACAGGTTTTGACTGAAGCCTTGAGAGCTGGGTAGAAGTTGCATACCTAAGTAGAAGAGATACCTGCGCACAGGCTTGGAGGTAGAGGAGAACTTGGAATGGTCAGAGAAATCACTCTGAGGAGGTAAAATTAAGACAAGACCTGAAGAGAAAGGAATAGCCACTCAAAGATCTGAAGAAATGGCATTCCAGAAAGACAGAACAGCAGGCCTGAAGCCCCTGCGGTGAAGACAAGCGTGTGCGTGAGAGGAGAGTGTCTATTAACTGGGGTATAATGAGCGCGAGGGAGAATGGCAGGCGGTGGTGAAAGGTATGAAGCAGCACACTAAGCTCAGGGAACTAAATTCAGGGATACAAACCAGCTAGAGCAAAAGTTTCTGCACAGTTGAGAAATGAATCTGTATGAGACTGGGTCACGAAAAACTCATGTACCCAGCCAAGAAATTTAGTATTTAAACCAAAGGTGAGAAAAGCCACTGGGGCCAGGATGCAAGGGTGGAAAGCTCAGTCTGCCGGCAGTGGTGGGATGGCAAGGGATACTTTTATGAGGCCATTACAAGGGTCCTAGGAAAAAAACAATGGGGGCATGATTTAAAATAGAGGTACACGGGATGAAAGGGAGAGAGTTTCAAGAAATATTAGAAAGATAAAATAGACAGGACCTAGTGACCAATCGAATGTGAGGTCAGAGTATGACGTGGAAGCAGGGAGACTCCAGCACACAGCCTGGTTACTCTAACCGATCTGAGTACCTCACTTAGAAATTGGAACTTCCACAAGGAGCTGTGGACCATTTTATCCACACGCATAGGCTTTGGCCAGGGCACTGTCTCCTGGATACACCTCTTCCATCGCCAACTGCTCCTGGTCAACCACCCAACGCAGGCCTCCAGGTTCCCTTGTCCAGACTGACCCCTACCAGCCAGCCCCCACCTTGAGGGGCCCTGAGGCCATCATGCCAGCCCAGAGCCTCCAAGTCTTTTTAACAACTCTCCCTTTGATTCCAAGGACCTCGCTCCACCTACTTCTGGGCAAATAGAACCCAGTGGAGCAATCAGATGGTTGCAGGCAACAGAAGTCTAAAGTGAAGTTGAAGTAGAGGGTACAAATCACACAAAGATGGTGGGCCATAGGTTTCTGGCCAAGTGAGGGAGAGAGGAGACTGCGGGTCATCCAGGATAACCACCTCTCAGCAAAGTACAGCGACTAAGAGCACACCTGGAGTTATGTATCTCCTCCAAGCCTCTGTTTCCTTATTTATAGAATGGGGATAATAATGGTACCTCCATCATAGTTCTTGTTCTAGGGTCTAAATTAGATTATTTGTGGTACATGGTAGGCACACGATGTTTGCTTTAATATTAAAAAGAGAACAGTATCTCCCTACCTATGACTTAATGAGAGCGGATCCATTAGTCGTCATCTCCCCAACTCCCAACTCTCAGCAAGGTTCTGGTCCTTCATCATTACCCATTTGTATGAGCAGCACTCAAGTATTATCGTCACTTTGACTTGGCGGCAAGAGCTCAGCTGGGATGCAGAACCAAAAGCCAGGCGGAGCACAAGGCAGGGATGGGAGTGGCCTCACACCAGACCAGCAGTGGAAGGAAGCTGGCCTGCCTCACCGATTGTGACGCTCAACCACCCCTCTGGTGTTTGCTGGCCTGTGACATTTGGAGATGGCAGGTCAGCGTGGAGGGGTGGTTGGCATCATGGTCTCCTCTTCTCCCTGAGCGTCACCAGCCATGCCTCATTCAGTACTTGGAGGGTTCTCTGAGGCCCTTCCAGAAAAATCTACCATCTGAATGCAGGGCTCTCTCAGACATCACTTCAGTTGCTGCTCTCCACAGTGATCCTGAGATTCTGCCCACCTTCCTCAGACAGAGGTCATCCCAAGGGATCAGAGACACTGAGCCTTAGAGCCTTAGGTGAATGGGTGACAGTGCTGCCACCTCTTGAGCTTCCCACACATTGAGAAAGGCAGAGAACTGCCACCTGCTCCCTCCACCCCATGCTCCAGCCTTCCAGCAGCACGCAGCAGCAGGAGTGGTGGCTTCCTTACCCAGGATGTGACATCCACCATCGCTATCAGCGGCATTTGAATCTCCCGCCACTAGAGGGCACTGGAGAGCAGGGTGAGCGCCTTAGCGGAAGCCTTTAGTTTGGTGGCCAGTCATGGTACATCACCCCCTGTAGGCCACCCGTGTGTTAGCAGTCACTAGCTAGAAGGCCAAGGCAACCTGGCCAACCTCTGAGACCAGAGCCACAGAAAATAAGTGTTTCAAGAACATTCCAAAACAAGCCAGAGGTACATGACACCAGACCCAGGTAGGATTGCCAGGAAAAATGTAGGACACTTAACCTAAATTTGAATTTCAGGTATACAACAAATTATTGTTTAGTATAAGTATGTCCCGTGCAATATTTGGGACATACTCATAGTAAAACTTATTGGCTGTGTATCCAACATACAGATTTAATTCAGACATCCTGTTTTTGTTATCATTGTTTGTTTCCTGTTTGTTTGTTTTGCTAAATTTGGTAAACCTAGGTCCAAGTAAAGGGTTTAGGAAATTCTGTCAGGTGTGGTTAAGAGAGACACTGACCACCGCCACCCCCCACCCAGGCTTCCAGGAATGCAAGCAAGCCTTGCGTGGTAAGCTTTTCAGAGCCTACCCGAAGCCCAGCCCAGGTGGACTAGTGAAGAAACCCTGAGATGTTCTGGCTCTAACATGCCACCTGAAAACACAGTGATAGCTGAGAATCACACTTATGTTTAACTATACTTTATTAGTTGGCTTGTCTTCCCACCGCTGGGTCAGGAACCAAACCACATTTCCCAGTCTGCCGTGCACGGCCTGGTGCATCCAGAGAGGATCCTAGAAGTCACAGCCATCCACCCAGTCTCTGAGGTCCTTGCCCTGGCAGTGATGCCTCCAGGCCTCCCTGAGGATGAAGGGTAGGGAAAAGGAGAGACCAAATCAGCAGCAACCTTCAGTTCCTGCTCAGAAAAGGACAGGAAGGAGATGTGGGCTCTCAACCAGAAGTGAGGTGAGGAAAGGGGCTACCATGGAAAAGAGAAAAGAGTAAACTGTATTAACTATCAAAGAACCCCCTAGAAATAAAAAAGGTAGAGAATGGCCCTTAAAACGTCATCTATGTCCTACTTATTTTACCAATGGAGAAAAAGAGTAATTTGCTCAAGTTCACCAAGAAGTCAGGGGCAAAAGCCTGATGTCCTAGGGTCCAGAGCCCCAGTCCAATACTTTTTTCCTACATCATGCTGCTTCTGCCGATAGTAATGC
>CM053506.1:78122287-78250706 GCA_028627145.1 Eidolon dupreanum | reverse complement strand
CACACACACACACACACACACACACACACACACACACACACCAAACCTATCCCCTCCAGCCCAGTCTCTCGAGGCTTCTGGAAGCACAAGTATTATACTATCACTTTTGTCTCCTATCAGAAGCTAACCCCCTCCATTCCTATAGCTCTCAGGACAGACTCCCTCCATCTAGGACCCCAAATAAGATTCATGGAGGACCCACCCTCATCACTTGCCCATCCAGCAGAATGTGGGGTAGGGGTTCCCATTCAGAGATAAACGCAAGAAGAGCAAAAAGAATAAAAAAAAAAACATAAAGAAGCAAAGGCTGGTGCAGCAGCCTACCCCCAGCCAGCCCCAGGCTCAGGCCCAGCCTACCGGAGCAGTACATCTGGCACTGGTTGGGGACATTTGGGGTGAAATTTTTGCACCACTTCCGGCTGCTGATCTGGAAGATGCCATTGTTGGTGCTCCCATCAGCTTCATGGTCCACAGCAGCTGTGTTGAAGCCACTTGTGAAATAAGCAAGACAGATCCCTGCATAGGGTAGAGACATAGGCCTGTGGGTCACAAGGTCAAGACCTACCCAGACCAGAGTGCTCACAGTAGCTCCTTCAAGCCTCAGCTCCTGCTTCAAGGTGATCAGGGCAGATGCCCTCTCACCTACTTGACAAATGAATCCATCGAGACTCAGAGGGGCAAAGTGACTTACTCAAGGTCACATACAGCTATGAAATAGCAAGAATCAAGCCTGGACCTCAGGCCTTCTGGCCATAGGCCAGCAATCTTCCTGTTGTCTCACAATTCCACACACAGTGAGGCCCAAGAAATGTTTGTGGAATGAATGAATAAGAGCTAAATCTTTCAAGGCAAGATTAGGAAGACATAGGTGGGACCTGCAGAGGACTAGAACTAGAGAAAAAATAAGTCCAGACGTGGCTGTATTTGCAGCTTCCCAAAACTGCCACCAGCTTGAAAAGCTTGGTATTACCGATTTGCTCAGTTTACCCTAAACGTCAATGGGAATGTCTGGTCCTCGTGCCAAGATTAAATTTGGGGTACCTAACGATTCTGTTCCTTGGACTTCCAACTTTAGCAATGGGGAAAATGAGGGAGCATTTCTGATTTGGCTGCCCGTTGTCTGCCTACTATGTATTTACCACAGTGCTGGATGTTCTCTACCCATCATCTCATATAATCCTGGTTTTATAAATGAGAGCTGAGGCTCAGAAAGCTCCTGAGGCCACACTCCTTGAAGAAGAAGGAGTGAGGGAGAGGTGGAGCGGGGAGAGGTGGGGAAGTGTGGTGGGAGGGGGACAGGGCCAGCCAGGGAGAGGGGTTCTCACAGTCAGCCAGGCTGTAGCCCCGGTATCCCTCGAGGCCGAAATCCTTGAGCACTCTGGCCAGCTCACAGCGACTGTAGACCTTGGCCTGGCTAGAGGTGAGCAGGCAGCTGAGCAGAGAGACCAAGGCCAGCAGTACGATCCCGGGTGGGCACGGCTGCCTTCTAGGACCCCAGCTCCTGGCTTCCATGCAGGTGGCAGATGTGAAGCCCCACCACAATGGCTCAAAGCCGGACTTTGGGATGGCAGGCAGCTCAACAGCCCTGGTCGTCCTCTCACAGAAGGCTACCCCTTAGAAGAAGAAGGGAAACAGGGCAGGGATCTGGGGAGAGGCTCCAACCCTGCCAACCAGCTCCCTCGCAGGCTTAATGAAGCATCAGCCACACCCCTGAGATTCAGGAGCAGGTCCGCTAAGGCCAGCCCCTCTCCCTTCCAATCCTGCTTGATACTGCCCTGCCCTGGCAGCTAAGAGAAGAGGATGGCACATCACGGTGGGGAGGGAAGGAGCGACATTTTGAGCTTCATACTATATGCCAGGCATTATTGAAGTCTGAGGCCCAAGATTTCACAACTAAGAAGGGACAGAGACCAAAGTTTATGTGAATCCGAAGCCTCATTGGGATATGGCCATGAGCGGTTGTTCTCAGAGAGAAGGGCCAAGCAATGTCATCGGTGTAAATCAGTCCCTAAACCCAGTTGCCAAGGAAACTCTTCTTGAGTTTCTGAGGCTCTCTCTCCTGGCCTGAACTGAAACAAGTTCCCCCAGAACACTGCCACCTGCAGCTGCTCTTTCTCCCGCACACAGGCCCGCAGGGCAGTACTGAAATTGTCCTTCATGCCCACTGCCCCTTCTAAACCATCACCTTGCAAGAGCCCCTCCTCCCTTGAAGCTCACCTGAGCTCCTTTGGTTTGCCCTCCCTGCCTCTCATCGCTGGCTCTGGAGGCCAATCCCCAATATCACAAAGGACATTAGTACCTGGTTATGACCTCTGCCTCCATTCTGTCTTAGCCACCCACTCCCATGGCCTTGTCACCCCTGCATTTGCCATCACCCCACATTCCCCCACCTCTGCGACCTTCAATTCCATTCTCTCCCTGAACACCACCTCTGACATACCTTTCCATGTCTCTCATGACCCCACCACACATGCCCTCCACCTTTGTAAGGTCAAAAAAATGAAACAGTCACACAACCTCGAGAATGGATGTCCCTGCAAACGTGTGGCTTCCACTCCCACTGAAGCTTCCAGCTATTAAGGGTGACAAGGTGAGTTAAGGGTGTGGTTTTGCAGTAAGACTTGAGTTTGAAGCCCACCTCTACACTTTTTGACATGTCCGACTTTGGACACTTCCCAAGTCTCATTTTCTTCATCAGTAAAATGAGGAAATCTATAACACCTGCCTCACAAGATTGTTGAAAGAATGAATGAGTAAAAAAGGCACAGAGAGAACTTAGCTCTTTGCACTAAAAATAGGTCAGTTGTTATTTCTATTATGAAATACTTCTAACACCAGCACTAATGTTTGTCTTTAACCAGCTTTGTCTCTCTCATTGTCTTAGAAGGATATTCAAGAACCTCCCTGTTGTCCTGGAGCCCCCTCCCTGTCCTGTCCTACCCCATCACTCCCAGAAGACCTGGCCACCTGCCTCGAAGAAAAAAACAAGGTGAGATTGACTTCCTCTTTCTACCTCAAGTCCCTGTCCCACTCAGAAAATGCATCAGTAGCCTCACGTGTCCTCATCTTCACCCCGCTACTAGGGGTGAAGATGAGGTGCTTCTACACTTATCAAAACCCATCTTCCCTCCGAGCTCTAGATTTCATTCTTTCCCATCACTAAGCCTTGTTTCACTGGCCATCTCTTCTCTCTCAGCATCATCAGCATCTTCTTTCTACCAGCTCCTTCTTCCTCCATATATATAACATGCTTAGAGCTACAGCTTATAAAATACTTTCTCTCAATTCTTATCATTATCTATATTGACTTGTCTCTCTCCTTCTCTTCTCATCTAAACTTCTAAGGGGAAAATTACCACTTTCTCGCTTCCCATTTGTGTTTCAACCCAGTGGAATTTAGCTTCACCACCACCACTTGCCCAAAACTGTTCTGCTCAGTCCAATGGACCCTTGTCAATTCTTGTCTTGTGGGAGCTCTCAGCAGTATTTCACTCTGCAGACCATTCCACCTTGCTGAAACTCTTGCCTCTCTTAGCTTCCATGATGCTCCCCTCTCCCAGGTTCCCTCTTTCCTCTCAGGCTATTTCTTCTCATTCCCCTTTTGTGGACTACACTTCTGCCCAGGTCCTGAATGTTGCTATGCTTTCCAGGCATTTCTCCCTCATCCCTCTTCTCTTCTGCTTCGGGATGCCCTCTGAGCAGGCCTGCTGTTTACTCCACCCACATACTGATGACTTTATATTACATCTTCCCCGGGACTGGACCAGCAGACCCCATATCTCCACTTGGATATCCTAGCCACCTCTAACGAAGTATGTCTAAAATGGAACTAATGCTTCCACTAAAATCTACTCTTCCTTATGTCTTCCCTTTCTTGGCTTAAAATATACTTGCTTTTAAACTCATAATGTTTTATCCAAACTAGAAATAACGAATGTTATTCTTCACTCCGTCTCTCCATCACTACCTCCCTCACCCCTCCCAATCATCACTCAATCCCAAAGTACTGCTGATCTCACTTTCCTCCCAAGAGCACTGCCTTGCTCTTAGTTCAGACCACCATCACAGAATGCTTATGGTCTCCTTATGTCCAGTCCTGACCCTTCTTCCAACTGTTTTATGCACATTTACCAGAAAGAATTTTTCAAACAAAAAGCCCGTGACACCCTTCGATGGATCCTTTCATCATTGCTCCTAAGCATAATCCATAAGGCCCCTCATGACCCAGCCCTGCTGACCCTTCCCTCGCTTACACTTTAAGTTCCAGTAATACCATATTGTACACTCAATGATGATCCTCCATCTAGGACAGACACTCTCTGTTTTCCTTTACATGGGTAACTCTCATAATTCAAGGGTCCCATCAGAGATGAGTTCTCCAGCAAGACTCTCCTGGCAGGCCACTGCTCCCCAACACTCTCAAAGCACCTGTGCTGCCCTCCCTCTGTCACATTGGACTGTAGTATATGTTAGTCTTTCCCACCACTTCCAAAGAACAGTGGTTGTCTTATTCATTTTCATCTCCTAAAAGTCAAGCAGAGTTGCTGGTATGGAGTGACTGTTCGACTTCTTAAACCGAATTATACTGAAGTCATGACCACAAGAGCATAAGAGCTTCCCATCAAAGTGTGGGGAAAGAAACAGACGAAGACAATTAACCTCACTGAGTTCTTTTTTCTTTTTCTTATTCTTGCTAAGTTCTTAAAACCTGGCAGACACTGCGCCAGGCCTTTTCTGAATGTTTTCTAACTTAATCTCATCTAATCTTCTCAACAATTCAAGGCGGATAGGATTAATATCTCCAATTTATAGGTGAAGAAACCAAATTGACTGCTTTACAGAGACTCTTTTTTGATATTTTTTTTTTTTGTAGTAAAGTGACTTAAAAGTAATTTTATCCCGAGAATTTCACAGCAGGTTTAGAGGTATAAGGAGTCAGGTCTGGTGATTCAGAGACTAGAGACCTGCCAGCATGGGCTTCTCTCTCTCTCTCTCTCTCTCTCTCTCTCTCTCTCTCTCTCTCTGAACTCATCACTCTCCTAGCCCAGGCTGTCCCCCCATCACAGACCACCACCTTTCTGTTTCCACACCCCTTGCTGGCCAGACCAGCCCAGGGACCTGGTTAACAGCTACAGAAAGAGAGGGAAGGGGGCTCACTGACCAGGTGTCGATCCCACCAAACCTGACACAGCAGTGACAGTGGCGGCAGCGGCAGTGACCCTGGACCCTGCTTCAGCTCAGGACACTCCCCATAATACTGCTGGGTCCCCAGGCACCCAGCTTTAAGAGAATGATGGGAGTGGGCAGGCTCCAAACTGATGTAGGGCCTTCTGGAACTCCCCAGTTCTGTGATCTCATCTTCTAGAACCATCTCTCACCCACTAAGCTTTGACTAGCCACTGCGTCCCTCAATTTCAGGGCTTGGGAACATATTAGGAGTATCTAAGCCCAACTCCTCTTGCCCAAGTCTACACACACACACACACACACACACACACACACACACACAATGTTTTGAAGATGACTCTTCTCTTTCCAACAGATCCTTCAGGCAGCTACCCAGCAACGGTGGCAGGTGCCCACTGCCTTCCCAGGCAGCCTATCTCTCTGTCAAACATCTTTACCTGGCAGAAAGTTCTTCTTTAATGCTGAGCCATAAACCACCCCCTTCCTCCATCTAGATGATGACTGTTCAGTGCGGAAAAGCCTGGAACAAAGGTGATGCTGTCAACCCTAAAGCCAGAGAGACAGAGAAGTAAAATGGAAGGGCATGTGACACCCACACCACTGCTCCACATGGGGGTCCTGCTTGAAACCTATGTGGCATAGCATTAAAGCATGGGCTTTGGAGTCAGGTTGACCTAGACATGAACATAGGCACTGGTGACCACCAGCTGGGTGACCCAGAGAAAGTGACTTCACCTCTCAGTTTCCTCAATTCTCAAGTGGGACTAAGAATACCTGAAATATCTTTATAGATGCTTAGTATTTAGTACTTAAAGTACTGCACTTAGTACTACTCAGATTGCTCAAGACACAGGGTCCATTACTACTCAGAGCAGAGCACGTGTGAAGCTGCACCATGGCATTGGGCCCCACCCCAGACGGACCAGGTTAGAATTGAGGATTGGTGCATCATCGCATCAGGATTTTTCTTCCTTCCCTTTAAAAAAAAATGTATTGTGTTACAAACACTTAACATGAGATCTACTCTCAATAAATTTTAAGTGTAGGATACAGTCATTGACTATAGGCACAGTGTTGTCCAACAGATGTCTAGAGTTTATTTATCTTGCTCAACTGAAACTTTATACCCACTGATTAGTAACTCCTCAGCCTCTAGTTCTCTCTTCGAATCTACGAACCACTATTTCCCTCTTCAAGTCTATGAACTTGACTATTTTAAATACCTCATATAAGTAGAATAATGCCACATTTGTTCTTCTGTGACCAGCTTATTTCACTTAGCATAATGTCTTCGAAGTTCATCCATGTTGTCACATACTGCAGAATTGCCTTCTTTTTTAAAGCTAAATAATATAAAATAGTGTGTGTAAAACATACAATTTCTTTTCAATCCATCTGTCAGTGGACATTTGGTTGTTTCCACATCTTGGCTATTGTGAATAATGCTGCAATGAATGTAGAAGTGCTAATATCTCTTTGAGATCCTGATTTCAATTTTTTGGATAAATTTCCAGGAGTGAGATCTCTGAGAAACCTCCACTCTGCTTTCCATAATGGCTGCACCATTTTGCATTCCCATCAACAGTGTACAAGTGTTCCAATTTCTCCACATCCTTGCCAGTCCCTGTTGCCTTTTATATATATGCCATCCTAAGGGAAGTCAGGTGTTATCTCACCATGGTTTTGATTGCCCTGTTGATTAGTGACACTAAGCATTTTTTTTTCATATACCTGTTAGTCATTTGCATGTTTTCTTTGGGAAAATGTCTATTCAGCATCAGTATTTCTTAAAAGCTTCCCCCAATGACTCCACCATGTAGCCAGGCTTGAGCCTTTATTCAGGAAAAAAAGCTCTGTACCTGAGTTAGATAAACTTGAGTTCAATGTCTTGCTCTTCTCTCAACTGGCTATTTGGTCTTGACAAGTTAACTCCTGTTTCTTCAATATAAAATGGAGTTGTGACTCTGTGGAACCATGGTACTTTATTTCCCCCAGCCTCATTTTGCTCCTCTATAAAGTGGAAATAATCCTCCCTCACTGTCTCAGTGCATGAAGATGCTTACCACTTACATCAGTATATTTTAGCTATTTTTATTGTCTGACCCTCGGTGGTGATTCTGTTTGTTTGAGTTTGGAGGGTTTTACCACATCAGCCTGATTTTACCATTGTATCACTTCTTTTTATTGAGTAATCTTTCATTTTATTTTATTTTATTGCATGTTTTGTTTTTCCCACCTGACTTCCACTTTTAAACGGGGAATAAGAAATAGCAGCTCAAAAGAAATAGTTATGAGGGCAGACATGGGCCCTGTTGGGGATTGACAGGCCTTTATTTCTCTGCTGAGCTCTATATAAGTCTTTTCTGTTTCCCCAAAGAGAGCTCAGATTCTTGACCACATCTTAGCAGAGATCTTCCACCGCTCCCTTCAGGTTTAAGAGCTCCAGCAGCATCTCTTGCACTCATGGTTCTCAGTCCTGGCAGCATTTTAGAAATAAATAAATAAATAAATAAATAAATAAATACTAATGCTTGGCCAATTATATCAAAATCTCTGAGGGTAGGACTCAGGTATCAGTATTTTTTTTTTTTTTTTTTGGATGCTTCCAGATGATTTCAAAGTGCTACCGGGGCTGAGAACCACTGTTCTACCCAAACTTTCGGTAGTTCCCTAAATGTGTGACAATGTTTTGCATCCATATCTTATAAGCTATTATACATGTCAAACACACCCTTTTTGTTCCAACTCCCTGTCTAGGTTCTAGTCCTTCTTAAAGCATCACTAAAGCTTGGCTTCCTCTCCTAGACTACTTGGACTGTTAGAAATCCACTACTTCCTTTCACAGCATCGAGTGCTAATTTGTGACCTCATCGCCTATCACATTATATCAGCATCTTCTTTATCACTCCCACCAGACTAGGAGATGCTGATTTGTTTCTCGTGTCAATTTCCCCATTGTCAAGAACAAGATCAAAAAGTAGTATGTAAAGAAATGAAGAAATGAATAAAAATCACCTAGTCGATTAATTCAGAAGAAACTTAGCCCAGAGGACTCCACCAAGAGAGCACTGAATCTGGTCCCAAAGAGTGTTCCAGGGTCACTGTGGACAATGGAAAAATGAGTCTTCCTCTGGCTGCCTGTAGGGAGAGCCTGGAGCTTCCAGAGGAAAACCTGGTCACCCAATCCACTCCAAACTTAGTACATTGAAAACAGTACATGGCTGTGAGCGCAAGGCACTATTATCAGGAGATCTGAGGCATATAAAGTCTATAAGCTTATGCTAAATAGTCTCACACCAGCATATTTTTTTAGTTTTTTTTGTCTCCATTATTCTATCTTTATCTCTGCAATGGTTAATTTTATGTATCAACTTGACTGAGCCACAGGGAGCCCAGATATTTAGTCAAACATTCTGGGAGTTTCTGTGAGGGTGTCTGGATGAGATTAACATTGTTAATTGAAACATATTTGACATATAACATGTAAATTTAGTGTGTGCAACATGTTAATTTGATATATTTATATAGTGATAAGATTCTCAACGTAGGGATAAGTAGCACTTCTATCACATTATACAATTATTTCTTTTTAGTGGTTGGGATAATTAAGTTCTAGTCTCTTAACAAGTTTAATGGTTATAATACAACGTTATTGCCTATAGTCACTATACTGTACTCAATAGACTAAGTAAAGCAAATTGCCCTGCCTAGTGTGGACGGGCCTCATCCAATCAGTTGAAGGCCTGAATAGACCAAAAAGGTCAATCCTCCTCAAATAAAAGAGACTTCCTCCTGTCTGACAATGTTCAAACTGAAATATGTGCTTTTTTCCTGCCTGTGGACTCAAACTAAAACGTCAGCTCTTCCTGGTTCTCAAGCCTGCCAGTTTTGGACTGGAACTATGCCATTGGTTCTCTTGGGTCTCCAGCTTACTAACTCAGCCTGCAGATTTTGGGACTTGGCCACCTACATAATTGCATAGCCTATTTAAATATATATATATATACATATATATGTGTATGTATATATACACACGTGCACACACACACACACATACACATACACACACACACACATCCACTCTTCTAGCCAGACTTTTTATAGTTCCCTCTATGTATGTAGGCATGTGTGTGTGTGTTTCTGTCTCTGTGTGCACATATCTTTTTAATTCTGTTTCTCTGGAGAACACTGACTGATACACTCTTTGTGTAAAGCCGATAGAAAATCATTTAATAGTCATTCCATTCCTCAATCCACATTATTCCCTTCTTTGCCCTGGTGCCACTACTGGTTGACATTCTTCCCTCCCCTCTTATGATCTGTGTCTTCTACAGTTCAAGGCATCTGGCTGAGAGCAGCCAGACCTGGGCTGAAGTCCTAATGTCACAAACTCACTAGCTCTGTGACCTGGGTGGCTAGTTAGCCTTGCTAAGCCTCAATACCTCTCTTGGAAAGTGAAAAGAACTACTACCTCACTTAAGGGTTATTGAGAGGATTAGTGAGATAATGTGCACAGCTTCTTACACAGAACGTGGCACCAGGTAGACACTCCTTAAAAGGTAGTTTTTAATTTTTGTTATATTGAGGGAGAGGAAACCAAGTAACCAAACTTTTGAGAACTGCACTTGAATTGTCAAGAAGGCTGTGAGTAAAAGGGCCTGAAGGATATTTCAAAAGAAAACCATGAGCTTATTTTAACCAGTCAGAGGCCTCTCCTTATCCAAGTCTGTGCTGTGTTGGCCCTCAATGAAGTCACAAGATCTCTGGATAAGCAGGAAATTACTCTACTATCATTCATCTTAGACTTTTATCCTAGGGATTTGTTCTCAGGGAAACTGATACAGCCTAAAGAAAAAGGAAAGACATCCATCTGGGAAAAAAGGCTTGTTTATTCCTGTCACATTCCACCCTCCCCATCCTGATATACTTCAGAGGTCAAAAATGGTTCTTATGCTCTCGGCATAAGTTATCTGGGACTGCAATCATTTCCTGACTGGTCTCTCTACATTCAAATGATAGAGCTGAATACACTATTCTCCATTTTTAAACCTTTCAGTGGCTCTCTATCACTTGAAAGTCTAGTTCAGCCAACTCAATTCAGTAGCCAGATGGTCTTCCACAGTTTGTCTCCTCCCCACTCCTCCACCTCACCTCCCAGCATATTTCCCTCTGCACATCACCCCCTGGGCTTCCACAGTTCTGAAATGCCAACTCTTCCCCAAACTTATCTGCCTAAAATCTCTCTTTTTTGAGCACCAGATAACTCTATTTCATCCTTTAACATCAACCCAGAATTGAAACTTTTGCAGGAAGTATTAATCCAACACTCCATACCTTCTAAACCCTCCAATCTTTCTTGCTGTTCTAGTACCTTGAGTTAGCCCCTATCACAGAACTACCACAATACTCTATAATTTATGGGGTACATGACTGTAGCCCTGTCTGTGAGATATTCCAGAACAAGGAGTATGATATATTTATCTGTGTATTTCCTTAACCTATTAATGGGTAAGGCACACAGAAGGCACTGAATAAAGGTTAGGTGAATACATTTAACAACACACTGATTGGGGAGGGAGGGAGATGAATGAAACTATAAAGGGACAGCATGATGGAGGTTTTGTAGGGACTAAACAGTTCTGTATCTTGACCAGAGAGACAGGTACACAAATCTATGTGTTATAAAACAACATACAGCTATACACACACATTGCAACAATGTTGATACCCTGATTTGGGTATTATACTATAGGTATGTTAGATGTAATTATCAGGGGAAACTGAATGAAAGGTATGTGGGAACCTTCTATATTTTTGCAACTTTCTGTGACTCTATAACTATTTGAAGATAATATTTTTAAAAAAGGAAAAATGCACAAGGTTTTATGGTTCTGACTTATCTGATAAAATCATTGGAAATGAGGGAGATCAACTCTGGAATTTTTCACAAAGTCTAATTTAAGATTATTTGAAACTGACTGGCTAGAGGGTGAATGATTAGAACATAAACACAACCCAAATGAGCTTCAACATCTGGTTTATTGCTCTAAAGGCCTTCAAACCGCTGCTTGAGTCTACTATGGCCATGCTACCCTGAACATGCCTGATCTCGTCTGATCTCAGAAGCTAAGCAGGGTCGGGCCTGGGTAGTACTTGGATGGGAGACTACCTAGGAAGAGCAGGTGCTGTAGGGAGAAAAAAAAAAGAAAAGAAAAGACTGCTTGAGTGGTTAGAGCCCTGAGTAGATCGAATCCAGTCAGTGCTGCTGTGGGAGCTAAACATAGTCACCTAAACATCCAAGAAAAACATAAAGCTTCAGTTACACTTCCTGACGAGACAGAAAGAGGCTGAATAGGAGGAGGGAAACTACAGGCCTGACCCATGACTTTGGGAAGCCTTAAGACCTAAATATCTGAGTCCATGTCCTCAGCAACTTGGAAGGACAAGCTGGAGGTGCTAAAAACTGAGGTTTCCAGTAAACTGACACCTTCAAAAGCTTAAGGCTTCTACAACCCAGGGATCTAAATTTTTGAGATTCCTAGCAACCTGAGTGGGCTAACAACCTGAGAACTTCAAGACCCTAGAGCCATAGGAGCCTGAGGCCCTAATAACTGAGGTCTCTAATACTCTGGGGCCTTTGAGAACCATAAAGCCTTTAATACATTGAAAAATTGAATTACCTGGGGCTTCTAACAACCCAAGACCTATAATAAACTGAGACTCTTAGCAACCTAAGTTGCCTAGCAACTTGGAGACTCTAATTATCAGTGACTCCTAGCAACCAGAAAGATTATACAACCTGGTAGCCCAGCCTACATCTTACTCCGGACCCAGACTGCTTCTCCCTGTGCAGTGACTGCACATGAAATCTTGAGAATCAGTGTGCTCTAAAGAGATAGAGACAGAATCAGGAACCAAAGACCTGTGTTTAACATTCTGTTTTTGCCACTTACTAACTATCCTTTGTCTTAACGTCCTTATTGGTCTCCTAACATATAAAATGAGAAAGATAATTATAATATCTAGTTCATAAAGTTATTATGAGAATCAGTTAAGAAAGCCTATGGGAGAGCATTTTAACAACTATACATTGGCAAGTTGTCGTTTCTGACTCTTCCCATCTCAATATCCACCATGTTCTATCAATTCTACTTTCAAACTGTATTCTAGCTCTGTCACCACCACTGAAGTCTCAGGTTTTTCCACTTCATTATCTACATTGCCACCAGTTATCCTTCTAGCACACAAGTCCTATCATGTCACTTTTGCCTAGAAGCTTTCTCTGGCTCCTTTGTTTTTGGAGTCAAGTTCAAACTCTTCAAGATGGGACATAAAGTCTTCATGATCAGGCCATATTTTTCCAGTTTCATCTTCAATCACTCTCCCAAACCCTGCTCTCTTTGCTTACTCCTAATACAAACCTGAGAGGTGGATATTATCATTTTCATTTAACAAATAAAGAAACTGAAAGAAGTAACTTACCCAAGTTACCGAAGCAGTGATCTCAAATCAAGTCCGACTCCAAAACCCAAGTTATCTGACTGCGAAGTCCAAGAACTATCACTGCCTCTTGGGAGGTTCCAAAAATATGATTCTCTGGCCACTCTCTTAATAAACCAACTTTGGTATTGTCCCAAAGCCCCTCCCCCATTTTTCTGTGGGAGCCATTGGACGACATTTAGTTTTGGTGGAGCTTGGGGATTTACCACCAAGGGACTATCTCCTTGCACACTAAATTACAAATACTATAAATCAGATCTAAGAGACTGTTAAGACTATGCCCAGTGATAACCTGTGGCCTGTCTCATTTTGCTATGTGGTTCATGGTGTAATTTTAGGAGAAAGGGTTAGAAACCTAACTCCATGTTGTTGCTCCTCAAAAAGATGAAGTTATGGACATCTTTGTGACTAAAGTCATCTTTACTAATACACTTTCTATTAATGAAACAGGTTATTCTGAGTTTTCAGAATATACGTTTTCCTCCATAAGACTCAGTAAAGCTACTCCCATTTTTAATTAAAATAAATATGATCTGTAAACACTTTTATTTGCTCTGTTTGATTCTCAAGTTTGGGAATGTGAGGAGGTTAATGAGGACCATGGAAAGATTGCTCATCACTGGCCCAGTCGGATATCCTCATTTTATAAATGTAAGGACAAAGATCCCCAAAAAGAAAGCAAATCGTTCCACGCCCCACAGCAAGTGAGAGTCAGAGCAGGGACCAGATCTAACTTTCCAACACACTCCTCTTGTAATTAACAAAGAGAACATGAGAGGAGCCTCTGGCGTTGCTTGTGGGCCCAGAGCACAAACTGAGGGACAGTTATCCTGGGTACTGTACAGGGCTGCCTATGATGAGTGTAAGAGAAATCATACTTGATTCTGTGTGTTCAACCCTCTGATTGCCTAAGTCTTCATCCGTGAAATGAGGAGACTAATATGAACTTCCGAGAAGGTCTGGCTTTCGTGCTGTGTTCCCTCCGGCACCTTTCCTGCACCTCTCTGAGAGCTGTTCTCTTCAGGCTGAGATCAGGGACCCCACAGAGCTCTCCCAAGGTGCTGGGAGGGTGAGGAGGAAAGATTTTCCTCTCCTTAGCACCCAAAAACAATTTCCCTCCTAAACTGCAAGGGAGGTTTATGTCGTTCAATGGGCCTGGGGCTGATTTTGTCCCCCAGGGGATACTTAGCAATGTCTGAAGACAATTTTGGTTACCACAACTGGGAAGAGGATGCTACTGGCATTTAGTGAGTAGAAGTCAAGGATACCGTTAAACACCCTACAATGCACAGGACAGCCCCCTAAAACAAATAATTATTCTACCTAGAATGTCAATAGCCTCAAAGGTAAAACACTCTTAATATACAGCATAGAGCAGTCTGTGCCTGGTTCCCTCTATGCTTCTACCTTCTGCGTGACGTTGGACAAGCCATCAGACCTCTGGGCTGCATTCAGTTTCCTGACCTGTAAAATGAGGCATCATAGTTTGGTTTGATGACCTATACAGCCCTTCCTAATACTATCATGCTCCAGCTATGCTTCCTAGTCAGCTACCTGTTGATTTTTCTTACGATATTTTGAGTCACCATAAACAAAAAAGAAAATATTCACCTCCATTTCTTCAACTATAATATAAGAATCATTATTCCTACTTTACCATTCTTACACTGGTGTGAAGAGAAAAAGGAAATAAACTTACATAGTCGGTGCTTAATTAACATTTGTCTTTTTTTAGAAAATCCTAATGGATGCAGGGGAAAAAAGTTCACGGGAAGTACGATTTACTAAAAAGTTTCCTCATTCAAGAGCTACAAGGGCAGAGGTACCTTTGAGACAAGAGAATCACATTTTTTTAGAACTTTCCAAAAGACAGCTGTGGGTCTCGGGCTTTGCGGGCAGCCTGGTGATGTGGAAAGAACTTGGGCTTTGAAGATACACAGGCCTGTAATTGGGCCCTGACCCATCCTAAGGAGAAATGTTTCTGTCAGAAAGAGAAAAAAAAGAGCTTCCACTAGAAGAACCATTTCAACAGCCCAGTCATTACAAAGTGGGCATTACAGAGCTTTGATGCCAAGTCTGACCTGATTTCAAACGCCTGCTTAGTGATCTAATTGTCAACAGGGATGATAACAGTGTACATCAATTAGGAGCCTTGTGAATTTCAAGTGAGAGAAAACATCCAGTAGGTGCTTAATAAATGTTAACTCTCATTGCTGTTATGTGCTAAGAGCCACAGATGGGTCCCAGTCAATGTGCTGCCTGCCTAGGTGTAACTGCATTCCTATTTAAGATTTCCACGATAAATTACAAACACTGTCAGTCCCCCTTATGATTCCATGAGAAAGATGTCTGATGGCCTGTGTTACTCTCCCACCTACACACACACACACACACACACACACACACTCACTCACTCACTCACTCACATCCATTTTACATACGGAAAAGCTAACATTGGACATTTGGCTAAGATGAAGATCTGAAGGATAGAGCATATAAACTTGTGTTTTTTAAACGCCAGTATCTTCTCCCTCCCTCTACTGCACCCCCAAGCACACTTGAGTCAGAGGTTAAGATGACTGCTTTTGACTGTTTAAAGCAGGAAGGCATCATTCAACCCCTGAACCTCCATAAAGAAAGCAGTTTTGTAAAACAGAATCTGCCCCATGATGAAGCCAAGGCCATTTTTTATTGATTAAAGGTCAAGTAGGATGTAGATAAGTTAAACTATGCAAAGACCTAACATTCTGAAATGCCAAGTCTTAAGGCTAAACGTCTAAAAGCAATCACTCAAAATACAAAGAAATGCAACTCCCAGGGAAATGATCAGAGCCTCAGCTACTCCACTGGCTAGAATCTAGATCACCAGCCTCTCACAAGGAAGGCTGCAAAGGAGCTTGGAACTCACACTGCTTAAAACAGAGTCTTGCAAACATGCACAGAGTTCATGGGACTGTCAGGCAGATCTGTGAACTCCCAAGTGTGTATTCCTACTGCTGAGAGTATGGAGAGAGTCAGGCTTAGCCAAAGAGACAAGAGACAGATGGACAGGAAGACAGAGGAGAGAGAAGAGGGCAGTGGTTCCCATGTGAGAAAGAGAGGCAAGGCAGTTCTGTTTCTTTAGACATTCTAAATAAGAAATGGAAACTTGTTCTCCAGGTCAATCCTTCCTTTCTCCAGGGAAGGTGGCATTAGTTATCACCCAGTTTCTTTGTCAAAGGAAACCAATTTCTACAAAGGTAATGGAGTTATTCCAGAAGCTTTAATCTAATTATATTATCAAAAGAATTCAACACTTGAGCTTGAAAGCAGCCACTTCCTTTGAATCTAGGGCAAGGGGTTGAGAACACACCAGGTCAGATCTCAGGACAGAATTGGGGAGGAGAATCTCAGCTCCAGTCCTGGTCTCTGGAAAAGGCAGCCCTAAAGGTTCAAGGTGCTAAGCTTAAAAGGTATAGCAAGCTCAAGGTGAAAGCAGCAAATGGTAGGACAGCTACTCTGGCTGGGATGAGAGCACAGTGACAGCAGGTCTAAACATTCAGCCAAAGCCAGATGTACAGAAGCCAACCTGGAAAATCTGTCCATCTGGGGGCAAGAGCTTACCAGCCAGTGGGTAGGGAAGAGAACAGGTATGTGGCTTTATTTTCTTTCTCACTGTCTTCTCAGTGCCTACCCCAGACACTGGTACGTAATAGATACTTAACGAATACTTATAGAACAAGTAAATGCAAGACAAAGCCCCTGCAGACAGCGAATTCTCTCACCTCCTCCTTGTCTCCACTGTCCTACCCTATGGGAATGAGAGGATGACACTGCCTCCATTGTAACTTCCCAGGGTAGTTTTTATTAGACCGCTAATTTTAATTGAGTACCAAGGACAAAAGTATGGATGCTGCCAAGCCATAAAGGACAAGAATATTGTAGGAGAAATCTAATGAGAAATACCAAACATGGAGAAGGACCTGCCGATTAAGCCATGGGAGCAGTGCCTGGAACAGGTAAGTGTGGCTGCTGCCAGAGCCAGTGGGCTTGGCAACAGGAGCCTCTGGCTGTCCCCATTGCTTCATGGAGAGAGGCAGAGGAGGCTGAACCCTGCTTCCTGGTCTGGCCAGATGCACAGGATGAAGATGTGTACAAAACAATCCTGCCAGCTTGAAGCGGGGTGTGGTCTGGCCTTTCACCTGAGCAGCTTAACTTCTCCCGCGTGGGCTTCTCCTACAGCCAACGAGAGAGGCCGCATGGGCTGGGACTGGCCCCAGGCCCAGTTCTGGAAATGGCAACCTGTCTGCCTGCCCAAAAGACACTGCTGAGATCGTGATGAAAGAACAATGATTGTGAGTCACAGTGCCCCTGACAGGAGATCAGTGACCTGAGAGCCAGATGTTCCATGCGACAAAGATCTCTTCCACCTGAGTCAGAGGCGAGGGAAGGAGCTGGAGTGCAGCACTCCAGGCTGCTGCAGCTGAGCCATGGAACAAACCAGGGTTGTTTGTTATCTTGTCATGTGGCTTCGAGAGCTGTCAGGTGTGGCCTGAGGCATTCTCCTTCTACCTCCTTTCTAGGAGGTGTGTTTTCTGGACCACGTGCCAAACCCCAAACATCAGAGAAGATCTGTTCTCGCGTGAGCCCGGCTTTAGAACCCTGGATCCTACAGGAGGAAGTGCTCCATGGCATTTCCTGTCAAAGGATAGTCTGTGAAGATTGGGGGATGCTACAGAGATGTCCCAGGAGGCACTGCAAGGCACTTGAATAGGCAGAGTTCTACCTGCCACCACACCACCCCTACTTGAATTAGAGCAGCTTCCCTTTTCTCCATATTATATATTAAAATTCCACATAAGGTGAGACAGAAAGTAGAATGGGGTGACGGGGGATAAGGAGTTATTGTTTAATGGGCATGACGCTTCAGTGTGGGAAGATGAAAAAGTTCTGGAGATGGATGGTAGTGACAGTTACATGACAATGCGAATGTATTCAATGCCACTAAATCATACATTTGAAATGGTTAAAATATTAAATTTCATGCTATGTATATCTTCCTGCAATTTTTAACATTTCAATTTTGAAAAAGGAAACATTTAAAATCATGCTTAATCCATGGCCTCATATAAAAACAGGTAGTGGCCAGATTTGACCTATGGGACATAGTTGCTAACACTTGCCCTAAAGAACCTCTCTCACATGTGCCCCAGGAGATTAGTACAGAAGTTCATCACACCACTATCTAGGCAATAAAAAAGAAAAATAAGAAATAAGCTAAATATTCATTAATTGAAAAATGATAAAAGATATTGTGGTAGAATTATTCAGTGAAATACCCAATGATAAGTATAGTATGCTACAATTTATATATAAAATTTAAAACCCTACTGAATAATGCCATATTGTATTAATGGATACATAAATATGTAGTAAAAGAGTAAAAATATACGTAGGAATGATAAACACTGGATTCATGGCAATAGTTACCTCTGAGGAACAGGGAGAAGAACGGGGGTGGGAGTGAAATACACGGGAAGCTTCAATTGTATCAGTAATGTTTTATTTCTTTAAATGAGATCTGGTGCAAATATGACATAATGTTAAGATTGGATATTAAGATTGGATAAAAAACAGGTTTTCACATGCTCCTTTCTATTCTTGTCTCATCTTTGTAATATTTCACAATGAAAAATTCAAAACAGGAGGGTAAAAGCAAAGGGAGGAACAAAATTTTTAAGGAAAAAGAATTATCAATTTCAAACCATGCCAGTGTTAGAAACAGGAATAGCAGAAGACCTAATCAGTTCACCTCTTGGATCCTTCTGTACTTTCTCAGGCTTCTTCAGCTCACCAGCTTAGAACTCAGGGGGCAAACCTGATGCAGAGACCCACATTCAGGACCAAAGGATGGCTCTGACCTTGGGCTAGTTCCCCTGTGGCTGGAGAAGAAAGGCTGACAGAGCCCAGACCACCCATACCAGAGAACCATGTTCCAGCCACAGCCCACTTTCCAGAGGCAAGCCTGTCCACACCCATAAGGCCAAGAAGCCATTTCAGGGCTTCAAGACATCGTGTGAAAACTCCAGGTTCTTTCACCAATACCTGCAGAGATCAGGCTTCTCTTGGGGACACACTGTCGATTTGACCTTAGTTCTAGTCCATATTTAATGCTCTCAGTTAGGATTAGATTAGGCTGAAAGTAACAGGGAACCCACATAAGAATGGCTTAATCAAGACAGAAGATTATTTCTCTCTCAGGTGAAATAAATCCAGAGGTAGAAAACTCAGGGTAGTGTGAAGGCTCTATCATTCCTAGGGTGTGACTTAATCTCCTGTTCCAATGTGGCAGCTGAAGCTCTAGCTATCAGATCTGCCTTCCAAGCAGCATGATGGATAAAAAGAAGGATCAGCGTCCTGCCTTTTTAAAGGAGTCTTCCAGAAAGCATCCCATGATTTTCCCACTGACATTTCATTAACCAGAACATGGTCAAATGGCCATACTTTCCTCAAGGAAAGCTAGGAAATGTACTGAGAAGCCATGAATCCAGCTTAAAAACCAGAGGTTCTATTACTAAGGAAGAAGGGGAGAACAGATATTAGAGAAGGCAACTTGCAATCTGTTCCAGTC
Organism: Eidolon dupreanum; assembly: GCA_028627145.1. Lineage (NCBI taxonomy): Eukaryota > Metazoa > Chordata > Mammalia > Chiroptera > Pteropodidae > Eidolon > Eidolon dupreanum. The sequence goes on along the minus strand of CM053506.1, from coordinate 78,231,409 downwards.
ACCAGCTTACTGAGTCACTTTGAGCTGTCACTTCCCTTTCCTCCAGTCAATGCATTGAACTAAGTCATAGCTAAGATCCTCTCCAGACCTGCCATCCTATTCAGTGCTAAACTTTAGTATGTATACAATTCATTGACTCAAAATTTGGAAGAGGCAAACAAAGGAAACTAGTACTTATTACTTATTTATGAATGATGGATACTTTCTGTTTATCTCTTAAACCTCAAAGCAACTATATGATGTTGGATGTATACCCCATTTTTAGAGAGGGGAAAATTGAGGCTCATATAGGCTAAGCCACCTACCAGGCTCACACACATTTAAGTGGTGAGACCAGGATTTGAACCCAATCCATGCTCCTTCCCTATACCAAGCTGCAAATTTCTATATTTGGAAATACAACCAAATGCAATCCCGGGTTTGCCACCTACTAACAGCATAACCTTGGATAAGTTACTTAACCTCTCTGTGCCTCATTTTACTCAACTGAAAAATATGAATAATAATGACAGCTATATTATAGGATTGTCGAGAGGATTAAACAAATGAATAAACATAAAATACTTGGAACAGCGCCTAGCATGTAGTATTAGTGTATAAGTGTTAGCTGCTATTATCTTAGGCAACAGGTGAGAGGCACCTTGAGTAAGAACTGAGGAACAGGGAGGATGTTTCAGGCAGAGGGAACAGCCCAATGCAAAGCTGGGAGGAAGTGACTGATGAGTCAAGTATTAAGGGACAAACAGGAGTCATGAGTCACTCTTCAATCCCATTACTTAAGCGGGGCTTCAGCAGGAATAGGCCCTCACTAGGCACATATTTTCCTTGAATAGGCCTCAAGTAAACCCCAAAGAGTGAAAGACTATGACACATGAATCTCAAATTTTACCTAGAAGGGAAGAGAAGAGTAACACATACTAACTCCCAACTGCAAGCTCTCCATGGCACTAGGAGCATAAAAAAGGAGGCAACCTAACATCCACAGGGAAGTACATAAACCTGGGTCCTTTTCCTGTCTTGGCCCTTATTGCACCATGTTCCAGGTGTTTTCGTGTGTTATTCACAGCTGGCAGCCAGCCAGCACTGCAGCACCCGGCCCCACCTTCTGAACTTTATCCCCAATCAGGAAAATGTTCTCCTCTGTGTACTTAAGAAAGGGACAGATACACAGGGTTACACCCTAGGGTCCATCTGGCCAGGGCACTGCAGCCAGCAGGAGGCCTGAGGGACAGGGCTGTCCTCTCCAATGCCAACCCCTCCCTGGGAGAAGCATCTCACTCTCTCAGGGACCATGTACAGATTCAGCCTTTATTAAACTGGACAAACCATGATATGGAGGACGAGCACCAAAAAATGAGACTTGGAGACCCAAGTTCTCATCCCAAATCTGTTACTAAGTCATTCTGGGACCTTGGGCCAGTGACTCAACTTCTCTGAGCCTTAGGTTGGTCAGAATAATCATGCCCATTTCATAAGGTTGTTTTCTTGTGTAGATTAAATGGAATAATGCATGTAAGGTGTTAAAATAGCTCCCAACATGCAGTAGGAACTCAGTCCATGTGAGGCCCCTTGACTCTTGAGGTTCTTTCAGCTTCTGCATTCTCCCGTGCTATGATAAGGAGTCCATAGGTGGTTAGATGACTTCTCTTTTTTTTTTCTTTTGGTCCTAAGTATAACTTGTGGTTTTGAACTTAATGAGTTTACCTTTGAACTTTTCTACTCTCTTTATGCTTTTATGACTTTTTATTATAACTTTCACATGATGACAGATAGCAGGGGCCCCAGGTAGCATGCTCTCCTCCTATCCTCTAAGCTCCAATAAGATCAAATCAATGGCATGTGCACACAAGGATCATAAGCCAAATATTGAGTTTATTCATCTACTCTGGTACATTCCAGCTCTCGAACCACAGGCTTCTCTATCATTTGCATTAGAGAATTCAGATCAAGGCCAAGGTATAAATGAGATTTCCTAACTCACAAATCTAGATATTAGAACATATCCCTACAAGCACCTCAAAGCTTGCCTGCAGAGATGTGACCAGGTTTACAAAGGAAGTTCAACTATACAGACAAGGATGTAAGCCTGTCAGAAGGTTGCCCTGAGCCTGGGCCAAATGTGCTCCACACTGAGACAGTAAGAGAAGGAGGATTCTCTAAAGAGGGTAGAAAGTCAGAGGGAAAGTGGTTGACCCGATTCCTGATTCTGAGTCACAGTAGCCCTGGCCACTAGTAAAGGTGGTCCAGCGAATATCAACCTCTGTCCATCCAGTCTAGACATTCTTCTTCCTGGGCAAGAGCAAAGAAGAGTATGGAGAGACATACTACACATACTCTAACATGCCTCCAGCAGGAAAAGAGAAAGTTTGAGTGGAACTGCTAAAGAAAGGTAAGAAAGAGGGAAAAATATTGCCTCCTGCCCAACTATACAGGTCTCCTCTTTTTAGTCTTGGCTTAAGCAATAGAAAATCCTATCCTTGAATATGCGTAATGTACACATGCACATGTGCACGCGCACACACGCACACGCGCGCGCACACACACACACACACACACACACACACACCTGATCCAACCTGTGCAGGAAGCACAAGGTTGAAATTGAGTACAGTGATGGAGTTTGGCCTCATAGCTGGACTTCTCATCCAAGTAGAACACAGACATTTGACAAAAGGCATCTCTAAACCAGAAAACAACTGGAGAGAGATCGCATGCCTTGTATCCAGTGTCCAAGGGAAGATGTTGCTAAACCTTGTTCCCAGAGTCCCTGTGGCTGATACCCTAAATAAATAGGCTCACACCAAGAAGGGTTTTATGGCAACTTCTTGAGAGTAGGATCCAGACCTCACCCTTGCCCTGGCTGACCACCCAATTATCACTTTCAGGATGGAATACTAGGACAAGCCATGAACTGGGAATTCCTGGGCACGCATTCTCTCCCCAGTTCTTCCCTTACTAGCCACATGAGCTTGGAGAATCAGTTCCTCTTCTTAGGTCTCAGTTTCCTCCTTGCTAAGTCTCACCTTCCCAATTTCAAAGAAGGAATAATAGTCACTACCCCCATGGATCTCCCAGGTATTTTTTGAAAGTTTATTAAATAAGATTTACTGGGCACCTATATTTTACATAAAACTGGATCCCAGACATCTTTTAAGAAACCCATGGGCTCCAGCAAGGTGGGTGTGGGATGTGTTCTCCTGAGGAGAGAGCATGAAAGTACACCAAGTCCATCAGGTCAGGAGGAAATGACCAGCCTGACAACAACAGCAATCAAAGCAAAGGAAGTCTGGTTCACCCTGCGTAAGCCAGATGGGGCTGGGTCATCTGGAAAGACATATGAGAAAACCTCTTACAGGAAAGAATAAAGTCAAAAGTTGTAAGGAGAAAAATCCCACTTGCAGAAGTAAACAATGAAGAACAGAGAGAAACAGTAAAGGTGATGGATTGGAACAGAAATCACTAAAAAAAAATCCAAAGAACGAATGTGAGAAGTCTGTATAAATAGGATTTCGGTAATCAGAGGAGAAAGGCAGAGGAGCAGGCAGCAGTATAGGGCCAGGCACAGACATTCCTCAGAAACACAAGTTGATCAGAAGGCTGCTGTGGAGCTCATAGAAAAGATACAGATAATGGTGGTGCCCAGTGAGAAAGTATGGCCAAAAAAGCAATATTCTGTGCTCTATTTCAAAAGCACGGAAAAGCTCAGAGAAAGGGAGGGGCAGGCAGTGGAGGGAGAATATGGTTTCTCAAGCTAACATAATTCCAGACCTGACCAAGCTATAAAACCCGAGACGGTATCCCCAGGGACTTAAGGTATGGTTACCGAATTCTCCAAATGGCCTCACCTCAAGACCGCTGTCCCAGGAAAAGGGAAGAGCTAGCCAAGCAAACAACAGTACGTTTAGGAAGGACAGTGGGCGGCTCTGACGAGCAGGAACCCTCTCCTGCGGCTAAATCCTACCATGAGTAGCATCAAGACTTTGGTGCCAAGGCTGGCATGAGGGCACACCAGCAGACAAGGCTGAGAGGTCACACTGGATGACAGCGAACCATCTGGGCCTCATAAGAAAAATCACAGCAAGACTAACTGAGGACATTGTGGAGGAGTCATCAGGTTCAGATCCTCAATAAGCTTTGAACCAGACAATGGGCCAGGAGAAATGCTGGCAGGAACTGTGGAGGTGAAGAAATGCCAAATAACTGAGGAAGTGAAAAGAAAGAACCTGGAGAGGAGAATGCACATAGGGGGCTGAGGTTCAGATATGAGCCTTTGAAAACCACTTAGGTCAACCAAGTAAAGTATATAACACTCAGGCAAAAATGGACCAGTAGGGCAAACACGGACGGTCCTTTGAGTACTTGCTACTGAAAGAAGAAACACTGAGCATCATCAGGGCATGTATGGTACTTCAGAGTACCATATAATTTTTTGAGCACCTACTGTGTGTAAGGCAGTAGGCTAGGCACATTACATACATTAGCTCTCTCAATTCGCACACATGCATACACACTTTATTGACAAGAACATTAAGATTTAAGAGTAGTTAAGCAATTTGCCTAAGACCACACAGCTAGTAAGTAGCAGAGCACAGAAAGGGGATTTGGATCCAATTCCACTTGACTCCTACGCCCATGCTGGTAACTGCTCTTCTGTTCTTTAAGAAGACGAAAGGCAATGCTGCTTTAAGAGTGGTTTTTATTTCTCCTATCCTACTGAAAATGTGGGGAAAGAGGGGCTCTGAGAAAAGGTTCTCTAGGATGGAGTGGGCACAGAATAAATTGTTCTGGGCTGAATGAGGAGCTTTTTCTCCATTCCCCTCCAGTCCCTATGCTTACTTCTGCCTTCACATTGCATTAAAATTGTGTGTTTACACATCTGATTCATTCATCAGACCAATGAGTGGTTCTTGTCCCTGGCTGCACAGTAGGATTTCTTTTAAAAAATAACAATGCCTGGGAGCCATTCAAGACCAAATAAATCAGAACCTCCAGGACTAAGACTTTGGCATTCCTAATTTTTTTTGAAACTCCTCAGATAATGATTCAAATGTGCCATCAGGTTTGAGACCCACTTTTGCACACTTTGTGCGCTTCAAGGTCAAGGACTAGGTCATGGGTGTTGGACTCACCAGAGCCCAACAGAGTATGGTTCATAGTAGGTGCTTGACTCATGTTTAATGAGAAGATGAACACAGATAGCAGAAGATAAAGATTAAGAATATAGAAAGGAAAATTAGGGAAGTATTATATGAGGCCAGGGGAGGGGTAGTGATTTAAGCCTGAGAAGTAGAGAATCTTTAAGATGCCAGGGGCAAAGAAAGAACCTGGATAAGACTGCATGATCCTGAGGTTGTTTTGCATAACAAATATCTAGATAAAGCTAAAATGAAATTTCAATGCAGAATAAACAGCACCTGCCTCAGAGAGAAATGAGGTGAAGAGGAGTCAAAAACATGAGTTTCTGAATGTGCCAGAACAATGGGCTTTGAGGAACAGAACCCTGGGTATTGATGAGAGGAGATGAAGAGGGCAAGTGCCAAAAAACAGAGAGAAAGAACAGAATAGTGATTTTGATTATCACTGAAATGTGTGAAAAAATATAACACCAGGAAGATAAAATTCATGATTTAAAAATAAAATGAGAAAACAAAAGAAAGCAAGCTTAAGGATAAGAGTGAATTTCTAAGTCATCCATATGCATATTTGCTCAAAATGCTATTGTTTTAGCAGTGGGAAAAGGATTAGAGGTAAATAAAATATGCAAATGCATTTCATAATGAAAAATCCTGTGATGAACAACTGAGATAATCATTGTAAAAAGTCTCTGAAAAAATACAAAATATTCTAGAAGTGGAAGGTGGCATGATTATCACTCTAAGGTAGATGTTGCTGTACATCCAAGAAAATTAGCTCTCCAATTGTTGGTCATTGGCCCAAATTAGCCTTAGTTCAGTTTCAGAAGGCCCATGAAAGATAGGCTCTCCAGTGCTGGGACTTGCAGGAGAGTAGTACTTGCCTGGTATTCATAGTAGATATCCCCGGGCCATCTCAAGTTGGAAGAATTAGATTTAAGTCTCTGGCTGCAATATGCAGGGCCAGAAAATAGAGATAAATGAAATAAATAAAAAAGAGTAATTAAAAGGAGAGAAGGGAGATGTATCTAGCATTTGTTGAGTGTCTACTACGTGCCAGGAACTGGGCACATGGCATTTAACCATCAATATAACTCTACGAGAGCCTTAAACTGGCCTCAGATCACACTAAATGTTAGAGTTCTTTACGATCCTCCTATTTTCACTCCATACTCTTTCCCTGGCATTGCACCATAGCCGTAACTCTAATAATAATCCATGAAAAATCTTTAACCCAGTCTACTCTGAGCTTCAACCATTATAACTAACTCAAAGCAGATATCTCAAATGCACCTCAAATTCTTCAAGTCCAAAGAAAATGGCTTCAACCTCTTCTCCAATCTCTTCCTCAAACATGATCTCCTTCTGGTGTTTCCTGCACCAGTGATCCCTGTCCCTAAACCATCATCTACCATGTAGGTATGCAAACCTGAAACCTAGGAGTTTTTCTTGACACCCCATTATCTTGCATCACTGTCCCATATCCAATCTATCCCAATTTCTATTTATTTTACTTTCTAAATCTCTCTTAAATATATCCACTCCCCTAACTTTCCATCTCCCTCTCCCTGCCCAGGCCAAGCTCCCATCTTCTCTCGCCTAGACTTATATAGTAGAACTATGTCTTCCCTATCTACCTTTCCCCTCTCTGATTGGTACTCCACATAGACACCAAAAGGATCTTTTAAAAATACAAATCTGTTAGTGTCTCTACCTCCAAACCACTCCAATCCACCAGCTTTGGATAAAACATCTGAATGGATTCACATCACTCTTCAGAAAAAAAAACAAAGTCCTTCACCTGGCCTACAAGATCTGGCATGATTTGACCTCCTGCCTCATTGTCACCTTTGTCTTTCTCCCTGTCTACTCTGCAGTCACACACAGGCCTTGTCTTAATTCTTGTCCTCAAGACCTTTGAATGGACTGTTTCTTGTGTCCCAACTCCTCTACCTCTAAACTTCTACTTATCCTTCAGATAATAGACCTCTTTTAAAAGCCTTCCTTGACATCTTGATAGACCAGACCACCTATCAATCTTTCATAAAAGTATCTCTCTTCTTAGAATACTTTTAAAATTTTTAATTTTACATTTACTTATGTGATTATTTGCTTATTATCTGTCTTCCCTCACTAGTCTATAATCCTATTAGGGCAGAAATTATGTAGTTTATCTCCACCCTATATCCCAGCACTTAGACAATCCTTGCCACATAACAGGTGTCCAATACAATTTGCAGAAAAAAAAGAGAGGCAGGCAGGTGAAGGAAGAGATGTTTAAGGAGTGGCAGAGTCAGGATCCAAACCTGGATCTTTTGCCCTCCAATGCCCAGGCTTGTTCCCAGCACTAAGGAACAGTGGGAAGGGAAAGATGAGAGGAGATATTATCTCCCCTACATCTGATCCAGGTAAAGAGAAGCTATTGTCTAAGAAAATGCAAACCAGTGCCATTATCAATGGGAATTTTATCACTGATCTTCATTTCTTATTACTTCTGCCAGACTTTGCCTCTTCAAACAAAACTCTATGCAGAGACTGGTTCTATGAGATGCCAAGAATTATTTGGTTTATATTTTCAATGGCTCACAATTGCTCTCAGAATACAGTTCTTAACATGATTTATAGACCATTCTTTGCTTTCCTGATTCTCTTTCCAATCCTCTCTCCCATCACTGCTTCTTCTCATCTAAGATTCTAACCAAACATATTATGTTCCTTCATATCCCACCTTGGGACAGGTAGCTTCCTTACCATGTATTCCCACTCATTCTATCTACCTGACTACTTCTTTCTAGCTCTTTAAGACTCTCCCTGCCTCTGCTGGTCTCCTTTATCCATCTCTTTGATCCCTGTTCCCACCTTTAACCTTGGGCTGGGTTTGGGGTAGATAAAGAAAGTTTTGATTTCTTCCACTCTTGTTGTTGTTTTTTTTTCTGTCATTACATCTAATCCATGAATATTATTATTAACTATCCACCCATAGCACTCCACTGCTTCCAACATTTCAATGATATTTATTTGATCTCTGGATGAGAGAGAATTTTCTAAGCATAAAAGCAATGGAAAAAAAAATCACTAAGGGAAAGAAAATCAATACATTTGACTACCCAGATTAAAAATTCTGAATGTCAGAAACATTGTAAACAAAACTAAAAGGCAAATGACAAGGCTGGGGAAAATATATGCAATAAATATGACAAAGGATTGCTATCCTTAACATATAAAGAGCTCATAGAAATCAATTAAAAATATTAAAATCCCAGCAGAAAAAAAAAAGGCAAAAGACATTAGTAAGTATAAATTGCTAATTAACACATGAAAAATGTTTAACTTTATAGGTAGTCAGGGAAATGCAAATTAACATAAGGCCAAACGATCATTCACCTATCAAATTAGGATAACATTAAAGGCTGGTGAAAATGCAGAGATCACATGACAGTTTTTCAAGAAAAAACACAAGCCTTTTCAACTTCCAATAGCTCCCTACCACTTATAAGAAAAGTCTAGGGTCTTGTCCTCACCTTCCTCCCTCTTCCACACCTTTCCCACCATACCTCACCTCCCATCTGACACTTACAGCAATAACTCCCTAAGCACAGTATGGAACATCATGCTGCACAATTGCCCTTCCTGGATCCTCTATCCTCCTCCACCTGACCTCCTCCTATGCCACCTAGGCTTCTTCTCCAGGCTAACACCTATGACTCCTTGACAATTCTGATATCACCACTTTTGAGAAGCTCTCCTGAGCTGGGTTTGGTGCCCCTGGTCTGTGCTCCCCTTACACATACATCCCCTACTTAGCACTTACCACATTATGTTGCAAATGACTCTTTATGGGTTTCTTTTCACCTTAGATTATATGTGTCCCAAGAGAGGCATTATACTTTTATTCATTCCAATATCCCAGGACTTAATCCGGTATAGATGCTCAACAGATGACTCTTGAACTAATCAGTCATAGAATAAATTAATTATTCCATTTGCACCATAAATTCTTGCCACTGTTCTGGTAAACACATGTTTTACTTAAAACGGAACAAATTAAGTCATTTTGGATGGGGAAAGAATACCTTATCCATGCCCCAGCCCTCGTTTTAGTGCCCATGTTCTATCATCCTATGAGTTGTAACTGGCTATTGGCCATAAAATTAATTTATGGGTCAGGACCACCTTTTTTTTTTTTTTTTTTTAATAAAAACTATTAGAACTAGAAGAGAATGGAATGACTCTCATATCTGTTGTTTCATCCCATTGTGGTTTTCCCCATGCACCGCCTGCAGGCAGGCAAGACTGGTGGTGAAAAACACAAAATGAGGAGTTGAAATTCCTGCTCTGATTCTTATTAACTCCATGAAAGTTATTGATCTCGCTAGGCTTTATTTTCCTTATCTGTAAAATGGAATGAAACAGAAAGGTCCCAGTTACGCCTCAAATCCCGGACACTCTACTCATCAGCATTTCTGATGCAGAGACACTATGAGTACCTACCAGAGGCAGTCCCAGCACAACCATGTCGCTTCCCCCAGCACTGAGGCCTAGCCCCTCTCTTCCTTCCCACCAAGCTGCCCACCCTGACTTTACACTATGATTGAGTCATGAGCCTCTCAGGCTCAAGCAGGAAAGTTACTCAGTAGAATCGGGCAAATTTATGGATCCTGGAGCTTAATATCATAGGGTATGAAGTAAATAAGTTTCTTTCTAAATTGCATTTCTGATCAAGTCACTCCCCTGTCATCGTGTTTCTATGGCCCCCATTATGCTCAGGATAAAGCACCAATTCCCTAATATAACCTATAAGGTCCTCCATGATCTGATGCCCTGCCAACCTGTCCAATGCTTACATCTCACACTCCAGCCCTCCTCAGTTGTTGCAGCATGCTCAGACAGAGAGACAGGACATCGAGGCAATAAGCAGGAAGTAGTGCTAATTGGTGCCCGCATCGGCTCAGCAGATTCACAGTCAAAGGCTGAGCCCCAATCAGAAGGGGGCTTCCCTTTTATACACGTCGCGATCTGCTTTGAGGTTTCTCCACTTTCTATATTTTGATTGGTTGGCGGGCTGTAAGGAGAGTGACCGAACAGGGCCAGTAGTCTGTGCCAAGTCAGCTGTGACACTGAAAAGTCTCTTACCTGTTATGGGAAGGGAAGTGAACAACCTTCAACCATATTGGAAACGGTTAGCTTGGCCTCCGCTACCACCTTCTCCCCTTTGATGCTTGGGCCCAAGATTGGGTCAGAGAGCATCATTTTCATCCTGTTTTGGTCTAAGGGCTGATATTTCCATACTGTTTGACCTGACTAGCTATCCTGATTCCCTCTTTACATTTATAGTCTCAGGGGTCACAGAGTCCTTAGGGGTACATTGGCCATCTTGGTGGGATGTCACCATCTTCAGGCTTCTGCCATGTGTGGATTGGTCAGCCTCTGATGTGACCAAAGCAGAGGCAATGTTCTTTCGATCTGCAAATTCAGTCAACATCTTCTTTCGGAGGGTTAGTCTAAGGGGCTCTGTGGAATCTGAAATGCACTCCCAGTCTATGGCCACTGGTTTAAGCCTGCTATGGTGAATCCAAGGCGTTATCTCAGCAAACTTTACTGCAGCGGGGGTGGACAAGATAACAGTGAATGGGCCCCTCCAAAGAAGCTTTAAGGGTTGGACATTCCATTCCTTGACCCACACAGAATCTCCTGGCCTAAAGGAATGGGCCTCAGTAGTCAGACTAACAGGCAGCCTTTTCCTAACCCAGTGGTTGAGAGCCTGCAAAGTAGTACCCAGGGCTTGTAACTGCTCTCTCAAAGTCAAGTCGCCTATTTCCTCATATTCCCTCGATGAGTGAGAGTGGTCACCCACACAGGATCTCATAGGGGGAGTACCCAGTCTTTTTGTTTGGGGCTGACCTGATTCTTAATAGTATCATGGGGAGGACTTCGTCCCAATGTAGATGTGTCTCCTAACATAGTTTTCTCAACTGAATCTTAAGGGTCCTGTTCATGCGTTCCTCCTGTCTCAAACTCTGTGGTTGATAGGCGGTATGCAAGGCTGGTCCATTGTCTGAGCCAATGGTAATTAGTAGGCCGAATCATGGAATAATTTCTCAAAGGAGGAGTCTGGCTATTTCTCAGGCCTTCTCAGTCTGGGTGGGGTAGGCTTCTACCCAACTTGAATATGAGCACACAAGGACCAAGAGGTGCTTGTAGCCCTAGGATTGGGGCATCTCATTGAAGTCTACTTCTAGATCCTCAGAGGGTAGGGCTTGTTTAATGTCTTCAAAGGCCTTTTGTTGTGTCTGTTCCCACACTAAGGGCTCTTGTTTGACCCTCTTTGTGTCCTCATAAAGGGGTTTCGCCAAGACAGAGAACAGCATCGTCAGGGCAGCAGGAAAGGGCAAGAAGTCTGGCTGCCCATAGCCCCACGATGGTGGCCTGTCTCGGTGAAAGGGGGCCTATGGGTTGAGTCACCACAGAATGTTCTGTCCCCGTATCTACCATAAAGTTAATGGGTCGCCCCCCTACAGTGATTCAGACCATAGGCTCCTGGGCCTAACAGAATGGAGCCTGGTATGGCCTACTCTTCGTCATAGTCTCCCAGGGCAGCCAAGCCAACAAAATCATCTTCTGGGGCCTTGGGTGGTTGCCATGCCAGCTAGTACCGTCCTTGGAACATTTGGCCTCTTCCTCTTGGGCCTGGAGCAGGCTGGTAACTGCCCAACTCTTGGGGCACTCATTTTTCCAGTGACCCTTTTGGTGGCAACAAGTGCACTGGTCCCACCCCAACCTCATTTCTGAGTGAAGTGGTTCTTCCAGTCACCTTCTCTTTAACCCCATCACCAGTCCTTTGGGGCACCTCTCCAGGAGTCTCATTTTTCGGTCTGTCTCCCATCGGGCTTCTTGATCTCAAGTGACGAACACTTTCATTGCCACCTCTAATGATTGACTGGTGTTCATCCCAGCAAAGCCTTCCAATTTTTGCCATTTGTGCCAATGTCTCCCTGGGCCTGACCAACAAAAGCTGCATTAACCATCCTCTGGTTTTCGACTGCCTCTGGGTCAAAGGGAGTATAAAGGCAAAACCTCACACAGCATCTCAGAGAACTGGCTTGGGCTTTCCTCGGGTCCCTGGAGTTCCTCCAAGGTTTTACTCACATTCATGGCTTTCTTCCCTCCATCTTTCAGACTGCTTAGGAGGGCCTCCTGATAGCGCTTGAACATCCCCTGTCCTCATTGGGGTCCCATTGAGGGTCCTCCTTGGGGAACTGCTTTTGGGCATAGGCCTGAATGTTTAAGGTCCCTGCCAGGACATGTTCTTCTAGCCACTTCAAAGCAGCCTGGGTGACTCGCCGGCATTCCTCTGTATTGAAGAGTTTCAGGAGCTGGCAGCAATCGGCCCAGGTGGGCTTATGCGTCTGGACAATAGTACACAAAGGTGCTTTGGCTGCCCTGTATGTTGCCATCCACATGTATATGAGGCCCCTGTTTCAGACAGGGGTAATTGGAGGGTCTCTCCTCTAGAGACTGCTGCTTTTAGTTGGGTTCCAGTCAGGCCATAGTGGGTCAGGACAGGAGTTGGAGGAGCACTTGGCAAGATTGGTTTCTTTAGTCCAGTATTTGGAAGTTGCAGTGGTCCAAGCTAACATTACTCTGCAATTCTCTTCTACACAGGCTCTCAACCAAGGGGATCGGGTCAGGACCACATCCTGCCAACTATCAATATAGGGGAACTGGTCTGGATGACCAAGATTCCCTACTATGACCTGGTAGACCCTGGTTATAACTGCTTTGTCCAGGGATCCTTCTGACAGCCTCCCCACATCAAATGAGGGCCAGTCTATCTCATGAAAAGTACGAAGTTTCTGGGAGGTGGAGTTCACACTATTAATCTCCTGAAAAGCCCTCCTTAAAATTCTTTAAAGGGGTCTGCTTATTCTCTTGTCCACCCATATTCCACCCATGTGACAGTGACACACACGCGCTCAGGGGTCCACTTTGCCCATCTCCGGCCACTCCCCTTGTGGGGATATTTCAGATGCCTCTTAGCAATTGGTGGGTCGGTGTAAACCCCTGACTCAGATCACTGGAGTAAACTCTTTGCAAAGACCCAGTGATACCACTCTAAGCTATATGAGGTTTGCCACAGACCCTCGGATAAAGGCTCAACTCTCGCTTCGCGGGAAGGCCGCATCTCATTCACTCAGGCACTCATCATTCAAACATCACCCTCCACCCAAAATACCTGAGAGGTCACAGTTTCGTCTCCTTCCAGAGACTACTTGGGTGACTTTAAGAGTTGATCAGACTCCCCTTCTGCCTCTTTAGGGGCAGGTCAAATACCTGGACCCAGGTCCTCATCACTCTGTTGGGCAGTGCTCCTGAGTTGGTTCCTGCGCCTCACCAGGTTCCGCTGTGTTCTCGGAGCCACTGCCCCAGTCTGCTGGGAGAGTCGTTTTCCCCTACAGACAACAGGTCCACTGGCGCCAGGTGGAGTTCACTTCTCCCCGACAAGGGAGGCAAAAACTCGCATCTCCAAAGCCCCCATAAATGTTGCAGCATACTCAGACAGAGAAACGGGACACCAAGGCAATAAGAAGGAAGTAGCATTTATTGGTGCCGGTGACGGCTCAGCGGATTCACATCCGAAGGCTGAGCCCCGATCGCAGCAGGGCTTCCTTTTATACCTGTCGTGATCCACTTTGCAGTTTCCCCATTTTCTATCTTTTGATTGGTTGGCAGGCCATAAGGGGAGTGACTGACCAGGGCCAGTGGTCTGTGCCAAGTCAGCTGTGACACTGAAAAGTCCATTAACCTACTATGGAAAGGGAACACCTTCAACCATTGTAGGAAACAGCTCCGCTCCCGCTACCACACAATCACCCACATTTCTCAAATGAGCCATGTTCTCTTGGCCCTGGACCTTTCCCACATCATCCAGTCTGCCCAGAACACCTCTCTGACCCATTGCCAAGTCTCCAACTCGGGCATCAGCTCCTCCCAGGTGTCTTCCCTGACTATCTAGGACACCCTTTTCCCCCTGTGCCCCCATTGCCCCCTGTTATGCATCCCTCCCTCACTAGACTGGCCAGTTGTAGTTCAATCAGATGCTCGTTTGTCTCTTTTTTGCTTCTTAAGGACCAGGCTTATGTCTTTTGTTTCATATCCCCAGCACCTAGCACTAGGTATGAAGTAAATGAATCTTTCTAAATTGTATTTCTGACCAAATCACTCCCCTAGTTAAAACCTTTCTATGGTCTCACACTTCCCCTCAGAATAAGCAAACAGTAGATATTTGTAGGAGGGAGAGGTGGAGGGAGGAGTTGGGAAGGGAGGGAAAGGAGGAAATAGATGGGAATTCTTCATTTGACACTCCAAAATGTTCAAGGTCATAAAGCAACTGAGGGGCTTTGAACTGCAAGTCATTTTCTAAAAATCAGGCTCATGTAGGCACACAGTCTCTGAGGAGGCGCTCCTGGAGTGAGGCAGGTCAGGGTAAGCTGGATGCCAGGAACACGAGTTCCATCTGGGAGATTTCACAAGCTGGAGGAGGCTCCCTGCACCCTGCTCTGGAGGAATGTGAGCTTGAGCAATTAACCCTGGGAACGCTGATAAGAGGCTAAGAGCTTTGATTGTCTTCAGCCCTGAACATACTTGGGGTGGGGCTGTGACAAGGCTGGACCACTCTCCCTACTGCAATGATTCCAAATTTTTGGCTACTCAGTTCCAAAGCTCATGAACAGAAGCCCCTGCTTTGACAGAGCCACAGTAACTGAGGCGATACCATCTGAGTCAGCAGCATCAGGGCATGGGAGCGGGGGGATTGAGGAAAGAAGGGCTAATGTGGGTTAATTAGTACCAGGCACACAATTGAGCATTTCACATATACCGTTTCATTTGATTCGCATACCAACCCAATGAGGTAGTAGCCTTGATTTTACAGGTGAGAGAGCTAAGAACCAGAAAGGTTGAATAACTCGTTCAAGCTCACACAGTAAATGACTGAGGCCAAATTTGAACATAATTCTGTCTGATTTCCAAGATCTAGCTCTTCTCACACTCAATTTCTATCCTTAACTCCTTCTTCATTCAGAATTTGAGTCCAATGTTCCTACTCCAAGGTGGGGCTCATGGAAGAAAAGATCTACCACCATACACATAGACACTAGTGAACTAGGTGCTTGAGATGTGGCCATTCTTTGAAAAACCACTCTTGGCTGGAACCCGGGTGTTTGCCAAACAGCCCCTCCCCATGGAGGAGGCAACTTCAGCCAATGCCCAAAGTGTTTAGAGGCGTGGGGCTGCCTCCTACCAAAAAAAAGGTGCTTCCACCTCAGTCATCAGCCACCAACACTAACCTTATCCAGAGACTTCTAATTTATCCCACACTGGCGACAAAGGAAAAACTACATGGCAGCGGAATTAGAGGTTCTGCCATCTAGCAACCTCTCCTGGAAGCTGAAAGGGCAACACTTCAGAGCTTCAGGAGGCAGGTGTGCCAGGACTTGCCAGGGTTCAGAGAAGGTGACAGTGGGTGTCACTTCAGGGAAAACTTCTCCTCCCCCTGGCGAATTGTATCTGAGAGGCCAATTCAGGGTTGCTTCTCCTTGACTTAGGGCTCTGGTCCAAGTTAGAATGCAGGGGACTTTGTGGACATTTCCCACTCGCAGATGACAAGATGGACAGGAAGCATGTATTCAGGGCTGATGGAAGTGAACATCCAACAAGGTGTCCCCTGTAATCAGGAATCCATCCTTCAGTCCATGAGAATTAAGCTCCAGCTTCCCTCTCTTGACTTCATCCCCACAGGTGGGAACTGGTAGCCATTGTGCTGGTTAGATGCACCCCACTTTCCAGGAGAAAATGAAATGTGTCCAATGATACATGTCAATAACAAGCAAGGACCTGATCTTGGACTTGGAAATATGGGTTCCAAATTCTCTAGAATCAGACCGAGTGGTTTGATGACTTGAGTTAGGGCAGAGAAAATGAAATAAGAACAGATATGGAGCTCCAAACATGTTTAACAGTATCAGATATAAACCAAGGCAGTCCCCAAGCTAAGGCCCTCTCCAAAGAGTGAGGGTGGCTCTGAGAACCTGGAAAGAAGTTCCGACACTGATGATGGAAATTATGAAATTTGGATGCATGTCTTGATTATGCAGTTGTGATTCCAGTTCCCACAAAGGTCTCGAATCATAAAAAGAAACGCTCATCTTTCAATAATTGCAAAACAAAACGATGTCAAAAAAAGAGGGAACACATCCTTCATGGATGTCATTGCTAAGACGGAAAGTACTTTATGGTGGTATCTTCGCCTCTGCCTGAACTCAGGTCTTTAAATATTTCATTTTGAGCCACATTCACAAGGCATCCTCGGGATTCCTAAACTCTCTCCTTCCATCCTCAGCTCTCAGACAAATATTTCCCACATGCATTTGAATTTGACTCAATAACCACACACTCGAGAAAAACCTAAGTATATGTTTACTATCCACCTAGTGGTAGCTAGGTAAAATTGCAGGCATAAAGATAAAAAGGGAATAATCAACTCTGTGGTGCTCACCTCCAAACCCATACCTGTGAAGGGGAAGAAGGATTCAGATACCTCAGGGACCAGGGAGATAATACAAATAAATGAAACAGGCCAGGTGACAGAGTCTTGTCAAAAGAGGGAACTCCTACTTAGTTCCAATTGATTTTGAAAACGCAGATCAGAGTTGCCTCACCTTCTGATTGTTTAAGAGAAGCCAGAAATACTGATTCTAAGACCTCCTGACTCTTAGACGGCAGCTCAATTTTCCTGAAAACACTAGGTGAGCTAAATACAGCTTATAGTCTACCAGTTTTCAAAGGTGTGCTGCACAGATGGTGATGCCATCTCCCCTAATTGTGGCATTAGACTACTCTCATCAACCATCATTTGCAACTACAACAGAGGCATCAACTGGCAGGGGCGCTCCTGCTTTACTGGACTCCCAAGGAGAACGACTAACTACAGGAAAACGTGGAAGGCTCAGCCGAGCTGCCCAGAGACAGCAGCAGGCTGGCCCTTGTGGTCAGCTGCTGACCAGCAGGCACTAAATGGCCGACTGCTCCTGCAGGAACCCTTCAGGGCCTGTCAAGCCTTTTTCAGGCTCAGAAGCCAGGGCTGCTTCTCGAAGGACTTCCAAGTGCTCCTCAGCAGCTGACAGTGACTGGTCGATCCAATCCAGGCCCCCAGTCAGGTGGCAGGCATTCCTGGTCACCAGCACCAGATGACTAACAGACAGGAGCAGGGCAGTTGTCCTAGAAAAAAAAAATAGGATCAGGTTTCCTAGGAAATAAGGCACTTTGTACCAAAGTCCAAATGGATAGACTCTAGACCAATGTCCCCCAAATTGGAGTCCCTTCCCTAGGAGGTTGGTAAGCATGTAATTTAAAGATGGCTCCATGCTCAAATAAATTTGGGAACGGCTAATATAAACAAGGTTAGCTGAAGCCCTTCTCAGAGCCTTTGATGTGCATGATAAAGCTCTAAGGGGAGAATATAGTATGTTATGTCTCACTAGCTTATTTAAGTAGGTGGAGCCCACTTTCTGCAGCATACCTATTAATCTCTCTCAGAAGGGTGCTTTGTGGGACAATTTGGATATAGTCAATTGGATGAGCACATCCAACTGCTGCCCATTTAAAGATTGGCTATCCATATCCCCACCCTGAGCGTCCCTTATGGATTCTGAATCAATAAGGCCCAGGGCTGGTTTACCCTACTCTAAAAGAAAAAATTTAATTGAAAACCCAATTGAGGAGGGTTTTTTTAAATCAGTATTGAAAGAGTCACTGTGAATATATCTTTTATACAGCAAGTGTGCCAGGTGCATTTGGATGTATTACGGATCACTAGCCCATGGACACAGCGGCGCAGCAATGGGAGCAGGGCAGGGAAACCACCGCCTAGCAGGCAATCATCACACAACAGATCCATGAAACAGTCAAATAAGTCCAAGAAACAAAGAATCTGGTTTTTGAAAATGGGTTTACATCTGGCACAGGAAGACAACAATCTCAAAAGGCTAAGTATGCTCTGCGTATTAGGGGAGGATCCCAAGAGAGGTGTTCCTGGGTATGTCCTGTGGAAGGTGAGCACGGCTTTAGCTGACTTGTCACTTCCATTCTCATTGCCCTGCTCACCACCTGCCCCACTGACCCAGTGGGTGGCTGCCAGCTAAGGCGTGTCCGCTTCCAGGGTCCAAAGAGCAGAGAGAGCGAAGGGAAAAATGGAAGGGAGGAAAGGAGCAGAGAGGACTTAGCGCGTAATAAAAACTCAAAATCTAAACTAGCTCTTACTTCTCCCAGGTATCAGAAAGAGGACCATCCTTGATCACGCAGCCAGTGTCAGCTCACTGGTTGGCTGACCAATCACACTGCAGTGAATGGTACCCAAGGCCCAGGGCAGCCCAGGAATCCAGCAAAACAGCCCTCTCCTCAACAACCCAACAGCAGACCTCACAGATCTGATCACATGGTGAGCCTCCAGCATGGAGAGGAGGACGACCACTCCACCACTCTCACCGTGCATCCAGAAGCTTTGGGTCCAGCGGAGGGTACATCGATTTCACAACATCATCCACTCTGAGGGGAAGCAAAGGGGAGGCAAAGGGTTTTCAGTATTTTGCTCTCCTAATCTCCTTTACTCTTTCCTTCCTTTCTACCTTTCTTTAGCCCAATTCTTCTCTTTTGATATTTAAGCCCTAGTCTTTAGTGGTTCTTTCCCTAACATTCTCTGACAGAAACTTAGAAAGACTTCAGGTTCAGTTCAGGGAACACTTTGTTTTCTGGTTTGGTTTTAGTGGTATTAATGGTTTAAAAAGTACACATTCAAATATCTGGGATGTTCATCTCGAACATAGATAAACTACTAAATTAAAAAGGGAAATTGTCAAACAACATATAAAGGTTGATCGATCCCATTTACATAAAAATAAAACAAAAGCTATGAAATGCAGAGGAGAGAAGTCTGGAGAAACACTCACTACTCAATATTGTTACCAACAGGAATTGGGAGAGGGTGGAATTAGAGGGGTACTTCTTTCCAGATAATCAATTTCTATAATGTTTTAATTTTTACAAGTATTTATTACTTTCATGTTAAAAAAGCAAACCATGGTTCAAGGTAGTTATATAGAACACTTAAAAAAAAACTTGTAAGTTTAATTTGGGATCGAACTGTTCCACCGCATCTCTTTTAACACATGGTATAGTTTGTGGTTAATATTTTTTAAATCTAGTTCAGAAAGGAACAATTCATTCTGATTTGTACGGTATAAGGTCTTATTCCAAATTTTTGCTCTTGGACCACTTGATAATCAGGAAGAAAAAAAATAGTGATGTATTGTTTGATTGTTAAATGCGCTTGAAAATAGTTATTCTTAAATATTCTTGTCTAAGGGCTGAGGGACTGGTGAGGAAAGGCAGAGGCAGGGTCACTCTCAGCTTCTGTCTTAGCTAGCCCCTTTCTCCACAATGCCCTGGAGCTGAAGCTGCCCTCCTTGAAAGAAATATGTTATCAACATAATATGGAATAATTGAAGCAAGAAAAACAATGGGAACAAAGATGGCCAGAAGGAGAAAGAAGTGTGAGGGCAAAAAGACAAAGCAAGAACTCAGAATGAATTGTGGCAGAGAACATGCTGGAGGTAGTCCTGGAGCTAGGGTGGGCCAGCCAGTGCCAGCTCAGGTCGCCCCTGAGCAAGGCCACACCCTCGCTATAGCACCCCTGCTCATCCTGATCACCCAGGACCTCACTCATCCTCAGGAATCTCAACCTCTTTCCTCCCTGCCCTGGCAGTCCTGCCTTAAACCCAGTATCACGTGAATTTGTCTGCCCCCCTGGAGTGGCTCCTAGAAGTGACAGGAAGCATGATGAGTGTCCAGCAGGTGTGAGCAATGCAGAGTCTCTACCAATAATGGGTGGCCAGAAGGTCTGGTGCTTGCCCAGAGCCTGGGTTAGAGGGTCTTTCAGGCCAGAGGCTGACCTAGGCTGATATGAGTCACGTAGCTACACCCACCCAGGACAGCTCCAGAGAAAGCCAAGAACTGTTCTGGGCCGAGTCCCTCCCACTTTCTCAACTCACTGAACTCCCTGGAAAGAGTTCAAGTGCACCAACTCTTCCATATTCTCTCAGAGGGCTGGTTCATCATGATTTACCCGAGGCCATGCAACCAGGAAAGAGAGGGCCCCTGGAACTCAGAGGGGGTGCCATCATTCCCACCAAGGATTTGGAGTCGCCCTCCCAGCGATGAGGCCATGTGCTGATGAAGAAAACATCCTGGACAGGGACAACACCCGACTCAGCCACATCCACATACCAGCCACCAGATGACAGCACAAACTTAACACAGCCTTTCTCTCTAAGAAAAAGGTTTTATTTTTCTTCTCTAAATTGAGCCCACATTTGGGGGGTGGAGGAGTGGCATGTAGCTGTTGACTGCAATCTGCTGGTTGCCTCCCACATGAGATTTTGCAGACGCCTGGAATTTGGGAGATCTGAATGATGTACGGCTTCACTTCCCACCCAGTCCTAGAGGTTGCTGGCTGGGGCAGTAGGTGACAGCTGCCCCCAAACCAGTCTCCAGTACAGATACGGGTGGGGGACAGGACATGGCCAGGAGGTCATTGCATATGGGAGTGTGGGCAGCAGTGGGAAATGTGCTTACTGGCCCAGAGCCTGGGAGAAAGGAGTGGCAAAGGGAAGGAAATCAGCCCCAGCTGGTGGTACAGGACTGAGAGAAACAGGGAGCAGCCACAGCGGGGCCTGTGGAACAGAAAAGTCAGCACTATTATATGCTGGAATTTCCCAAAACACCTACTGGAGGGGGGCACGCTAGAGATGGGAGGAACTGTGTGAGAACATCTTAGCTTAAAAGTCTCTCAACATCTAAAACCTCCTGGATGCTCTGTGTTTAGAACATAACTGACTGAAGTTGCCTGTGTAATTTCTTAGAAAAGCCTGGCCCTGCCCACCACCTCAGCTTCTGGCCTTCCCTTCCCCCCTGGACCTCAAGGCCCTGACTTCTCACCTGGGACTGATCCGCTTGGCCACCACGATGATGTCGCTGACACTGGCCGAAGTCTTCATTTTGGCCCCTGAGCCCATTGTCATGGCAACAAGTTTTTCTGTCAGAGTGTGACAGATCTAAGGCAGCAAGGAAAAAAGAGGTGATGAGGAATAACCTAGCTTCCCCAAGGGCTTCTTCCAACCCCAGAAAGACAAATATGACTCCCACCTTGGGTCCCATCACACGGCTGGGCCCCCTAACCTAATGGATAAATTGAAAAGTACACAGAGGTGAGAAGAAATGGGGTGAAAGAGGCAAAAGCTGAGAATGGCGGGGTGAGGAAGGACAGGCAGGAACCTCAGATCAGGGTCAGGGTTGGGCTTAAAGAAGTATAAGCTGAAATAATCTGTCTAAGAAAAATCATGTGTTCTAATATCACCATCTCACTTAAGGGGAAAAATCTACTTTCTATTCCTGCGCCTCATGGTGCCCTCATAATCATGGCTGGACAGAGGACAACTGTTCCCTTTAAGCACTTATTTCAAAAGTTGCACTTATTTCAACAATTTTCTAGAGTAATATATTAGCATGTTTGTCAAGATGATAATGAAACCGCTTTGCGGGGGCGGGGACAGGTAAAAGTCAAGCCTATGACACATGGCCTTTCTCAACATCCACCAACATGGCCACCCCAAAGCTTTGTTCCCCACTTCCACATCTCTGATGTGCCTCTGTCCCTGGGTGTGCCTCTGTCCCTGGCAAAGAAGTTCCATTGCCTTCCTTACACTTGGGGCTGGAAAAGAGAAGACAGAAAGAAACCCAAAGCCTATGCAGGAGAAAGCCCGATCCCCTCCCTGGAGGCCCCACCACAGGGACTCAAGGGCAGGTGGACAAGCAAAAGCATCTTAAGATCTCAGTAGGAAGGTAAGAGCCTCTTCTTTGATCTGAGGTCCCCAGAATGGATGAACCATTGTTTCCAATCTAATAAGACTCCTTCCAGCTGATTCATACAGGACCTCAGATGACACTTATTGTCCCTAACAGGCAAGGGCAGGGGACAAAACCCAGTGCCAAGACATATCCTGGTTAGGAGAAGGGAGATGTAATAAGGCATTATTTCTTCTAGACATTATACCTACCTCTATCCGCAACTGTAGCTATACCCAAAGAGCTTTTTGGAATTAAATAATAAGCCTGGACTCTGTGACAACAATTTCCTACTAGGCATTTCTTTGTCCCCCAAGAGAGATAGCTGAAGAAGAGGTGGGGTGAAAGACTTTTTAATATCTTGTACTGAATGACAGTGAAGAAGAGATAAAGCTGTCTTTTTTGAAATCTTGAATAATTATTAGACAAAAAGATAAATGTGTGGTTTCCCAGGTTACTGAAGAGAAGAAACTGACAATATTTGTAATTGGCCAAATATTTCAATATTATTATTATTCTATTAAGTAGGATAGTGTCCAACGAGAACTGAAAAACAAATGCAGAATCTATAAAAATTACCCCAAACTATAAAAATTACCCAAAATGCAATTCAGATGCAGGCATTAAAACTGTGTGAGAACATCTTTGCTTGAAAGTCTGTCAACATCGAAAACCTGGATGCTCTGTGTTTAGGACATAACTAACTGAAGTTGCCTGTGTAATTTCTTAGAAGAGCCTGGCCCTCCCCTCCCCACTGAAGTGTGGGGACCTCAAGGCCCTGACTTCAAGTTGAAGTGCTCATAGTTTGGATTTTTTAACACTGATTGTCCCATTTGGCTGACTATTGTCACAGCCAAAAAGGGACGGTAAAGAACTTTCCAGTTATTGGGGAAGTACAGATACAGAACTCAATTCGCTGTAGAGGCCAGGCTCTCTGCTGATGAAAGAACGTGCCCAGGGAGAAGGCGGGAAGCCCCACTGCCCCCTCAGCAGCTACACAGTCTCGGGCACACAGCTTTCTGCACAGTTGGTGAAAATGTGGCTAGTGACTACCTATGCGGTCTTTCCCACGAGTCACTGTATTATGAGGACCAGATAAAATAAAACCTTTGAAAGGACCTCGAGAATTCTGAAGTATAGCAGACCGCTGATGCAGGAGTGCAGGTAAACAACAGAAACTCCAAGTTTCAGGCATGTTAAGGAAGTCCTCTTGCAAGGGTTCGCACCCTCCCTAAGACCCCTTCTAACTCTAACAGTCTGTGCACAGGGGTGCTTCAGTGACCACACCCTTTTCTTCTGGGGAATCAAGGAACATTACCTTCAAGATGGCAATGCAATGGGACATGAGACCCCTGGGGAGACAAGAAGAATTTGTCAGTGCACACCTTTACAGGCCCACCTCCCTCCAGTCATCACCCCCACTCCTCATCTAGCTCTGACACACCTAGACACCACCTGACAGCAGGAATGCCTCAGTGTTAAAAATGAACAAGTCCATGAGGTCAATGAGGAAGCACCTTCTCTCCCTTCCCTTTCCCTCCCACCCCCACCCAACCGACTCTTCCAGTTAGCACTACTCTCCACCAGTCAAGTCATGCTCTAGCTTCTGATACGGGTCCTTCCTTTTATGCTCAGCCTGGTGAATTCCTCATCGTTCAAGACCCAAGTCAAAAGACACCTCCTCTGTGATATCCTTCATGAAATCCATCCTCACGTCCCCACCCCAGGCAACTCTAGACATTGCTTCCTCCGTGTGCCCACTGCACAGTGCAGAGAGCCCCTTACTGTTTCTGAGATACTGCACTTAGTAGAATTCTGTCTCCACCACCAGTTTCATATCTACAGCGCCTGTCCTGGTGCCCTGTACACAATGACCTGCAAACATCTGCCTGGTGAATGAATGACTACATGATGAGGGAATGCAATGGCATATACTTCCGTACACATAGAGGCTGACGGTAGATGGAGAGATCTCTGAGGACACTGAAGACAAAGGCTTTATCCCTGGTGCCTGGGTGTCAAATTCATGGGCACCCCAAAGAAAACCAAGCACAGCAGGGGGACTTTGTAACAACTCTTGCCACACATCTACAGGCCTCAGAGTTCTGGTCTACAAAATGGGAGTTTAGGACAAATATTATCATGTCTTATTCTGATTTCCTCCCTTGGGAGGGCAGGGGAAAGAGCAGAAAGTAGCACAGTGCTCCTGGATGCCCAGTCAAGTGCTCTGGCAAAGGAAGCAAGAGAACAGCACCGGAAGCCCTGTCACCTTCCCCGGGGGCTGCAGGAAAGCAAACCATCCCCAAGGCCTTACGAGGCATCTTCGATCCAGTCTTCATTCTCCAGAATGGCCTCGATGTGGGGGTTGGTGATGACAACATCGTCCAGTTCTAACTCAGAGGGCTCAGACTGGGTCTCCATGGCACCGATGAGGTCCACAATGGGCCTGGAAGGAAAAGCCCAGAGAAGTGGTTTCGTGATGAATGACTGCTGCTGACCCTCTCTTCATGGAGACCCATATACTCGCCAAAAGGATGAAGGGAGTGAATAAGTTAAAGCAGGGACCAATTGTCCTGGATCCAAACCTAACCCTAGTGTCACTGTAGTTATGGGCAGGGCACATGGCTAGACAGTAAGTCAAGAAGGCAGGCTGGAGCACTAAAACAAAAGAAAAGGGACACAGAACGAGATCAGCCACTAAGAAAAAGAAACTATTGTGGCTACAACCACAGTAATTACTAAGATGTGTTAAAGCTGTTTCTTTAGGACATAATAATATCCTTTTGTAACTTATCTTCCCTTCAAGTCTACCTTTTACAGAGATGCTGAAGTTCCTATTACCCAAATCTACCTGTACCCTGACCTGGTCTGCAGAATCACTCTTGCAAAACACCCTTCATCCATCCCATAACCCCATCCCCTCCTAGTTATACTGGAGAAGTGGGAGAAGTAACGCTGCTTGCTACTTTACGATGGAGACACCATAGCATTCTTTTCAATAGCAGAGCTTTCCTATGTCATAAAAGTGGGCATTTACTAATTATTAACCACTCACAGAAACACTGATAGGATTCAGATAGACGGGCAAGAGAAACTAAGGGTTAGGGGCCATGGTCTCTTAAGGATCTATCAATTAAAACGCCCCTAAACTGAAAATAGAATCTTGCTTACAAAATACATTTCACACGAAGTGTACCCTGAAGAGATCTGCATAGAGAGAGTCCTATGCTGGGATTTCACACCACCACGTGTCTGTTGCTTAGATGTGTGGTTAGAGTATGGGCATCGGATTTCTGTTCCTAGGGGTTTTTTGGTTGGAAAGGGATGTGGCTTGTCCAAATGCTAAGTGAGGAGCCAGTTTTGGATAGATGCCCATACCTATATGCTAGGCGAATACGTTCAGTTATTTTCTCATTAGTTCAGAGACAGAGTCAGAGGTAGCTCATGACGCCAGCCGGCGGGGGGGTGGGGCGGGGCGGGGGGCGGGGGGGGGGAGCTTAAGTAACATTCTTTAGCTCTGAGGCCTTTATTGGGAATGACAGCCTTTAGGTACCATTTTAGAGATTAAAAAGCTGAGCCAGATCTGCCAGGCACCAAACTTCTTTCTTCTTCTGTTGGAGCCCCAGGGCACAGACCCTCTCTCCTCCTTCCCTTTCCCGGACCCACTCACTTGGAATCATAGCGCTGCAGCAGGTCTCGAGGCCGGCAGTAGCGCTGCCTGCAAACCACCACCAAGGCTGCAAACGAGGCCAGAAAGATAGTGGCTAGCACCCCTATGGCAACAATCACCACGGTCTCCATGGTTCTGGTGGCTCCCTCAGTCCCGG
The DNA here is from genome assembly GCA_028627145.1 of Eidolon dupreanum. Classification (NCBI taxonomy): domain Eukaryota; kingdom Metazoa; phylum Chordata; class Mammalia; order Chiroptera; family Pteropodidae; genus Eidolon; species Eidolon dupreanum. Next base: position 78,205,494 of record CM053506.1, on the reverse strand, counting down.
TCACATCCCGTGCATGGGCTGAAGCTTGAAAGACAGAAGGCCTGGTAAAGAAGCAGCAAAAGAGAGTGGGCCAGTGGGGTCTTACCTGCTGTGGGGAGAAAGGAGGGAAGGGGGGTGGGAGTAGGGAGTTAGGTTGCCCCAAATCACCTGCAGAGATCTGAAGGCCTCAACAGAATCAAGATGCACTTTATACCATGCCCAAAATTTGCCTTTTCCTTTATTAAAAGAGTTTGCTCCCCAGTCGGACCAGGATGGACTTTTGTCCTGGGACAAAAATAAACATTTTCATTAGCACCGTTGTCTTCACATCTATATCAAGTGCATGGAAGAATACCACCTCCAAAGAAGGGCAGAACCCTATTTACTGAGTGTCTCCTTGGTGTCAGGCACTTTGTATGTTAATGATCCTATGAGGTAGGTATCGTTACTCCCATCTTACAATTAAGAAAACTGGGGTTCGGGGAGGTTAAGTAATTTATCTAAGTTTATATAGTCAGGAAGCAGAAAATCAGCCACTTAAACTGAGATGAACATTCACCTTCCTTTTCCTTTCTAAATAGGAAAGAGAATTCTAAAAATTCTGAGAAAAATTTTGATTTGTTTCAGTATTGGAAACTTAAAACTGGTATTAGTGTTCAATGCCTGTTGCTTGTTTTCATTCAGAAGGTTCTTTCACACCTATTTTAAACTCATAGGGCTGGGTGAAAAAGGTGAACGTATTAAGAAATACAAAGTGGTAGTTACAAAATAGTCACAGAGATGTAAAAAACAGCATAGGGAATATAGTCAATAATATTGTAATAACTATGTGTAGTGCCAGGCAGGTACTAGACTAATCTGGGGGATCACCTTGTAAATTATATGAATGTCTAAATATTATGCCATACATCTGAAATTAATATATAATAATATTGAATGTCAACTGAAATTGACAAATAAAAAAATTAAATATCATTTTTAATGATAAAATAAACTCATAGGACAGAGGACTAAGAGCATCTCAGAGAAATATGTATTCACAATGTTGTTTCACTGCAGGTCTCCCACTTGTGTCCCTTTGAGCAAGTCTCCTGCCCTCTCTGGGCTTTAATTTCTCCACCTGCAAAAAAAAAGGATTCCCCCTCAAGTCACCTGCAGAGACCTGAGGGCCTGAAGAGAAGAAGCAAGAAGCATTTTATGTCATGACCCAAATTTCCTTTTCCTTTATTAAAGAAATGAACACACGATGGTACATCTCCTCTATTTGTATTTAATTCTATGTTCAACATCTTAAAGGATCCAAATGTTCCCAGTGTCAATCGATGTGTTTATTGATCATCTACTATATGCCAAGCACTAGATTCTGGAGATTGGAGATAAATAGGATATGAGTCCCAAACCTTGAGGAGCTGGGGGAAAGGAAGAACAGCAGATGGATGTTTGCTGTTTGTCTGCTTGTCTAGCTCCTGCCCAGCTCCTCAACTCCATTTGCCTGTGCCACATGCAGAGGTACACAGAAAGGACAATAACTGTGCTTGCATGACATTTTCTGGGAAAGCCTTCTTCACAAGGCAGGTGATGCCTGAGCTGGGTTTTGAAGGATGCGTAGGAGCTTGCCAGGTGGACAAGGTAGGAGACTTCGCTGGCTCATAGTGCCAAGGAGGCCTCTCATAGAGGTCTCACATAACTGCTCCCCCGCCTAGAACTCACTTGCTCACAGGAGTGAGAAGGCTAGGGTCTCTTTCACGTCTGTACCTCTGATTGTGTAGAGGGGTTGGCAGGGCTAATTCTCAGGGTCTGCTTCAGTTTTTCCAGAGTTTCTCAGTCCCTCCTAAAGGGCTATCTCCTTTAGTCCTTTTTCTTTCCTCCCTCTCCCGTTTCTCTCTCTCCATCCCCTCCCCTTTTCCTCTCCACTCCCCACGTCTTTTCCCCCTCCCTCCATCTCTCCCCTTCTCAGTATTTCCTCTCCCCTTCCCCTGCCCCCACGGCCTCCAAGACCACCCTCTTTGTTTCTTCCGTCTTCCTGTGCATTTGAGTGTGTTTCTCTCAGTGTATATGAGCCTTCGGTGAGTTTCTGCCGTCTTTCTCTGTGATCTGTGTGATCTGTCTGAGTGTTTCTTTTACCGTTTTGTATATTCTTCTGTGTGTCTCAAGATGAGCTTCTCTCTCTCTCTCTCTCTCTCTCTCTCTCTCTCTCTCTCTCTCTCTCTCTCTCTCTCCGCCCTCCCTCTCTCCCTCCTTTCCCTCTCTCCCTCCCTCTTTTCCCTCTGTTGGGTTCTAAATCCGAAAGGATAATACAGATCCAAGACCCTACCTCTTTCTCCCTGCCTGGCCACCCGGAATACCCACCTCAACACCCAGGACTCAGAGAGGGACGCCCCACCGTCCCGGCGAGCGCCGCTCAGGGTTCCCGGGCGCGCAGCTCCAACTTTCCCCAACTTGTGAGCGCCGGGATTGAACCCGCGCTGGCACCGCTGCTCCAACAAAGCGGCGGCCGGTCCGGGGCTCCCCTCCCCCAAGGCAGCGACTGAGCCAGCGCCCCGATTCCCCGCACCCTGCCGGCCTGCCCCAGCGCGCCCCTCCCGAAGGACTGGGCTGGGCGACTCGCCCGGGGCCCCTCTCTCGCAGCTCCAGGGCGGCAAGGTTCACCCACCTCAGGCTGCGTCTGCAGGACGCATTCCGCGGCGCTCCCGCCGCCGGCCCCCTGCGGATGGCAAAGTCCGGGCGCGGGACTCCCCGGGCGGCTCCGGAGAGCGGGGCATGCCGGGAAAGAGCTGGGCTGTCCGAAGGAATCAAGATAAGCCCCCAGCGCCGCTGAACCCCTGGCGGTGGAGTGGGAGGGGGAGACCCCAGCCGAGCGTCCAAATCCCCAGCTGCCAGGCGCCGCCGTCGCCACCAGGCCCCCCGGCGGGCAGGGGGTTGGGGCTGCGGGAGGCCTGGGCAGCTGCGAGGCAGTGACTCCGAGACCCAACAGGCGGTTCTCGCGCTCCAGTGGAGGCCAGGCCAGAGCAAGCAGAGTAGAGAGAGACGTAAAGGGTCCCTGCCACCCCAACGCCCAACCCCCACCAAGGCTGTCCATCCGTCCAGTGGGGGCTGCGAAGCATGAGCATTTTCCACAGTGTGACTGGTCTTTGAGGGAGTCTGCTCAGCTACACACCGTCTGATTTAAATCTTGGCTCTGCCACTCTCTATCTGGGGACAACTTATTTCACTTCTCTGTGCCCTGGCTCCTTTATGTGTAAAACAAGGGTACACAACTTGAAAGCATCCCCAGAGTTGATATAAGAGTCAAATGATATGATGCAAGCAGTGCATTTAAGAGTGCCTGGCCCAGGGCGAATGCGAATCAATGACAGCTCTTCTTACAGCCTTACCCCAGCTGGGCAGACAAGCTTACTCCTAACAATTGCCCTGCCAGGGCAAGAGTAAAAATGCAGGACCCTGGTTGACAGTCCTGTCTTCACTGTTTACACTCGACTGCATCCCATACCAAAGGGGGTTCACATGCATTCACAGGGACACAGCCCCCACCTTGCAAACAACCATCCCCTGGACATCCCTAAAGATGCCCACACCAGGCCATGCAGGGTGTCTTGGAAGGATGGAGGTCCACGTAGGGCCTGGAAGTAGGCTGGGGGCTTCTTGGGCAGAGATCTCAAGTCCAGGGTACCAGGAGCATGGTCTATGAAGCATGCATTCTAGATGGCCATCTCTAATGACCCTTGAACTCTTAGCCCTGTGAAGAAGAGGCAGGGCCAGAGCCAATTAAAGCCTGGGGCTGAGGGCAGGGGACCAGTTCACCAATACAAAGGATGGAGACTAGGTCCCAGATGCTTAATGCAGGTCTGCAAACTGGTAGCCCCCTAGCCATCAAGTCCACAGAGGTGGTTTTTTTGGCTTACAGTTTTTAAAAATTCAAACTAGTTGCCAACATTTTTAAAAATCAGGAATTTCACTTATACTTCTATATTTCCAGCTTCTCTGGAAAATTCATAAGATCTCTAAAAATTCAGCCTATATTCCATTGATAGCAACAGTCAGAAGGAGAGTGGCAGCTGCTGTCGCCAGGCTTACTCTCCGGGCTCACCACCTTCCCCACTGCTTACAACAGAAGCACATGCAGTCACACCTCATTCTTTTTGTTGACTGCCTGTCCCTGTGGGCAGCTGTAGTTTCCTCTCCATTGGCATTAAGGAATGAGAAGGCTGAGCAATGATTTTATTTCTCTCTAAAGTGCTTTTATGAAGAAACTACAATCTTTGTAAGGAAAATGGGCCCACGACAAAGCAGCAAACATTAGAATGGGTGATTGGGGACAATAAGAGTCTCCATTTCTGGGAGATACTTTGAGAAGAACTGAGCTCTATTTTTGCTTTGGGTGGTTTAGACATTTATGACTCTGTAGGAGAGATGTAAAGAAAGTTTTAACCTTGGGAAGTTTATAGCACAAGTGGAAAGGACTTACCAAAATAAGCTAACAAAAAGAAAAAGAAAGAAAGAAAGAGAGAGAGAGAGAGAGAGAGAGAGAGAGAGAGGAAGGAAGGAAGGGAGGGAGGGAGGGAGGGAAGGAGGGAGGGAGGGAGGGAGGGAGGAAGAAAAAGGAAGAAAGAGAAAGAAAGAAAGAAAGAAAGAAAGAAAGAAAGAAAGAAAGAAAGAAAGAAAGAAAGAAAGAAAGAAAGAGAAAAAAGTTCAGCTACTGCATGGAGCTGACTGGGTAAATGCCTCAATTAACCACCCACTACCCAGCGCTGGGAGGACAGAGGCGCACCAAAGTTGGGCCAGTGCCTCTTCTAGGCAGCTGCTTCTGCAGTTCTGGCAATTCCTGCCATCCCAATGCCTTGAAGTCTCTCTGGCTTGATCTGAGAAGACCTTGTGTGACAATCAGTGTTCTTACTTGTAAGCAACAGAAACTGATAGATTATTCCAAGTGGAAAGGACATGGGGTGCCCACTGAATCATTGGGAGACTGAGGCTCGGATTAGGAAACAGGCAGGTACCACGGGGGCTCTAAGGACTGAGTGCCGCTGCTCTGAAATGATTGTGACCCTCCTTTCAACTTTATCTTTTATTCCAGGTTCAAAGTCCTGGGTAGGACCTCACCCTGCCTGCTTGCACTGTGGGAGGTGAGACACAGGCAGTATCCTACCTTCATATATTTCTGCAGGCAAGGGGATTTCCCCCCAGCAAAAGTAAAAGGGATGGTTTGCTGGACTGCGCCCAAAATTCAAACACCTCTACATATGGCCTCTTTTCAGGCAGTCTGAATTTCAAACTGTGTAGCAAGGGTCCCCAGATCACGGGCCAAACCCTATGATTAGAGATGAGAAGCCAGCAGGTTGGAAATGGTGCTGACCACAGTGAAGAGGGAAGAAGCTGGTTCCTGGCCAGTGGGTGAAGCTCATGCTCTGCCCAGGCAAGGGATGAACATTTGTTGAGCACCTACTATGTACCAGACACTGATTAGACATCTTACATGCCTTATTCCATTTGATCTTTTCACCAACCCTGAAATGTCAGTATAATTATGTTTGCAAGGGAGGAAATAGACTCGGAGGGGTAAGGCAACTTCCTCAAGCTCTTTCAGCTTGTAAGTGGCAGAGCAAGGAGTAGACAAGACTCCCTGGCACCAAAGCCCCTACAACCCAAACCAGGAAACTGCAAGCTCCACCTCCAGCCCCTGTCTCTGGGCAGCAGCCCCTTCCTTCCAGATGGATAGAACCAGTCAAGTGCAACAAACCCCTCCTGTCTCAGCAAGAAAAGCTCCTCACACTGTTTATAACCCTTGATAAACCCTCCTGGTGCACCTCTGGGCCATCAGAGGGGCAACAGAGTGGCATCCTTTACCCCTACCAGGTAGGCGGTTACAAGTAGGAGCCTGAGCCAAGAAAATTGCCATTTGAGGTCTGCCTCCTCCACGCAGTAGCTGTGTGACCCCAGACAGCTCACTCAGTCTGAGTTTCCCATCTGTAGAATGGGCATAGCAGTAAAACCTATAGCCCACAGTTGTTATGAGGATTAAATGAAATGATGCGTTTAAAGTACTTACCACATAGGAATTTAGAATAGTGGTTACAGGGGACTGCAGGGAGGGAGGAATGGGGAGCTATTGTTTCATAGGTAGAGTTTCAGTTTGGGAAGATGAAAAATGTGCTGGAGATGGATGGTGGTGATGGTTGCACATCATTGTGAATGTACTTAATGCAGGTGAACCATATTCTTTAAAATGGATAAAATGGTAAAGTTTATGTTATATATATATATTTTATAACAAAAAGTGTTCTTCACAGTACGATAGAAAAAAATGGGGCCTCCTTGACGTTCCTTAAATATGCCCAACTCACCCTACCTCAGGACATTGCTGTGCCCTCTGCCTGGAATCCCTAGCACCATTATTCCCATGGCTCCCTCCCTCCCTTTGCTCAAGTGTCTGCTTAAGAGTCACCTCCACAGAGAAGTCTTCCCTGATCACACCATCTAAAGCAGCACCTCCCATCGTCCACACTCCCCTCACCCTGTTGTGCTTTTTTAATAGCGCTTGTCACCACCTGACAATGCACTAAATATCTGTTTGTTTCTCTCCTTCCTGAATATAAGTTTCATGAAGACAGGGACTTTAATGTCTTGTTCTCTGCCAACCCCTAGTATCTAGAACAGTGCCTGGCACTTAGTAGGTGTTCAATAAGCACTTGTGGAAGAAGTGAAAATAAAGCTTTTGTCACTGTCATTCTACAATGGAAATAGGAACTCTAGACCCATCCCCAGCTTCCAGAAACCTGGAGTGTGGCAGCCACTGGGAGGCTTACAACAGGAGGGTTAAGCCCACAGAAACGCTCACAGAGGGCAAGGCACGTGCATTGGAAAGAAAGGAAGGTGGAGTTACATTAGTCACAATTTAAAATCTCCAATTTGACTGTGAGTCCATGCTTGCTTTAAGTGTTTGGGCTCTTTTATGGGCTACGAACAGCTTTCCAAGGAGAGAGGCCATGTGATGAGGGGTCGTGTACAGGCAGGTCAGGCCTTCTCTGAGCTATGGGCATGGACAAGAGACCATGGTGAAGCCATGGCTTGTCCCCCTTGCAGGAGCAAAAGCCAGCAAACTCTCAGAACTGCTGCCCTGGCGGCTGGCCTGAGCAAGGCGGAAGCCCCGGCGCAGGGGCGGCGGGGAAGCAAGAGGAGGGAGGGCTGCAGCTGGCAGCAGCTCAGGGCTGGGCCTGGATCCCCACTGGGGACAAAGGCCAAGTTTGCATTTCCTCTTAGTTAAGGCAACTGGCCCAGTGGACACAGAGACAGTAAATAGAGATTTCCCCAAGGGACATACTGGCATATGAACCTGCGCAATGGGGAGAAAAAGGAGGGCAAAAGATTTTTCTGAAAGCTCTGAAGACAGACTTCACAGCCTTCCTTTCTTGTCCATTGTAGTATTTTACCACCTCTATAGAGTTAATGTAACTCTTTCTTGCTTTAAGTGTTTAGGGAGCAATTAATGGGCAGGTGTGTATAAGGGGAAATAACATCCCATATTTTATTTAATACAGTTGAGAATGGATTTAATGTTATCAATAAGGGTCTCCAGCTTTAAATTTGACCCATTGGCAACCTCTTTTTTTTAATGTCTCAGCATGATTGTGTAAAACACAACTGCTGCCACTTTTTAGATTTTTTATGTGCCAGTACTGTGCTAAGTACTTTACACAGACTCCATAATTATTACAATAATCCCTGAATGTAGGCATTATTTCCCCTCACTTTACATATGAGGAAAGTAGGGCTCAAAGAAGTTAAATACATTTCTACAACTGGTAAAGCTGAGATTTGAACTGGAATTGTCTGTCTGAAATCTGTGCCATGTCATCGAGCACCAAGCATGGTGCCTAGTCCATAATATATGCCCCAAATATTTGGTTTTGAATGACCTGAATTAACAGGTTTTCAAGATCCCATTCACCAAGTGTCTCACCAGCTCTGGGAGATAGGAATTGTCTCTACTTCACACAGGGAACGCTGAAAATCTGGGAGATTCAATGATCTGTCAGAGGAGCCACAGCTAGTAACTGGCAGGGCTGGATGTGCGTTAAGTCCATCTGACTCCAGGTCCTGTGTGTGTTCTTCTTGGACCCTCCTTCAGGACTCTGTGCTCTCTCAGTCTTGGAAGGGACATTAGCCATCACCTTGCCTATGATGCATTCCTCAGTGACTGGGAGTTCCCCGCCTATAATGAAATTTCTCTGTCATTAAAGGTTTTTTTTCTTTCTCCTTAAAATTTATGAAATCTACCTTGGTATAAATATCTAATAATAATGCTTTAAACCAAAGCACTACGTCAGTGTAAGAAACACTCTCATGTATGTTATTAATTTTCGTGTACATTAACTTAACTTTCACCACAGCCCTGTGCACTGGGCATTACCATCACCACTTTGCAAATGTGGAAACAGGCATGGTCAAGTGATTACCTACGATTTTAGTGCCAACTCTTTCCACTACACCAGGTTCCCCCTAAGTTCAAAGTCAAGTTCAAACTGGGGATTGTGAGATGAGAGAGGGGAAGAGAGTTAGAGGTAAGTCAGACAGTCTTTTTCCATTTCTTGACCTTAGAAACTATCTTTTTCACCTGCCTCACTCCAGGGTTCACACCTCAGCCACATACCTTCATTTCACCTTCTTAAAACCTGATTTGCTAACTACTTAAAGTGAAAGATAAATAGCAGGTTATGGTAAAAAGTAATTAGAACAGTAAAAGTACCTTTGGTCATTGCAAAGGGGTTAGGTATCCTATCTTGGACTTCTTTGTATTTCCCTGTTGATGGGACAACCCCTAGCTAAGGGACAACCAACTCCTTGGCCCAGAAGTCAAGCTCAGTACCTATGATGGGTGACAGAACTTGAAGAGGAACCCAGGTTTCCCTCTAGACTAAGATTCCAGTGGTTGGGTCAGGAGGCACCTAGGCAGATACGGAGACATTGGGACTCTTAGCTCCCAAGGATGGTCAATGCTCAGGAGGAGGTGGAGAGAGGGGAGCCCACACTCAGCTCTTTAGTCAGCTAGATGACAGTTTCCCAGGACAACTATGGGCTAGAAGAAGCTTGTGTCTAGCAGGGCTTTGGGAATGTCCATAGCCACCCCAGGATGCTTGTTCCAGATCCCCAGGAAAGCAGGAACCTAGCAGGGAAGCCCAGGTCTGAACTAATAGCTCCCAAATTGCCTTCAGCACCCCAACTGCCCGCTTCTAGTCACCCACCTGAGCAGCAGCCTCTCCATCCCCATAGAGAGTGTAGGGCCAGTGGCACAGGCTCCTATGAGAGACAGCTATGGAGAGAATTAAGGAGAGCCACGTGTCTCCCAGGTGAAGCAGAACAACCCCCCCCTGCCCCCGCCCCCGCCCCCGCCCCTGCCCCTGCCCCAGTTAATTTATACCAGGTTGCTTCAGGGTCAACGGACAACCTCAACCTGAGAGGGTAGCTTCAAGGAGTGGTCACTGGGTGTCACCGTTGCTTCTCCAGCAAGTGCTCTTGTGGGTTAGCTAACACTAAAGGGTGCTGGAGAGAGATGATTCCTTCCTTGAGACTGACTTTACAGGCTTAAGATCTTCTGTGTCTCTTACAAGCTAAAAGCTCTTCTGACTCCCTCAGACCTTTGCTCAGGCGGTTGTTCTCTGAGCCCGGACTCTTTCCCTATGCTTAGCACCTTCTCTTCCTGCATGTCACCTACCCAGACTTTCCCAGACTCTCACATCTAAAGTACATCATCCCATTTATTCTTTCTGCTCCTAAATTATTGTATTTTTACAACACTATTATAATTGTCTTGTTTTTTCCACAGTTGGGACCAGCCTGCACTTTTGATACTTACTATATATATTATGCTAAGTGCCACATAGATAATGAGCACCATAAGTCTTATACTCAAAGAGCAAACAGATCCCTTTTCACTTTATTTTTCAGTTCCTATAAATCAAGGTAGGGGTGCTTAAATTTTTTTTTTAATCATCAGTTTATTCCAGTGCAGCAGCCTCGTTCAGGCTAGAGTGAGGAGTGATGACGAGTATACAGTGTTACAGGTTGAATTGTGTCCTCTAAAAAGACAATACATAAGCTCAAAACAGGGAAGGAGCATACCTAAGAAAAATGAAAAAGTTGTAGCCAACAAGCATAACACACACACAACAAGAGAAAATGGCTTTTATTTATTTATTTATTTATTTATTTATTTATTTATTTATTTATTTTCACAAATTAAGTCAGAGGCTAAAAATACCAGTTCTCAGGGTCCAGGCATTTAGCACCAAGACTGCTGTTGCAGCAGGTACTTCTCTGATACCTTGTCTTCCACACAGCCCACTGGCATATCCGATTTTTTTTGACAAGTGCAATCTTTTCAAAAACAGAACTACTCAGAACCACTCCATTTATTCAAAAACTCTTCTAAGAGGATCTTTGCTTGACTGCTTCAAGGATCTCTCTGCTGGTAACGACTCTTCTGTGTTTGTAGAAGGACAGCCTAACCGCCTCCAGGCTAAGCCGTTCCAGTCGCCAATCTTCCAGAATGCCCAATGCATCTAAGACCCAGGAGTACCCACTGAAGTCTGGGTAGGCCTGGGGGAGAAACGGTACTAGGGTGAGACAGAGAAGTGAAAGCTTCCAATAGTGAGCATATTTTGGTCTAACCCAGCACCCAGTACCCATGGCTCCCATGGATTCATGCACCCCTGGAATCACATGGGATGATGATAGGGATGTGATTAAAGAAATGAGGCCATTGTGTCTATCAGTTGTCTCTGAGGAACAGGGGTGAGAGGGATTAGTAGCAGGTGGGAAAGATACCCTTATCTAGATAATATAGACTAACTCTTGTCACTTTAACTTTTCTGCCTCTGTTTTTTCCTGATAGAATCAGAGTTAACATCCAACACCTTCTAGGGATAGAAAATATAATTTTAGAGTGTACTTTCACACTATATATTTCATGTTAGTAAGCATTTTACTTTAACACTCCTCAATTTCCAGCCTTACTTCCTTGTGCCAACGTGATCTCTAGCCAAGCTGGGAAAACTTACTCTTCCTTGGATGAATGTGTCCCTATGTTTTCCAGTCTCTATGCCACTGTTTATCTGTCACCTCTATCTGCCATGCCCAGACCCAACTCCAAATTTCAAATTCTATCTTACCTTTAAGGCTCCTCCCAAGTGCCACCCCCACCACTGCACCCCGGCTTATCTACATTCCACACAACCCTGAGCCCCTCCTCCCACAGAGGACCAGAGCACTTTGTGTTCTCAAACCTGATGTCACACGCTGCTATGTCATTAGTGTTCTTGTCTAAAGTGAGAGGGGCAGCTGGAGTAGTCAAAAGAACGCTGCCTTGAAAATCACCTAATCCTAACTCGGACTGGGTATGAGACGTCATGTAAGCAAGTTGCATTCTCGCACTAGGCCTGTTTCTTTTTTTGTGAAAGGAAAGGCTGGCAGCAGGACTCACAAATTTCTCCTGGTTCTAATAACATACAAGTCTTTCCTCAACGCCCTGCCACAGCAGGATTGTGAGCCCCTTACAGCAGAGACTGCATCGTTCTCGCCTGAGCTCCCGCAGCAGAACTGGCTCACACTTAAGACACAGGACATCTATTCAACCAACACCTTATTTTATCCTCGCGGCATCATGACCCAAGGCACAGACCCAACCCATTCGAGGCTTGAAGAAGCAGGGTGACCTGCCAGACCCATGCAGTTAAGGACAGGTCAAGGAAAGTCTAAAGATAAGAGGACTGCTTAGTCCAAGTGCTCCCATGTAGGGTCCTTCCAGCCAAATGCAGGATCTCCAGCAGTGGTTCTCAACTGGGGATTTTGCCTTCTGCGGGGTGTTTGGCAATGTCTGGAGATGTTTTTGATTGTCACGACTGGGAGGGAAGGTGCTACTGGCATTTAGTGGGTGGAGGCCAGAGATGCTAAGCAACATCCTGCAATGCATATGACACCCCCTCCCTCACCACAACAAGGAATTATCCAGCCCATACTGTCATACTGCTGTGGTCAAGAAACCCTGCCCAATATCACACACCTTTTCTCCTCCTATCTCTCCTTAATCTCATTTTCTCTTCTCTCAGGATAAGCAACAGATTCCAAAATGATACTATGGGAATACAGGGGGCTTTGGTACAATTACACACATGACCACTCGGTCTTGCTTCATCATCATGAAGAAGTTTAAATTCAAAATCACATCTTAGCACATCTTTCATAAAATCCCTTACTCCCTTCTCCATAACTTCTTTTGAAGGGGGAGACTTCCCCAATTTTGTTTTCTATGATTGGTACACTGCGGGGTAAGTTTGAATGGGCAGGAAGAAGAAATAAGGGTGTCTCCCCACTTTAGGTACATTCTAAGTACAGAGCAACATTTAATGAAAACCTGATAGATGCAACACTTCGAAGTGATAGAAGAGACTAGGTGACGAATCCCCGCTCTACAAGAAAAGGTGAGGCCATTTAGAATCAGGTTACAGATTGCCTGTCCACAGATAAAAGAGAGACATTAAGAACTCAGGTGTTCAGAGTTGCTGCCAACAAAAAAAGCAAGGGGAGAAGATAAGAGCTGTCGGCAGATTCGGTTTGCAGAAGCTGTTTGCACACAACTCTTCAGGAACTCAATGTGTAAGGAAGGACTGGTGTGTCAGAATAAGTTGAAGTCAAGAACACCCAGGACCATTAACACGATACCTTGTCTTGGTCATTCTAAACTTCCAGAGAGCCCCAACTCACTTGCTTTAGGATTTTTCCCATGTAACTAAAATAGGCCTCCTTCTTCCTCCTCTTCTTCCCAAGGACTGAGCTGATCCAGTCATACTTCTTTTTGGCTAGGATATAAGTTTTAATCTTCTTAGGGAATCTTAGGCCACGTAAGCAAATGAAGTACATGTGGAAGGCTTAATCCTTACACTTCCAGCTCAGAGCACTGGCCGTAGGCAAGTGTAGGCTCTGAAGAGGTTTTATAGGGAGAGCGGGAAGGCACTCTTTCCTAATAAAATAAATGTTAATGAATGCACCCGCGACAGATGAATGCTCCCAGAATCCTTAAGAGATATTAGGTGTAGAGTTGAAAGCAGTGTAGTGTTACATTCCTGAAAGGAGCATGAGGCAGAAAACTCAAAATCTTGAGCTTTCTTCTGCTCTATCCCACGCAAAAGAGAAAGTGACCACTTAGATGTAATGGCCATCCGTTTTCCAGGCAACTTTCATCTCAAGTTATTCTTTTTATGTGTCTAACTCCAGTGTTCTTATTACAGTGGTTTTTGGCCACAAAGATTTCAATTCAAAAGGACTGGGAATGGAATCCTCGAAGCTGTAGGTTTCTAAAGGATCCCAGGTGAATCCAATGACCAGGATCTGGGATTCATTGGTCTATAAAACCTTCCCAAAGCAACTACACAGATTTGAGGTTGGGACAACTCTTCATGGATGTTATGCTTATCCCCTGTGTGTTTGTATTTGCATTGGGAGAGAAATATATCTCCTGAAGGCAAGTACATACCTGGTCATGCAACAGCAATCAGGAACTCAGGTGGCAAAACATGAATAGGAAAGCCAGGATGTCACTATACCTTCTAGACTGAACATTGAGGAATTATAGATAGAGTGGCCGTGAACTCCCTGTAATTAGTGTATCAGCTACAAGGATGTGACCAGTCTGACACAAAACCAACAGATAAGATGACACCAGAGAAGTAGCATGTCAAAAGAAGAGAAGAACCACACCAAAACAGACACCCTTTTCTCCCCCATCTAGTTATGAGCCCATCAAAGCCCATCAAAGCCCTAGCGGATATAGTAGTACTGTCAGCTTACATTGATTGAGCCCTAACTATGTCCCAGACCCCATGCTAAGTACCTAACATACTCTATCTCATTTAATTATCACAGCAACGTTATGAAGTAAGGTATTAGTATTACTCTCACTCTACAAAAGAGGAAACTAAGTCTCAGAGGGGTTAAGTGACTTGCCAGGTCACATATGGTGCATAAGTGGCAGACCCCACCTGAGTCTTTGCTTCTAACCCCACACTCCACCACCTTCCAAACCTGAACACCAGAGCCCCACTCTCCTTATAGTTAGTTACATGTGTATGCTCTGCGCAGTTGCTACATGTATTTATTCATTAATGGAGAACTTTGAATGTAACTTATTCATAATGTATGCTAAGTTCTTTTGAATTAATCCTTTGATACAATGACAGAAGCTAAACTGAATGCTTCTATGAAAGGAAAAAGTGATTCCCTATTACCTGATTGTCAAAGCCATGTCTCACCCACCACCTTACTCCTACTCTCATTTCACCAGCTCCATCTCTCATTATTTCTCAATTCAGAAATGTAATATATGCACAGAGCATATATTATATGATGAAGTGAATTGGGAGTTTTAATGCAAAGAAGTAAATACAAACTGTCAGGTATGATCAAATCTCCATGGGATGGCACACTTCACTGGACTGGGGCAGTGGGAAGGGTTAGGCAGGAGGGAACTGCACCAGCACTGGAATGTCGAGAGGATGCTGGAGAGCATTTGGGGAAGGGGGAAAGGAACAGATGTGGTGTTGCTATTGGGAGTGTAGCACAGAAGTCCTGGCCAGATGGCATTCATGCATTCAAAAATACTCTACAAATCTTAGTCCCCTACTAAGTGCAAAACCCATGGCCATACATGGAAATGGTAATAAATTCCCAATAGGAATCACAAAAGTCACCCAGAGGAAAATCATAGGGTGATCAGAAGACTCACAGGCAGATATTAGAAATCTGAATATGCTAAAAAGGACATGCAATAAATTATTACCTGCTAATAACTTCCCTATCCTGGAGACAAAGCAATTTTAATAATAACGATACTAGCATATATTTATTGAGTGCTTACTACTCACCTTGAATTATATGAAGCACTTCATAATCATCGTTTCATGTTTTTAACACTGAGAGATGGGTTTTATCATCTCTTTAGTAAAGATGAGGAAATTGAAGCGTATATAGAGAAACCAATTTGTTCAAGGTCACACAGGTAGTAAGTTGCAGAACTGGGAATTAAACTCTGGTGTGTTTGACACCAAAATTCCCATCAATATTTCTCCAGGTTAGACCCTGCAGCAGAATCTTCTGGGCTGCTTATTAAAACGAAGGTCCCAACCCCCTTCCTAAGCCTCTGATATAGGTATCTAAAGTTTTGGTGCCACTGCGCCACCACTACCTCCCAAGGATGGGGAAAATGCTACCCTGAACCAAATCCGATCCAGAAGAGAAGAGCTCATTAGAGATTTGAGAAGGATGGAAACGCTAGGAGAAAGTGACTGTGACATGGTTAAAAGATAGGCACAGTCAGACACAGATCTCAGAAATGGAGAAGGTAGACTTCAAAGAGATCAGAGAAAATAGAGTTAGGATTCTGTGGATAGAAACTCTAAAAGGCAGGTCAACTCAAGGGAAAACAAGAGGCTCTTCCTTAACTAGCTAGGACTTTGGCTCCCCTCTTGGATTATAATTCCCTTCAACCTGGTCCTATCTCAGTGGAATATCAGATCCAAAGGACAAACCAAGTTCAGAAAGAGGGATGGTGAGTAACAAGTGCAGAAGATGGAACAGTTGGGAGCTGGCTGGCAAATGGGGCATGGAGTGAGCCTGGGCAGTGATTCAGGAGTAAGAATGACTGAAAGGGTCATGGAATCTGATTTTATGTGGAAATGTCCGCAGGGGATGGGAGCGGCCTAAGGAGTCAAACAGCCCAGGCAGGTCTAGGTATTTTAGTATATTGTAGAGGGGATTCAGGCATTGGGTGAGATACTGGATTACATGAGCTCTGAGGTCTGCTAGGTTCTGTAGGTTCTACTTTTAAATCATTGAAACTTTCCCCTTGTAGCATTTCTCTAGGGTTAGGTTGTCAGAACTTGGATAGAAGTACTACTCATATTATTTCTACCTCTAGATAGTCTGAAGACTTAATCCATTTGATTGGAAAAGGTCAGAGGATCACACTGTACATTTTAATGTCATCTTATTTCATGATCTTAACTCCAGGAGATGGGTGCTGCTGCAGCTCACCAGCTGGGAAACTCCAGGTGAATGGCAGGAGGGATTTGGGAGGCAGATTAGAAGATGTCACCTTGAGTACAATGTCATTCTTCCTGGAATGTCAGTTCTACATATACTAAACAAATATTAACGGTGGGTGATATTAGTACTAACTATTCGCTGCTTTGTCAGGTGCGAGGAAGAAAGGAATTGGAATTTTTCCCAAGCCCAGCAATATCTTCTCTAATCTCTACTCCAAGCTCTTGGAAGAAGAGAAAAAGGGTAGACAGAAAATGAGGACATCTGCCCCCCACTTAAGAATGGGGTGGAGTAGTATTGGAGTCACTTAGAAAAGCTCAAGGGTGCTGTGCTTCCTGTTTCTCTTTATTCCTCCCCATGCACACTGTCTCACAAATGGATACCTATGCTGGGTAGTAGAAACTACCCGCTACCCAAATTGGCATTTTAAGTTCTGGTCTCAGCATTACCAGTGACTCACTCTGACCTAGTCCAAGTCAGCTATTCTTCTTGGCACTCAGTTTCCCCATCTGTTAAGGGGGTATATGTTTGATTACATGACCACTAAGGTTCCCTAGAATCTTGCTATTTGAAGTCTGGTCTGCAAACCAGCAACAGCAGCCTCATTTAGGGGTCTTGCCATAATGCAGATTTTGATTCACTAGGTCTGGGGTGGGCCCTGTGACTGAATTTCTAACAAGTTCCCGCGTGATTTTTTTTTTTTAAAGAAGTAAAACTTTATTTCTGTTTTACAAATAAAGCTGGCTGTGCTGATCCAAACGATGCTTATACACATTAAAGTTTGAGATGTCCTGCCTTAAGACACCATCAATCTATGAATCAACTGCAGAAGTGCCTTTCTGTTTTCCCTCTCATGAGTTCTCATCACACTCTCAAATTTTGTAGCTGTAGGACTACTTCCAAAGGCCAGAACAGTTTCAGACTAAGTGGTTCTCTGGCTTAGAGCTTAGAGATATGTCACATGTTGCTTGAAATAAAATACATACCTATTTACTAATAAATTAATCCACTAATTAATTTGCTTATTCTATTCAAGAAATAGCTAAGGGGCATCAGTTTGAGGGCTCAAAATAAAAGAATGAGTAGGGCATGGCCCCTGCCCTTCAGAGTTTAGGGACGTGCCTGGACAGCCATCTCCAACTCAGTGTGATAAGCACTTATGTAATTAGCAAAGAGGATACATTCCAGTGAAATGTTTATAGTCAGAAACTATGTTGTCATAGGCAGGAGAAATTCTGGAAGCAGTCCCAGGCTATGTCCACCTCCGCGATTTGACTTTGTCTTTCTTGAGGCCTTAAATCTGTGGATCCTCTGCCCACAGATGAAGACGTGCTCTTGGGACAGTCTAGTGACTCACGGACAATGATGACTGGCTTAAATTCTTCTCTGTTCCCCAACAATGAGGATCTGTGGTGTGATTCTTCCCTTAGCTCAGGAGTCCTTAACTTGGGATCCACAGACAGGTTATTTTGGGTGGGAGTGTCGGGGAGAGGTCCATGTGCAAACTGTTTTGTGTGTGTGTTTCATACATTTGTCTTGGGAGGGAAAGTCCACACATTTTCATCAAAGGATGATGAAACCTAAAAATTAAGAACCACTGTCTTGTTACTGACCACCTGCTGCTCTGAGACCATGGCAGTGCAGGCCTTTCCTTCTCTTCTTCCTCCTCCATCTCCTCCCTCTCTTTAGCTGATATCTCTAAAATTCCTCTGTGCTTAGTTTGATTATGTTAAAAGGAGCTCTGTCTGCATTATCAGTCATTTCAAAGAGCTAAGGAAAGACCCTTGTCCCCAACTCAACACTGTCACAGGTAAGCACAGCTGGGCTACAGAGAGAGCGGAGAAAGAAATTCCTTGAACCTAGAGCCAGGACTTCAGCAATTGGCCAGCTGATCCTCATTCTTTCACAGCTAAAGCTGAGAAGATGAAGATTTTAAGCCCCCTTCTGGGCTTTCAGGATGGTTTAGTACAGTGACCTCTGCTATGAAAACTCCCTTTTCTTTGTCCTATGAGATATCTATGCAGTGAAAGCCAGAGTTAAGGGAGCCGGGAGCGGGAGCCACAGGTGAGCGAGTCATCAACAACACTGGGCAGGCAACTGTTGAGTCTGTTTTTACTTTAAAAATGTAGGCTTCAGAAACCATAGAGAGCATATATGTTGCCTTTGATGTATCATTCTTAGTTCAATACAGCCTTGTGCATGAAAGAGGAGGAAGTATGTTTTGAATAATATCTGAGGCAGAGAGTTCCATATCATTTCTATTTAATTGTGAGGGCATCACAAAGTTATTTTGCAACATAAATTTGTCTTTCTACTTTTGGTCTAGAAGAATTGAGGTTTATACAATAAATTTATAAAATGCCCTTTGAATATGCTGTGTGACTGTTTTTCTTAGCCTTTCTTCTTGTGTCCTGCAGGACTCTTGCTGAAATGAGTAGTCTTCCTGGATGCAAAGCACCTAGAAAGAGAGGGAGGATGGGGCAACCCTGAAGCATTCAGGAAAGGTAGAATGGGAGCAAATATTTGCTGTAGAAAATTTAGAGTTGATTTTCATGGATAACCCAGAGCAAATTCTCTGCAGCAGTTGTCTACTACAGAAGGGTTTCTGGAACAACAGCTTTTGTTCAGCGTGAACACAGAGCGTGCAAATCTGGCCCCAGGGGAGAAGTGAACACAGCCCTGAGACCTGCTTCCAGGGGCAGGAGATGAGACTGAGATAAATGCTGCACAAAGACTGATTTTAATGCAGAAAATCTACCAAGGGGGTGGTAGACACATGAGGCATAGATTCACAGATCATTTCACATTCATTTATTGAGCAAGTATTTAAGAGCTTCACACCCTAGGCACAGTGCTACTGGGGGCCAGAGTGGCATCCAAGAACAGAGCAGACACAGCTTCCAGCCCACATGGCCCTTACGTCTAATAAGAGAAATGGACAATAGGCTCAAGTACATCCAGTGCTGTTGCAGAAATGACACGTCCAGAGTACTGTGGGAGCACAGAGAAGGGACGGCCAACCCTGACTTAGAAGAACAAGGAAGCCTTCTTGGAGGAAATGATGTTGAGGCTGAGATCTAAGGGCTGAGCAGAAGTTAGTTAGGCCATAGGGGTGAGGAGTGACAACAGTCAAAGAATTTCAGGCAGAAAACAGGATATAGCCTCTCTGGGGCACATGACCATATTTCACAGCTAAGGTAAATATTAAATTTTGTTTTTAGAATTGTTTGTTTAATGCTTATAATCTCCCAGCACGTCTATGGCAACCACAGCTAACAGATATTCTGTATCACAGTTTTCAAAGTATCTGCTGGTTTTTCAGTATTGGAAGGTCTGCAAATTTCTGATGTGACTTTCATTTCTAAGTGTTATTTGATTTCTTAAAAATAAACTTTTTATTTTTGAAGTTTTAAATCATAATTTATTTTTAACTTTATATTTGGAAACAATTTCAAACTTACAGAAAAGTTACAAGAATAATATTTTTAAAAAGCTCTCATTTATTCTTTCATTATATTTACCAATTACTAACATTTTGTTACATTTGCTTTATTCATTTATATCTATCTACCTCTATATATCCAACCCATTACTATTACTATCTTTTCCAAACAATTTGAGACATCATACCCCTTATCCCTAAATACTTTAGAAAGTGTCTCCTTAAAGCAAGGACATTCTTCTACAGAAGCATAATACAATGATCAAATTCAGGAAAACTAACAGTGAAACTAAATATGCTACTATCTAATATAGAGTCTGAATTCAAATTTCATCAATTGTCTCAATAATGTCCTTTACATTTTTCTAGTTTGAGATCCAGTCCAGGTCACACGTTGCCTTTAGTTGTGGTGTCTCTTTGGGGTTCTTTAAGCTGGACTAGTGCCTCAGCCTTTCTTTGTCTTTCATGCCATTGCTATTTTTGAAGAGAGCAGATCAGTTTTATAGGATGCCCCTTAATGTGGGTTTACATGATGATTCTTCATGATTAGATTCAGTGATGGATTTTCAGGAGGTGAGTGATGTTATGTCATTTTTAGGAGGTCAGATCACTCATCACATCACTCATGATATCAGTGTGTCTCACTGGTGATGTCAACTTTTATTTTGGATTTTGGTATATTTTAAACCATAACATAAACTTACATATTTAAATGTGTTTATATTCAAATTTAATCACAAATGAGATTAATAATGAACTCACCTGCTCTATGTTACCTTGTTTGAATGTGGACTTCATTGTTTAGTTTCTCCTGCCATCTCTGCATATCTTGGAACTTCTTATAAATGTGTCATTGATTAATACAATTATGGCTGTGCATTGGCCTTTAAAAAGGCCGTATGCAAAATCGTAGGGGTAACAAATTACTACTTAGCCATGTTAATCAGAATTTTCTTGACATCATACAACCAAAACAACATACAAAAGTAAATTGGAATTCCAAGGCTGATTGAAGGTGATGGTGTCCCACACTGGACAGATCTGGGTTCATCAAAAGAGCCTCATTGGTCTCACTGCCTGATTTTATACTAATTTGGGCTATTATAATAAATTTATAAAATATCCTTTGCATATGTCATGTATATGTTCTATATATTGGGCTCCTGTACAAAATATTGATTAAAACAAGAGTTCTCTTGCTTTAGCCATTTGAAAACCATAGCTGTATACCACTATAGATCATACCTACTGTGCAATCTCTTTTGTTCTAATAACCCTAGGGCTCAGGAAATACACATACATCCATTTACCAATGAGTCATTGAGTGTGGTTGCTGGTTGCTACAAATTGCACAAAATTTGAGATTTCTTTTCTTTTTGAAATTCAGTGCTATTTATGTTAAAACATACCAATACAAACATTTTAGAAATGTACCACACTCTATGCAATCACTTACTTAGCCACTGACTGACCCACACAAATGACCCAAGCAAAAGACAGTCCTACCTTGGAAAGTTTCTAGCACAGAGGTCTTATTCCACAAATGAGCACACTGAGATCCAGGGAGGTGTCTTCGGAAGGATAACTGCAAATGGTAGTCAGACTGCAGCTCTGCCTGTGCCAGGGGTTGGGGCAGCTTTTTGATGGCAGAGGTACTCCCTTGGGAGATGATCAAGCTGCCTTACCCTCTCTCTCGGCCAGGATGAGTTATTGGCAACTGAAGTTGAAGCAAGCCTTGAGCTAGTTTACGCATCTCAAATTCAGCCATAGAGTTGGAGCCCATCCAGGTCTTTGGGGGCTTCTAGATTTCCTAGTAGATTTTGGAAGAGAAGATGGTCCTAACAGGAACAGAGGGCTGAAGAGGAGCTGCTTTAGAAAGCCTTATATAATATTTTCATTGGGAAAATGCAGTCTAAGTTCCAAAGGAATTTTCCAAGCTCAACCAATGTGTCTATAAATTAGAGGCCACTTAAACTCATTCCATTCCATTGAGCCATTGTTAATTTCATATCTACATGTGCAAGGCAGTACAATAGCTACTTGGTAGGTGCCAAGGTGAGTATCAGGAAATTTAGGACATAGCCTCATGTTCAGGAAGCCTACAATAATTCCAGGGAGATGATACATACATATATTAAAAACTTAACAATATAAGGGAATGTTTGATGACATGTTCAGATGGGTGAGAGATAAAAATGGAACACTGGAGAAGGAAAGCAGCAGTCTGCCATGTGGCTAAAAGCTGGGGCTCCTAAGTCAAACGAACAGGATGAAATTGCAGCTTCCTAGCCATGTGGCAAGTTACTCAAGTTCTCTAAGACGCTCAGAACAGCTCGGGTCATTTTTGTCGTCCCCGACATGTTAGCTATTATTATTATCTCTCAGTCTGAACGTGAACCATCATTTCAAGGATGGAGAGGACGTGAGCAGAGGAGCAAAAGTGGGTTTCGCATCAGGGTGACAGACTCATAACGAATTATCTTCGCGAAAAACTCCACAAGCTCCTTTTGTAATTTTGTTGTCCTTTACCAAGCACTGGCGCGAGGCAGCAATCCTGGAAACCTGATCTCACCTACCCTCCTACGTCCTCATTCCGCGGCACCGCCCTCCCGCGATCCCAGCGCCCGTCCCCAGGGGGCGCTGCCGCCCCGCCGCCGGAGTCCGGCCCGGCGCGCGTCCCCGCGGCCCGCCCCGCGCGTGCGCGCCGCCCAGGTGAGGAGGCGGAGGCCTGCGCGGCCGCGGGGCGGGCGCCTCCGCCGGCGGGGCGGGCCGGGGCGGAGCCGGAGAGATCCGGCCCGGGCGGGGCGGGCGGCCGCGGGGCTGTGGCCAGACCAAGGCCAGAGGCGGGACCAGCCGCCGCCGTCTCCGTCTCGGTGTCCCGTCCCCCACAGCGCCAGGCAGCCGCCGCGCGAGAAGCGGAAACTGCCGGGTGCGCCGCGCCGCCTGGGAGCCCGCCGAGGAGCCGCGGGGCGGCCTCCGCGCGGCCCAGACGCCCCTTCGCCGCAGCCCCCGGCCCCGCCCGAGCTCGCCGCGCGCCCCTGGACCGGCCCCGCCGCGCGCCCCTGGACCGGCCCCGCCGCCCGCGTGTGCCCACCTGAGCCGTCGGCGCCCACCTGAGCCCGTACGCCGGCACCATGGCGGAGCAGGAGAACCTGGAGTTCGGCAAGGCGGACTTCGTGCTGATGGACAACGTCTCCATGCCTGAGTTCATGGCTAACCTCCGGCTCAGGTGAGGGCGGCGCGGCCGCGCGCGGGGGCGCGAGCCTGCGCTTTCCCGAGGAGGGGCGCCCCTGCGGAGCTGCCGGATTGGGGGCGGCCGGGGGCGCGCCGAGCTCGAGGGATGGAGTGCAGCCGCTATGGGGTATCCCGGGCTGTGTCCCGAGATTAGACACCCCGGGGCGCGGCCGCACTGGAGTGCAAGGGGCGTGCCGAGCTCCAGGGCTGCGCCGTCCTGAGAGGGGGTGTCCCTGGGTGCTGTCTGGACGCGGCGTGGGGGTGGGAAGGTGTAAGGGGTGATCGGAACTGGAGGCAGCGACTGGGGCAGGGCAGGCTAGTGCGCTACTCCAGGTAAGGGATGTGGGCGGGCCGGGTGACCTAATGGAAACAAAAGTAAAGGGAAATAACTTTAGGGAGAGTCGTGGCGGCCCCGAAATCCTGGGAAGACGAGAGGGTTGTTTTGGAGAGAGACTAGGGTCTCATGCCGGTTTCACACTTGCTTCTTTTACTTTTCTCTTTCTTCTTCCCCACTCCTACCCCCACGCCCTGGCGTGGCTCCATCACGTCATTCAGGATGCTGTGGAGTGATTCCTGAGCTGTCTGTTCCAGGACACAGGCTATTTTTTAGTTACTCTCTAAACGTAATTAGACACGTTTCCAGACATCGAAGAGACTGCTCGGTTTGCCAGTGCCAAGATAAACTGTCTGAATTTGACAAGGCACTCATGGTTTCAGTTTTTTCAAGGAGTTATGGATGGAGACCTTGTGTTATTGACATCCTTGAAAATGTAGTCACAACTCAACGCCCTAAAATGGGCATCCAAGACGAATTTGTTTTAGAAAGTCTTCTGCATGTGATTATTTATCCCTTGATAAAATAATATGTAAGCAGACCTTTAAAGTAGTTTTTCTTTTAAAAAAAAATTACAGTAAATGGAGTTTCAAAATAACTGACTTTTGGTGTGTGTGTGTTTCCTGGAAGTTCTAGACCCATTTCTTGTAAGGTTTATAACTAAATATCATGCCATAAACTTATAAAGTAAAAATCATAATCTAGGTTTGGGTGCTTCACTAACCCCACTTCTCAGCATTAATTACCCCTGTTAGCCTTAATTTAACTTTTAAAAACTTTTTTAATCTTTGAAATTTCAAACCTCATAAAGTCATCTGCTCTTGGCCAGACTTATGTCCCAGAAGATGGAACAGGGGCACTGACCTGATTTTCAACACCTGCCTATCACAGCCTGTCTGAATTTCCTAATTTGTAAAATAATGAGGATTTTCAAGCTTTTTTCAGCGCTTATAGTCTCTTGTTTTCATTTATCGTTAGTTGCAGAGCCTCTAAGTGTGAGGCTTGAATCTTAAGAAAGATTGTTAACATAAGTCAAACTTAACTCCTATGCGCACAGAAGAGAACTTTGCGATTTAATTCTACACTGTGCAAGGTACTCTAGGATATAAGGTGGGAGGATCCAAAAAACTATAAGAGGTGCTTCTTACCTCTCAAAGAGGGGCCATGTCATGAAGACTGGGAGGAAGGTGAAATTTCCTATTGATTTAAGTAATAGGTTAAGGAAACAACAGAAAAGTTAAACCTTATAAAACTTAGGTACAATCCTTTGCCAAATAATTGTACAAACTAATTGTTCTGAAAGTGCAGAAAAGAGAGATGGTTTAGGCTGGCTTAGATCAACACCATATAGAGGAGAGGAGTTGAGATGAGTTGCAAATGATGGGTAGGATTTGTCTAGGCAGAGAACATTTCAGGTGGATAAAGTGGCATGGGCAGAGGTATCGAGGCATAAAAGCTGATTCTTTTTGGGTGATAGCAAATAAATTAAGTTGTTTTGCGGGGAAGGAGTGAGTTGTGGGAGGAATCACCAGCTCTCATTATCATGACCTTTGGCTAATGGCCAAGTTTCTAGATCTACCTTTACACCCAGTCACCAAGTCAGTCAAGATTCTGAATATTCAGACGTGCATATGTATTTGTGTCTCATCTGTGTGAGTACTTGACAACTCGTAGAATTGGCTGCAATTCCTATTGTACAAATTCAGTGATTATTCACGATTTATAAGTTAGGTTTAGTTGGTTCGGCTAGCTGTTAAACACAGACCCAGCGAAGGGTAGCAATGCCTTTGCCCTCCTTCCCAGCTATAAACCCTTAAGACCCAGGTGGAAAACAGTCCTATCTCTGACAGTTTGAATTTCCTATCACATTGATATCCCTCTAGACTTTTAGTGTTTAGCTGCATGAGCTACTGGACTCATACTGTTGTGACCCTGGGACTTTCTTTTTACATTGCAGAAGGTGACTAGAAACCCAGAGCAGATCCAGGTGATCTTATGTGCTATTCATATGTTTTCATCTCTTGGAACATGGGTGGTTGGGCCATACTGGGTGTGTATTTATGGTTGTATATAGACAAAATTTGAGATTATATTTCATCTCTCAGTATTACGTGTGCATGTGCCTCATTATCCCTGCCTTCCCCAAGCTGTGGTTTCTCCTCTCACTCCATATGGAATGTCCTTTCTCTGCTCGCCACCTGGCTCTTCTGCAAGGCCCTCTTCCTGCATTTACGGTCTGCGACAAACAGGCTTTTAAGGCTGCAGTTGTTGCAGGGGTCTGTGTTATCCAAACTTGACTTTAATTTTTCTGACGGCAACATCCAGCATAATGCTGGTCACATAGTATACTCCTTGTGACAATATTTGTTTATAAAGAGAGAAGGAATGTTTCAGTTACTTTTTTTGGAATTTTTATGACATTGTCCCTTTAGTATTCTTATTTTGCTACTATGCTGACTTTTTCCTCCCCTCTTGGAGCTAAAGCTTGATTTTAGACATCTGCTACAATTGATGTAACTTTCTGTTAGTTTTTTTTTTTTTTTTAATTGATGTAGGCGTGTGTCTGTGCAGGTGATTCTGGATAAGGCAAGATTAAAGACGTGATGTGGAATAGTACAAGTTAGTACTTATATCTGAGGAGTTTAAATTTCTTTTTTTTTTTTACCCTTATATCGAAAACTGCTAGTATCTTTAAAACTGCCTTCTTTCCCTCCTAGAAGTCTTTTGCTAGGGGAAATTTATTCTGTTTATTTGTTTTACTTTTGGTGGAGGTGAAGGTGCTGGTGGTTTTAGCTGTGGTGGTAAGCTCCTCACTCCATTTTCAAGGGTTTGTGCCCAGGAGTAAGATTCCTGCATAGGCACCTCCTGCCTTTGTGGTCAGGCCTGGTGCCTGCCAACAACCCTAATGCCCACTTGAAGCTCCGACCACAGCATCCTCACCATATTCTGCTTTCTTTGTAGCCACTTTCTTTTTGGACCTGGAGCCCCCTGGTTCCTTTTCTCCTTGTTTGGGCCATTTCTGTGCTCAAGTTCTTTCCAGCATTCATGTGAGCTTTGCAGCCTCTCCAGAAGTGAGAGTCCCGCCAGGGCAAGCTACATGGAACAGCTGGTCCTCACTGTGCTCCTTACTTCTCACTTTGGCCATCCACGTGAAAGGAAGCATTCAGGCTGCCGCTCTGGAGTAGACTTGAGCTGAGAACAGCATCCCTGAGAAACGTGCTTTTCATTTCATAGGACAATGAAATACACTTTGGCTTCCAGGGGTCCAGTTTCCTAACTTTGTTGTTGGTGGTTTGAGAATAAGGAATCAGCTCAGCCTTATATCTTGGCTTCTTGGAAATTTAATTTTACCTCCTTTCTTTTCTTACTGGCTTTTCTCTTCCATAAAAGCAGTGATTTGAAGCACTATGTTTGCCAAAGCTACAGACATCTCACTTTTAACCTAATAGAACATGTTTTTTATTTAGACCAAGATTTCTCAGCTTTGGTACTGTTAAACTTTTGGGCTGGATCATGCTTTGTCGTGGGGTTGTCCTGTTCGTTGTAGGATGCTTAGCAGCATTCCTGGCCTCTACTCACCATATGCCAGTAGTACTACTCCCCTCTTATTTATGACAACCATAATGTCTCCAGATATTGCCAAATATCCCCTGGGGGAGGGGACAGAATTGTCCCCATTTGAGAACCACAGGCCTAGACTGTTCTCACTCTCTTGGAATGTTCTTCTTCTTCCCTCATCTCTGCCCTTATTCCCTGCCTGTCACCCTCTTACTCATCTTTTAAGACCAGTTTAGAGAAGTCTTTCCCAATCCTCTAAGTCAGGGTTAATTATGCTCTTACCTGTACTCCCAGGATATGTGGACACTTGGACATACTATTAGAGAGAATTTATCATATCGTTGTTATCTGCATGCCTGACTCAAAGACATAGAGCCTGTCTAGAGGTAGATCCAGGTTTTATGATCCTTTGGAACTCATTACAGTGGTGGGGAGGGGGAACCATCTTTAAGAAGAAGAATGTAAATTATGAATGTAAAATTAGATACAGAGCTTTGGAAGGGAACTGCAAGTGAGTAGTTGTGATGCAAATGCACCTCCGGTCCTTCTATGTTTTCTATCATGCTACAGAATTTAGCACCTATGTGTCCAGTACCTCTTAAAATGAGTTACCTAAACAGTCA
Organism: Eidolon dupreanum; assembly: GCA_028627145.1. Lineage (NCBI taxonomy): Eukaryota > Metazoa > Chordata > Mammalia > Chiroptera > Pteropodidae > Eidolon > Eidolon dupreanum. Next base: position 78,178,235 of record CM053506.1, on the reverse strand, counting down.
AATATTGGTCGATTGTTCTTCAACCAGTGGAACCCTTAATTTTAAAAAGCATACACTCTTCTAAAAAACATTGTACTTATTTTAATACAACTTAACTGTGCGGGGGCAGAAGGAGTGAGTTGTAGAATTAGTAGAAAGGCAGCGAACAGGCACACACATGCTAACCACAATCTTTGTCCTCTTTCTCTGATGCTCTTTGGTCATTTGGAAAATTTGGTGGGACAAAGGGTTCCCCTCGCTTGCCAGGAGCAAAGCCTTAGGTACCCTGGGTGGTCTTCAAGCAAGTATAAATCTGCGATCCATTCAGAGCTCTAGTTAGAAGGAGCTCTAGTTAGATTTATAGGAGAGGTGAATGGCACACTAAATCTTTTTGGCTTCCATGAGAAATTCTTTGGCAACCACTTTTAGAGGCCTTCGGAAAAGGACAGTTTGCTCTGTGCCTGTTTTGCACATTGGCTTCATATTGGGACAAAAATGAGAATTTGGGTTTTGGAGCTGCCATTTGGAGTGAATCACCCTGCCGTCTTGTTTCCTTTCCTACTCCACGACAGATTTCCAAGACTATTTTTATTCAGGGTCATTTGTTGACCCTGGAGACTTCTGCTGAATTTAGCTCCCAAATAGAGCCAGATGTGGGTGGAATCAAGCACTCAGAAGCTGCTACTGGTACATTTCATGGCAGATTTCTAAAGGGTTCTACTTCTACATTAAAGAGATGAGCTTTGGCTTTTTGCTTAACTTGGAGACAAAAATGGAGACTCTAGTATAGATAGAAATGTGTTTAATGACCCACGTGTAAGTTGTCTTCATTGTGAATTATCCTAATGTAGAAAGCTGTTCGCTGACATTCTCACCTAAGTCTGAGCCAGCTCAGCAGAAAGGACCCTCTCTCAAGGACCGGCTCCATTTTATGTTAATCTCTGGCATCCATTGCTCTGCCGTTGTTGGGACTGGTTCAGGTTATTGTGTCATTGCCCAACCACTGCTGAGTTGATCTGGTACGGAACTCTGCTGTCATGGTGGCTCCAGCCCCACTGGGTAGATGAACTGTTGATGAGCCTCACTGACATGGCCTGTAAAAATGTCAACTATATCCATAAATGGGTTCAGAGGGTAATAGCATTTTAAAATATATGTTCTAAGCCTCGTTCTTTTTGTCTATTAAAATCCTTGGTTGAAATGACAGTTTTATTTCCTGTGGGAAGCAAGCTCCTTTCAGTTCAACTGCTATGTAATTACTGGTTAGGTCTCTTAATAGAACAGTTTTCTCCAACTTTAGTTTTTGGCATTTATGGGAAGAAGAGAAGAGAGAGCATGCTTGCAGCAGGGAGCAGTGGAAAGAGCATAGGCTTTGAAACCTGATTGACCAAGTTCAAATCTCAGCTTCACTTTTATTCTTTTTACCATTAAGACTTAGAGTAAGTTAACTTGCTTAAGCCTCAGTTTCCTTATACTGTATAAAATGATCACTTTTCAGGGTTATTGGGGTGAAATCACATGATGTATAAAAAGTACCTAGTTAGTACTTGGTGCATAATTCCCACCCAACGAATATTAACTGTCTTCCTGAATCTTTCCCAGGTGGCCTCACCAGGTGGCCCTGACCCTGTAGCTACTGAAGAGCCAGCTATTTTCACCTCTTTCTTCCTCATAAAGACAGATTTTTTTGTTTTGTTTTGGTTTTGTCTTGGGGGCAGGAGGCAAGGATTAAAAATGTTCTAGAAAGGATTGGGGTTACCTAATGGAGAGAGCAAGGGCATAGAGATAGACAGATCTGAACCTCATCCTGGTTTTGTCCACTCACTGTCACCTATGTGGTTTTGGACAAGTTAGTTTACCTCCCTGGGCCTTGGTTTCTTCATCTATGAAGATATGTTATTGTGAAGATTAAATTATAGCACCCGTAAAACACCCAACGTGGTGCCAGTAACAGAGCAGATACTCAGTAGGTGGTCCTCTGTTTCTTAATCTCCTGGGCTAGCCCTGTGGACCAAGTACCCTTGCTATTCTCAGTTCTCTTCATAGCTGTCACCCTGAACATATTCATAATCCTGCTCCCTCCAGGAACCACTTTAATTTCTGAAAAATTGTCCTAAACTCTTTGGAAAAGGAAATCTAGTCATATTAAAAATTTCCAGAATATTTTATTCTGCATGTCACTGTTCTCTGCTTTCATGAAGGTTGGTGACATTGGTGCCTGAAATCCCCAGACACTATAGCTGGCTGATGAACTTTAAAATCTGTTTGTTTGTTTGTTTGTTTGTTTTAATATGTAACTTGTTGCCTTTTTAAAATATAAACCCTATATATTTTTAATATACTCTCCTAGCTTTAAAGCTATCAACTATGTACTTAAGTTCTTGCTGTGTGCTTATCACTATGTTGAGTACTTTGGTGAGGGTTATTTTTTAAGTAGGCACTCTCCGGAGTTTAGCTTAATTGGGAGTGAAAGATGCCTTAATAAATGGATCAACGTAAAATAGAGTATGACTGAGCCAAAATTAATAGTGCAGATAATCAGTTAATTTAAGGGGTTTCTAGAGAGAAGGAATCAGCATATTCTTAAAGAAGAGGTCTGATGACAATATAATTAAGAGTTATATATATACTAGAGTTCTGAGGGAAATCAGAAAAAGAGAAAATGGATTGGGAGAAGGTAGAAAATGCTCTGTGGAAGAGGTAGAACCTGAGCAGACCCTTGTTGGAAGTAAATAGCTTCTCGTTTGGAAATAGTACTTTCATGTGTCCCTCTGATGGCCTGAACCATCCTAACCTTTTCTTCCTCACCCACTCTCAGCACAAGTGGGCTGGCCATGCAGCTAGCCAGCTTCTGATGCTCAAAAATATTTTGCCCCACATTGTTTGTCCTTTTTGTCATTCCTGTCTTATGCTGCCTCAAATTCTCCCAGCTAAAGACTGAGTTAGGTTGATAAGAATCTTCTTAAAAAGTCAAATACTTTTAATGTAGCACAGGCACATTAATGTAAATTTGCTGCATCCATTCTTTCTCATGCCTAGATGAGATCAGTTAGAAGGAGGGACTCAGAATTTCATTTCTGAGAAATAATTTTGCAGCATGTAACTGTTTAGGAGTGAGGCAGACCTGGGATAGAGAACTAAACTCTGGTGGGAAGGGATGGGCATGATATGGTACAAGCTCAGTTCGTTTTCGGGGAGGCAAGCCCAGATGACAGAGAGGAAGAGTGCTAGCGGAAACCTTTGCTCAATTAAAAAAAATTGTGGCTTATATTTGGGCCTAGAAGAAGAAATGGAAAAAAATTTTCTTTATCATATGCGTAGTTACCAACTTTACAAGACTCAGCACCTAGACTGTGTGGTGAATACTATGGTCATTCCATTGTGGGTTAGAGGGACTTTTCATGAGCCAACCTGTAAATTGAATCATGGCTTTCAAAATTTCTTGGTAAAATAGAAACGGTCTACTTTTAGAAAGTAGACCATTTTAAAGCAAAGAGTTCTGACAAGTGACTTTATTTGATGGAGAAGAGATTCGAGAATTTACTGGCTCCTTCTTGATATTTTGCCCACTTTCCAGTCTCCTCATTGTCCCAGCCTCACCCCCTGAAGATATTCCTATTTATGTTCCCAGGTTCTCCTGCTCATGTGTGAGAAGTTGCTATTATGGCCGAACAAGACCTGCTTCATGTCCTGCACATTTCATCTCCTTGATGCACAGTATAGAAATGAATTCCACCTTAAAGAGATTAAAGCATTAACTCTAGTAAAGCCCTTTTGCTCTAATAAGAAGATTGTTTACTGCTGACCATACCTTTTTTCCAAAAAAGTTATGAGCCAATTCAGAGTTATTTAAAAAAAACAAACAAACAAACAAAAAAAACCTAGTGGAATAGATGGGAAAAAAATATATCAAGGAACAAGCACAACTTTGCTTTCATTCCTCCTCCCTGGGTATCTCCCACAGTCATATTACTTGAGGATAAAGTTACCATGTACACATATACACAAGGTCACATAAGTGCTAGAAGCAAATGAATTACTCAAAAAATAATGGCTTAATCTAGAACAATGAAGCAAACACCAAGAGAAACTCAAACAATTTTTCCCCTCTGACCACAAAGTCTGCTTCGAGTGACTTGCACACTTGGGGACCATCCATAGTGGGGCCAGGGTGACCCCCAATGGCTCTATCTCAAACAATGCTTTCTGTTCAGTATAAAAAAAATTTTATAATCAATTAAAAAGAATTCAAACTCCATTAAAGAACTTGCATTTAATTTGGATAACCCTCAATTGGTTGTTTCAGTTTTGGCTTTTACAGATATCTTGGTCATTTTAAGTTTATTGTGAGAATCGTCCACAATAATGAGGTTGAGTTAGCCTGATTCTACCATCCGAGCCTATGTTTCTGTAATTAAGAAGATCTTATAAAACAAACAAACAAACAAACAAAAAACACACCCAACCTCTAACAAACCTCTAGAGTAATTTAGATGTCAGTAAGTAAACTACGAGGAGTTTCTCATTGCATTCAGTCTGTCCTGTCAGTTCACGTTTGTGTCCTACCTCTAGTTTTCAGGTCCCTAGGGCAGGGTGAAGTCTTTATCTATGAAGGCTTATTTCCAGGCATTAAGGGCAAAGTGTTTTCACCTGTATTGATGAGTGAATAAATAAATGCATAATATTTCTGCCTGAAATATGTATTTCCTGTATTTTATATCGTTATATAATCCGATTTTTTCTGTTGTAATTCCAGTCTTCGGGAAGAAAGGAAAATGAAATTATCATTAAAAATATATATTATATATACATACGTGTGTGTGTGTGTGTGTGTGTGTGTGTGTGTGTGTGTGTGATCTTGTGAAATGATAAGTATTTTTTTTTCTTTTAAAAAACTTTCAGAACTCAGACAAGTGAAGTCTAAAATCATACAAGGGGAAAACATGCTTTAGTGGTACAGTAATCTTGCTCCATCTTATGTTGTTGCCTACCTCTAAGTTGATGACATTTTTACCAGCATTGTGATGCTTTTATATAGCTTCGTATCCTTTGTTGTAGATCTCTAACTTCCTGCTTTTATGCAGCACATGCAGTGGCTAAGCTCATTTAGATTAATGCTATTTTTTTTATCTGCGCTCTGTGGTGTCCCAGGCCATAAAGGTGCCTGAGAAGCAGTCTTAGATTGCAGGTAGGAGTGGAGTAGGGCTTCAGGCCCCCTGCTCTCTACTGCTTTCAGTGGAGCAGTTGTGCTTCTACGTATTGGGGTTCAAAGGAATTTTTTATTTCAAAAAAGATGCTATCACATTGAAAAAACAGTTTGAAAACCACTGGTTAGGTGATTGTTTTACAAGTACCCTTGTGCATGTATGCACACCTGTGTGCGTGCGCACACACACACACACACACACACACACACACACAGAAATATTTCCAACCAAAAGATTTAAAAACTGGTGGTGCTATCTAAAATAATGAGCAAAGGATTTATTTCAATTATACAAACTTAAACATGGCTATACTACATACTGTATGACTTAAACAGTCTACTTCAGTTTTCTGAGACTTTATTACCCAACCTTAAATGATACTGGTCCCTACATTACAAAGCTATTTTTTTAAACGAGATAATAGGTGAGTTGTTTATTCTTAACACATCAAGCGTACTCAAATGTTAATGTTGTCTCATTTTTGCTCCTTAAACAGAATATAAAGAATGTGATTTAATTTTTTTTCTTAATGACTTAGGTCATCATGACCATAGTTATAAACAGTTTTTTTCATGCCCTAGGGATTTATTGAAATATGTGTAATCTTTGTCCTACACCAAATTGTCTGAACAATTTAACGTTTTAGAACAGGGATCCCCAACCCCCCGAGCTGCAGACCAGTACTGGTCTATGGCCTGTTAGGAACTGGGCCGCACAGCAGGAGGCGAACGGTGGGCTAGTGAGCAAAGCTTCGTCTGTATTTGCAGCCACTCCCCAGTGCTAACATCACCACCTCAGCTCCACTTCAGATCATCAGGCATGAGATTCTCATAGGTGTACCAGTCTCTGGTGCCAAAAAGATTGAGAAACGCTGTTTTAAAGAATATGTGTAAGTTTCTATAGTTTCTTTTTAGTGTGCCTCCCTGTGAATTCTCTCTCCCTTCTTTACTTATAAATCTAATCTGCTCTGGGATGAGTTCATAGAAGGGAGCATGAAGAATGAGTTAATATGTTCTGATGAAGACTGAGGGGTTGTCTTGGTTGTATCAATCACAGGACATGAGATTTTAGATGTCTGTTCTTTATCTTCTCTGCTCAGAGGTATTTTTTGATTGCTTTGGTGTGTTTGGCTGGAAAGGCGTGTAGGCCAAGGCAGAGTTCTGAGTAGGTAAGGTGCTACTCTAAAATGTATTACTGCCCTTGGTATTTGAATTATTTGCGTAGTCAAACAAACCAAAACATACTGAGTGTATTTTCCACACTGTGTGCACTTTATGATTGCTCATTGATTTGCAGTGGGCAGCAGCTATTGGCAGAAGCTGTTTCTGTTTGCATCCCTGCCTCTTTGATTCCTGTTTTATCTGAAATCTTTACTGAAAAGGAACCTCTTCCTTAACTTCTTGATTTATCAACTAAACTGGTGGTTCTGAAATTTGGCTTTGTATGAGAATTACCCAGCTTTTAAAATATACAGATTCCCTGGATCTACCTCCTGGAGATTCTGATTTATTAAGCCTCATTAATGCCCAGGTGACTCTCATATGCAGCCCGGTTAGGAACCATCATCCTAGGCTAATGGTTTTTCACTCCACAGTTGTGTTCTGTTAAAACTAAATGGGGTGTGACTGTAATGTGAGCTGACTAGTATATTAACAAATGTATCATAATTTATCCAAATAAGCAGTGTTCTTAGTTCTGTTATAATTATTAAATCAATTTAATTATTTGATAGTCACACTTTATTCTTCATCCATACAACACATTTTCTGTTCTTTTACCCTTTGATTGTAGTTGTGTACTTTTAACATACTGTGTATTATTTTTATTTCTGTCACCAGATTCTCTATATAAGAAGGTATCATAGCATCTTTGTTAACACTTTGATATATTTCCTTATAATCTTTTGTACATACATAACTATGTATTTTAAAATTTAGCATCTTCTTGCTTATACAAGATATAATTTTGTAAACAGTTTTCTCATATAATATAGTGTCTTAAGCATCTTTCCATGTCATGAAGTTGTCTTTGGAAGTGGAATGGCAACCACATCTTCATTCTTTTTGGGTATGCAAGAACAACTGAGACAGACATGGTTTCTGCTCCCATAGAGCTGATTAACCAGCTGGGAAGACATACAAAACTGGTAAATAACAAAAGAATAATGAATTACAAGTAGTAATAAATACTCTGAAGAGAAAGAGCAGGGTTCCTCATAGGGGAAATGGCAGTGGTATGCGTGCATGTCGCAGAGAAGGCATTTTATGAGGAAGTTGGCTTTAAGCAAGATCAGAAGGATAAGGAATCTGTGGGGGTGGGGGAGGCAAGTGTGGAATAAGGGAATCAGATAGGGGAGAGTAGTATAGATCCAACAGAATGAATCATGAAGGAGGGAGGGAGGAGGGAACTATCAATAGACAGATGGATGCTTAGTGTGTTTCAGAAACTGAAGGGCATCTAGTGAGGCTGGAGTCTTCAGGCAAAGTGGGGACAGGTGATGATGGAGTACTAGTCAGTGACAATACTTTGCGAAGGATCTTGGGGAATGAAAGATTCAGACTTTAAGTACACTGGAAAGTGAAGGGCTTTACACATTACACATCTTGCTATCACTTCAGGGTGATAGCATTCTTTTAAGTATCCGGGCTCCCCTTCATTCAGCTGCCAGAATTCTCCAGATCTGGTGGCTGCTCTGAATGTTTTGTCAAGTTGGCGAATGGAGGGTGGAGTTAGCAACCGCTTTCTATACTTTTCCTTTAGTGATAGTCAACACATATACAGTCTTGTCTTGATCTGTAGTATAACAAAACCATTTCTTGGAGTAGGCAGCCCAACAGCATTGTTTTGTCAATTTGAAATAAGTCAATCTCCATAATGACTAATAGGCTACAACTGATTTTAGGGGGCTTCTTTTTCTGATTTTATGTTCAAACAATAAAAGAATTCTGAGCCCTGAATTCCCTAATGAAGTCTCTGAGTCATAGAATTTTAGTGCCAGAAAGGAGCCTTGAGATTATTTTACTGATGTACAGATACGTAAAGTTAGGGAAAGTATGTGGTTTGTCCAGGATTCTTCACTAATCTAGTGATACAGTTATTACCGGAGCAAAAGTCCTGTATCCTAGCTCTGTATTTATTCTACTTTTCCTCTCTTCTTAGCTGTATTTACAATCAAATAGCAATTCTTTAACTTCTTTTATCATTCCCCACTTAAACTTACTTTTAAAAGATCTGACACAGGTTGAAACAATGGAAAAGCTAACAATGTAATTAATAAGTAAATCTCTCGTTCTCTACTAAAGGGCAATAATATAAATACAAAATAACATTGCAGGAGTGCTAAAGATGAGAGTTTTTGCAGTCTATATTATGTATCAACATTGATAGAGACTTGGAGGATCAACTCAGGCTCATCTCACCTCTCCTGGAGGAGTCAAAGTTCCCATACCACCCTGTATCAGTTAGAATACTGTTGGCTGCAACTAAAAGAAAACCTGGCTAAACAAAAAGGAAACATATTATCTCACACAACCAGAACTCTAGTGGTAAAAGAGACTCTGGCCAGTTCTTGAGGGCTCTGGCTCCATTAGTCTGTGATGATTATCTCAGCCCTGCCCTTCTTGCCCTGATTTCATCCTCAGGCTGCTGGACTACAGTCACAATAGTTCTGTGCATTTCATCTGGACACAATAACCTCTAGAAAAGGAGAGAGAACCATCTGCTTTTTTAGGAAGCCCCTAGAAGACTTCCTTGTGTGTCATTTGTCAGCATTTGCTCACATTGTGGTTATGGATTATGATTGATTTAGAGTAGTCAAGAGCTGAGGATAAAGTTCACTTTTCCTGAATCACATGGCTGTATAGAAGGGAGTAGATACCTGAGCGAAATCTGATTCTTTTAGAGAGGGATAAATTTTAGCAGAATAGAAATTTTAGGGGCAGAATATTATATATAAATTTTTTAAACAAGCTTTATAGATAGAATGGTGTTTATTAGAAAACAATGCTCAGTGCGATGAGAGCAATTGAATCTGTCACTTAAGAATGACAGAAGGGACAAGACCGAGGACATGATAGCTCTGGTGTGTTTTCCAGTGCTACCAAGCAATTCCCCAATTCTCAGTGGACACCAACTGTGTTTCTTACAAATTTAATGTGCACAATTTTGGTATTATCTACATGGAGATAGTGTCAGATCCCACAAGGCTTAAGGGTTCAGTCCCACAAGACTGCCCCCTACTTCAGACACTAGTTGTAAGTTGTCACCTGTGCTTCTGACCAGCCAGCTATAAATTGGAGGTTCCCACAAACCCATCCTCAGATTTGATTAATTTACTAGACCAGCTTAAAGATAGAAACATTTACTTATGTTTACGAGTTTATTGTAAAGAATACAAACAGCCAGATGGAGAGAGATGTAGGTCAAGGTTTGGAAGCATCCTGAACACAGGTGCTTCTGTCCATCCACACTGTGGAGTATTATAAAGCAAACTGAAAGGAAAAGACTATGTATATATTGGCCTAAAAGTATGCCATGATATATAATATATTTAATGAAATAGGTTGTATAATTACATTTTTGTAAATAAAGAGGTGAGTGACATCCCTTCTTGCTTTAAAACAAGAAAAAACAAGATGAACCAGGGGCATCTTGCTGTGCCAGAAAACAAGGAAGTCCTCAAAGAATGGAGGAAAATGTATAGAAGATACAGAAACCAGCTAGAAGGAGCTCCCACTAGCTACAGCTGGGTCAGTTTGAGCATCAAATTGAAATGAAACCACGAGTCCATACTTACATAAAATAAATAAAATAATAAATAAATAACTTGAAATTCAGTGAGTGAGATATTTACTTAGTACCTACCTACAAAATGCTCGTAATATCAAAGAAAAAAAGGAATATTGTTGCAGTAGAGAAGCCAGGCAGACACTACCTTAATAAGTGATCAAAAGGAACAGTATCAGTCATGGGCCGAATCAGATCACATACCATGTGAGTAAGATGCAATGAGAACACAGCATCACCTCTGTGACATTTCTGTTAAAGATGCATAACCTGGATCTAATCAGAGGAAACATCTGGCAAATTCAATTGAAGCATAATCTACAAATAACTGTAATTTTCAAAATTGTCAAGTTCATGAAAATCAAGGAAAGATTGAGGAAATATTCTAGAATGAAGGAGATTAAAGAGACATAACTAAAGGTGAAGCATGATTCTGAACTGGATTCTTTTGCTATAAAGGACATTGAGACATTTGGTGGAATTTGAATGAGGTTCATAAATTCATTATTAGGAAATGTATCATATGTTAATTTCTTAGTTGAATGATTGTCTTGTGGATGTGTGGGAGAATGTCATTGTTTGTAGGAAATACACATGAGTGGGTGGATCAGCAAGTTACTCTCAAGTAGTTCAGGAAGAAAGAGGTACTTGCAACATTTTAAATAAGTTTGAGATTGCTTTTTTAAAAAAATTAACCATTACCTAGACATCAGCAGGGTTTTAAAGGGCGTGGTGAGTCTCTGGTCATTGGAGATTCACTGCAACAGAAGCTGGAAGTTTACTTTAAAGTAGTAGTTGAGTATGTTAAATGATACTTATGTCTTCAGTTATTACAAATCAGAGGAGATTGATCTCTCATATTAATCAACAGGTATTGAAAATTTTTCTAAAGACTGTGTATACTAAGGACTTTATAACTTCCCATAAGAAGTTAAGGATGTAGTTGGGTAAAAGGGGCATTGAAGAAGTATATGACCCATATAAAGTAGTATACAATAAGTGCCAGATCATTCATACCAATATTCTACAGTTTAGACCAGGAGGGATGTTTCTATGAGCTTTGGAGATTAAGGAGGGCCTTCATAGAGGTATAGGATTGGGCAGGGTGTTAGGGATGAGTAACTTAGGTACACATGAAGTAAGAATGGCAGGGGAGAGCATTTCATGCAGAGGTGCCTCTGTAAATTGGCAGGATGTGTTCAGGGACAATGAGAAGACTAGTCTGACAGATTTGGAGGTTTCATATAGGAGAGCTCTGTTCTAAATTAACTTTAGTTAAGGAGATAGGACTAGCTTCCATAAAAGAGAAAATGGGGAGGAAACTAATGATTAGGACAGCTACCAGTCATCAGGTGCTGTGTTACATGGTTTTTAATTAATCAAATTCACTCAGTCATTCATCTTTTTTAATCTACTCAATCTTACAAGATAGGTGCCATACTCATTATATGGATGTGAAACATGTAGTATTCAGAGAGAGAAAATGACCTTCTCAAAGTCACATAGTTAAGAGGCAGTTTGAGAAAAGAGTCAAGGACTGATCCCTAAGGAACATCGGCATTTAAGAGGCAGTCAAAAGAAACACTCTAATGGAATTCTGAAGAGCATAATGATGATTAGAAGAAAACAGGAGACTGTGATGTCACAGAAGTCAAGAGGAATGCCATTGACAAAGCTGACCACTGCAGAGAAGTAAAGGAAGATGAGGATGAAGAAGTATCCTTTAGGTCCAGCATCAAGGAGGGCATGGATAACTTTAATGAAAGCGGTTTCAGTTGAGGAATAGAGGTGGAAAACAGCCATAGTGGTTGAACAGTGAGTGAGGAGGGAGGGAAGAACTGCAGACAGTGAGTGGTGATAAAGCTTTCCAGAAGTTTGCCCTGAAGGAAAAGGGAGAAGACCAAGCTATAGGAGGTTGTAGATGGATTTTTGTTTTTCTGTTACTTTTAAGCCTGGGGAGTTGAGTATGAGTAAATGATGATGGGAAGGAGGCAGGGGAGAGAAGTTTGAGAGAAGAGAGGGTCTATATAATGCAAAATGGTGAGACCCTCGAGGGACATGTGATGCACTGGAATGTGGAGCAGCAGTGGTGGGCAGGATGGGGAGGAATGGCAGTGCCCATGCTTGTGGCCTCTCCCCCACCATACACCAGAAGTCTTCGTGTGCCCATATAAGGTGACCTCACTGACCTAAGCATAGCTGTACTGCCCATGCCAGTTCCAAAAACCATCATCCATGACTATATCTGCATACTCATTCTGAATAATGGCAAATAAGATATATTCTGTTTAAAGATACTAAATTCAGTGTTCTCTTTATAATGCTGTTTGCTCTGAAATATCTTCCTTTAAAAATGAGTGTAAAAGGAAAAGGAGGTGATGAGAATGAATACACTCTCAGGCAGTTAAAGCTAGTCCTGCAGACTACCATGGCACGGGCCAATGAGTGTCTGCCTCAGCCTCATCGAAAGAAGTCTGTCTGTGCCACACTTTTCTGAGCTGAATATGTTTTGCAACATGTGGTGTTTACTCTGTCATGGCCTCTTTTCCCACTATTTACTTTGGGTTCTGAAGAACTGTTTTGGTCTGTAATAATTGACAAAAAGTTTTTGAATGAATATTATGAAGCATGCAAAAAAAAAGTGCTAGACCTGCAGTATAGAAATAAAGGAAAAATGTTATGTTAGATGTTAAAATGCAATAAGGAGTAAGAGCCAAAACTTGGAAAGCACACAAGTTTCCAGTAGTGAGATGGAAAAATAAATTGTGGTATTCATACAATAGAATAATTAGATAACAAAAGTGAATGAACTACAGCTACATGTGTCAGCATGAATTAATCTCACAATCATAACATTGAGCAAAAGAAGGGAGATACAAAACAATACCTACTCTATGCTTCCATCTGTATAAATTCGGAAACAAGCAACACTAATCTGTGGTGTTAGAAGTCAGAATTGTGGTTATTTTTGGAGAGGGGAGAGGGAGCAGCAACTAGGAAGAGGCTAAAGGAAGGCTTCTGGGGCTGCCAGTAGTAATCTTCTTGACAGGAGTGCCACACAGGTGTGTTCACTTTAGTAATTCATCAAGTTGTGCACTTATGACTTGTGTACTTTATGTGTATTATACTTCACTAAAATGAGTTTTAAAATAAAAAAGACAATGAGGAGCCTTCAAAGAAATGGTTGAGGAAACAGTATAAAAATCAGCAAGCAATTGAGAGTTGGTACAAGTCCTTTGACCTTCGGATTGGCATCATAAACCTCTTTGCAACCAATGGTGATTAACCAACAATTCTGTTAATGTCAGCTCAAGGTATGCCATTACTTCAGTGGATCTGCAGAGACTGAAAGAACAGTTGCCAAATATGGGATATATATGCATGTGTGTGTGAGGTGATATTCACACATGTGTACATTTTTGTATAGTATACATTGGAGTCTCTTAGGGACTACAGTACAGCTACTCAGTATATTGTGTGCATTCAGCCAGTGCACTCATACCCAGCAGAGTACCCCAACTCCCTACTACCAGTTCATGTGTTTTGCAGCTATGATTACAGACTTTATTGTACCTATTCAACCTTTACCCTATGTTTATTACTTCTCTTCAGATTACTTTCCGATTTCATATCTGAGTCTCAGATGGCTTCAAGAGTTGCACATTTATGAGATAGTTTTAATCCAAGCTCTACTTAACTAGCTCAGTTGGTTTGTGTGCAAGAAACGCAAACTAATTATGATATTAGTTTGTCAAATAAAATTTGTTACCACTGCGTATATAGCGTATCCCAGAGTGAAGCAAGAATTACTTTGGGGTAATTTGTGTTTGCAATTGGCTTCATTAATGATTTCCTCCTTTAGGCCAGAATGAATTAAAGTTAATTTTTTTAGATGTACAAGTTTCTTCACATTTAGTTTTATTTCAGGTGGAACTTTGCTTTTTTTTTTTTTTTTTTTTTTTTGGAAGGAAAGTGACTCACTTGTGAGGAATTTTAAATAGTTAAGCAAGGAAGAGATCTATTTTTCAGAGATTTTTGAGTTTTCAATAGCTTCTACTCTGTCAGGATCCATTTTTATCTCTTCATAACCCATTATGAATTAGAGCTTCATGCTAATTCTGATTAAAAAATAAAATTTCCAGAGGTTACCTATTTCATACATTTGTAATGAATGGAAAAGAAACTGTGTTAGGTGAAAAGGAGATTTTATTCTTTAGTTTGGACTGATTCCAGTGCCATTCCAGTTGTTCGCATTGCTGGTAAAAAGAGTATTTGACTTTCTTCTGTTTTCAGGAAACAGATAATTTCTGCCTATATTTTTAATCAGTAGCTATGAAATGCGACTTTAAAATGTGTGCCTCACAAAGAGAAAAAATCTGAGGGTAAATTCTCATGAATTAGGCAAAAAGCTTGCATACTTTCAACATCACTACAAGATAACTGTAAACTTAAGGCAGATACCACATTTTGTAATGTTGAACTTATTGTTTCAATAATTTATTGGGTAAATTTACCATGTTGCATGTATTGATCCTTAGAGCATTAGTTCAGTTGTGTGAAAAAAAGTCCATAAATTGTTTATTCATCCTGTGGTTTTTTCGTGAACTAAATTATTTGTTCATTTAAGAATTTAGCACGTTGAATTATTTGCCAACTATATGCTGTGTTTTCGAGGTAGAAATTGGAATAGAATCCAGTCCATGCCCACATTTAACCTAAACCTAGAGGGAAAGACAGACATGGAACTAATTACAGCAGTGTGATCCATGGCATGATAGAGGTATGAGGGACATGCTACAGGAACTCAGAAGAGGACACATCTAACTATTAGAAGGAATGTAAAGGGAAGCTTTCCAGGGAGACATTGGAGCTAAGGTAAATAGGAAGTTGACCGGTGGACATGTAGAGAATAGATTCACAAAGTCACATGCCCAGGATTTTTTACTTTATTAAGTGGTGGGAACCATTGAAGGATTTTAAATGGGGAAAATGACTTGATCCAATTTACATTTTAGAGAAATGACTGTTGTATTATAGAGGGAATATATTATTGCGTGGCTGAAGCTGGAGGTAGGAAGACCCTTTAGAAAATTGAAAGCGTACAAATGAAACTAGTGAGGAAGTAGGAAGAGAGAAGGAGGCATGGTTTTCATATCTGTTGAAGAGGGAGAACTGATTGGCCTTGGTATTTGATTGGATATCAATGGAGCAAGAGTCTAGTCTGCCTAGTTACCCAGTGTAGGAATTTGGGGCTGATAGTGCTATTTACCAAGACTAGAGGAAAGGAGATTTGGAGTGTGGGATGGAGAGTGAGACAACAGGTTAAGGCGATGGTTCTTATGAGCCATCACACAATTATCTAGAAGCCATATGGAAACACAGTTTTGAAGCTTAGAAGAGTGATGTGTACTAGGGACATAGGTATCAAAGTCATTTGTATTGATATTTAATGCTTCTTGAGTACATGAGATTATCTATTGGAGAATGTGTAGAGTGAGAAGTGAGGGGAAGCATCAGCTTTCAAAAAAAGAATTTTAGACCCCATATTGAATTTTTTCTCATACATGATTTTTTTTTCCCCATTTCAATATATAAGTGATCCTTGTGGAAAACTTCAGAATTACAGAAATATATAAAGTCAATAAGATTCACCCATAAATCAATTCTCATTTCCTAAGAAAATCACTGTTAATATCTGAAATATTCCGTTCCAGATTTTTCCCTGTGCATATACTTTCCATAAAACTGAAATCCCACTCTAGAAAATTTTGCATCATATTTTTCCATTTAACATTACTTCAAGCATAAAATCATCTTATTAAATTGATCAATAACATTGCATTTAACATTTCTGTACAAGCATTTTTCTCCCTGTATTATTAACAATTACAATGTTTTCTTAGCGTGGATTCCTAGAGGTGGGAATAACTTGGTTAAAAGATGTGAACAAATTTAAAGCTGTGTATTTTTTAAGTGTTTTTCAAAATGATGGTTCTGAAATTTTTACTCCCACTGACAGACACTTCTAACATTTAAGTATTTTATTCAAGGGAGAGTCAATGAAAGGAATAGATGAACCAGGAAGTAATGGTATGAGAGAAATTAATAGAAGAGAGGATTTCTAGTAGGAGAGGATTTTTAGAAAGAAGCCTCAGCAGTAGTAAATGCTGTAAAGAGGTCACATAAGCAAAGGACTGATGAATCCGTTGAGTTGGTGACTGGAGGTGTTGGTTAATGGTGGTGTGTTAGCCAGGTTATAATGAACTGAGAAGTGGATGTGACTTGTTCTAGAATCATAGCAGTGCATGGCAGGAAAGAGAGGGTTATTAGATAGAAGGTCTGCAGATTTGATGGAACGTGTTATGTTGTTTGTTTTCAAAGATGGATGAGCAGGACGTAGGCATATCTGTGGGAACTGAAGATGCTCAAAGAAGTGAAAGAGAATAGGATCCAGAGCCCTAGGGCCACCTCTTTTTGTGGAACAGGAGGAAGGATGCTCAGGAAAGGAATGGATGTAGGTAAGCTGGTGGGAAGTTGAAGGAATTTCTGTCTAATAGATTTTATTTTTCTCTGTGAAATAGAAGTCAAGGTATGGGTTGAGAGTGAAGGGAGTGCTGGAAATGCTTGAGATACGAGTAGAAGAATTTACCTTCTGATGCAGGTGACGGTCAAAGCAGCTGTTTAAGGACAACTCTGAGGATCACCAAGCAATGTCGAAGGTTCTCCAGAGGTCGAAAACCACAAATTTGTAGAGTTTCCCATCGATCAATCTGGAAGATTACTCTGGCAATACTTAGCAGCCCAGGTGAAGGGGAAAAGCAAAGTAATCAGTTGGTTATCTGAAATAAAACTGTGTTTTTTACAAGTATATTTAAATAATTTTAATTTAAAGTATGGAGAGGTTTATTCATGGATGAGAAAAAGGAAACAGAGATTGACTTCCATGATAATCTGGTGATCAAGCTCTGTCTAGACCTTGACCTACTCTGTTCCTTTTGAATTCACTAATGCTTATAGTTGAGTTTTAGAAAAGTTGGTAATAAAAAAGGAGAAAAAGTTGACAAAAGAAAAGTTGCTATAACTTTGTATGATAGATTAAACAAATGAAAAGCAGGGTACATAGATTCAGTTAGGGGAAAGCAAAAAAAAATAAGGCAGAATTACTATGTTATTGGAACTGCAGTAATGATTTGGTCAGTGGAAATTTAGAGAAACAGTGAAAGAGAAAACAACAGAGTACGCACAAAAAGCCATTTAGTTTTTATACTGCCCAAACATTTAATGCAAAGAATACTTTTTAAAAATTAACATTAATACAATTTTGTTTCAAAGTAAAATCGCTGCATTCTTTGATAGTGTTGCTCTGCAAATGGTAAAAGAGCAAAAAAATATATATATTTCAGGCCTAATTGTGTGATGTGTTAAATAATAGACAATTGTTCATTTAAACATCAGTGGATAATTATTATTTTTATGAGAAAGTTTATAGTTTGATTCTCTCAAGATATTATAAGAAATAATTTCTTAATCAAACTTATTATATTTTTTCTCTTACATGGTTTTGAGTGAAATTAGTTTTCAGTGGATGTAAACAGCTATCCTTGGGAACAGTAGCTATTAAATTGGTTTGAAAGCTGTTTGACAATTAATGAAAAAAAATATTTCCTAAAGGACTGCAATAAGACTGATGATTTTTATGCCAGTGGAAGGCCAGTTTTTACCACAAAAATTTCCCTGTAACCTTTCATGATTGAAAACATATTACTTGCTATTCAAAAACACAGGCAAATTAGTGAGGAGAGTTTCTAAAATAAGCTCAAGGGTTAGACATATAATTTGCGGATGACATGTCATGATAGTAAAGTGTATTTCCTTCTGCGTTTTGTTTTAAACTGTAGAAAGTACACGAAACTCCACAATTCAGGCTTCACACATGTTTTTACAGCTGTAAGATGAGCATACTTGATTTTTAAGGGACTCCTTGTTCCAAGTATAAATGCATTACTACATAATGTTTATTTTTAACCATGTATTTCTTCTCTTTGTGTAGTATATGTTTATCTAACTTAGGTACATAACAATGTTGGGGAACTTGGCGTTGTTTTTGAAATAGTCATCTAGGAGCCTCTTTATTACAAGGCTATTGCCTTTAAAACATTTTTTAAGGAAAAAATATGAGATGTGAGACTTCTGTGTTGAATGAGCCCCACTGCATATCTTTGCAATGAGGGTGTGGGGGACTGTGGTTAGATAGCAACTGCACCAGTGGTTTAAGCTGTAAGTAGTCACCGATTGACACCGAGCATAAAGTGTGTTCTGCTACAAGGAGTGAATCAGTCCTAGATCCAGCGTGACCATCAGAGAGTTAATGACAGAATACGGTGACTTCACGCAAACCCAAAGGCCTCTGCAACATCCAGAACATTCCTTTCCTTGATCACTCTGAGACTTGACTACCACAGAACTACTTGTTTTCTTAAAGAAATGTAAAGAGAGATGAATTAACTTTTTTGTAACTTTTTACTTTGACATAATTTAAAATTTCTGGAAAGTAACAAGAATTCCCATGTACTTTTCACCCAGATTCTCCAATAGTTTGACATTTGCTTTCTCACCTTTCCCATATTAATTTGAGAGTTAAATTGCAGACATTAAGCCCCTTGACCCCTAATACTTCAATGTGTACTTCAAGGAGATTCTCTTATATAACCACAATACAGTTATCAGAAGCAGTAAATTTTACATTGGATTAGGTAATAGTCTTGTACCAAAGTCCATATTTCTCTATTGCCAATTGCCTCTAATAATGTCTTTTGTAGCAATTCTTTTCCTGGTCCAGGATTTGTGTCATATCTCTTTAATCTTAAATGAACTAACTGTTTTAAGGGAAATGAAAGGAGACACATTGTTCATTGCATGCTTTTTTGCCTGCATATCAATTTCAGCATCTTCTCCGAAACAGAATGACAGGAGATTTTATATAACAGATATCATTCAGGAAGTACTTGTACTTCATGCCTTATCAGTTAGTACCTTTTTCAGTAGATGAATTTCTGTACAAGCAACCACAGGTTCTTACTACATCTTACTATATAGACACTGTTGTGTGCTGAGTCCAGTATTAAACTTTCTTTTGTTCAAGCCTGTCTTTTCAACATGTGACAGCTGCTATTTCATCCCATTGGAACGTTTTGTATAAGTTCTGATGAAACAGTTCCAAAATATGTCCTGTAGCTTATCTTTAGCTGAGGGAAGATGACAAGTGGCTACCGTCTTTTTGCTTAAGCCCAGAAATTCACTTTCTTTTCACTGGGCTATGATTATTCTCTGGAGTATATGAACCAAAGCAGCATATGCTTATAATTTCAAAAGCACTCATAACCTTCATCGTGTTTATTTCATTGAAAATGGCACCACAGTTTCTTATGTTTTATTCTATAAAAGTGTAGCTGAGTTGAAATTCTGCTTCTAATTTATTCCCACAAGATAGGAAAGAATTTCCAAACTGTGATTTCTTTTAATAGACTCATGGCTTAAATGGAATCAAATAACTAAAATGTTCAATTTTAAAAGATTATTTTGTTTAATATTATTGCTACCAAGATGAGAATTATGCTCTCATCTAACTTCTATATTCTGTCTTGATTATTGAAATTTTAAAATTTTGAAATTTTGGCTGAAAAGGATATAATTTTCTTCCCAAAGTTTACCTAGGAATGTGCTCTCTTAATACTTATACTGTCAGCCTGTTTCCCTTTTTATTTAATGATTTGAAGTTTTTCGATAGTTTTTGTACATAAAATTACGCTTTCATAACTATCACTAATTATTGTAATTTGCTTTTTCAAGAACATATTTCTATTTCAGATGATAGAATTTAAACACATAAAGCACAAAATTAGATTTTTCACCCCAAGCTATATCTAGATACTTACCTATAGAAGATCTAAATTAGTAAATCTGAATGACATGCTTTGTCTATGTTGCTGATCTGCTGTGCTGATGTGATATAATAGTAATGTGTGCATGCACTTTTGGGGGAATACCTGAGATGATGTGTTGAAGGAGGTGTTCTGCTATTCTACTTTTCAGAGGTGAAGACCAGTACCACATGAGAATGTTACCCCCTCAGCTAACTTCTCATTTTGTTTTTTAAGCCCCAGTTGCATTGTACTTGAGAGCTCCTGAACTCTGAGGTACAAAAGCTGTGTAGGGCAGGAGCAGGTACCTAAACAAAATCTTAAATTTTTTACAAAAAAAGGAGAGGATGAATAGGTGCTAGGTAGGCAACTCCCAGAGTGCACTATCCCGCTCTTCAGGCTAGTCTTGTGTCCCTCTCCTGCTACTCAGTATTCTCTACACCAGCCACTTTTCAGTTATTTTAATTCAGCACACTTTTTTCCCTATAATTTTTCAGAGATTCATGTCTCATAGAGTAAGACCATCAAATAATATTTTCCTTTCTTTCAAGAGGACAAAGCAAGGGTGTAGAAAGCCACCACATGAGGGGAAAATGTTATTGGAGTGGAAATTGCATCATTTCTGTGGTGATGGAAATATTCTATATCTGCCACTGTACAGTACAGTAGCCACTAACCACATATGGCTGTTGAGCCCTTGAAATGTGACAAGTGCAGCTGAAGAACTGAATTTTAACCTTTGTAACAGTTTAATTAACTTAAATGGCAATAGCCACATATGGTTTGTGGCTACCATGTGGAATTATGCAAGCTAGCACTATCACTCACCATTCAGAGTCCCAGAGCACATCCCTGCACCTCTCCTAACTTAGGCTATGTATCTTAAAAGCGAAGGTTATACTTCCTCTGCCTTTTACATAGACTTGAGAACCAAATAACATTGTAGATATAAAAACGTTTTGTAAATCTTAAATTAAAAATATAACATTATCAATATTATGGTACCCCTGTTTGTTTATTTTTAACAGCAGCCGGAAGCAACTACTTTTTGTTGATTATCCCAGCCCTATTATTTCTCCTGTTCTACCACTGATTATTTCTTTTAGTGGGGGTAAACCTAGGGTCTATTGAGTAAGTAGGGAGAGGAAGTGAAATTAAAAATTTATTATTGAAATATTGTTGACCTAATGTTAGCTCTTAAAAAGGTTTAAAAGTGAAAATTGAGGACAGATTTTTTTAATGAAAACTTTATTTATAAAAACAATATACGGTCATTATTTTTTAAAATGGAATCAAGACAAAGTTACAAAGAGGAAAGTAAAAATCACTCAAATCTCACCACTTAGACTAGCCATTGTCAGTGTTTTGGTTTATCCTTCCAGATTTCTTTTTCTAGTATATGTATAATTCTTTAAAAAATAGATGTGGGAACATGCTGCTTTAGCCTACATTTTCCATTTAAATATGTATTATTGATATTTTTGCATGTGAACAAATAATACATCTACTTTAAAAATCTAAGTTTCCAATTACAAACATAATACATTTATACAAAATTTAAAACTTAAGCATTGCATAAATACAAAATGTACAAAAAGTATAAGGAAATTCCCAGAATTCACATCTCCCATGACATTATTGTTTGGTGTATATTCCATCTTTATATAGACATACATATACATGTATACATACATGTTAATGTTACTTAAAACTCTATTTTTATAAAAACTGGATCACACTGTACATGCCCTTCTTAAACTTGCTTTTTCACTTGGCAGCATATGTTTTATACATTTATTTACTTTATATATTATATAGCATACAATAGAATATTTAATCAATTTAATGGTGAGCTGATTTCAGGTTTTTGCTAATAAAGACATTGCGCTAGTGAATATCTGTGTATGTGTATTTTTTTTTTCTTAGTATAGATTCTTAGAGTTAAAATAGGGGTCAAGTGTATGTACATTTAACATTTTTATATTTATTGCTAGATTGCTCTGTAGCAAGGTATCATTAATTCAGCAGAGCATGAGAATGTTTCAAAATGGATATTGCCATATTTATTCATTTAGGGAAATAAGTTTTATCATTGTTACTCCTAGCTTGAAATTTAGCTAGATGAGTTTATGTGTACATGCCTAAGAGAATTGTAGATCCCACATTTTGCCTAGAGAACTGTGATAAAACTCACTGCCTTTTCTTCAGTCTTGAGTCCTGTATCTGTAAACTACTTCTCCCTCCCTTATTTTCACCTCTTCTATTCCCCTAAAAGGGGAATAGTAAATTCGGTGACTTTGGATTTCCTTAGTATACCACATAGAAAACATGATTTAGTGACTAAGAGACATAAGACTAGTCATCAGTGCTGAGCATTCCATTTGATTCATTCAACATTCCATTACTGATTTGGCAGGTTATTGTGCAGCTTTATGAAATACATTTTATATAAACATACTTCTCCATTTTCTCCTTAGTCACAGGAGTGTGTTCTTTATAGATACTCACTGTGAATATGAGCTGTAGAATAAGGTGGTTGTCTACTTCTTTGGCTGGCTGAGTACTTTAAATTAAGAGTATTTTTTCTCAGGCTTCAACTACACACACACACACACACACACACATGCACACACACACTGGATTAAAAGTTGACTTTAGAAAGAATTCCTGTTCTTAAAGAGAATTAGAAATAAAACAAATGACAACATAACTATGTGTATTGAAAGAAATAGTGATTTGGGTTAGGTAGAACTTTGGCGAGCTTTCTAGAAGAAATTGGATACTTACCTGGATTTCGAAGTTGGTGAGATTTTGCAGTTTGGGTTCATGCAATGGGAAGTTCATTCCGAATGAAAATGGGGAGAAGGCATGTACAATGCCCTGGGTGGAAGGGTGAGTGCCAGAAAATCTTGGAAATGGCATGCAGCTTTCTCTGATTGGAGTAGATCACCTGATATGAGAAATAATGCAGGTAGAGAGAGAGAGGAGAGAGGAGAGGAGGAGGAGGAAAGAGGAGAGGGAGAGAAAGAAAAGAGATACCTTTAAAGTATATAAAGACTTTGAGGAATAACTGAATATTTCTGACCAAGAGTAATATCAGAGAAACCATCAATCTAGTGTGTTTCTGACTCCTAAGAGGCCTGCATGCCCCCTGTCCACTAGGATACTGCTGAGATTAACTGTCTCAGACACCTAAACTGATTGTGCTTCACAGTCCTGTGCTCTTGGTCATCTTCCCAAATGTCATCTATCTTCTTGTTCTCATACTGCCTCTTGCGTCTCCCTTCTGACCCAAGTTCCATTGCATCTGTCTTCTTTCTCAGCCTTAAACTGCATTGTCGCACTGTCCTTCAGGGACCCTACCTGACAGAAACCCATCCCTGGGCCTATCAAATAGCTCTATTCTGTTTGCCTCTATAGATCCAATATTGGGGCTACTGAGACTTGTAAGATAAATTAACTACTCTTACAGATATGTATCAATAAATTTGTGCATGTGTGTATGTATGTACATATGTATTTAGAGAATTTTTATAAGAGTTTATTTGAGCCAAACTGACAACAATGCCAGGGAGCAAGATCTGAAATGCTCCTGGCATCAATAAATTTATAGTTGCTAACCTCACTCAGATCTTAAAACTGCTGGTCATTCCTTCTGTGCTTCCCTAGGCTGTTCTCTCTTATTTTGCTTAGCATCTATTTCATATTCTTACCACTAATCTAAAATTTCTATCCTGTTCCTTCTCTCCTGCATCACTTTCCTGCTTCTCAGAGAAATGATTCTTCAGACCTGAACTTCCATTCCTGCCTGCACATCCAAACCCTTCTTCATGCATCCTTTCCTCCTCTCTTCCTGTTACTGTAGACGATGTGCTCATCATCCTCTATTGGACCAATCCCACCTATCCTACCATGGATGCTGTCTTTGCACCCTCACAGGGACCCTGATCTCTTTATTACCATTTTGTTCTTTTGAATCTTCATCCTTGCCCTCCAACTTTGATCCTTCCCTTCAGCCTTCAGATCTTGTAGTGGATACCTGTTTTATTGGACTAACATCTCTCCCTCCAATCTAGTCAGATGGCTACTCTGGGAGCCACAATTTAAATACAAGATACTCTTTGGGGGATGGGGGGTGGGCACTGTTGATTGGCCCAGGAGTTGACAACTGACTCAAGCTAGACCAATCACAATTCTTTATCAGGATTTTTATATTCAAAATGGAATCATTTTTCTCTCTCTTTTGATGGCTGAAATTCAGAATGTATATATTTTGGAACTGTTGGAAGTCAAGCTCTGCATAAGGATCGAAGATTAAGAAAAAAAAAACAACAGAAGAATGAGGTAAAATAAAGATAGAATATGAATGAATTATAGCAGAGGGCCAACACAGCATTTCCTGAGTTCTTTACAAGCAGTGATTCCCAGCCCTTTTCATGTCATGACACACATAGAAATGATAATATCAGTACTGCCTCTTGAGGAAAATGCATAAAGCTGCGTTTATGGCTAGTGGGCACATTTGTAATCTGAGCACAGGCTGGGAAGCTGTATTCTCCAGTGTTCTGGGAGAGCACACTGGTAGCCCACACCCAGGTGGAATTGCCCTGTTCCAGTATCTGGTCCAGTTCTTAGCGTGGGTCCCAGCCTGTGTAGGTCCTGTGAGATGCCCACATAGACTTCCTATAACGTCATTTCCTCCAAGCTGCTTTCCTGAACTCCCCAGATGCCTCTCCCATGTGCTCCAGTAATACCCTGGGCCCTGTACTCTAATTATCTCATTATTTGTCTGTGTACCCTGTTGTACCATGAGCCCCAGGAGGGTAAGAAGCACATCTGCCTTTTCATCCTTGTGGCCCCAGTGCCTTGAGAATGGTAAACATCTCCTAATGAAGGAATTATGCTCTGCCCAGATAAAAAGATTAAGAAGATTGTAATTGTAACAAAGTCATTTGTGTAAATATCTTTTTTTTTTTTTAAAGGAGGCAACTTTGAATGGAAGCCCTGGAAAGGAAAGTACATGAGAACTATGTCTTTTTGGCATTATCTATCTAATAGTTTTGCAGACCATGAAATTTTTCAGTCTCTCATATTTTGACTTGAATTACATATCTCAGTATTCATACTGGAAAATAATACGCAAACCATTTTCAGAATAACAAATCTCTTGTGAAAAAAAAAAGTGCCTTAAAAAACCCTGAGAATAAATATAGGCATAACAATATGGCCAATTTCTCTGTTTTGTCCACTGGCAGAATGATGTGTCCATTCTTGTTTATCATTACCGAAGAGTACAAGGAAGATTAGTTCTTATAGGGTGAGCCTCCTTCTCCTGGTTTTCCATCATTGTCTGTCTTTCTTCAAAGGTAGCCCTTTCTACCCAATTTGCTGTCATAGAATTTCTAGGTTGACTGCTTCACTTTTCTTTGGTGTGAGAGAATCCAGACTATGACTGATTAAGTAAAGCCACACACAGTTCCTAATCACTTAGCTTGACCCATTTTTAAGCACTTAAGACTGTTCTAAGATCTTCTGCACTCCTTTGGTTCTCAGACCCACTACTATGGCTTATAGTTATTTTGGTAAGACTTTAGCTTTGAATTCTGGTTAAAGTTTTTTCTTTATTCACTTCTTGGCTTTTGGAAAAATAAGGTTCTTCACTGGGACCTGGGAGTACTTCCATTTAACACTAAATTTAAAAGCCGTCCATCTGGCTCTCTGCAGCAGCTAGGTCTCCCATCTTGGCTTACACTGTAGTCCCTTTTGCTTTTGCTTCCCCTTCAGTTTTTTCCTGTACTTTGGTCAAGATTAAGACTTTCTATCCTGCCTTTTCCCTTCTGTTTTTATTTTGTTCACGTTCATACATTATCTTTGCAAAGGTATATGATGAAAGGAGATATGGATTAGCAGCAACTATTTAAAAACCTTAGGGAAAATTATCTGTAAAGTTGTAATTCTTCATAAATTAAACATTTAATGTAATTTCTATTAAAGTCACAGTTGGATGGAGTCAGTGTACAGGAGGAAGTTTTGCTAAATAATTTCAAGATTAATCTGGAAAAATAAATATGTGATAGTAGCATAGAAAATTTTGAAAAAGAAGAGTACTGAGTCAGGACTTAATTTTATTCCTGGTATTCAAAGTAAACTCCTTGGCTATACTCTTGACTTCCTCCAGTAAATTATTTTTCATCCTTTTATAGCCAAAGCAGTCTTTGTAAAATGCATATCCAAACACTTTTGCTCCATGATTTTAAGGTCTTGCATGATCTCAGCCGTGATACTTCTCCAGACTCAGTCTCACCACTCCTCTTCCCGTACCATGCTCCAGTTGACATAAAATGCTCTTGGGTTCTACTAGTGCTCTCTTCTGTCTTTCACTTCTGGATCTTTTTACTGTGCTTTCTGCTCTGCCATGAGACATCACATCCTGAAGAACCTGTTTCCTTATTTCCAAGTCTCGGTTAGGGTCTCCTTAGCTCCCTATAAATCTCCTGTCGTATAGATCACATTGTATTGTCACTTCCTATTAACTTGTCTCCATCTTCCCACTAGCTTGTAAGTACCATGAAAACAGAGACCAGATGTGCCTGCTTTACCCTTTTTACCCTACAATCTAACAGTGCAGGTGCCCAGTAAATATTGGTCAAGTGAAATAATTACAAGGCTATAAGAATGGAAACAATATGATGGTGTTGTAAGAACAGACAGACAAATTGATGGAACAGCCCATAAGGGGCCTATTACATATATACACATTTAATAAGTGATAAAGTATGCATCATAAATCCAAAGAGGAAAGGAATATTTATTTGATAATGGTACTGTTTGGAAAAAAAAAAAAAAAAGCCAGAATCAGTGAGGACATAGTGAGTGGGTATTCTCATATATTGTTGAATACTAATATCAATTGATAGAATCTTTTTGAAACAGTTTGACTCCATCTATATCTATACCAAGTGGTCATATACATTGAGTCAGTAATTCTATTTCTGCGAATCTAGGTTAAGGAAAAATTTTAGATACAAACAAAGCTTTAAAAGTTGGTCATCTAAGTGTTTAATTATAGCAAAAATTAGAAATAGTCTAAATATTCAGCAGTAGGAAAATAAATGATGACATATCTAATTGACAGAACAATACATAGCTATTAAAAATGAATATGAGCCACATCTGGAAAAAAAAAATTCACTGTGCATATATCTGACAGAAGACTCACAGCCAGAACATTTAAAGAACTCATACCCATCCCACCTACCCCACAAAAGGTAGCCCAATTAAAAAATATATGCAAGCACTTAAAAAAAAAAAAAGAATAACCAAATGATCAATGAACATTTAAAAAGTCCACAGTATCGTTACACATCAGGGAAATGCAAGCTGATTATACATTCATAGAGTGGCTAAAATTACAGAGACTGACAAAAATCAAATCTTGGTAAGGACATGAAGCAGCTGGAACTGTTGCCTATTTCTAGGGAGAGTATAGAGTCAATCACTCTTGAAAACTCTTTGGCAGTATCCTCAAACTGTGCATACCCATCCTATGACCCAGCACTTCTGCTGCTAGGTGTATGCTCAGGAGAAATGAGTGTCTAACCTAAAAGAGAATTAATATGAATGTCTGCAAAAAGATGTAAATAAGATTGTTCAAAGCAACTTTATTCAAACTAGCTAAAAACTGGAAACAGGAAAATGGATTAATAAATTGTGGTATATTCCTATATGTAATACAGTGTAGCAATAACAAAAGAACAAACTAGTGATACACGCAACAACATGAATGAATCTCATTGACATTATGTTGAACAAAAGAAGACAGAGCAAAGGAGTACATACTAAACAATCCCATTTATATGATGCAAGAACAGGCAAATTAATTAACAATGATAGAAGTCAGAATAGTGGTTACCCTGGGTGGGAGAATTGATTGGGAATGGGCACAAGAGAAACTTGTTTGATAAAAATTTTCTATTTGTTAACTTGTATTAGGTTTATATAGATCTATACATACCTCCATGTTCAACAAACTGTACCCTTCATATGTATGTTCTCCTTTACATATCTCACTGATTTTTTTAAAATGGGGGAAAATGACATGTGGCCTTGGACAAGTCACTTCATTTTCCTAAGCTTCAGTATTCTCATCTGTAAATCATAATAATACTTCACTTGCAGGATTGTCATCATAATAGCACATGGTTAATGTGCAGTAAATGGCAGTTTATTTTCAACATGCCTATGACATATGAAATATGTATAAATTGAATATATATGGTTGAAGAACTATAAAACAAACAAAACTCCCTTATGCATTAAAAAATTATTTCACAAAATATATTCAGTGGATTAGCTGGTGGGATTTGTTTTCTCTTTCTATTTTTAGTTTACAAAAATGTTTAATGAGCATTGCTTTCATAATGGAAGCTTATTAATCTTTAAACATTTCAAAATTTTCAGTCAATAATCTCAGTATAAACTAACAATTAGTGTGAACCCCAAAATATTAAATCTCTTTTAGGTTAATTGAAGAGTAGTAACTACAACAAAGGAAGTGATATTCATTAGGTTTTAAGTGCCACCATTCCACAGGGATATGAATAATCTTGAACGTATTCCAAAGAAACATGGCCAGGATAGTAACAAGAACTCTGGGTTGTGATATTGAAAAGGCTGAAAGAACAGATCATGGTTCTTTCAGAGACAAAATAGAAGGATCCTACAGCTGCTTTCAAATTAGAAAGGCATTCATGCGGTAAAGAATTTGTTGTGTTCTCTGTGGTCTCAAGCAGAACCAGTATCAGAAGGTGGAAGCCATTTCAGGGAACCAATTTCAGGAGCTGTATAAGAAAATTCTGTGTGCTAATACTATTCATTTATTCAAGATGTCGACTGAGTACTTTTCTGTCATAAGCACTCTGTAAGCATAGAGTTCAGAAAATAAGACTTGGTCCCTTTAGTAAGCTTATATAATGACTAAAGAAGCTATGAAAACAATAACATAATGTTTCAGTGCTGTGATAGAAGTATGAACAGAGGGTTATGAGAGCCCAGAAGAGGAGACGTTCTTGTCTGCAGAGATTGGAGGAGGTAACTTCTCAGTTAGTACTGAGTGATGGATTAATCAACGTTTGCCAAGCAGGCAGGCAGAGAATGGTATCTGGGGCAAAAACAAACAAACAACAACAAAAAAAAACAGCTGTTTTTGATGAACCTGTCAGGATATGTTTGGAACCAGATTTTTCAGGCCCCCGTATGTCCTTTTGTGGGGAATGGGAAGATATTAAAAAAATTTAGGAAAGGGGATAGTGTTTGTTCAGGGTGGGGGGGGGATGGGAAGAG
The DNA here is from genome assembly GCA_028627145.1 of Eidolon dupreanum. Classification (NCBI taxonomy): domain Eukaryota; kingdom Metazoa; phylum Chordata; class Mammalia; order Chiroptera; family Pteropodidae; genus Eidolon; species Eidolon dupreanum. Next base: position 78,149,002 of record CM053506.1, on the reverse strand, counting down.
GCAGTGACTCCAGCCACAGTGTGTAAGACAGACTGGATGGGGAGAGACTAGTAGCAAGATGCTAGTTAGGGAATATCTGTAGTTCCGATGATGAAGCCTAGAGAAATGAGTAATAGTGGAATTAGAGGATTTGATACATCTCTGAGGTCCACTCCAGAGGTCTTGATTACAATTGGTTCATTGGTTTAGAAGGTAAGGCAGAAGAAAGTTGAGAGTGATTCATGGGTTGCTAGTTTGGGAAACTAGAGTCCTGCTGATCCTGACCTTACCCACAGGCACCTTTTGATCATGGTTGTGGGGACAAGGGAGTGGACACCTTCACTCAACTGTCAGCTCCATGAGGGCAGGTACCATACATATCTGCTTGCTCACTTTCCCAGAGACAGAGATCTCAAATGAACAATTTGCCATCCTTCCCAAAGTATCCTGCTACTTTGCTGGCAATCCTTGGACATCTGTCTTTTATACTTACTGTTGATCAGGTTAAACATGATATCAAATATTATTAAATTTTGGAGATGTTGACTCATTTGTTCACTCAGCAAATACTTATCGAGTGCCTATTATATGCCAGTCACCATTCCTGGCTTTGGAGAAAACAAAAAAGACAAACCAGCAAATAAAAAAGATAAAAATCCATGCCTTCGTGGAGTTTTTATTCTAGTGAGGGGAGACAGACAGTAAAAATAATGAAAATAATAATAAAAGCAAAATATATGGTGCATTAGATGGTGATCCACATTGAAGAGGAAAAGCTCTGAGTGAGGAGAGGGATGTGGGCTTTGCCATTTTGTGTAGGGTGGTCAGGGAAAGACTGAGAAGGTAACATTTGAAGGAAGTGATCCATGCAGTTATATTAAGCTGCTAATTAAACTAGGAGGAGAGAATTCCAAGTGGAAGGAAATGCAGATACAAAGACATGTCAGGTAGGAACTTGCTTAGTATGTTTAGAGGAACAATGAAGAGGCCAGTATGGCTGGAGCAGAGTGAGGGAGTGTAGAAAGAGATGTGGTCAGAGCTGTGGGTGGATTGGAGTCAGGAAGGCTGGTGGAAAGACTTGGCATTTTTCGGAGTTGGGAAGCCTTGGAGGGTTTCAGCAGAGGAATGACGTGACCTGACTTACATAGTAACAGAATCACTCTGACTGCTATTTAGAGATTAAGCTAAAAAGGAAGCAAAGACAGAAGCAGGGAAACCATATGGGAGTAGTAATCCAGGTGAGAGATAATGGTAGGTTGGACCAGGATGATAGCAGCAGAGGTGGTGAGAAGTCGGATTCTGAATATAGTCTGTAGCTAGGTATTGCTGACAGACCAGATATGGGTGTAGAGGTGGAACAGGCTTGGGGGCAATATTAGGAGCTCAGGTTTGACCATTATACGTTTGAAATGCCCAGCAGACATCCAAGTGGAGATGCTAAGTGGGCAGTTGAATATACCATTCTGAGGTTCAGTGAAGAAGTCCAGGCTGGAGATAAAAATTCATTTCAGAGGAAACTTGTTAGTGTGGGCCAAGTTTATAATTTGAACACCCAAGATTGGGGGGGGGTATGTTTTACACAACACTGCTTGAAAGTCACGTAAAGGTCCCTTGGGAAGATTTCAGATTATGTTTTCTAGATCAGAGAAATTAAGCTAACTTGTACTCAAGTTAAGATTTATTCACATTTTAAAGGACAGTGGATGCTTAAATCATATATAATTTCTATTCTTTACTTTCACTTTTTAATTTTTACTTCAAAATAAAACATGCCTCTTTCTTGTCACTAAATTGGTGAAAATGACAATTTTTAATGCAGCTGCCTTTACTATAATCTATTCCTGTCTTCACTTGCCCTGCCCTTCTCGTTAGTGTGTGTTCACAGACTAAGTTAATTTTAACAAATATAAAATATAATTAGGAAAAAATGCAGAGTGCACCATTTGATCCCTAATTTATAGAATAATAATTTTAAAGAAAATTGGGAGGTATAAGAAGACATATTTAAGTATTTTTATAGCTAAACCCTTCATAATATATAACCACGGACATTCTATTTACTATATCATTACTTTTAAGACCCTGAATATTACTTAATTTAGTAAGAAATTATGCAAAATAGCCATCTTGCTACAGTGGTTTGAAATGGGGATTTGTTTATTAGCGAAATCTTTTCCTTTTTTAATATTTAGCCTTACATATACAATTAATTAGTATTTATTAAGTGTATATGTTGTAGAAAGCATTTGGCCATGTCTGGAGTTGGGGCATTTGCCTCAGGCACCACCTGAAAAAAGCAAAGTACAGAGATGGAGTTGGTGAAAGGATGGAACTTTATTCATTCTTCTAAGAAACATTTATGGAGCACTTACTATGTTTCAGGCATTTCATGTAATCTAATAGATATTAGATGCAGAGAAACTAAAGATAGTCTGGAAGACAGTGGGATACAATACAGGTACTCCAATAGAGAAAAATAGAATCAAGAAGCACTGGGTGGCAGCAGCGACAGATTCTACTCAGCTCTACCTCGTTGACCAAGTGATAGGAACTGATACTCCTGTAAATATTCTGTGTCAAGCACAGTTTAATCACTTTACATGTATTAACTCTGAACAACAGCCCTACTGAGGTTGGTACTCTCCATTTGCACTTGGGGAAACTGGACAAAGAGAGGCGTAACTTAAGTTCACATGGCTAATGAATGGTAGAGCCAGGATTTGACCTAGTAGGTACCACTTTTTTGAGAATTTCCTTCTCCCCGGGCACTGTACTAAGTGCCTTATGTACATTCATCTGATAAATCCTTGTAACTCCATGTAGAAGATATTAATCCCATTTATACACGAGCCTGCAAAAGTTTAGAGAGGCCATTACCCAAAATCACACAACTAGCAAGTGGCTGAGCCAAGACTCAAAGTCTGTGCTGCTGCATCGCCTCGCCTAGAAAAAGTCAGGAGGCAGGGAAAGACACCCTGCACTGGGTGTAATGACAACAGCAATTCAAATTTCAGAAAAAGAAAGCAACAGGTCAGGATGAACTTATCTAAATATTTGTTGGAGAACATATGTAAATCAGGGTACAAATACTGCAACATAAGTTATTTTAAGTGTGTAGACAAGTAATCAAATTCTCTGGGGCGCAAACTGAATTAATAAACGCAATACAGTATTTTTACTGCACACAATTCGGTTATCACTTTGCATTGCATCAATAATTATATTATTTTCACCTTGCTTATTTAGATTTGAGCATATGTTACTTTGTAATTGTTCTTAAGCTTTCATTTTAAAAACTAATTAGTAGAAGCCTGATGATCACATTCCTCTTTAAAAATATATTTTAATGGAATTACTATTTCTTTATCCGACAGCACTTAATGCTCTATCAGCATGGGTTCTCCTAAGCAGTACTCACAAATTAGTTAAAAGAAAGAGAAATAAATTCCTTCTGTGAGGATTTATCTGGGTACCATTAGTAGAGGGTACTTTTCACAGGTTTCCTGCAGTCAAAACTCAGCATGATCTGACAGGGCAAAAAATATCAAAAAGTGATTTATTTTTCTTCCAAGTGAATATTATGTGCTTTGAAAAAATGATATTCTTTCTCAGCAGAATTTCGAAAGCATTTTCTGATTAGATTAGCACACTATCAAAATTGCTTAGTATTATGCCAAATTCTGTTTTCTTTTTAATCTGTGACACTGTTTCTTCTATTGGTCACAGTCAGTAATATATGTATTAAAAAAATCTCATCTTGTTTGTTTTCATTGACATATCTTACATATCTTTTAAAACTTTTCAATTTAGTTGTAGAAAAATTAGAAAGGGAGTATTAGGAAAGAGGAAAAAACTAGTTCTTCCATTAAGTGATAATTATTCTTAATATTTTTATATTTCTGCCCAGACTTTTTTTCTGCATATAGATATAGAAAGATAGCTAAGATAAAGGCCAATGTTTATTTGTTTGTTTGTTTGTTTATTTTAGGCAAGGCAACCCTTGGTTGACCACACAGATTGCAAGGACCTGGTCAGTTTCCAATCCCTTACTTTTTTTTTATTTTTTATTTTTTACGCCTACAGCACCTGGTCTTCCTAGGTGGTCTCCCATCCAAGTACTAACCAGACCCGATCCTACTTAGCTTCTGAGATCAGATGGGATCAGGCTTGTTCAGGGTGGCATGGCTGTATGATTTTAAAAAATAAAAATGGATTCAAACCATAAATAGGTAGAAAGCTATCTTTCATTTTCTGTTTTTTAAAACATTTTTAGGTCAATAGATAATGTCTCTGTAGCTTTATTTTTATCAGCTTCATGCTCTACTGTATTTTAAAGTTGTGATTTCAGTCATCTCTGCTTTAATCCACTGATAGCAGCTCCTGGGGGTCCTATGTGGTTATACATTTTTAGAATTATATTTAATGATTATATTGTGATAAATGCCATTTTCAATGGACAGGATATTTTGCTTTAATGATAAATATCTTGATTTAAACATTAATACTTTCTCTCTTCACCCCAGTTTTTCAGAACACAGTTGAGGAGAAAAAGTAAAATCAATTTCATGCAAGCTAAAATAGGTATTGTAAACAATTCACTTTATTCATAGTGAATTTATCCAAGCCTTTACTTGGTGCTCTCCCATGCCCCTACCCCCTAACCCCTGCACTAACTTTAGATATGACTCTAGGGCTAACTTCAATTACCTGAAAAAATTGATGCAATCTTAATTAAAAATACTATACCTATTAGGTTAACTCTTATTCTTGAAAGAAATGTTTATTTAACTAATGGCAAGGGGGATGGAGAGATCCTTTATAATAGGTCCCATGCTAGGCAGTTTTCATTACCACTTCATGAAAACCCTACAAGGCATGTATGCCATTGTGTCTGTGTCCCTCCTCATTTCCCTATTTATTTAAAAAACAACATGAGACTCAAGTTCCTACTCCTAGCAAGTGATAGAACTGGGGTACTACCTCAGGAATGACTGCAAAGCTCATGTTTCTAGGATTCAGGCAGAGGTGTATATATAATTCAAAGTGGAAAAAATAACTTTGGAGTTGAGCATGTGATTTTACCCATGCATTTGAAAATAGGTATATCTGATGTTCTAATAAATACCTGCCCCCTTCAAAAGTGAATAAAAGTGCCCCGAAAAGACCTTACTCAAAAATGTCCTTACTATATCTAGTTTCCCTGTTCTGATGCCTGCTTATCTCCTCCCTGTTAATTGACTCTTGTTAGCTACTATTTTAAGATCTTGTCTTAAAAGTAAACGTTTATTTTGGCACCTGCCATAGCATATTTTCTTGGTATCATCTCCATTTTTGTTCCTAACTTATTTTCTCCTGCCTGTCTGGGACCAAGGTGGTGTAGTTTCGGGTGTCCTGAGCGTTGGAGTCAGCTCCACGGTGTGCATCCCAGCTCTATCATTTATTAATAGTGTGGCTTCAGGCAAGTCTACCCAAATTATATGTGCCTCAGTTTCCACAGAAGTAAAACAGGACTATAATAATGTAGAATCAACAGATACAGAATACAACTCCATAGAGTTGTTATGAAGTTTACACAAGAAAAATGCTTCGAAAATGGTACCTTGCTTCTTAGCACAAAGAAAGATTTCAAAATTTAGCTCTAATACCCTTTTTATTCTTTTAAATAATATGAAGTAATTGATTTTTCCCAATGGCTTACACTGCATGTTCTCTCCCTCTCCCCACACCTCATCTCCACCCCTATCCTGCAGTTGAACACAGAGTGGAAGAGAACCTTAGAACATGGTGTCTCACTGCCAGGAGCCTCCTCATCCCCTGATCGACTCATCCACATATGCACCTGTTTCCTGTCTTCTTCTCATGACACAGGAGAATAAAAACAGTCTGATTTACTTACACAAAACAATTACCTCTTACCCAGAGTCTTTCTGGAAATTAATGCCTGAGGCCATTTGTATCACTGGCTTCCATGTTAGCTCAATCTACTGAGACGTTAACTTGAAGTGTTTTTCAGTGTGTTTTTAGTCTCTCCCATGATCAGTGTTTTGTTCTTTGCTCGGTATTTAGAGGTTAGTGAGCATGTGCTTTTTGCCAGTGGTGTGATTCTGACTTGGTAAGAATTATTTCTTGATGCTTTACAACGTTATCCCTTTTTCCTTAGTGAAAATGTAGTTAATAAGTAAGGCTAGGCATCATATTTTACCTGCAAACCAGATTTCTGAAAATATTTTTTAAATATTTGTCTACTTGAGAGTTTAAGCTCACTTTTTCCTCATTGCTTTAGCATAAAAGACAATTCCTTGTGTACATAGTCACTGACCATCTATTTTGTGGGCTGTAGATTCTAGAGAGTTTGTCTTTAAACTTAATAGTGTCTTTTTTTCTTTTTCTTGTTTGATGTGTATTGCAAAGACTAGAGGTTGGAAATATAGAGAAGTAAGTAAAAACTTTAAAAAAAACAGTGAAATGCTTCCTACTAAATTTTTATTGTGGTAAAATAACATAACATAAAATTTGCTATTTTAACCCTTTTTGAGTGTATATTTCAGTGGCATTAAGTATATTCACATCATTGTGCAACCATCACCACCACTCATCTCTGGAACATTTTCATTGTTCCAAACTGAAACTCTGCATCCATTAGACACTAACCCCACTCCCCTACTCCTTACACACACACACCACCCATCCCTGGTATCAACTATTCTACTTTCTTTTTCTCTGAATTCGACTATTCTAAATAACTTATATAAGTGAGATCATACAATATATATTTTTTGTTATTGGCTTATTTCACTCAGCATGTTTTTAAGGTTTATTCATGTTGTAGCATGTGTCAATTTTACTTCTTTTTTAAGGTTGAATAATATTCTGTCATATGTATATACCACATTTTGTTTATCCATTCATCCATTGTGGATTGTTTCCACCTTTTGCCTGTTGTGAATAATGCTGCTATGAACACTTGTGTGCAAATATCTATTTGAGTACCTGCTTTCAATTCTTTTGGATGTATACCTAAATGTAGAATTGCTGGATCATATGGTAATTCTAGTTTAAATTTTTGAGGAACAGCCAGCCATACTGTCTTCCACAATTAGCTATACCATTTTACATTCTCATGCTTCCTGATAAATTTATATAAAAATTTTTAAAATTATGATTATATCAGAATTTAGCAGAAAATCATGAAACAGCATGAGAAATGCATAACTAAATATTGCACTTTTTCATGTTTTCTCAAGATAATTTTGTTTTTATCAAATTAGTCTTCTATGAGTACAAGTTGTCTCCTATCACAAGAGTGTGGAAAATCTAATGTCTACTTTGTTCTAAATCAGGACAGGATTTCTGGTGTGTGGTGTCACTTATATAGGTTACATTATGTTTAGTTTTATTAAATAACAAGTTTTATTAGATTTCAGATTTTAATAATAATAAATAGAAATTACTGAAGATATGCAGTTTTTCTACAGATAACTTTTCAAGCCATTTACTCATTTGCCACTAAATATTTAAGTTCTTGTTCTTTCTAAAGTAATAAACTGGTTTAAAAAAATATTCAAATATTAAAGCATGATAGGGAAGACTTTATTAAAAGGTCGGGGGCTTTTTGATAGGTATAGAGACCACTGCAATGGGATTTTACACAGTGGTGGAGAGAGAGATTGGCTCAGCTCCGAATACAGCATGGGCAAGTGGGAATTTATAGCCAAGGAGCAGGGTGGTGGTCAGTAGATGGAAAATTACTAAAAGGAAACATTAAGGATAAAGGAGGTTCTGGCTAAACCACCCTAACAGGATTCTTGCTGAAGACAGGCCAGGGTGATCATATATCACCTGAGGGCGTGAGGAGAGGATGGCAAGGAACCAGAGCAGATATGGAAGATGATCATATATTGTGGGCAGGGGGAGTCTGGTTAAACTGACTTAGAAGCGTTCTTGCTAAAACTGGATTTTATAAGTGCACAGACGGGCATAGGAGAAGGTTCAGGAGCCTGGCTAAAGTATGCACAAGTGAAGAATCTTTCTCATTGGCTGCTATAAATGTTGTATCCCTATACATTTTTTCCACATAGATATAAAAGCATTTATTAATTCATGTCAACCAACTTTTATTGATTTCCTGTGTGCCAAACTCTGTGCTAAATGGATAGGAATGGAGATGTTGATTACAGACAAATAAACAGGCAAGTCCAATAAAGTATTGAAAGTTCTGTAAAAGGGAAAAGCAGAGTGTTTGGGAGTAGATGGGAGGGGGCAAGCTAACTAAGATTTGGACAGGCGAGGAGAAGGTATCAAGGTCTCTAAAATACTCCAAAATTCTTCAGGAAATGTATTCTCCCAGAGTAGTGGACTCCCAGAATAAAGTAATAACAAATTTGGTAAAGCATTTTAACATCATCTCTCATATGTAAAGTGAGTATTCGGTTAAGGAAGCAGTTAGCTTCCATCGTGCCCAGGCAACTAAAAATACCATTAGAGTTTTAAAACTCTGTGAATATGAGTACGTTACCTTACTTAAAATTCATCCTGAAATAAGAAATAATCTGTGTTATAAAGTAATATAATATGGACATTTTTGTCTTAACAGTACTTAATTTGGGTATGAAAATGTTCCACACAAAACTGAATAAGCTCAACAAGTATTTCTGATGTCACAATTTTCAAATAAGCCACAGCTGAGATAGTAAAGATACATTATTCTGTGGATAAAACTTTTTATTCTAATTAATTTTTTACATTTTACTTTTAATTTGGTTTACTTTTTTATCCTTATGTTTTTAATTGGTAAAAAAAAAAAAATTCTGGTAACAGTCAAACAATCCAAAGTAAATGAAGGAAAATGTAAAATTTCTTCCCTCTCCTCTCCTGTACCATCTCATTCCCCAAAAGTAGATACTTTAATGTATTTCTTTCCAGAGCATGCAAATATTTGGACAACCAATTAGTTATGTATATAAGAGGAGGAAAAGAGAAAGAGAGGAAGAAGAGGAGGAGAGGGAGGGGGATCATGTGAGTGTGTGTGTGCACGCATATGTGTGTGTGCGTGCACGCATATGTGTGTGTGCACACATTTATATATACATATAGTTTCAAATTAAAAAATAAAAGGGACCATAATATAATAATATTCTATAGAATGATTTCTTTCCAATTTACTACACTCTATCCTTAACCTCTTTCCATGTCATTACGTTGAATACTGTCTTACTCTTTCCAGTGTTCATAAGATGTCATTGTTTGGGTGTAGTCATTTTCCTATTCACAAATACTGCTGCTGTTTGTGTTTTGGCATTTCAAACATACTGCAGTGAATATTCTTGTATATGTATTTTTGCACACTGGAGCTAATATTTCTGTAGGATAGATGCCTAGAAAGGTGATTGCTCAGCCATTTGCTTATGCATAGTTAGCCCTTCTTATCCGCAGGTCTCGCATCTGAGATTTCAACCAACCACAGATCAAAAACGGTATTTTCGATCCATGGGTGGGACTCCATGGGTGGATGCAAAGGGCTAATTGTATGCATTGCTCTGTGCCATTTTTATATACAGGACTTAAGCATCTTCAGATTTTGATATCCAAAGAGGTCCTGGAACCAATCCCCCGAGGATGAGGGACAGCTGTACTTATCATTTTAAGGCCCTTTGATACATTTTACCAAATAACTGTCTCAAATGCTTTTGCCTTTTTACCAATAACCTTATCCCTTTAACACCAGATTTTGCAATTATAAGCAGCTTTTGCTAATTTAATAGGTGAAAATGGTATGTCATTATTGTATTGTCAATTCCTAGATAGAGAGGTTGAATATCTTTTCCAAGATATATAGCTATTTATATTCTTCAAAGTGCTTATTTTTATTAGAATATTTGTCATATTATTCTTGAGTTTCATAACTTGATAATTATTACTTTTCTCTACTATATAAGTTGAAATATTTTTCATTTTGTTCTTTTAACGTTATATGTAGTAACTTCTACCAAATAAAAGTTTTTATTTTTTATATAGTCAGATCTGTCAACTTTTTCCTTTATAGCCTCTGGTTTTCATATCATGATTATAAAGGCCCTCCCAAATTTAAGATTATGAAAATACTTGCCTACTTCTATATGTTTATTTTTTACATTAATTGTGAATGCATTTGGAATTTATTTTTGTGTAAGACGTAGGGTAGAGATCTAATTTATTTGTCTCAGCATAGAGGTTCACGTGTCCCAAACAAATATATTGAATAATCTGTCCTTTGCTTGTTATTTAGAAATATCACCTTTATCACTTGCTTTTCATATGAATGGGAGTTCCTTATACTCTGTTTCACTGAGTTATTTGTCCTACCGAGAGGCAGTTTTGTGTAGTGAGTTGGAACCAGAGCACCAGCTCTGGAGGGAGAGGCCCGGGGTCAAACCAAGCCTTCACTTAACTGTGTGACCTCAGACAATGACGCAATCTTCCTAAATCCCAATTTTGTCATTTGTAAAATCGGGGTAGCATACTGACAGCTTTGCAGAGTTATGAGGATTAAGTGAGAGAATAAGTATAACGCACTTAGGGCAGTGGCTGGCATGTGCCAGGCACTGGATGAACAGTAAGCTATTAATATTACTGTGACTACTGTAACTATAAGAGCTGACCTTTTACGTATGAAAGGACAAAAATCTCTTTATTCTTCTTTACTCTGCTAAAGTTGAACTTTAACACAAGATTCTCAAGTTCCAAAATGAAAGTTCCTTAAGATTTTGAGTGTGATTGCATTAAGTATGTAAGTGCTATTTGGGTAGAATAGGTATCAATTTTCAGAGTTCCTTTGTTCCAAATGAATCCCTTGTATTCAGCATGCAGTTTGATTTTACTTTGTGGTCATTCAGAGCCTTGATTTTAAATAACAATTTATTAATAACAATTTATTAATATGACAGATATGTTTAGTCTTAGTTCTGTCTTATTTTGTAGGGTTTCTTTTATGGCCTTTAATACTATTTACTTAGTTTTACCCTCTGTTCAGTGTTTGAATTGCTTTTATGTGTATTTTCCTTCTGATAGTTTGAACACTTAGAATTAGTTGTTAGAGTTTTCCTCCCAGTTACCTTTATAACTATTACCTTATATCCCTTTCCCTTTCATCACCCAATTTTTCTAGTGAATTTCAGTTAGGATTATGTTTGTTTTTCTACAGAATAGAACTCCAGCATCAGTGGCTTAACCAAATAGGGGATATTTTCCTCAGAAAATAAACAGTGCAGAGGTCAGCAGTCAGGCTGGTTTTATAGCTGCACAATGTCATCAGTGTCCCTGGCTTTTGGTGCCCTCTCACACGGCTATCCTTGGCTTGGAACTTTAGGGCTTACACTTGTCTTACGTTCGGTCATGGTTACTCCACCTCCAACCTCTCATCTGCATTCTAGATAGGAAGGAAAAAAGGAAAAGAAAAGGGATGCCTATACTGGGGAAGCAAAACTTTGCTAGAAACCTTCAACTTACATCTTAATGACCAGAACTGTTTCACGCCATCACCCCTGTCACTCCTAGCTGGGGTTTTATTAGTAAAGAAAAAAGGTAAAAGGATATTGCGTATACAATTAGCTATGTCGGGCAAAAACTTACTTTTAAATAACATTAAGAACTTTGACTGCAACCTGTAAACAGTATAAACTGACCCTCGTTATGGAAAATGAAGAAGTCAGAACATTTAAATGAACTTCTCCCTTTTTAAAAAACATTTTTATTCTCCTTAATGAGAGCAAATGCTCTCCAGCGTTTTCCTGCAATCTTTTTGTTATAACTTCTTCCTTCACCCCTTGGGTGATGTTATTCATCCATAAATTTCTACAGAATGGGCTCATGTTAACTATATCATTTCCATCCTTGCACATTTTCAAATCACTGCATGATACTTTTATACTAAAGTGATAGTTTGGGTATAAAATTCTCCAATTATACTTTCTTTTCTTTGTTGTCATTGCTGTGCTGTTTTCTGAGGTTGAATATTCTTGAAAGTCTGAGGCCAGTCTGAGGCCGTAACCTGTTTTTTTTGTTTTGTTTAGTTTTGTTTCCTCTTAATGGTCATGGAATTAGATTTAGAAGTTTTTTTGGTGGGGGGTGGTGGTATATCTTTGAAGCATAATAATTTTACTATGATATATTTTGGTGTTAATTCATCTCTATTAGTTTATCTTAGAACATATGTGGCCCTTCAATATGACCATTTAAGATGACTTTTTGAATTTCATGAATTAGATCTTGGAATTTCTTTTCATCTCTATATGTTCTTCAAAGATATAAGAGATATGTTGATTCTCCATTGTCTCTCCGTATAGCTATTGTTGTCTCTCTCCTTTTGTTTTGCATTTTATATTCTCACTTTTCTCAAGCTTATCTCCCAGATGTGTATTCAGCAGAGCCTTTGCTCCTTTTTTTTGTTGTTGCTGCCGATGTGACCTTTTTTTATGTTATGTTGTTATGACTTAATTTTACTCTTCCTTTCCTTTCTGAACTCCATTAGTTAAATTTATTTATTTATTTTTACCTTTAGTTGTTGTATCTTTTCTTTTTTGAGAGTTTTTATCTTTAAGCTCTTGTTTCATAAAGGCTTAAAAAATTACCTGTAACAAATTACCACAAACAATGGCCTAAACGAACACAAATATTATCTTACAGTTCTGGAGGTTGGAAGTAACAAGGATCTCACTGGGCAGAAATCAAGGTGTCAGCTGAACTAGGTTCCTTTCTGAAGACTTTAGGAGGAAAATCCGCATTTTCTAACTTTTCCAGCTTCTAGAAAGAAGCAGCCTCCTTGGCTCGGGGTCCTCTTCCTCCATCTCCATAGCTAGCAATGGCAGATTGAGTCCTCACATCTCCCTTTAGCTCTGACTTCTCTTGTGTTTACAGCTTTCATTTTTAAGGACCTTTGTGATTACCTGGACCCACCCCGGAAATCTGGAATAATCTCCCCATTTTAAATTTAGCTGATTAACAATGTTAATTCTATCAGCAACCTTAATTCCCCTTTGCCATGTAAGGTGACAGATTCACAGAGATTGGAACTTGGACATCTTTGGGGGTAAGAGTGGGGCATAGTTCTGCCTACCACAAAGATCACTTTAAAATTAATGTTTTCGGTCTGGCAATATATCTTGGTGTATATATATATTTTTAATTTCCTACATTCATATTCATTCTCCCCTTCCTCTCTCTTTCTCTCTTTCTGAAGTTTTGTTTTTGTTTTTGTTTTTTAAAGAAATAATCTTGTTTGTTCATAAGTAAGAGGAGTTTTTCCCTGACAGGCTGTTGTTATAGTGAGCTTTGGGTCGGGGGAATAAACTAACATAGCTAGTACCTGGAGTTTAGATCTGTCCCTGGAAGTTCAATTCTAAGCCAGAACTTGATCTCCCTGGATCTATAGGGAAGCCCCATGTCAATCAGAGGTGTTCGTGTGTGTTACGTTATGTGTGGGTGATTTAGTTTTACTTCTCTTCTGCTGACAGGCTCCCGGCTACCTTTTATTTCTCTACCACCGTATCACTCTTATCTTACTTGTAATTCTTAAAGATAACTTTTAGTTTGTTGATTTTGAAATATTCCTAGATGACAAACAATGAAAGTGATAGTTATACTAGACATTAATTATTAAGTATGCCTGCCCAACACTTGCACCCTTTTAAAGAAAAACTACTCTGCTGTGGTTTGCTGAGCAATGGCTGTGTTTTGAGCCATCCAATTCCCTTGTCCCCCCTCACCCTGCCACAACTGGAATAGGACTTGATCCAAAGATGGACAACCTGTGGTCTCACCAACAACCTGACCTGTGTCTTGATTCAGAAAGCTAACACAAATCATTCAGAAAGCTAACACAATGTATATTATCTAGGTTCAAATTGAAGTGCAGCCATTTACTAGTTGTGTAACCTTAAGCAAGTTACTCTCTGCCCTAGTTTCTATAACATATTAGATGCTATATCATATTTTGAGAATTAAAAATAGTTAATCCGCATAAAGTATAATAGTGTCTGACTGATACTCAAAGCTCTATAAATGGTAGCCATTATTATTATATTAGGAATTTGAAATTAGGAAACCAAACGACTAAGAGAGTTACCGGTTGGAACTAAAGCTAGAGTGTCATGAGATAGAGCAGTGGTCCTTACTCCTTTTTGGTCTCATTGCCCCCTTGATGAATCTGATGAAAGTATGGACAGTTTCCTGCAGGAAAGTGCTTAAACATATGTAAACATACACAAAATCAAGGTAAAAGCACTTCGTGTAGAGAAGGAGGGGAGGGGGCTATGGCAAATCAAAGCCATGTGTAAGTCAGATTTGTGAAGTAACGGAAACTCGTCAAAGCAGAGGGAGCTACTTCATAAAGGGAGGAGAATGGACTGAATGAGAAGAGAGAAACAAAAGCCCTGAGACAACCTCTCAGTTCCAGGTCCAGCAGTTTCTATCACAGGATTTCTCTGAGATCCCTGCTTGTCTCCTCACTTCCTTGGACATAACCAAGCTGACATAGCCCTCACATCTTGCAACCAAATTAGCCAGAGAAAGTCAATGATGAAGCTAACTTTTACATGATGAAGAATTATTGCTGTGTCATTTCAGATTGCTTTTAGCCAACATTATGAAGTTTTCCTGTGGTGTGATTATATCAACAGCTAGTGCTTTCAGAATAAAGTGAATAACCAGCTGCAGTGACTTTTCAAGGACTGCTAACTTCCTTTTTTGTCAGTTGAACACTTCCCAAGCATATCTTATTTTTTTTAATATTCCAGTTTAAGGAAAAGGCCAGGAAAAGGTAACATCAACTTCTCTAGTAGAATTCTTTTGCATTTTGGTTAATCTTTTAGAGTTTTTAAACTGAAAATGAAGCAGAAATTCACAGGATTTTATAGCTGGAAAGGATTTAAAGATTTTTCTTGTCCCATGGCTTCTTTCAGAAATAAAGGAAATAACTCCTAACCCCCACCTCAGTATCATATTGCATACTTTGTCTCATTCAGTACTCACAGCAACATTATGTGGTATAATACCCTCACTTTACAGGTGAGGAAATGGGCTTAGAGAGATTAACTCCTTACCTGAGATCAAAGATACTGCAAGTAAGTGGAACTAGGATTTGAACCCAGGACTTCCTGACTATAAAGTATGTGTTATAATGCCTCTGTGGCCTGTAAAACTCAGGCTAAAAAAGAGTGAGCCATTTATTTTACACATCTTTTCCTCAACAAGGTCTTTCTTTCAACATGTCTTCTCAAAAAGAAGGCTGGAAACATATGAGCCCCACTTTTTGATCCCCACACTAGAAGGGTCTTGAATGTGTCCGTCTAGCATCTGCCTCCATGGTGGTGTAGTACCAGCCAATCATAAATCTTCCCGTTGAGCTGGAACTTCTGTTGGATATTTAGCCAACCTTCCTTCCATACAGAGGCTTTAACATGGAACCACAATTTGGTGCTGCTGGGGAGAATGGTCCCAGACTGCTGGGGCAACAGTGATTCACAGTTTGAGCATTAGCATAAATAATATTTGTTTACAGAGTATTTGCAGGGTGAAGGAGTGGTTAAGAACACTGGCTGTAGAAGTAGACTGCTTGGGTAAATCCCAGCTCTTCTGTTGACTACTTGAGTGACCTTAGACAAGAACTTACTATCTCTTGAATTCTTGGTTTCTTTATCTGGAATTTAAGATGTATGTGATACATTGGATTGTTGTGAGAATTGAATGTGATCATGTATATAAACCACTTAACCCAGTGCCTGGCATAGTAATACTCAATATTACTATCGTTGGCTATTATTAGACTACTTGAAAGTGGTTTAGAGAAACTGCAAGGAAGAGGTAACATCAGTCTCTTACTTGAATCCTCTTTTATTTTAGTTAATATTTTTAAGTTTTCAAACTGAAAATAAGTTGTTATTTTATAGGCTTTTATAGCTGGGAAGGATTATTTTCCTTGAAAATGGTTAACTCCTGTGTTTAGCTGACAAGACCAATTTTTAAAACTGTAGTCATTTTATGAACATAAAATATTTTTGTCAAAAGCATAAAATGTACATATATTTTATGACTCTAATGAAGAGAAGTAGAAATGCATTCTTGTTCCAAGTTGTTTTGTTGCTAAACCATTAAATAATATGGCTATTATTTTCCTGTTTCTCAGCAGATAAAGAAGCTTCAGTTCCTTTATCTTTTAGGACTGCAAAAAGTTTATAGATTTTTTTATACATTCTTATTACTATGAAATAGTAGATGAATATGATTTTTATTTTATTTATAACAATATATCAATCTTTAACTTTAAATAACTCAAAATTCTCTTCTGCTTCACTACCCAGATGAATAACTTTCAAATATTTTCATTTTCATAGACCATATGATTTGTTGTAGGTCATGTTGACTTTTCAAATTTCCTAGACATTTCCACGTACAATGGAAGTCTTGGTTTGCATTGTGTCACCAATTGTTACATGAATCATGCCAGTGAATACATATTGTATAAACTTAGAAAATACAACAATGTAAAATTTATTAATAGGTGATTGTTCTGGACAGAATTATGCATAAATTTGACAGCCTAACATTTGGGAGTTCAAAAAATACCACATGCATTTAGAATCAGAATAGGCTGACCTAGAAGGGAATTTAGAAATTATTGTAGACTAGTACCTCATTAAATAGAAAACTGAAGCATAAATAGTTACTTGTATAAGTTACATAGATGAATTGTGATAATTTTTCCTAACCAAACAGTTTTTCATGATGTGGCTTCTCTTGCTATTTGTTTTTCCTCTTTTTGGTTAAAAATGCTAGTTTAAAAAAATCTCTTTAAAAATTCCCCCAAACAGAACTAAATTACTTTTGAAGAAGAAAGACTCTTGTTTTTATGATCAAGTTGGATTAGGGTTTTGATATTGAATTTTAATGTTACATTCAGGAATTTTATGCAGTATCTACAATTGCATTGAGAATCCACATATTAGATTTTGACCACTTTTTAAATAGAATGTAATATATAAAACAGTGAACTAACTCGTGGTTCACTAATTGCAAATAAATAGGATGAGTATTTTCAAAGAAATATTGTATTCAGTTTTTTTCATCCCCTAGTATTTGAAGATATTGTTAAAGAATTGCAGTTGATTCCACAATTGATTGATTAAGATCAAATCGAATTCTTTTTTTTTTTTAGGTGAGGCAACTCTTGATTGACCTCACAGATTGCAAGGACTTTGTCAGCTTACAATCCCTTATTTTTTATTTTTTATGCCTACAGCACAAATTCTTTAAAATTCAGTTTTAATAGTGCTACAGCACACTCAAGTGGGGAGAAACCAGAATTATTAAAACTGTTTTAAAGCTAAAGACCGAAAGCAATAATTAATATTGGACTAAGTTTCCAATCTATCTTACCACAATGTTCTGTTCCCTTGGTCTAAAACTTTCTTAACCCTCCCTCTTCACCTGTCTAACCATTTCTTGTCCTTCAGGGCTCTTCTTTTGTCTCAGTGAAACTTTCTCTAAACCAATTCAGCCTCACATTAAAAACTACGTTAGCATTCTGCTATTCATATCTCCAGTCTATCTGGACTGTAATAATATGGTTATTGGTAATTAAAAAAAAAAAAAAACCTGTGTCCCTCACTTGACTATAAGTTCTGTCAGGGCAGAGACCAAATGTATTCTTTTCATTGCTTTATCTTTAGTGTCAAGCATCACACTACACATATAGACATCGATACTATTTTTTGATTGATTGATGAATGGATGTTGTAGCTAAGATGTTGAGAGGAATCAACTAGCTACTTCATGTAGGGCTTCAGATCATGTTAAATGCTACTACATCAGCATGGGTAAAGGATTTATTTAGGTTTGCAAGCCCAGAAATTTAATTTGATCATTTTGATTATCAGATTCATTGGTACTGGTAAACAAACTTACAGGAAGCTAATTTGTATGCCAGAATACAACTTTTAAATTTACAATTGGAAATGTACCTAAAAACTGGGGCTCATGATCTGTAAAAGTTAGGCCAAGGCAGTAATCACTAAATAACCATGTTCTTTTTACGTTTCCTACTCTAGCTTGCTATCATGTTGGGACCAAATAACTAGTCCTGGCCAAAGAACTCTGAGCAAAGGTGATATGTGTCACTTTGGGGTTGTGGTAGTTGAGAGCCAGTGTGCTTTCTTCATTTATTTCTCTTTTGCCATGTCTCCATGGAGGCCACATGTTTTAGTTGGCAGATCTACAAGGTGGAGGACTGCCTGACCAAGATTGAACTTACAGGAGCAAGAAATAAACCTTCATGTGTTAGTCATTGAGATTTCAGGGGCTTATTTATTACTATAGTACAACCTAGTATTATCGATTAATAAATTGGGAACTTTCTCTTGGTTTATAGATTTCCATTCAAAGACACAAATTTCCCAGGAAACAACCTCCATACTTGCATCTCATTTGTTTCTCTGAGCTTGAATTACCTAAGATTATAATTATAACTATACTTTATATAAAAATTATGAGAATAAGAACTAAAAAATGAAAAAATGTTTACATAATTGATATCTACTAACTGGGATTTTAGAAATAGTGTTCATGGTTCTTGTTGAACCACAAGTTTGGGATGATTTCTTCCTCCATAATATTTTTTGTATTTTCTTGGTTAATAAGGAAAATCGAAGTCGAAATGAACAACTTCTAAAAATCAAGATTTCAGAAGTCCTCTATTTTTTTCAACATTCCTTCAGTTTACATATTTTACAGTTAATCTTTTAGCAGTAGTTTATGCATAATATGGATCTCTTAAGTTTTTTTCATAAGATTTTTTTTCAACAAATTGTATTTGAGTACTTGAATTCCTATTTTCTTTGAGATAACTGTTAAGATGAATAAGTTATATACTTTGTCTTTAGAATTTTCCATCTATAACAGAAACTGTTAACTATTCGCCAGAATTTGTTTCCTCTCCTTTTGGGGTACATCCTCTGTTGAAGTTATATGTGTCATGTGACCAAGTGCTGGCCAGTGAAATTTTTGAGGTCTAGCTAATAAAAGCCTCTCACATGTGATTCCGCATTCTCAGCCCCCTTTTGCTGGCTGGTTATCCATGCCCAAGATGACGTGGAAGTCATGTGTCGGAGATGAAAGCATTTCTGTCAAACTGGTCACTAAATGACCACCTGGAGCAAAGACCCACTCCCTCCCTCAGAAACATTTGTCTTGGACTGATGTGTGAGTAACAAATAACACTTCTCAGTGTTCAGCCACTAACATTTGGAGTTTGTTATTGCAAATAACATTACCCCAAGGCAACAGTTAATAGCTTATATAGCAATTCCAGAGTAAATATTTAAATTTTCAAGAACGATTAACTTATGTCTTAATTTGTAATGCATCCCACTTAGAAAAAAATAATGATTTCATTTAAAGTACTTTGCTAATTCTTGGTCTTGTTTTCATTATTCCAAATTACTTGGCTCTTCCTGAAACAGCCAACTAATGGCTACTGATTAAGTAGGCCTTTTGTTTATCCTTCTTCCTCCCACACCATTTTATAAGGCCACATTCTGTGTTTACAAATCCAGAGAGCTTTCACTGTTATTTATAAGTGCAGTAGGAAAAAGAGAAGGAATAAATTTAAAATGTTAACACAAAAGTATTTTTTTATATGACTGGCTGAGACGCTTTCTAAAAAATGTTGCTGCCTTCAAAAATTTACCAACATGTAGAAGTTACTCTATGTTCAACCTTCCACCCTTACACATAACGCACAAGCCAGAAATCTAGTTGTTCTTGAGTCATCTCTCTCCTCATCATCTCCAGCCCCATCTAGTCAATTACCAGATGAGGTCAATTCAGTCTCCTAAATGTCTTGTGAATCTGACTGCCACCATTTTCTAGTTTAGGCCTCTGTTAAGTGACCCATGGATACAACTGTCTTTCTAACTGGTCTCATTAGCTACTGTCTTAATACTTCCATGTTGTAGCCAGAATTCAGTTTCTGAAATGCACAACTCAACAGCTTATGCCTCTGCTTTGAAATTCTTCATTGACTCTTCCTTGCTTTGGGGAAAGCCTAAACTTCTTAACATGACTTTCAAAGGCCTTGCATCATCAATTATCAGTTCTCCTCTTTTCTATCTTTCTTTCCCTTTACCTGTACTATCTTTTCTGTGCTCTGTGCTCCAGCCTCATCAAACTTTTCTTTAAACATGTCTTCCTCTTTCTTAAGCTTCTCAGCTTTTGTTCCTGCTGAGAGGCTTAAGGAAGAGGAAGGCATGTTTAAACAGAGTACGGCATCATAATTTTTCCTCATCCTTTAGTTCTCAGTTTAAATAATACTTCTTGGATCACCTTCTCAGATCCTTGAGGTCTGGGTTCACTGCTCTTTATTTGTACTCACACAAACCCTTCATTTTCTCTTCTGTAGTAGCTATTGTGATGTAATTTCCTTCTTACTTGCCTGTATCTCCTACTAGGCTGTCTGAAGGATCTCAGACCATGATTATATTGATCACCATTATATCTAAGGCCTTTGCACGTTGCCTAGCACAACAAATACTTCTTGGATAAATAAATAATAGGATGTGTAAGAACCCAGACTTTTAAAGATTTGCCTATGAAGTGATATTTGAGGGTACACTAAGGAAGAATAGTCAGTACCAGAATATCTTTCCAAATATTGGGAAATCATCAGTGCTGAAGAAGACTATTTATAGGAGAAATGATTGAATTCTGGATTCATTTTGAAGGTTGAACTAATAGGATTTACTGATAGATATGAAGGATGCCATGATTAGAAATTATATTTGCTTAGTGAAATTGTTCATGAAAAGATAATGTCACAGTGATGGTTAAGGTAATTTTGAAGATTAAATGACATAATATATGTATAAAGTTTCTTCCTAGCCGGGTACTTGGCATTTTGTTGGTACTCAGTAAATATTATTTTCCTATCTGTTGGTAACTTAGTGTCTTGTTAATACAAGAAAACTAAATGCATTATAACGTGCCGCTCCTAAGCAAAACTGCAGCAGGTGAAGTTAGCATCCACCCTCTGCCTACACTGCTGCACCTCTCCCTTGTCCTGTGCAGAATCTGCAGGCTGTCAGGACCTGACCTGGTCCTCTAGTTGTCTCTCCAGCTCCCTCACTTTCAGAGTTTATTACTGTTATGCTTCATTCTTTTCCTCCAATTGAATCTGCTCCTCTGTTTCCTCCCTTTAGAAATTTTGTGCCTTGGCTCTACTTCTCTGAATATTGCTATTTATCACCCCACCGTTTTCTCTACCAAGATTTAAGCATAGGTAATGTAGCATAAAGAGCTTAAGAAGGTTCATTGTCAGCCTGCTGGGTTTAAACTGTGGCACTACCACCCCCAACCTTTGTAACCTTTGGCAAGTTATTAAACGACCCTAGTCATCATTTCTGCCGTTTGTAAAATGGGAATGGAAACAAAGTTGTGAGGATAAAAGAGATAATTCTTTTAATACTTTTGGATTGGTGCCTAGCACATAAAAAATCACCAAATAATTGTTAGTCATCATTAGTCATAATCATACTTGGTGACTTCAGCTACTCTTATGTGACTAAGTATCACTTCTGTACTGTTTCTTGAATCTGCACTCCTCTTACCTGTCCTTTGCTCTTGTTACTACTTGGACTTCCCATAGTAAACTCAAACTCAGTATTCAAAACTAAGCTTATCATCTTTTCTCTGTAGTGAGATGCTTTGACTACAAGAATGGAACACCCAAATAAAAATGGCTTAAACAACAAGGGGAGTTATTTCTGATAACAAGAAGTCTAGAGGTAGGATGGATTCAAGGTTGGATAATCCAGTTACTCAAGGACTCAGGCTCTTCCTATTCTCTCAGCATTTTGACTTGCCCTTTTAGGCTGGCTCCCCTTAACTAAAGATGAACATTCAGGCACCATGCGCATATGACAGCGACCTTAAAGAATTTCTACCTCATCTCACACAGATCAAAGAAACTTTATTAATCTGATCAAGGGGAATGGAATTCTCAATTTTAGCTTAGACTAGCTAAAATCCATTCTCCCAGAGCTAGAGATAGGATTCCATTCCCTGAGCAAATGACTGGGTGTATTGCGAGAGGGAGAAGGGGGGTGAGTAAACACCTGAACAGAATAAGTGGTCTGCTGGCAAAGAAGGAAGATTGGGAGATGACTTTTGGTAGAGAGCATACAGTGTCTGGTACAGTGTTTGAAATATTTCACAATTAGAGGGTTAAAAAAAAAGTTGGAAGTCACATTAAAGTCAGAAAAACTAGGTAGTGGGTGTTATAGAAAATCATGTCAGACCAAGGAATGAGGCTGAAGCAGAGGGTAATGCAGGAGGGGCAGGATTTGAGAGACACAACTGTGGCATCCTCAGTGACGGGATAGGGAAGAGCTCATTTGGTTTCTGGTTTCTTCTTGGCTAAGTGGGTAGCCATTCATGGAGGTGAGGAAGACAACAGGATGAGTAGGTTTAATTGGTAGGGGTTTAATTAAGTTATGTTTGAGGCAGCTTGTGTCTGAGGTGACATCCTAGTGGAAATATTCCATAGGCGGTTGAAAGAAACGTCTGAACTGGAAATGGAGACTTCAAAATGCTGCTCTTTTGCCCTTAAAAGTCCTGCCCCTCTTTTCTTTCATTCTGATACTATTTCCCAGTTTTCTTTGAGCCTTCCTCTTCTTTTATTGATTATCAATAAAAGGTCAGTAGTCTTCTCTCAGGCAACAGCCTCTCCCTTTCTCTTTAAGGAGCACACTCTCTTGTAGTGAAGCCATTGCTCCAGCCACTCTCTGTGTGCCAAGGTTTCAGTGTAATGGAGTGAGTCGAGTAAACATCACCTGCTAAAACTAATTCAGAATTTTACAAAGCCAATTAATTTATTTGACCTACTTTTTTAAAGGCCTGTAAAATTACTAAGTTACAAAAAAACAAAACCCCCAAATCAAAATACTTCTACTCTTAAGCCCAGGAAATTGTGGTAAGTGGACAGAGTTATTTAAAGCCATATTAAAGGCATATTTAAAGCCATATAAAAAGTTACAGACTTCTCTTATAGTTCCCCAAAATTACAAACATGAAAAATAGTGATCATAAATGTTTATTTTCAATTCGAAATTTAGTCCTAAATTACCTGGGAAGACCACTGAGCACATCTTGACACAGAACACCTGACCATACCTTTACTGAACCTATGAACCCTGTACTTCAGGGTTGCCCTGACCAGCTCCTTGTGTCCTCCCATCTGTTTCTCTTGCCAACAGCTCTCCAGCCCTCCCTTCCTCAGCCTCATGCCTACTATCTGGGCACCCTTCTCACCAGCTTCCTTGCCCTGCGTACACAGTCCATTGTCACATTGGTCCCTGGCACTCATCACTACTTTCACTTTCCTACCACTTCGTCACAGTATTTGCAAACACCTTTCAGCCACATCAGTCTCTTCACCATTTCCTGGTCCTCCTCTCCGCTCACCTGTACACCACTGCTGTCGCTTTGTCCTGCTTGTCCTGTATCACTGTCACTCTTAGCCCATGTCCACTGCCTTTAGGTAGAGAGCAATAACTAACTCATTTTGGCCTGCCCTTGGGGCAGCTTAATCACTGTGGTTGCAAATACCACACAGATTATTGATTCACCTGACGATTATGGTTGGACTCTTCTTTAAGATAATGCAAAAGGCCCGCCCAGATATTAACAGTTGTTGTTATCGCTGAGTACAGAAACGCAACATGAATGCCTCTTATTTGAAAAACTGCACTGGGAGGGTGTGGAGTAGGAGGCACTCTCACTTAGAGGTAATTTAGAAATCTCTCTCAGAATCCACCCAAAATATACATGTGTGTGCATGCACGTGTGTGTGTATGTACATATATCCATAGGAGGCATAAAATTTTTGCAGATATATTTAAAATCTCTCATGATACATAGGAAATTATAGCATTGGTTGCAGTCGGAGGAAGGCCCTGGGGGTCGTGGGGTAGGGTGTGCAGGAGGCTACAGTTGCATTCCTTCACGTGCCTTTTGAGTTTCGATCACCGATATATTACTTATTTTTAAAAAATTTAATGTACTATTCTATACCCAACAATTCTACTTCAAGAAATTCATCCCATGGAAATATTTGAATATGTATTAGCAAAATTGCATGTAAAATGATGTTGATAGCACTGTAGTAACAATGATAGCATCAATAATAACAACGAAACTAGGAGCAACCTAGGAGTTCATCAGTAGGGGTGGTCCATTGATTGTAACTTACCTGTACTGTTGTTAAGAAAAATTAGGTATGCAAATATGGAAAGTTTGCTGAATTAGGACAGAGTAGGTTATGCTGCAGTCAAAAACAACCTTCAAGTCTCAGTAGCTTAATATAACAAAGGTTTATTTCTGACTCATGTAAAATATGTGGACCCAGGAGACTCTGGGCAGCTGCTGAGCACTCAGGCTGCTTTGATCTTGCAGTCTCTAATGCAGAGGTTCCTCAGTCACCAAGGCAGTATGCACGCCAGCTTTTCCATGTGTGCGTCCCATAGCCCTTGGCCAGAACTAATAATATGGCCCTGCCTAACTGCAAGAAGGGGTTGAAATGTGGGAGAACTGATGGACCATTTAGGGTATAAACCATGTTTGCCATATTATTTAAGGTGTTGAAAAAAGCAACATATAGATTACATGGCATATGTATGTTTGTATGTATATATGAATACATATAATTTTATTTTTAAAATAAGTATACACACATGGAATATAGGCACATAAAGTTTTCTGAAAGGATATGTAAGTTATTAACAATAGGGATCTCTGAAGAGCGGGACTAAGGCTACCCTGTTTGAATATTTTTACTATTATTTTTCATATTTTCAACCTAACAATAAAATGGTTACCTTAAACATTAGAGTTTAGTCTTTACCTTCTATGGATATATATTAAGATAGTAGAATTAGTATATATTAATTTTGGTGGGGTTTGTCAGTCTTGTTTAACTTGACTCCATGAAACCCTTAATGAAAAAAAATTCAATGTCAAAAAATCTTAATTGTACAACCGATAATTTTCCTTGAATGAAATTAATTTATAGCTCTACTATGTATGTGTATATATAATATGTGTAGGGTAGAGAGAATAGCAAAATCCACCAATATTTGTACTTCCTTATGTTGTTTAGTTAAGCCTTCCATGTTGCCAGTGTTATAAAATGGGAAATGCCATTCACCATTTACTCTGTACCACTCCTTTCCCGCATATGCTGGAACTAAAGGGCAGGCAGAGAAATAAGTAATCCATTCATAGTGAACAAGCAGGGAACTGACTAGCATAGTCTTAGAAAGCCAAACACCCAATGAGCTATGAAAATACAGTAACAGATGACATAATCCTCAGTCCTATGAGAAATCTCTAAAAAGTGTATTAATCTCTTCAGGCATTCATGTATGAAGGTTCACTTTTTTAGGTTAGTGCACTTTTTCTACAAAGCCAGATATTCTCATTTACAAATGGGATGTATATTAAATATACATTAAACTCTAATGGAAAAAATGAACAGCATAGCTCCTTAGGTGTGGTGGTATAAGATTACTCTTGTAATCTCTCACCCAACTCCCAGAGGACAGTGTAATCCCTGAAGTTGCATATAGCCTGAAAAGGAGGATGTGGTTTGAGCTCTGATGTCTTCTGGGAGAGTCTCTAAAACCCCAAGAGAGAGCACTCAGCCTCCTCTGAAAAAGCTCTTTCAGTATCAGGTCCAAGGTCAAGGGTTCTTTGGAGCAGCCCAACTCTAACCTTGTTGCCCTTATGGGCTCCTGTGACCAGGATTTGACTATCCTGTAAATGTTAGCTTTTTAAGTTAGTACTTTTTTTTTTTCAAAGAATTTTTTTGGTTTTGAGGTTGTTTCTTTATATTTTATATGTAAACACTGTCTCATTTTGATGGCTTTATTGTTTTACTAGTCATCTCTGCCAATAACACACCTCATCATCAGTTTTAGCTTCAAAACCAGACTCAGTATATGAGGATATCACCTCCAAGTGAAACCTAGTACAAAGTCTTTGGGGCCTTATTTCGCTGGTCCCGCTTCCATCATCACAATTTGGTTCACGACGACTGCTGCCGTGTTTAGAAAAGATGTGTCTTTTCTGAACAAAAAAGTCTGTGAAGCTTGTTTTTGTGAAAGACTAGGTATTAAGTTAAATTGGGTTAAAAATAGATAATACAAATTGTACTTCCTTAATAGAGCAAAGAGTGATAAACTGTAAATTTAAAAATGGGACTTATTAAAATTTAAATGATAGTAAACATAACAAGCAATAAAAATAAGTAAATGCTTACATTTTCTGAGATTTTTATGTAATTTTGAGTCAAAATTGATAAACTATCGTTAACGTGATCCCACTGTGTATGACTGATATCCACTTTGTGTCACTCATGACCTCACCATGAGAGTTTAACAGCATCCAGAATGGTTTACACTTTGTTGAACAAAATGAGTTCGCTAATCTCGCTCTTGGCTGTCACTGTCAAATTGCCATAATAGTTTCTGAACGTTCTCTATTTCCATACTTTATCACAGACCAAGCAATTTGCATACTGGAACACTTGGAGTAACACTGTTCTAGGAATGATTGGAGAATATAAAGAAATGTGGAAAGACTTGAAATATTAAATTGCAATAAAAAAAAATTCAATCGCTTAAAAGGATAATAGAAGAGATGCCCCAGTGCAACATC